>CM070766.1:12621502-13221502 GCA_036346245.1 Bonia amplexicaulis
ACTTAGTCCAATGCATCACTAAGATTAAATTAGTAAATCTTGATCTTACGTGAAATAATCCAAGGCTGAATCTCTATTAGTTTTACTTTTGCCTGAATTTCTAATTCTAGGATTTAACTTAATTTATCCCTACATCATATTTTATTTGTGTTTTAATTTCATTCTAATTAATTATTTAAACTTCACCTAATTATTTCCTTTAATTACTTTAATTGTTCATGTGGATATAATTCTATATTTTGATGTATACATAAACTGTATTTGAACCTAAATCAATTATCTTAGCTCCCTTGTTTTATTTCCTAATTATTTCTTAATTGAAATGACTAAAAAATGATAACAAAAAGAGGTCTTAACGGGACTCAAACTGAGGACCTGAGAGTTAGCGGACGACGGTGCTAGCCAACTGGGCATTGCCCGTTTTGTGATACAGGGGGGATAAATTAGATGAGGTGAGTAGTGGCTGGGGGCAAAACAAAGGAAGCAGTCGGTGTTTGGTCCTAGGTTCGCCGGCGGTAGGCAGTAGCTGGGGAGGAAGTGGTGACCGGCAAAATGGGTTGCTCAGAGGATGAGGAAGCTAAGGGTGGCGACGCATTGGCCGGAGCGGCAGCGAGGTGGGCGGGTGGCAGCCCGAAGCGGCCGGCGAAGGGATGGTGCATGGGCGGTGGTACCGGAGTGGAGGAGAGGGCTAGATAGGGGGAGCACGAGTTGGAGGGAAGAGTTAGAAACCTCACCGTGCAGCTTGCTGAGCCAGAGGAGTGCCGACGGCGGAGACCATGGGTGGTGCGGGCATGCGCACGACGCCGGTGAGCTGGGGTGAAGGGAAGCCACAGCCGATGATTGGGGAAGCCTCGTGGTGCCTTGGTTATGCTCCCCGAAGGAAGCAACTGCCAGGATCGCCGAGGAGGAGTGGCATGGCGATGTGGTTTTTACCGGCATTGGGAAGAAGTCGGCGGTGGGCTTCATGCGAAAACTCAATTAGCTTAGAGGGGAGGCCGATGGGAACGGTGACACGACAGGACGCCGGCCTGAGTGGCGGGTTTCACGGAGGGTCTGAACGGCGAGGAGGCGTGCGGCGTCAACGGGCACACGGCTTTGCATCGGAGGGAGCAAGGAGAGGGAGGGATAAGAGGCCTGTGGAAGCCAAGAGGAGGTCTGAGCCTACTTATAGTCCGAGGGGGTGCTACAGTAGGGCACTATGGTCACGACCCTAATGCATACAGGTGGACGACAAAGATGGTGCCAGGGCATGGCACTACGTGTGGGGCGTAGGGCGATGGCGACGGAGAGACGATGGGGGTGATGCGATACGGGCCCAAGGACGGCGTCGTGCGGCTCAAAGGCATGACGCGCGCACAGGGACTACGGGGCCTGGGTGACGCGAGTAGCAAAGACAGAGAGGAGGAGAAGGTAGGAGATGACGCGGGCACAGGGAGAAAAGAAAGAAGAACAGTGGAGAAGAAGAGAGACGAAGAGGAGGGTCTGACTACAGAGAGAAATCGAGAGAAAGGGACGAGAAAAGAGAAAAGGAAGTGGGACCCACATGGAAGTGAGAAGCTAAAAGGAAAGGGAAGAAAAGAGAAATGATGGGCTCAATTCAAAAGTTTGAAATCTAGATTTTTAACTTAAATTTCTATTTCATATTTAAGATTACTGATTTCAATTTTTGGATTTTCAATTCAAGTCTCAGTTCAACTACCTAGATACAAAATCTAATATTCTTCTATTTCCAATTTTATTCAGCTTGCCCTCGGATTTCGATTTTGGCATTATTCTGTTATGAATTGTATATATATAAATTTTGAATATTCAACCTTGGATTTTGGTTTGCTAATTGAATTAAAAGAAGGGATTTTTGGTTTAATTATTTAGGGATATATTCTAATATTCTTTTTGGATTCATTTTTATTGACCCAATTTGAATTCAAGATTTTGGTATTTTGAATTCATGATCTGTAATGACATTTTCCATTTTTATTATTTACCTGATTATTATTTGCACTTGGTATTATTCTTGATTATTAATTTGCATGCCACAAAACTCAAAAAGATTTCAAATAAATATTCAGAAGAAATTTGAATGCTAGCAAAATGCAAGAAATGTTTTTAAAATTCCATATTTTTGAACATCCAAATTTCGGGATGTTACATCTAGTCAAAGAATAGCACGAGACATCTCATCGTACGAGGGCTTTACCTTATCAGGGTCATTGTAGAGTTCATCCTTGCTGGAGACGTCATCATTTCTTGCCATGAAGTACATGCTAGTTCACCATGGCCTTCTTCTTTCATCATGACTCATCCTCGCCATCCGGGTCCCGAGTCCACATCGCTCAAGTCAAGCCGCCGAGAGTGGAAAGGACCAGGCACTACCTTGCGGTAGTTGCGCTTATTGGCCTTTGCATCCCGAGGTGGTGGACATCGGCAATGCTCCTTCTTCTCCTTGATCCCCTTACCCTTCAGCTTGAGGTAGTTGGCTCGAATATGGTTCACCACCACCATAGCTCGAACTGACTTCCTCTCCCTTCTTTGTCATCCTCACTGTGTGAGGGATCTTGCGAACTTTGTGCATAGGAGGGCTAGGTCATCCTCAGAAAACTGCACAAACTGATCATCACTCAAAGCATGCAAGGCAAACAAGGAAAGCAGACTTACCGAGCTAGAAGAAAGACCCCGAAGGGATCACTCACAAGCGCCATCGATCACGACTTGCCCTTATGAAAGAACAAGTCAATCTCATGAGTCTTAAGCCTTGAATAAAGTTTATCTAAGATTATCCGACTCGTGACAAGAAGGTCATTGATAGACGTGACTTTCATTTCCCAAACCGCCACATCCAAGGTTCCAACACTTGTGTGCATTTTCAGATTCAGAAAATATCACATCGACAACTCACAAATTGCTAAGAATCTTGTTAAACCGAGAGAAACACTCATCCAAAGATGCTTTAGGTTTCATCTCCAACTTCTGATATTCCTTCTTGATTTGGTTCTGACGTACTTTCTTCATGGCAGTTGAACTCTCATGGTAATCACACAGGGTCTGCCAAATGTTGTGTGCCAAGCTGAGATGAGACTTACTGTCAAACTCATTTCTATCGAATCCCTGAATCGGGAGGTTTATTGCTTTATTGTTTGCCTCTACACCCAGAAGATTTGCGAAGTCTGATCATCGGTCGGGACCACATAGAAACTCTAAACCTTCTCCCAGATGGTATGGCCTTAGGCCTGAATGTAGATGGCCATCCTTTCCTTCCAACATGGGAAGTCGACCCCATCAAAAATGGGAGGATTGGTGGAATACTTGTCTAATGCTATAGCTCTATGATCGGTTAAGATCCATGAGGAAGAGCTTATTTGGATTCTGATACCACTTGTTGGACCGATACCGGCAATCAGAGGGGGTGAATGATTGCATAAGCTTTTTTGTTTCCCCAAGTATTCTAAATCTTTACTCAAATGACTACGAGAGTCATTAAGTTTAGATTACACCTCCTATACGAGAACCATAGAGATCTAGGGATAGCAAGAAGCAACAATCAAGCTTTGTCTACCAGATTGGTAGTACCGTTGACTACATGCCGGTATGACCGCAGCGGTACTACCACCAACTTTAGGCCAGATGACCGCACTATGATACTACCGCCTAGGGAGGTTGATACTATCGCTGCCATGTTCCCGTGCGTAAACCCCTTAAGACAAAAACCCAAATAAGATAATCTTGATAAAACCTTGTCCAAATGCTACTAAAATTGGTATGGACATAAGCTAGATGTCAAGAACCAAATCAAATCAAGAAACACTAGATTCTTAGACTTGATCCCATTTGGTAGAATTGCTTTCTAGGTCATAAGAACACACTAGACCCTAAAACTCAAGTTACTTCTTGTTCGTAAGGATTTAAATCATGGGAATATTCAGATTATTTCTCACATGTCCTAACAAGGTGATCTAAGCAAAGATTTGGGTTAGAGAGGCCATGATCATAATATCACAAATCTTGGTCAAGACAGGTAGAAACAGGGCAAGATCTTGATTCTTACAATAGAAGTGATCTAGCTAGGCAAAGATCATAATATTACCAAAAGCTAAGGACATATTAATGATTTTACACATTATAGATTACAACAAGAACAAAAGAGGTATGAAAAGAACTAAATCACCAAAGGCAAGAACAATAACTCATGCAAAGAGAGACAAGAATACAAAGATTGTAAGAACTTAATCTATTGCATGGAGAAGAATGATTCTTATAGCTTGTTGGTTTACAAAGGACCCTCCACAAGTTCTACTCTTACACCATGAAAGAGAGGAAGAACTAGCCTAAGTCTAGAACTCAACCCTATTTCGTTGCCAACTTTAGAACCCCTCACCCTTCATCTTATAGGCTAATCACCTCTTTAGTGGGGTTTTGACCGTTAAGGATTGGGGAATCTATCAATCCCATAATACCGATTTTTCGCCACTCACGCTTTTGAAACGCTTATAAAGACCAACCCACTCACACCCGAGTATTTGATCTACTCAACACACAACCCTAGCCTAACCCGAAACCACTTCCTTTGCATCTCCTGCGCCGCGGTTTTTGTATAAGCCTCGAGTCCGATATTTGACATTTTACAACAATGCCCTTGACGAAACTTCTAGGCTCGTTCTCTTAACTCAGTCTTCATCTTATCGTGCAAGCTACCATGAACACCACGTGTAGGTTGATCAATGACTTTCCTTCCATTGGTTAGTCTCTCCCATTCTGGCTCCCACCAGATCATGTCTCATTTGAACTGACGAAACCAACTTGATCTAACCCATTGCTTAAACCTTCCTTCAACTGCATTCCTTGACATTTCCATGTGCCATACTTGAGCACAACCATCCCACACGCCACCTTGACCGTTTGGACTTTAGTCCATCCTAACCTAGTCCTGGTCACCCGTCGTTGACCATAGTTGCCTCTAAACTTCACTGGACATCTAAAGACCAAGAAATCATTTTTATATACAAGTTTTTCACAACTTGACCCACGTTATTATAAACATGCAACACAATATAACCATAATAGAAGTTCTAAGATCATCACATGATCAAATCTCCCAAAATTCCTAACTTTCAGAACCTACTGCCTTCAGCCAATATGACCACACCCCCCATACCAATCATACCACCACAATCATACCACCAACCATTAACCAGAACTACCGCCTCACCCATTTCCCAAGAATATGGGAGCGGTATGACCGCTGCCAAGGCCAATACTTCCGCCCGGTAGTACCACCATGTATAGCACGATCATACTATTCCTCCAATATACCTCATTATTACATCGGTATTATCGACCTAGCCAACCAAAAACGTCGAATACCCCTTATTGAAAAATAGGTACCACCATCTAACTATCGATCGTACCACACTTGTAGTATACTGCAGCTACCAGGCCGGTACTACTACTTGATCCCGATAACAATCTAAATTTTAGAAAATTATAAACTCTTTGCAAAACCTTATATTCAACACAGCCCAAGTAGTAATTGTTCATCACAAATTGACCTAGATCTACCCACATGTTCTCTCATCTTGCATTAGCTTTAAAAATACAGAGGATTGAAACATCAGAAAACAGAAAGATATAAAGTTACAAATCAGAGTGAAGGCAGGTCACAGCAGCAAATCCATTTGCAATCTTGCTCAAAGGTCATCTTGCCAGTGGTATCAAATTATCGAAGAATACTTTTGTCCATTGAGGCTACCTTTGAAGGTAAAAAAATAATTTTCCTGATTAGTTAGAAGACAAAATTGTCGTATGCGGACTAAATAAATCGTATCTTTCAACAACCCTTCTGATCCAACTCCAAAGTAGTTAATCAAACCATTTCATTCTGCGAATGGGCCTGGGGTGGCGGCAGAAAAGCAACATTGTACACCACGATTTTTCAATCGTAACTAAAGTAGAATTCAGTAGACTTGTCTAGTGTTGATATTTATCCTTGAACTCTTAATATAATCCAAGATAAAGCGGTCATCTTCACCAGATAGTTGTGAAACAAGTGCAGAGATATCTTGCTGGTCATTTTCTGTGAAGATCCGTGGGACACCTGTGAAATAGGAGCCAAAGGTTACTCTAGAAACCTGATGATCCATGGTATTTCAAATAACATTCTTATTAAGACAGAACTTCCATTTTGCAAAATATATTACCATGGAAGCATTCTCGTGCTTCCCCAGCCATCAATACAATATCACCACTTCGCAGGAACATTGCTGTTGGAACTTCATCCCTTGTCTTCCCTCCAAGAAGAAAAATGCACTTGCAGCCCAAACTAAAAGAATGAAAGGTCAGAAATTATGTTAAGATGAAGTAAAGATCGTGGCATAAGAAAGCAACTGACCCATAATACCTTATGCTTACGATAGGTTTTGTCCAATCTGCTTCCATGTCATCAACGTGGCCACCAAGCGTATCACCTATAGCAGTCAAAACATAATATTGCAGTACAGACAGGGAAAGGAACATGAAACTTCAAGACAATTTCCACTAAAACGGATTGATCTAGAAGGACATTCACTGTCCAAAGAGACAAGCTACATACTTGGACCATAATAATTCACTATGGCAGCTTCTGGCTTGAATTCTTCTCCAGAAGGCATGGCTGGAATGGCCATCTTTTTGGCAAGAGTAGCCAGGGCATGTGGAATCTTGTTATGTGGAAGAGTTACATCATAGTTGCGCTGTCACAACAGGAGGATTTTACAATGAAAGAAGACATTATTTATGTTGTTGAGCCTATCCTACTTTGCAATCAAGCATAAGACCTTACATATCTGTAACTGCAAGTACTGTGCTAAATATTGCCAGTATGGATGAAATTTCATGCCAGAATTGAATAAAACTCCTATTAGACAACTTGGTTACATAATAATATGAGTATATATGGGATATATGCACATTGTGAGATTATTTCCATTGCTTTCAAAGATCGTCAGCTTTAAGGATATGTTGCCAGAACAATCATAAACAAACAAAGCTCCCTAAGTCGTTTGCTAGATGCATGTCCTTAGGGTTTTATAATTATGTGATGTGCTCCAATGGATATGGAATTATGAATTCATACAATAATATGATTAAACTAAGTTGAGCATGTTTGTATCATTGCAGCAAATTTTAAATAAAAATGTACATATTTCTTTATTCCTTTTGTAAAGTATCTCAGAATATCAATACCACTACAAGCTAAAAAAATTCAATTCAATAAGAGAAATGAAATAAAGAAATAATGCTAATTGTTAGCACTGCTATGGATGCAAAAGGGTACATACTTTTGACCAATCAAATTGTAGTCCAAGGGTGCTCCACCGAGCTATGTAAAAGAGTAGTTGCTGTTGACCTATGTGTTTGCCCCTTTGGATATCTGAATCTTCCATAAATTTGAAGTTATTGGAATGTTTTTACCTCCACTGTTATTCTGCTCATTTCTTTCTTGGCCATCAGGATTTTCCACTTCAACCAAACTCTTGTGATTTTAGCAGCAATGAGTAAGTCAAAATTGGACCATACATAGCAGTCAAGTTAGTTCTATTAGGAGGCTGTGGAAATGTTTTCAAGCTTTCCCTAATCCAATAGCATTGTTCCTCAGTAGAAAGAGCACCAGGAATGAAATAGAATCCTACAAAATTAAAACGAGAAGGATATCAGTATATCAAAAATGTAGTGTGTAATGACACTATGATTGATGGGTAATATCACAAATAAGAAGTGCATTGCATGCTGTGATGTTTATATCTAAATTTAGGCTAACTTTTAGTTGAAGTGTAAATTGCTCAGCAAATATGATCCGTCATTCAGATCATCTTTCTGCATATGTACTTACCGACAAGAACCCATCTGACATAATAATTCAGGTGTATACGTACTTACCGACAAGAACCTATCTGACATAATAATTTAGGTGTAGCATATGTCCCGTAGATAACAAGAGGGGGAAAAAAGAGTTCAACACCAAATATCTGAAGAGTACCTCCCTAGCCATCAGAAAACGATATAACACTATTCCAACACTCGCCTTCGAGACAAAGCAGGCAATTTTGTGAAAATTCCGCTGGAACCCAAAAGGTCCCAATAAAAATGAACGGTAAAAATAATTAACCAATAGTTTAATGCACCAAAAACTAAGAAAAATTCAGCTACATCCAAGAAGCGTCCACCAAGGACACCATGTCCGGAGACCTTGATGACCATTCGATCCCCAGAAGACAAGCTCAAAGAACCCTATCCTTAGCATGAAATGAGGAAACCCTACACTTGCACTAGCACTAGCTAAGAGCAATTACACCAAGAAAGCACATCCATGGAGCACGGAAAGATTAAATTTTTGCAAGTTACCACTGTTCAAATGCAATGCCCTGACTCGTGAGTACAAAATCAAGGCTGAACCGTTTAAAGATGAAAACATTATATCATGAATCATCAAAGAATCGGATAGGGTAGGAAAGGGAGAGCACTCCAGTTACCCGGCCCATCCAAGAAGCAGAACACGGGCCGGTCGAACCGGGGCAGTCGCACCTCCCGATCCTGTCGGGCAGCTCGCCGCCGCCAGCAAGCAGCGCGTGGAAGTCGACCACCGCGGACAGGTCCCCTCCGCCACCGATTGTCTTGCTCCTGCAGCACTTGGGTGGTCAGGGTTTGGGGTTTCGGCATTGACATGTGATGTGAGTACGGCAGGGGAAGGGGCAGAGAGACCTGGACCTGGAGTTCGACCTGCCCTTGGGGTTGGGCGGCTTGTAGAGCTTGTACTGCTTCTCGGCTCGCCGGAACGCCGTGCGCTCCGCGACGGCGGGAGGCTCGGTTTCGCCGTACATCGCCGGCTAGTGTGGCGCCGCCGCGTGCTCGTGTTCTTGCCGCTTCCCTTCGTTTCACCCTCTCTCTGGGCCACCGGACCGAGTAGTGAAGAGTTTTCAAAGATTGCGGCGGCTGCTTCCGGCCCATGGGCCAAGGCTCAAAATCTCGGTGCCAGTCACTGACTGGTGGGCCCCACATAGTAATGCAAAAAAAAAAGGCATATATATTTTAAAATTCCCCTTTTTTATAGGTAAATTCCCCTGTTTGGAATGGTACAATTACATAGAATTTTTGGATGAGTTTGCACTGATTCTAGAAGAATTAATCAGGGGTGATTGTTTTCGTAGCCAGGCCATTCATCCCTGAGGAGAGGCTGCCCACCTGAATAACATCATTGATTCATACTTGAAAGCAACTTAGTGATTACAACAGCATGCAGCTTGCATAGTAATAAGAGACGATAATCAATAAAAAATAGTGATTACAACACTATGCTCATGCTTGAAAAACATCATTCTAGCTTGCTATCTGCTAAAAAATAGCTTAACAAATCTACTATAGACCCCGCTCATTTGGTTTTGAGTTTCTAGGTTCTAGTTTATTTTTTACTATTCCTAATTTCGTTTTTTCTAACTTTTTGGCTTTTATAGCTTTTTTTGCCAGTTCTGTGATGAGATAACATGTTTTTTCTATTTTTAAATTTTTTAAAATTTAGTTACATCAAATAAGTCATCATTAGATATAGTATAATTTTAGCTACCTATAGTACAATTTTAATTATAAATTAATTTATTTTAATCTAATCGAGCGGCACCTGCTGTTGCAACAAAAAAAACTTGGAAGGACACCACGAAGTTGGCAGTTGGCACAATGTCCTTTCCTTCTAATCAAGGAGATCAGTTGGGCGTAATTTGTGCATCTGGTACAACGCTGCCCTTCTGATCCACTCAATACTTTTCTATTCACATCGGTCATCACTTCCTGCACCCGACTGATTCTGATTGCCGGTTGCTCAAATCTTGTTGCTAACAGATCACCAGAAGAAGATGCTTCCTCTGTGCTCCATCATGATAAAATACTTGCCAAATCACAGATACGTCGAAAGAAACAAGACGACTTTGTTGCTCACGCTCTTGTGTGAAGTATTGAATTTGCAGAAACTACTCAAAAGCAAACATGATCATTTGGAACTTACTACAAATAGCTAGAAAAATCTCAAACATACTTGTTAGCATTCAATTACTGCTGCGAGAACTGAGCCTATTTCATACAACAATCTCAAATCAAATGTGTTGCTCAATTCTACTCACGAGTTAGAAAAAGCTACTGGTATTATCATTCCATTATTGTTGCAAACAAAAAAGTAAAGAACAGTTCGGTTTACTAGTTTGCAGACTCTTCTTCTCTTGCATTGCATCGAAGGATTCAACTACGAAACTGCATAGGTCTACAACCTAGTTGAACGCTCAATTCTTCACACTAGCTAACTGTGGACAACCAACCATGCTGCCTACGCCGTCGTCTCCAAGAACGGCTCGTGTCTCCGGCGATGCCAGTAGAAGGATCTCTGAGGTGCGCGCCGATTCGCCTGCATTGCACTCCTACAAACAAGAACCGGTGGATTCTTGGCCTGGTTAGTGCGGTCGTTCTACAAGATCTGGACGGGGCCGGTCGAGCAGAACGCGTCCGGCAGCTCGCCGGCGGCGATCCGGAAGTGCCAGAGGCGTCCCTTGGCGGCGACGAGGTTGTCCTCGCAGAGGTACTCCCACGCGTACCACCGCTCCACCGTCCGGTCCACGTCGTGCACCGCCACGTCCACCTTGCCGCCCCCAGCCGCGGCCGCCGCGCGCGCCAGCGCCGCCGCCGTGTATATCGTCCCCATCCGCCCGGGTTCCCTGGCCCGGCCCCGCTCGGCCCGTCGACGACGACCACGTCCCACCCGCGTCGAGCACCTCCCGCGGCAGCGAGGTCAGCGCGAGCCGGCACCCGGACTTGCGCACTGTCCCCGTCGGCCGGCGGCACGCCGGGCTCGCCCGGGCGCGCCGTAGCAGCGGCCACGCCTGCCCCGCTGCGTCGTGGTACCTCGCCCAGTGGACGGAGGCCGAGCGGGCCCCGCGCCCCGCGAGCACGCGGCGCGCGCTGTCCCCGTCCTCGGCGCTGTCGGTGACGAACGCGGTGGCCGCTCCCTGGCCGGAATTGACCGCGGCGAGCGCGAAGAGCTGCGGCGAGAGGCCTAACACGAGCAGCCGGCACGGCGCGCGCGGCGACGAGGGAGCGGAGCAGCGCGAGCTCCTTGGCGGCCAGGCCGTTCTCGGCGGTGCCGTTGCCGGAGCCGTCGTCGTCCCACGCCGAGCGGCGGGAACGCGCGGAAGCGGCGGCGTAGGAGGAGTTGGTGAGGAGCAGCAGCTTGATGAGGGAAAGCGTGGAGAAGATGATGAGGATGGTGATCAGCAGCTGCTTCGGCGACATCATCTTGCTCCCACCGCCGCCGCCGCTGCTGGTTCCTTCTCGACTCGGTGACTTCTTCACCTCCTCCTCTCCTCTTGTGTCCTACTGATTTCTTGATATACTCTCCTTCCCCATTCCTTTCACCAGATGGTCTACTCTGCTTCTTGGCAGGAACGGATCTTTTCCTCTGTTCCTTGCTTCTTGGATGAGGTTGCTCACTTGCTCTGAAACTGACGCAGTTTAAAATTGCCGTGGTTTTTAGCTGCTAGATTTTAGCTGACTCTCTCTTAAGAAATCACTTCCTTTAAAATAGTTCGCGCAGAGGTTGCTACACGTAAATTATAAAAATCACTCTTTTCAAAAATCAACTTTTAAAAATCAAGACGAGCAGCTGTTTGAAACCTCGGAAGTTTAGTATTGTGATCTGGCTTGGCCTAATGGTCTTGCTTCTGGTTGTCTCTTTCTTTATTTCTATTTTATTATTTGCCATTTCGCGCTTTTCTTTGGTGATGTGGTGTTTGCCTTGCCTTGTCCTACGTATTGACTTTTTTTGGTACTTGCTGTTGGCTGATTTAGTGAATTGGTGCAGTGGGTCAGTTGCTTACTTTGAAATGAAAATGTCACACTGTTTTTAATTGTTTTTCTGTTGTTTTATTTTATTTTATTTTTTTGCTTGGCTTTGAAGAGATGTTTTGTTATGAGAGGGTGGTGGACTTTGATGGATTTGTTAGGTTGGTGGTTTCCTGTCATGCAAGGAGGTAGTGTGCTTTGCCAAATAAAATTGACCTCTCTCGAGAAGGTTTGGTGAACTACGTGGTTTCTGCGGGAGGAACACGTCAAAAAATTACAACATGGCGGTCATTTTCAACGAAGCTCCACCTTGGTACGGAAGATTTTCGCAGGAATTTCATCGAAAAGCAGTTCGATTACTGTACAATTTTAGAAAATTCTTGCGTTTCAAATGATGCCTAAAATTATTTACACCATATGTTTGGTCAGCATTCATGTATGGTTTTTACATGATAGTTTTTGGTATTGGTTAGACCATGTGATGATCGTGTATTTTGTTGACGATGAGTAATTGACATTTGGTTTTATTGGAATTTGTATTCGTAAAATTTCTGGTCGATGTGTTTCTGTGATTGAGTTTTCAGAATAGCAAAACGACCACGTCTGACTTCGACTACGGCAGACTACGATCATGTCCGACTTCGACCACATTCGGTTTCGATCACGGCAGACATCGACCATGTCAGACTTCGACCTTGTCTGACTTCGACCACGCCCCGACTTCGACCACGATTTCAACCATGGCGGTAATCGAGATTTCGACCCGAACAAAGGAACCACCATAAGTAACATTTAACCAACCGTAAGTGACAATGAACCCACGAACGTCGAAGGTCATCTCGCTATAATAACAGTCGATAGTCATAGCTACGAGATTTTTCATAGTCATAGCTATAGTACCTGATCGATACTCGATAGTCGTAGACTTTTTTAGTCGATACTCGTAGACTTTGCGGTCTACTATCGTTGTCTTAGGCTTTTCAATCGGTTGTCACGGACCTCACGATCGGTAGTCGAAATCTTTGTGATTGGTTACCATAAACTCCATTGTCTGTACTCGTAGACTTCATGGTCGGTATAAGTACTTTAATTTGTGATCTTCGAGTACCGAGTACTCGTGTTGGATCGCTGGTTGACCGATCCGGTCGTAGCGGTTGTCGCGATACCGCACTCGGTGATCAATGGTGCATGAATGGTTGGAGATCGATAGTTGTAGACTTAACGATCTGGTGTTTTAGTCATAGCGATCGGTACTCGTTAGTCGATACTCGATGGTTCATGAGTCGGTAGCGATGCTTGTTAATTCTCGTGTATTTTGAGCGGAGCGATGTTAATTCCTGAGTAAAATTCTTGATCGTGGGAACAGTTTCTTATAACTTCATCATCAATTGTCAAAGTAGGTCAAAATTATCATGGGAGCGAAAACTCTGGTAATCCGGAGTGATTTTGGGTCACATCGACGATCGACCGGACAGTGATAACATGGGGGAGGAGCACTGAAAAGTGAAACTCTGTAGATCCCAGGATGTCCGGTGACGTGTCTCCCATAGAATTTTCTTCCCATTAACGTGGCCTGTCCCTCTCACTTCACTTGCGAGCACCGACATACGCATACCATCCTTCTAAATAGCCAACTAAGCAGCTTACAAGGCAACTTGACACAGCACTCAACTCTTATTGCAATATTTTTCTTCATTGAGTGTTTTTTAATGCAAATGGAAAAAATAGCTCATTTCTAAGTTGGAACTGTCGAAGTATATTATCCATCTTTTCTTACCAACTTAACCTTTTATGTAAACTTCAAATCAGTTAGTTCATGCAACTCTATATGGTATTAGAGCCAATTAGTCATAAGTTCAAGACCTAATTTACACAATATTAAAAAAATGTGACCCACTTTAAGTCAACGTCTTAGCCTTGTTAGAGTCTAGATGTAATAAAGAGTGTTAAAATGTATTATCTACTTTCACTTATTACTTAAGTTTTGACGATGTAACTCGTTAGCTTAAGCTTTTTGACGATGCAACTCAGTAGGTACCAAGTGCAAGTACACCGGTACTGAAATACGTCATACGTGCTTGGGGCTATGATCGAGCTAGGTAGAGTGAGCAGTGGAGCCCACAATATTACTTTTTGTCGTCCGTCCAAAAAATGGCCAGGGAAAAAAATTCACCTTTCCATATGAACTGTCCATCACTAGGATGCTCGAGAGGTGTCTAACAAGTAATTCACCTATGATTAAGAAATCTTGCAATGCAATTTAGGCCCAACAACATTGGGCTCTCCTTCATTGGGCCAATTGTGTACTCTTCCAGGGTTTGTCCTCCCAACTGCAAATTTGCAGGAAAATTTTAAGATTAATTATCATGCAATGGCAATCTAGACCGTAGGAAAGCTACCAAACAGGGCGTACATTTGCATTACAGATTGAGATGTACACCATTTGTTTTGGGCAAAACTAGCTCTGAACATTGTTCGTTTGCGTCATCTATTAAAACATATTGTAAAAGTCATATTCGGTTGATACATATTGCAAAATTACATGCATAACACACTTTTTGACATGGAAAATATGATTTTGAGGATCCTGAGGTACCCTGCGCACTCTCTCTCCCAACTCCATTCTAAGATGGTGGACCCCATCTTCCATAGATACGGTGGGTCTTTTCTTTTGGATTTCTAAAAATTATTTTTCAACTTTTCCGTAGTAATTATGTTTCAAATAAAGTATTTTTCAAGACGGATTTATAAGTTGATTGTAGTACGACTGTAATAACTTCACTTACATATGTCAAAACCATATGTGAGTTTCTATTACTTCATATTTTTCATAAATAGCTTAAAAGCCATAGCGGGAGCAAGAAAAACAGCACCCCATGCTTTTCTTGGTAGTCGTGGAAAGAGAAACAAGAGGAAGAGGAGGTGTCGGATGCTACCGGGCAGACCTCGTGTGACATAGGTCAGCGACGGGAGTGACGGTGATGTTCTGGAGATGGGAAACCAGAAAAGGAGACGGGCGATTCTAGTGCTAGCGGTTTCGAAGCGAAGGAGATGATGAAGGACCGAAATGGCAACAGAGGGGGTGAATGGTGCTTAAAATTCCTCCCTCAAGAAATCAACCTGTTTTTTCTCCTATAGCTAGAGAGCTATGAAGTCAAAGAAACAAGCCTCGTAAACGATTATACCGCCAACCACCGATAGACGTAAATACGTGAAACTACCAAGTCGTGAACTCGTAAAGTCAAGTCGTAATGAGACCGCCGTGGTCGTAACGAAAACACTATGGTCGAACACATGAGGCAAAGTGATCGTAATCTTCTTTTGAGAGGTCGAACTGTGGTCGCCTCAGGTGAACGAAGTCACGCATAAAATATGACGACAAGAATACCGCTCGGTCGAATCGAAAACAAAGCACGACCGCCAAGACGAAAATTGAGGAATCTTTTTGCTCACAAGTCGAAACCGAATGAAACTTGAACCCTATCCAGTATGTGATCTCTAGAAGTGAAATTACAAAGAAAATCAGAGATCTAATCAATGAAAAGAGAGCGGACCAAAGTCGAAACAGAAGAAGAGAGCATCGAGGCGGCAGACCGAAAACATAGAAATTTCTCCGAATCGACTTTTGCTTTCGGGAATGAAATGGCCAGAAGATCTTAAGGCTCTTTCCCAGTTCTGAGCAACTCAAGGCAAGCCAACTCTCAATGAAAACACAGATGATCAAAAGAGCACAAAGAGGGCAAACAGATCAAACAAAACATCTCAGGAACAAAATATTCAGAAGATACAGAGAGATGAAACCGATCTTTTCTCTGTTGATCATGGAGGTTTCTACAGCCACTCCATCGGAGGTACACGAGCATCCATGCTCTTACCCAGAGACAACTCACACAAGATAGAGAGGAACACTGAGCACTGTGGGACAACCTCACTTTGCTCCCGAGACCTAACCATCTATTTATAGTCTCACCAACGGGTCTCCCACACGACAACCCATTACAGAGAGTGGTTACGCTATGTGCCTCCAAGTGCTTTACCTGCTCCTCTCGTGCAACGGCTCCACACTTTGCCCGTTAACGCCACCAACTCCACAGGCGCTTTCACGTAGCTTCTCCAAGATCACAAGCTTTTCCCAATGACGCCTTCCCCGCAGCCTTTGGCATTTCTCCAAATGCCCCTCCGCGCCTTCCAGAAGCTTCCTCCACTGCCTCGCTATCCATGCGGTCGCCCACCGCGCACACGTCCTCTTCAGCTTTTCCACGCCGCTCGACCTCAACAACTCCCTTGTCTAGTCCCGACCTCCTAAGCCTCACCAAGACTAGCCTCCGTGTTCCCGCAACCAACACAAACAACAAAACACATCACATAGCATCGATCACAACACAATTGACACTCGTCACCAACAGAGCAAGTCTCTTTTCCCAGATTTTAGACTTTGTCAAACCGTCAAAATGATGAACCAACAAGTCCACAAGGTCCACGGCTTCACCACAAAGCCATACGATCAAGTTCCAATAAAATCGGACATCAGATGCACCCATACGACCGGTTTGAATGAACTCAGCCGACCACGGTCATCCTGCCGACAACGTGGTCGAAGACTGAGCGCTACAACGTGATCGAACGCTCCCAATCGCCAACGTGGTCGAACGCCAGGCGATACAACGTGGTAGTAGACCACCCAATCCACGACTGCCGACCACGTTCAAACCCGCGCTAACGTGGTCGGGCATCGACCACACAACGTGGTCGAAGACCCTAGCGCCCAACGTGGTCGAGGCTCGATCCCACAACGTGGTCGTAAACCCTAGCGCCGATCGCCGACCACGGTCAAATCTTCGAGGGCTCCGCAACGTGGTCGTATAAGCTTCCGATCACTCGTACGCCGCTCGACCGCAACTCGATACCCAGCAACATGGTCGTACGCTACCCGATAGACTTCCGATCACGTTCAAATTCGCCGGAGACGCTACAGCGTGGTCGTACGCCGTCCGGCTGACTTCCGATCACGCCCAATGTGGTCGTACGGGCTTCAACGTGGTCGTAGACCTCTCGGCCAACTTCCGACCACGCCCAAATTTGCCGAGAGAGCCGCAGAGTGGTCGACGCCTTCCAATCTCGCTCCGACCGCTTCAAACAAGGTCGACGGTCCAGAGACAACAGACATGACTTGGACATCGCCGGGCTAAGACTTCGCATAAAAGCCCAAAACAAACTCAATTTTCTTTCAACCAAGGGTCAAATACTCATCACCAACATGTGATCATCTCCACATGATCTCTCAGATGAGCCGGCGGCGGCGAGTGCTCACAGAGTTTACGGTTCGGCGCTTTAGAGTGGCAGGTGAGCACGTCCGTATGATGAGAGGGAGAAGGGGAGGCTCGGGCACAAAGGAATTGGACGGTGATGAATGGTGGTGGCAAAGTTGGCCAGATGCGGAGAGGAAGAAGATCGATTTCGCTTTGCTGCCTGTAAAAAGCATGACAGCACCCTGTTCCAAACTCGCACCATGGCTTGCAAGCCAGTAAAAAGCATGAAACGGGTTTATCTTAAGAGCACACCACACACGGTGAGGCTTTCCTAACATCTTTTACAAAAAAGGATTACATTTTTTACCCCCTTGAGCAAGCTAGTTATTTACCAAGTCCTCTACCGAAGTAGGAACCGGACCCCAACCCCCCATTTCTCTAAAGCAGCACCCAAAACAAAAAAGAATATAAATGGCAAGTAAAAAAAGATGTGGTTAGTAGTTTCTTCTTCCCCACAAAGCACACAATTAATATTCCCCTGCCAGTTTCTCTTTTTCAATTCAGCAGCCGATTGGTTTCTGTTTAGAAAAACTTGCCAGAGGAAAATCTTGATCTTCAGATGGATTTTACACCCCACAAGTCTTTCATACGCAGAGTTGTTACCCCACCAAAAACAATACTCTTGTATAAGGATCTGGCTGAGTGCAACCTTAATTTTTCCAAAGTACAAATATCTTGATCTGGTTAATTTGTCATAGTAACAGATTCTAAGAGAGATAACCGATCATTCCACTCCCTCATTTCCTCCTGACCAAAGGATCTTCTAAATTTTCAGAACAAATCTTATACAACTTATTCAATTGAGTTTTGAGAGGAGCTGAGCCTAACCAGGTGTCTTAGCAGAACATTGTGTATTTACCACCATGCATTTTCTGAATTGCCCCCATTTAAACCAATGCTTTACCTTGTGAAGACCAGTGCAGAAATGAGAACCCCCCTGAGGAGTCAGCTAAGAAAAAAAAAGGTTTTCCATTTAGGTATTTGTTTCTAAGGATTTTACACCAGAGATCTTCACGGCCAGACAACAGTTTCCAAATCAATTTATTCAGGAGACATTGTTGTTATGCAGGGGCATATCCATAATTTCCCAATTGAGAAAAGTGAAAAAAAGGGGAGAAAGAAATTGCAGGTGGGGCCCACCTGTCGGTGAGCCACGTGAAGAGATAAGGGGAGGAGACTACATCTCCTCCCCGGGCGCTCCCGTGCGTGTCCCGAACCCGTGCGATTTCGGCGCAGCCGTTTCGTCTTCTTCGCCTAGATCCGGCGATTTTGGCGGCGCGATGGGGAAGCGGCAAGTGGGGGCGGCGATGAAGGCGCGAGCTGGTCGGGTTCCTCGAGCCATTGCTGCTGCCTCCCCGCAACCTCCCGTCTTCCCTTCTTAAGACCGCGCGGTTTCACGGTGGGAACAGGCTCTAACTCTTCTCCCGATCTGATTTGCTCTTTTGTGTCTTCTTCTTCCTGTCTGCTCTTCGGGTTGTGTAGAGGTTTGGGGATTCAGCGCCATCTCCGATTGAGGCTTTTTGCCTTCAGTTTCTGTGTGAACCCTAGTTTGGTTGTGAGTGGAAATCTGAAGGTTGAAGGTCTACCCAAGGGAGGATGGAGGCCGTGACAGCTCCCTGTTGTGTTTGAGTGCACTCGGCCGGTGTACTCTTGTGCTCTTGTGTGGCGTTTCCCTGACTCTCGACTTCGGCGCTGGCTTCCCGAGGTCGGAGAAGGGCACTGTATCTCCGTCAACCACACTTCTCTACTGCGTTAGCACAGAGGGGTGCTAGGTTTTCTGGGACAATACTTTCAGGTGTGCCTTGCCCTGGTTTTCTGTTCTTCATCGGCTTGGTTTTCTTCTGGACAGTTTTGAGTACCGTCTGCACTGTGAGTATTCTGGTTCTACTTCAAATATCAATAGTGGTATTTGTTCTTTAATTGCTGCCTTAGAGTTCAAATACTTGGAATGCTATATTCTCTTGTGGGCTCAGAACATATGCTCTGTGATGAACTAGTCATATACTGAATTTGATCTTTATAACATAATTAGATTTGAGCTCTAGGGATTTCATTTCTACTAGTTGTACCGTAGTTAGTTGAATTTCTGTTGAGCAGATCTGATTACCTGCAACTAGAATTGTCGATGGTGCAGTAGTTCTGTTTATCCTGTTCAGATTAGATTATTTCTGTGCAGTTGTCACCTTAGTCCAGTGCTGATCTGATTATTTCTGTAATCTGTTTAGCATCGGTTTGCTACTTAAACTGTCTGAACTTGTAATATCCCGAAAAATTTGAAATTAGAAATATAAAACTTTTGCGTTATTTTACCTTATGTTTGATTTGAAATTAATTCTTTTTGGCATTTCTTAAATTTTGATTAAGGTTCCAAAATGCCAAGGACATAAAATATTAGAAAACAAAGATTTTAAAAATAAGAATCTGAAAAGATGATCCAGTGCAAAAGGAATACAGCTGGTCCTAAAAATTTGAGAATAATAGTATGGTTAAATTTTTACTAAAGAAATGAGTTGGCAGGAGAAAGTAAAATAAATAAATATATATATATATATATATATATATATATATATATATATATATATATATATATATATATATATATATATATATATATATATATATATGTGCATACATGGATGGACATATATAAAATGTAAATGTGATGTAGAGGGATGATAACAAAATAAGGAATTGCATGCAAACAAATCTCCATAGAAAGAAAATAGATTTGAAAATATGTTTATATATGTATATATATACCTACATCTAAATAAATTAAAGGAAAAGAAAAAAAATAAATAAAAAAAAAGAAGGGGTCGATGCACGCCCAACCCGCGCCCGCACCCCGCCCTGCTCTTCTTCCTCCCCGACATCCTCCCTCAAGCCTCCTTCCTGGGCCGCCCCGCACCCAAGGCCGCCCGCCCCACGGCCTAGCCCGCCTCGGCACCAGGCCGGTCGTGAATCCTCCCTCTCGGACAGCGGATCCCGCCCGACGGCGGACACCGCCGCCGACCGCGCTTTTTCCTCACAAGACGCCACACTCTCAAGGCCAGCTCCCTTGCTCAGCGTGGCATCCATGCGCTGCCGCCGCCCACGGTTTTTCCCTCGAACCACCATCACAGGTGCTACCGCCTCGCCGCCGCCGCCTATACGCCGCCCGGCTCACGAAAGACAAGACGGGAGGCACTCGATGCCGCCCCTCCCCGCTCTTAAGATCTCCCCGAGCCCCATTGTCTTCCCACACTCAGCTCCCTCCTCGCCGAACAATTGAGCTCCAACAACAACCACCGCCGCCCGAGCTTCTTCCCCAACTCACCATCTTCCTCCCTCACGACTCACGCCCCTAGAACCAAATCCTAAGCTCCTACACCATCTCCGGGACCCCACAAACCCATCCGGCCGGCCTCAGCACCTCCCATCGGCTGTACTCACGCCGCACCGAGACCCTTGACCACCACTGTGCACACTGCTGCCTATCTCCCGGCCCTCGGCCTCCACCGCCACCGTCACCGACTTCCCTCGGTCCGTGAACGCATTTCAGCCTCACCCGACCTCTCCCAGAACCTCACTGGCTCCGCCGCCAACTTCCGGCCTCGGCCTCCTCTGCTCGACCCCCCTCCAGCCATACCTCAAAGGGTTTAACTGCCCATATAGGGTAGGCAAAGCCTCAAGACCACTTGGTTATCGCACGATTCTCTCCTCTCCCCTGCTCCCCCCCTGCTCGAGCCCCGGCTCCGCGTCCGGCTTGAGCCATTTCTTTTATTTTTCTTCGACACCGACAAGTGGGCCCCACTGTCACCGCTGCCGCCCGAGAGGTCACGATGACGGGTCCCACTGTCAGCAAAGCCACTAACGAGTGGGTCCAGAGACCCGATGGGACCCACCGTCGCTGATCAGACAGAGGTAGTACCATCGACAGAGGACCCCACCGCCGAGGCACGACGGAATAATAAAAGAAATAAAATATGCGAGTGGGCCCCACCTGTCGGAACTTTAATAATTTTTGGAATTTATTTAAACTGAGAACTTTGAAATATCATAACTTTCTCATTTTAATTCCAAATCGAGTGAGACCAATTTCTAAATTCATCTAAATTCAAGATCTATCCAATGGAACTGAAATAACAATTTTTAGAGTTCATTTGAATTTCTGGTGTTATTTGGATTGATTTGTTGCTTTTCATTTTATGCAAATTTTCGCGCGCGGTTGAAATAGCATACAAGGCACAAGAAGAGGAAGCAGAGGCAGCAGCAGACCCCAGCACCCAACTCCAAGAACTTTGTGACCAAGGCGAGTTATCACTTTGACCATATTGAGCCTAGATTTATGCAAATTAATTTCTTTTAAATTATCCATATGCATGCCCTTATTTCATGTGGTAGATTATGTTCAATTTTACAGAGTGTAGATATACACCCATTATTATGCTTGCTAGTATTACCCGTTGAAACATCTTGGTATATGTGAACCTTGTCGCTATAGTAAAACTAGTATAAAATAGATTTCCCCAAATAGAGTATAATGTAGCGTATTGCTTAGTAATGCTAGTTAAACGGGGACACTTAGTTATCCCAAAAACTCTCACATGCAATATGATAAATGATTTGGGCAGTCATGGTGGGAATGACTGGTGAAATGTTTGAAACTATTATTTTATGTTCCAAAAATCCTCAAACTTGCTTAGTATCTGGGTGGATGATTTGGGGGCTGGAATGTGGTGCGGTGGGAGCACAAAAATTATGGAATGTGGTAGAATCACCCAGATAGCTCTAAGGATCGAATCTTGTCATGTTAGCTCGTAAAACAAGACAACCACATGTCTCAGAATTACAACTTGGCTAAGTAGCGGATCGAAACTCCCGACTCATCTCACCAAGAGTGGATAGACGTGGTTATGCAAGGGCGAGGAGGCCTAAAGGGATACCGAGTGGAGGGTGACGTTCACCACCGTACTAGCATTGGGGAGTGGAGCCCGATAATGCTAGTAGCCGTGGTGAACATCCCGTGCAACGTATGGGACCCACCGCAAGTGGGAACAACCCATAGGGTGAGATGACTAGCGGAACTAGATATTCTGAACAGTCATGTGATATCTATTTGACCACCGACCAAGAAATCGTGGGGCAATAGGTGGATTATCGCTGTGGTGAAAGTGTACACACTCGCAGAGTCAAAAGTATTCGAATAGCCGTGCCCACGGTCATGGGCGCATATGGGATACTTAACTAGATATAGCTCGCTTTCAAAAGGATTTGTGAATGGAATAGAAATACAGAGGCAAGGGATGCCCCGTTTGGAATTGTCCTGGGTTTTGTCCCAGTGGTACGTTAAGCGGCTATAACGCTGAAAGACTCTATATGGTGCAGATGCCATGTAACGGTGGATGGAATCTGTATCACTACTACAAAGACTGTACTTCACTAAACTTGTGTACCATTTAAAGATTGCTAGATCATAGGGATTTTAACTATAGTATTTACACGCAATTTCTGGCAAAACAACTAAACTCGAGCCTTCCCTTGAACTAGCCTAGCATGTTATTTCCTGCATCCTGTGTGATAACTTGCTGAGCACGGTGGATAGTGTGCTCACACTCGCAATATCAAAATAGAGACAGGGACGCAGGATCATTATGATCACGAAGATGTCCCGGCCAAGGAGGAAGGAAACGACAACGGGAACTAGGACGTCGCTTGTGTTTCTAGGGCCCAGACAAGATAGACTCTAGGCTGTGTGTGCACGTATATCATCTAAGTCTAGGTGATATACAATGCACACATATTCCCCCAGTCGCTTGCCTGTGGCGTCGGCTTACTTTTGTTCCGCTGTGATACTTTGATACTGATAACATTCAGCTTAAGGGCCCCTTTTGTAATCTATTGCCCGACGTGGCATAATTCAAACTATGGTCTGTAATATTTGATGTATGCGATGTATGTATGATTCAGCAATATACTGTGTGCACTAACTACTGATCCAGGGATTAGTGCAATAATCACAGAGGATTTCGGATTGAAAAATCCGAGTCCGACAGAACTCTATAAGAATTCTGTCACTTATACCATTGCATGTAATCAGTTAAAGTTCAGAAATCAAAGTTGACTGTTCTCTGCTTATAGTAGAAATAAATTTAGAGCTCAAATCCTGATTTCATGTTATTAGATCATTCATGAAGAGTTATGACATTGGCATGAGAAGGCCAATATTTAAAATCTTGAGCAACTCTGTTATGAGATAAAGTAATTATTTTGTTTCATGTTAGATTTAATTGCTTTACTGTTTAGAGGACTACATGACATGCTATTTTCAGTAGATTTATGGTCATATTCTTTGAATATTCACTTGTATATGAATGGCAATATGGAATTACATGGTTTTATGCAATTTATGTCATTCATGTTATGCTGGAAATATGTTAAAGATATATTTAAGTTGGTTGGAATTAAATCTGAAACTATACTCAATCCGCATTTTGTACAACAGACATATGTTCATTAGTTTAGTATCAATAACCCATAAAGCCCCACACTCTTTCGGCCTGTAAATTGCATCCCATCTCACCATATGGTATTTAAACTTCTGACTTGCCGCTCTCCAAAAGGACCTTGATCTGTCCATTAGGTTGTGAATGCCATCACAAAGATTATAAAACCCCATAGTATATATTGGAAGGCTCCTAAGACAGGAATTAGTGAGAATCAATCTGCCCAAGAGATTTGTTTACCTTTCTATGGATCCAATCTTTTCGTCAGCTGAGAATTCTTGCCGAAATCGTGATCACTCATACGGAGACCCAAATACGTAGCAGGAAGAGAACCCAATTTGCAATTTAGCATATTAGCAATTATTTCTTGATCATCCACATCTACCCCAAAGACATGATTCACTATTGTCAATTGATCTTAAGGACTGACATTCATTCAAAACAAAACATAGGAATTTTAAATGCAGGATATATTGGTCATCATAATCCAATAAGAGAACGGTATCATCTGCATACTGAAGGTGAGAAACCCCTCCCTCAATAAAACGAGAACAAACCACTTGTAAGCATCTAGGCCCCTATTTTTGAAATGTTTAGTGTTTTGGTGATTAATGACTCCTAATTAATCAAGACTAACATTGATGGTGAATTTGGGTGTTCTTGGTATTCATGGATCCCCAAGAAGTGAAAATGATGGCAAATCATGAAGATTAAGGACTTGTTACTAGAAATGATTCTAGAAGTCGAGTTTGGATCATTTTAGTAATATATTTTGTTTTTGCTTTGGCTGTACTATAAGGGGAGTTCAAATCTAGTAGGTTGAGCCTAGAGAGGTTTGGTAGCTAGTTGTGATGTGCATTAGGTCTTTCTAGCTCTTATCTAGTCAATGGAAACCAAGAAACCAAGTATGGATGCAAGATTTGCAAAGGTTACCAATTTTAGACTTGGTCAAAAAAATTTATGCATAGATTGATAATCCTACTAGGTTGGACTATAGGTCGGATCAATCTTCCAGAGAGCATGTTCCCCAAATATTTAATGGGAGTTAGATGATCCGAGTGACCTGGAGCATGGGTAGGATCAATTTTTCATAGGGCATGTGTTTGGAGATTAATGAGGGCTGGATGACCTGGGTGAGTCGGACCATGAGTCGGAGCATGCTTCTAGAGTGATGCTAGTTTCAAGTTTCAAAACGACCAAGATAATCCTAGTTGTATTAAGGGTAGGATCAATTTGCTAGAGCCTTGGTCTGAGGAGAAGATGAAGCACGTTAGATGATCCGAGTGAGCTAGATTATCCGACTTGAGTCGGACAATCCAAGTGTGCAATAGTTATATTTTTGAATGTTCGAGGCATTTAAGTCAAATAATCCGAGTCAGGTTGGACGATCTGACTCAAGGCTATTTTTTGAAAATTGTGTGTCTAACACTAGTTTCTAAGGAGGGGAGCTACAAATAGACCCCATGGTTGTTCGAGTTAGCTCTCTTAGGGCTTCTTTTCTACATCTAGCCTATTGAGGAGCTCTAGGGAACTTTGAAGCTTGGATTGAATATCTTGAGCGCTTGAGTGAGTTTGAGAGAGTAAATAGGCCTAAATTATGCATCACTCCTAGTTGCTTGACCTTGCTAGGTTCAAGTGAACACTTTGGGCTTGTTACTCTTGGAGATCGGTGTCTCCTAGATGGTTGGAGGCATTAGCTTGTGACCTTCCTATGAAGCACTTGTCGGAGGCACAAGAACACTTGTGAAGGTTTGGAGTCCACGTGTCCAGAAAGGAGGACTACCATGAGTGGATGACTTGATTCCTCACATAGATATTAAGTTGGATATACTCTTGCGTGAGTGCTCCGATGAGGACTAGGGAAGATTGCTGAATCTCTAATACCTCAGGAAAAATTCCTTTATGTCTCTTGTCCCTTTTAATTTCTACATTTTAATGTCTTGTCCTTCAAATTCCTAGAACACTAGTTTGTATAGGAATTGACCTAGGTTGCAAAACTCACAAGAATATCTTAAGAATTGATCACTATAGCAAACCTTAGTCACCTATGTTGGGCAAAGAAAAGGTTTAGGTTTTTATTTAACCATTAGCAAAAAAATCCCA
Organism: Bonia amplexicaulis; assembly: GCA_036346245.1. Lineage (NCBI taxonomy): Eukaryota > Viridiplantae > Streptophyta > Magnoliopsida > Poales > Poaceae > Bonia > Bonia amplexicaulis. Next base: position 12,647,247 of record CM070766.1, read on the forward strand.
ATTCAACCCCCTCTTGGGCATCCGATCCACTCCAATTGGTAATAGAGCCTCATTACTAAATTTGGGCTTAACCGCCCAGCGTAAGGATGTCGAGAGACGACATAAATGTTGGTAGGGAACCTCTATTTGATGGTTTCAATTATACTTATCGAAAGGTCCGTATGGGGTGTTATCTCGAGGCCATTAGCTTGGATGTTTGGTGCGTAGTTGCGTATGGTTTCATGCCTCGTCACAACCACTTGCACTCCCAGATATGGAGGTAAAGAACCTACAATATAATGCCCAAGCAAAGAATGCACTCTCTAGATCTATTAATATTGAGGTCCTTAATCGAGTGAGCAATCTCAACACCTCTCATAAGATTTGGACTACTCTTCATGAGATTCACAGAGGCACATCTAATGTGTGAGAGGCTAAGATGTATGTTGTCAAAGTGCATTTTGACTGTTTAGTGATGCAACCTCATGAGACAAAAATGAAATGTTCTCTCGCATTAATATCATTGTGAATGAGTTGAAGGGCTTCGGGTTAACTCTTATTAACCTTGAAATTGTGAGAAGAATGATTAGGGTGCTGCCCAAGGAGTATAGGATGCTTGTGATGCTTCTCACCAATGGAGATTTGAACTCTTTGATGCTAACAACTCTTTTGGGAAAACTCACCACACACGAGCCCTTCTTGAAGGAGTATGGAGAAGCTCCATCAATTAAGAAGAACATTACTCTCAAGGCCAAAGGTAATGATAGTGACAATGAAGGTGATGATGAGTCGGAGGAATTGGATGATATGGCTTTCCTCATGAGGAAGACAAGGTGCCTTCTCAAGAGGATGAATGTCAAGGGGTCTGATTTTGACAAGAGAAAAAGGTCTTCATGAAGCTATTCTTCAAGCAAGAACAATCCCTTTGCCAACAAAATATGCTATGATTTCAACGATAGGGTCACATTACTTCCATATGTGAGAATAATAAGAAGAAGAGCAAGGACACATTCAAAGGCAAGAAAAAGCAAGAAGGCAAGAAGATCAAATTCAGTAAGCTCAACCTTGATGGAAAGAGGAGGCCTACATTGGCGAGTGCTGGCTAATGAGGCGTAACATCCTGATTTTCAGAACCGTTTTAAAGTTTTAAAACTAAAAATAACCATTTGAATTTTTCTCGGATTAATTAAAGCTTAATCGAAATGTTTAGAAATTAAAAGATTTAATATGAATGAAATAAACTTCAATTAATTGGAAACCTATTTTATTTGGTTTCTCTGTGTCATAAGGAATTTTCTCTATTTTCTTGGACTTGTCGGTGTTTATTTGAGATTAATTTAAAATTAAAAAAAATATCCGTTAGTCACCCATCCCTCAGCTGCCCTCCCCATAGCACGCTTAACTCTGAAGTTTTTAGCACTTGAGCTACCAAGTCACCCTTTTCGCTTTCTTGGATAAGCTCCACCTTCCTCTTATTCTCTGGAAGGCATGCTACTGTTCATCTTCCCAAAACTATCCATCACAGACCAGCGACTTCACGTTTCTTTCTCTTTTCTCTCTTCTATAGTAACTTTCAAACCAAGCCTTATCTCAATGCCCTCCCAAAAGAAAAGTTATGCCAAATCACGCAAGGAATCTATTCCATCTGACCTCTTTGTGTTTCGTTCATCTATTTGCCTTTTATCCCCTATATTCTGAAACAGACTCTAAACCAAAATCAACGAATTGGAGTCGGTTTCTATCTCTCTAAGCCTATAAATATGACCCCTTGACCCTTCTAAACCTGCCACAAGCCGTGTCAAGACCCTTAGGGCCCAGAACACCATCCAATCTCCTGGAATCGAGTTTTCCCCAATCTATCCACCAATTGGAGTCGGTTTCTATCTCGAGCTATCCACCAATCTCCTGGAATCGAGTTTTCCCCAATCTAGGCCAAAATCGCTTCCCGACGTCGATTCATCGCCTCCGATAACATCTTCGAACGAGTAGAAGTATCACCAAAAGATCAAGAGTTGGTAACTGAGCAAGGCTAAGGCAAGTCGTGTCTTTTGATCATGTTGAACCTAGTTTTCAAATATATTTGTTTATTATTTTATTTTAAATTATCATGCATTGCTATTTTAGTATAAACCTTTGTGCCTAATAATTATTGTCCAATTTGATTAATCCCTCATTTGATAATTTGAATGTCATGATTTCATTATCACCATAGGATGGGTATTTATATAGAAATAGAATACTAATATCCACTTGGATTGTACGTCTAGATGCTTAGCCATGCTTACTGTAGTACATTGGCCTTATCATCACATGTGATTAATTAATTATTTTTGAGTTGATGAAATATTGAATCGTGGTTATAGCTACAGTTATAAAATTTTATTACCATGACATAGGTGGTGTCATTGATATTGGTTATACAAAATAGTTTTTACTTGGGTGAATGATCGTGTAGTAAAGGGAGTGCAGTTCGCACATTGGAATGTAGATGTTTCGCTTGGGTAATGTCTAAGGACTTAACTTTGTGCACCATTGATCTGAGCCTTATCATACAACCACATGTTCAGTATGGGATGGACCTGGCTGAATAATTTGTGATGTTTCAATTTCAGTTCCGCCATTAGGATGAATGCGGTTTGGCAGTAGCCAGGGATCGACATTAAGGGAGCGGGCGGGACTAGGTTGAGATTGAGCTTTGTAAAGACCTTGTCGTGAACTCTCTGCCGCACACCAAAGGAAGTGTGTTAATCACGTGGCAATATGAGATGATTATGTCTTGTGAGTAAAGCTGTGTAACCCATGCAGAGTGTAAAACTATTCAAATAGCCGTGTCCCTGGTTACGGACAATGCTCGGTGATTTCACATGAGGGTTAGGTTTTTCATAAAATCTTGGTTGGTTGGGAAGAAATTTGGTTGTGAAGTGAATGTCTAGTTGACTTGTGGTTTATTCAATCCTTTGATTCATCAATTATTTATTTACGTCCTTTCCAAAAATATGCTTTCAATCTATTTATTGTATTTACTTCAAATTGTTGCTTTCTACAAAATAACCACTTAGCCATCATTTGGTAAGCCTTGCATACTATATTGCATTATTGTTACAAATGACTCGCTGAGTACTCCATGTACTCACAGCTATATCCATATTTACTAAGTTGCTGAAGAAGAACCAAATTAGCTAGAGGAATTTGAAGTAGGTCTCTTCGATGATTTCGCGGATTAGAACTTCGCTCCCTAGTCGATTGCCTATGGGTATGTCGAATGGCTACTACGCTTATTTACATTTTTTCTTGCTAGTTTTCTTAAGCTTTTCAGACTATTATTTGTAAGCTTGACCATATGGTCGTAACTCTGATAACTATTAATATTTAAGTCTTTTCTTAGTAAATCGTGCTGTGATTGATATTTCATCTATGTTTCCACTGTACGCACTAGTGTGATCCTGGACTAGTGCAGAATACATATAGAGTCTGGATTTGCGTATTTGGGTCTCTACAGAGGTGGTATTAGAGCAATATCGATTGTAGGACGAAGCCCTAGTTAGAATGGTCGATTTAGTAATGTTTTCAAAATCTATTTTCTAAATCAAATCAACAAAGGGAATATCTAGTAATTCTCTGTTCTTTCCTCATTCTTAGGATTCTCACACTTCGCCTTTTCTGGAGTATTGTTTTCAAAACTTAATTTGACTTCTTATCCCCGTAATGTCCGTAAATGTCTCAAGTATCCCTTAATCAAAGAGGAGGCCGGCATGGAACTTCAAGCTTTGTTGTGAAGTTTGGATCAAGGATGCACCCAAAATATTTCAAGACAAGATTGAAGATTACCGTGAAGATTGAGAGCCATCGGATTCGAACACTGCTGTAGTTTTAGCATCATGTAGACCGTTTTGCTTTTCTTTGCAGTTGTATGTGATGTGAGCTGTGGTTTTGCTTCTAGCATCATGCTGCAGTCATGTCAAGTTTCTTGTTTGTGGAGTTTATTGCTTCTTTTGTTAGCCTTGTTCGGCTAAGTGAATGTTTTAGTTTAGGATTGCCATTAGAGTATCCCCTTAGATAAGTTTACCTCTTCCTTTGCTATTCCCTCTTTCCTTGGTAACCTTGGTGTCATCACTAGCAGATGGTTGACACACAGAGTTCAGCTGGTCACAGTCAGATGGCCTCAGATCCTAGCAACAGTACCTCAAATCCTTCTAAGACCGAATCACAGCACCGCTTCTGTGATTGGATCCAATTTTGAGTCAGTTCATGGTAGCTCAGAACCAACTCATGAATACGATGATGCAAAATTTGACAAATATGATGAATCAACAGCATTAGACAACGGTTGCCCCTCAGCCAGATCGTCCACCGTCCAGATTTGCCAAATTGATGAGAACTAGACCACCTACTTATTCCAGTTCATCTGAGCCTTTGGATGCAGATGATTGGACTTGTTCAGTGGAAAAGAATCTAAACCTCGCTCAGTGCACCGATCGAGAAAAAGTTCTCTATACTGCTCACCAACTAGAAGGTGCTGCATCAGAATGGTGGGAGAACTATTGTGCTGCTCATGAAGATCAAGAGAGCATTACTTGGGCAGAGTTCGCCATAGCTTTTCGCCATACTCATATCCTAGATGGAGTGCTTGAAATGAAGAAGGAAGAATTTCATGAGCTACAACAAGGGAACATGTCAGTGAGTGAATATCTCAGTAAGTTCACTCAACTAGCTCACTATACTCCGGAGGAATTTCATCTAATTGTTACAAGTGCCAAGAGCTAGGACATTTTGCTTGCAAGTGTCCGCAGAAGCGTCAAGCAATCACACTAATTTCGTTCAACCTTGGAATTACCCCTGCCAAGACTCCAGGAGCAAGCCATGGAACATCATCAGCTCAAGGCAGCCAGTTATCTCAGAGTGTTGCAAGAGGAAGTCTGAATACCGTCATCTCCAACATCGCACCTGGTAACCTATTCCTTTAGTGAGCTCGAATCTCGGGGTCGAGATTCCGTTTAAGGGAGAGCTTTGTAACATCCTGATTTTTAGAGCTATTTTAAAGTTTTAAAACTAAAAATAACCATTTGGACTTTTATCGAATTAATTAAAGCTTAATAAAAAATTTTAGAAATTTAAAAGGTTTATGTAACATCCTGAAAAGTTAAATTTTGGATTATAAAATTTTCTTGCATTAATTGCTGTTTAATTTGATTTAAAATTGTTTCTCTTTAAAGCATTTCTTAATTAAAGATTTGAGAATTCCAATAGGCAAAAGAAATAAAACATTAGAACATAAAATATTAAAAGGGAGAATCTGAAAAGATGATCCAGTGCCAAAAAGAATATAGTTGATCCTAAATAATGGATTATATATAGGGTTAAGTCTTTACAAAAGGAGTGGAGAGAAATAAATAGAAAAGTATATATTAAATATAAATATTTATATATGAAAATGGAAATAATAAAAAAGGGTTTTAAATGAATAACTATGTGTAGATGAGCTCCCTTAAAAGTTGGGATTTAGAAATATATATATACATATTTGCAAACATGTGAAAGAAATGAGTGAAATTAAATAAAAGAAATAGAAAAGAAAATTAAAAGAAAATATTTTTTGGGGTCACCACGAACAAGCCCGACCAACCAAGCCCACACCACATGACCCCCCGCCCGACTGCTTTTTCTTCCTCCTCTCCCTCGCTCGCTCGCTTTCCGCTTCGCGCCCAGCGCCTCGCGCCCGCCTCGCCTGCTCACTGCCCACCGCCTCGGCACAAGGCCGGACAATAATCCTCGTCCCCTTCGGACGGCGGATCCCGCCGATGACAGGCCGCCTCGACCGCGCCTCTTCCCGTGCGCGCCAGCTGCCTCTCTCCTCCGTGGCAGCCATGCGAGCCTCCCGCTGCCACCACCCGGTTTCACCGCCCGCCAGTGGTAGGCGCCACCGCCCGAGGACTTCCTCCGTTCGGTCGTGTCGCCCAGCCACGTGGCGCCAAAGCTCGCTGACCAGCGCGCGTGGCGCAAAGCTGCGGAGGCAGCCACTGTGAGGACGCGCCCGCCGAGTCCCTAGGGCCCCGCCACGCTCCGCCGCCGACGCCCGCCGCCCGACGCGACGGCTCGCACCCGCTCCGCCGCCACCCAATTCGCTGATTATAAAAGCCGTGCGGTCTCTCCTAAGTATCGCCGCACTCCCCTCTCCCTCTCCCTCTGCGCAATTGCGGTAAAACCCCTAAATCGCCGCCACCTCATTTTCTTCCCCAGCCCGACGACGCCCTCGCCGACTGGCCCACCCGAGCCCCTCCACCTCCCACACCACCTCCGGGCACCACGAACCTACCTCCGCCTCCCGGACCCTCCTCGGCCAGTACCTCGCGGCACCGAGACGCCCCGGCCACCGCCGAGCTCCGGCCGACCCATCTCGGCCCAAGGCCCTCGCCGCCATCGCCACGAGCTTCACCGCGCGCCAAGTTTACATTTCACGCACCGCCTCAACCTCTCTGCCCTCCTCGCCCGGCGTGCCACCCTCGCCGGCCGGCCACCTCGCCCCACCGCCTCCCGAGCCACCTCAAAAGGATTCAACATCCTTAAGGGTAGGCAAAGCCTCCCGCCCACTTGGTTACCGCAACAGCATTCTCTTCCCCTAGCTCCCGTGCTGCTCGAGCCCGGCTGCTGCTGGTTGAGCCTTTCTTTTTTTTTCATGCCGACATGGGGCCCGGTCCCACCTGTCGCCGAGCGCAGCAGAGGCTCGAGTTGCCGACACGCGGGCCCCACGGTCGCCGACCGCCACCGTCGGCGTGCGTGGGTGGCTCACGTCACGGTCCCACCTGTCAGAGTTAAATAATTTTAGGATTTTATTTAAGCTGAGGACTTTGAAATGTTATAACTTCTTCATTTTAACTCCAAATCGAGTGAGGCAAATTTCTAAATTCGTCTAAATTCAAGATCTATCCAATGGAACTGTAGTCATAATTTTTAGAGTTCATTTGAATTTCTAGTGTTATTTAGATTGATTTGTTACTTTTCTTTTTATGCAAATTTTGTGTGATTAAAATTAGCGTACGAGGCACAAGAAGAAGAAGTAGAAGCAAAGGTGACCCCAAGACCCACCTCCAAGAACCCCGTGACCAAGGTGAGTTACCACTTTGACCATATTGAACCCGATTTATGCAAATTATTTCTTTTAAATTATCCATGTGCATGCTTTATTTTATGTGGTATATCATGTTCAGATTTTCAGAATGTAGTTATACATCCAATATTATGCTTGCTAGTATTACCCGTTGGGACATGATGATATATGTGAACCTTGTCGCCGTAGTAAAACTAGTATAAAGTAGATTTCCCCAAATAGAGTATAACGTAGCAAATTGCTTAGTCATGCTAGTTAATCGGGGACACTTAGTTGTCCCGAAAACTCTCACATGCAATATGGAAAATAATTTGGGCGGTCATGGTGGGAATGAGTGATAAAAGTTTGGAATCATATTTTATGTCCCAAAATCTCCAAACTTGCTTAGTATCCGGGTGGATGATTTGAAATGGGCGTAGTGCGGTGGGAGCACAAAAGTTATGGAATGTGGTAGAACCACCCGATAGCACTAAGGACTGAATCTTGTCATGTTAGCCGGTGTAAAACAAGACAACCACATGTCTGTAAAATACAACTTGGCTAAGTAGCGGTATCGAAACTCTCCGACTCATCTCACCGGTAGTGGATAGACGTGGTTATGCAAGGGCAGGGGAGGCCTAAAGGGACACCAAGTGGAGGGTGACGTTCACCAGTCGTACTAGCATTGGGGGAGTGGAGCCGCATAATGCTAGTAGCCGTGGTGAGCATCCGTGCAACGATGTGACCCACCGCAAGTGGGAACGACCCGGAGGGTGAGATGACTAGTGGAACTAGATATTACGAGCGATCATGTGATAATCGTTTGACCACCGACCAAGGAATCGGGTGGGGCAATAGGTGGATTATCGCCAGGTGAAAGTGTACACACTCTGCAGAGTCAAAACTATTCGAATAGCCGTGCCCACGGTCATGGGCAGACATGGGATACTTAACTAGATATAGTTCTGTTTCAAAAATGGTTTGTGAAGGGAATGTGAGAATAGAGGGCGATGGACTGCCCTAGTTTGGAATTGGCCTGGGTTTTGTCCCAGTGGTAAGTTAAGTGGCCATAACACTGAAAGATGCAATATGATGCAGATGCCATGTAATGGTGGATGGTATCTGTATCGCTATTACAAAGGCTGTACTTCACTTTACTTTCATTAAAAAACTGCTAGATCATAGGGATTTTTAATTATGTTATTCACATGCAATTTTTGGCAAACAAACAAACCCCAGCCTTCCCTTGATCTAGCCTAGCATGTAAATTACTGCATTTTGTGTGGTAACTTGCTGAGCACGGTGGATAGTGTGCTCACACTCGCAATATCAAAACAGAGACAGGAACTCAGGGTCACTATGAGCATGAAGATGTCCCGGTCAAGGAGGAAGGAAACAACGATGATAATTAGGGCGTCACTCGCGTTTCTTTTGGGCTCAGACAAGTTAGACTTTAGGCTGTGTGTGCACGTATATAATCTAAGTCTAGATGATATACACTGCACACATATTCCCCCAGTCGCTTGCCTGTGGCGTTGGCTTACTTTTGGTTCCGCTGTGATACTTTGTTGACTGATAACATTTGACCTTAGGGCCCCTTTTGTAAACTATTGCCCGACGTGGCGTATTTCCAACTTTGGATTGTAATATTTGGTGTATCGATGTATGTATGATTGAGAATGTACTGTGCACTAACCATCGATCCGAGGATTAGTGCAATAATCACAGAGGATTTGGATTGAAAAATCCGGTCCGAACAGAGCTGGTATCGAGCATACTGATCGTAGGGTAAAGGCCTTAGTATGGACGTTAGACAAAGGATATGATTGCAATTTTATCAAACTTATAAAAAGAGTTTCCAAAAATATAGCGTATTATTTCTTTTCCTATCCTCTTTAGTTCTGCTCTATTCTATCTTCATTAATATTTTAAAATGTTACTAATACTAGTAACTCCTTCTACAGATGGCGGGATATGCAGCGTGAGTTCTGCCTCACGGCCTCCCCCACGGGGAGTTCGCCAGCCTCCTCCGAAGGCTTTTGCACCACCTGGGCTATAAGGACCAGCCCATGTATCGTGGCCGCAAGGCCGTGGCCGGTGGAGTGGAGAGCTGGGTGGTTGAGGTGTTCATCTACGCCAAGAGTGAACAGGATCCCCCTCACGTCTTCCGGACCGAGCACACCAGGAGCACCCGGGTAGCGGCCATCCGGGATGCAGCCCGTCTCGCCACTGCCCGACTCTGCGACATATACAAGAACAGGCTGCAGCACACGCCATTCTTCTACTTCCCATCGCACCAGGAGGGTGCGCAGACAACGAGACCTACGCCGGTTGTTGAGGACAACCCGATGCTTACGCATCGGGTTGATCTCACCGCGCTATGGGTTCGGCTCACACCGCCTGGAGGAGATCACCACTCTCACGCACACCTCGCCTCCCGGACACGGAGATGGCGACCCTCCGGAGCAGCTTGCTCGATGCGGCAGCCTTGGCGGCGGCCAAGGCAGAGGCAACAGCGCAGCACGATCGCAGCGGGTCCCAGCTCCTGCGCTACTCCAAGACCTCCCGCCCCGCCCGGCCAGGGGACGCAGCGGCCTCACCACTGCCACGCGCGCAGAAGCGTGCGACCTCGGGGCCACGGTCGACTCTCACCACGGAGGGTCACGCGCAGCCGCGGCGCGCCCGTTCGAGACCGACCCCTCCGAGTTCAGTGGCAGCCGGTCCCGTTCTCAGTCACCGACTTACAGTCCCTCCAGCCCAGGCGCCGGATTCATGGAGGAGTAGATCGGGTGGTGCGGTACTTGCATGATGTGGCAAAAGTACTAAGGGGTGTATCGTAGCATGTTATCCAAGACCTTCTGTATCGTAGTAGCTATTCCGTCGAACTTAATTAATTATGTTGTAATTGTAAGTCCAGCCTAGAAGCTGGCTATGTGGTGCTTTATTCTATGAAACCGCCTTGTGTTAAAAATTGCTTCATCGTTTATCTTGTTGGCTTTTATTTCTTTGAATTGGCCGTCTTCTTTGCTTTGCCTAGCATTAGTGCTAAGCCAATCGTATGTATATATATAACTGCAGATGGCCAGCCAGAGGGTAACTAGGGCCCAGACTCATGCCACCCACAACCAGGCGGAGGTTGACTCCACCCTGGGTCTCGCCAACAAGGCGTGGACGGTGCAAGACCAAGGAGCCGATCTCCACCCCACCGACAAATCCCACGATGGCACGGGTCATGGCGCGGCAAACCTAGTTCTTGCAAGCCATTGTTAATAAAGAAAGCGGCTCCGGCCGGTCTAGGCTGACGGCCGATTTTCAGAGAACCGGCCCTCACCTTCTCTTCGCCGACGAACCTCTCGGCCGAGGATTGGCTTGGGATCTCGAAGAAGCTGCGCCTAGCCAAGTGCGCGGAAGAAGCAAAGTGATATTCGCAGCTCATCAGCTCCAGGGAGCAACGACAAATTGGTGGGAAAACTACCTTGCCGCCAGGGGACAAGAAGAGACCTCCACAGACAACGACATGGAGGCCATACCATGGACAGAATTTAAGACGGCATTCAAGTCCAACTTCATTCCGACCGGAGTAATGCGGATGAAGAGGGACGAGTTTCGTACCCTTAAACAGGGGAACATGTCAGTTAATGAGTATCTTACCAAGTTCACACAGCTTGCCCGCTACGCCCCGAGGGACGTAGCTTACGTGAGGAGGAGAAAATTGATGATTCTTTGAGGGTATGAATGAAGAGCTAAGGTGCGGTGATCGTCCAAGACTTCCCAACTTTCATCAATTGGTGAACAAGGCAACGTCTTTCGAAAATGAGAAGAAGAACTTGGAGGCCGGTAGAAGCGCAAGATAGCAAAGACAATGACCACAAGGAAGGTTTGTCCAAAGGTTCTTCAACAACTCTAACTCTTCAAGGCCAAACCAGTTCAAGCCCTCAGCCTCATCGCCTAGTCCCAGTGGCAGTTCAATGCAAGGACGCCAAAATGTTGGCTCAGGTCAGACCACAAGCTACAAGTGCTTGTTTGTGGTGAAAAGGGCACTTTGCCAATAGATGCCCACACAAGCAGAATGCCCTGTCGCGGTCAAGCCTCGGCGCCGGCAAGGACCTCGGACATCTCAAGCCAAGAGAAATGCCCCAATGCCCAACCGTGGCGGGGTCAACCATGTCGCGAGAAGAAGTCGAGGAAGCGGCGGGAGTCCTAATGGTGCGTTCTCTGTCAAGTCCATACCGGACAAACTCTATTTGATTACGGAGCTTCACATTCATTTATATCCAAGGGTATGCGGATAAACTAGGGTTACCTACCTATCCTCTAAAGAGGCCGATGGTACTTAAGTCACCGGTGGTATGATTCTGACTACCTTAGTGTGCCCTGGGGTGACAATTGTCATGGAAAGGTGCGAATTTCCAGCTGACCTGATAGTGCTAAGTTCACAGACCCTGGATATTATACTAGGAATGGACTGGTTAGCCAGATATAAAGGGGTTATAAACTGTGCCTCCAGGACAGTGAAACTAACTAAATGTCTTGGAATGACCATAGATGTGAAAGTAGACCGACCATACCGCTGGGGCCGTGAAATAAATTATTTTGAAGATGTACCCTTAGAAGGAATGATAGTGGTGCAAGATTATCAGGAAGTATTTCCCGAAGACCTACCCGGCATGCCCCCAGACAGAGACTTAGAGTTCGTTATTAATTTGAAGCCAGGTGCTGCTCCCATTTCCAAGCGACCATATAGGATGACGGTGGAAGAGCTAGAAGAGCTAAAGACCCAACTCCATGAACTGCAGGAAAATGGATTCATTAGACCAGTTCCTCACCTTGGGGATCCCGGTACTATTTGTAAAGAAGAAGGATGGCCTGACTAGGATGTGTGTGGATTAGGGCATTAAATGAAGTAACCATCAAGAATAAATACCCCCTTCCCAGGATCGATGATCTATTTGACCAACTTGGTGGAGCCACCATCTTCTCTAAGATAGATCTGAGATCGGGTTACCACCAGCTAAAAATTAGGGCCGAGGACATACATGAAGACAGCTTTCACCACGGATATGGGTCATGCGAGTTTACAGTCATGTCTTTCGGTCTGACAAATGCACCGGCTTACTTCATGAATCTTATGAACAAGGTGTTCATGGAGTATCTGGATAAGTTTGTAGTGGTGTTCATTGATGACATCCTCATATACTCCAAAACGGCAGATGAGCATGCAGAGCATCTGCGCCTAGTGCTAGAGAAGCTAAGAGAACATCAATTATATGCTAAGTACAGCAAGTGTGAATTTTGGCTAAGTGACATCAGCTTCCTAGGGCATATAGTATCCGCAGAAGGAGTATCAGTTGATCCCGCCAAGATTGCGGTAGTGACCGAATGGAAGCCACCCTCCTCCGTTACTGAAGTGCAAAGTTTTCTGGGATTGGCAGGATACTACAGAAGATTCATAGAGGGATTTTCTAGAGTAGCCAGGCCTTTGACTCAGCTACTCAAGAAGGAACAGAAGTTTGAATGGACCAAAACCTGCGAAGGAAGCTTTCAAGAGCTCAAGAAAAGATTGACTACCACCCCGGTGCTAGTCCTACGATGTCTTGTAAAGATTTTGAAATATACTGCGATGCTTCCCATCAAGGACTGGGGAGTGTACTGATGCAAGGAGGCAAGGTCGTAGCATATGCATCTAGGCAACTTCGCCCTCATGAGGCTAACTATCCCACCCATGATGCGGAATTAGCATCGATGGTTCATGCCTTGAAAACTGGAGGCATTATCGATCGACAACCAACGTGATATATATACAGATCACAAGAGCCTCAAATATTTCTTCACCAGTCACACCTTAACACGAGGCAAAGGAGATGGTTAGAGTTGATCAAGGATTACGACACAGTGTCCATTACCACCGTGGAAAGCCAATGTGGTAGCCGATGCTCTGAGTCGGAAGGCCTACTGCAATAACCTCATGGTTTAGGAACACCAGCCTGAACTCCACAAAGAGCTGGCAGCCCTGAACCTTGGGATCGTAGAAGAAGGAGCCCTAACCACCTGGGAAGATCAAACAAGCATTGAAGAAATGATAGAGGCTGCACAGAGAGAAGACCCAACTGTTTTGAGGTGGAAGAAATTAATGGAAGAGGGAAGGCCCTAAAATGACTATGGGTCATCAAGGAGTTCTAAAACGAAGGCAGTGTTTCGTACCTCACCAAAAGGACCTTAAGGATCTAATGCTCCGGAAGCCCATAGCTCGCATATTCCCTTCATCCCGGGAGTACCAAAATGTACCAAGATATGAAGCAATATTCTTGGTGGCCGGTATAAAGAGGGACATTGCCGAGCACGTGCTTTCTTGTGATGTCTGTCAAAGAGTGAAGGTCGAGCACCAAAGGCCGACAGGATCTGCTACAACCCTTAAAATACCTCAATGGAAGTGGGAAGAAGTAGGGATGGATTTTATCACGGGTTTCCCGAACCAGTCGATACGACTCCATTTGGGTAGTGGTGGATAGACTGACCAAGGTTGCCCATTTTATCCCTATCAAGACAACTTACAAGGGAGACAAATTGGCAGAACTATATATGTCCCGCATCGTGTGCTTACACGGTGTGCCAAAACGGATAGTCTCAGATCGAGGGTCCCAATTTACCTCGCATTTGGCTAGCCTACATGAAGCCCTGGTACCCATCTCGATTTTAGCACCCTACCACCCCAGACGGATGGTCGACGTAAAGAGTAAATCAAATATTGGAAGATATGCTTGGGCTTGTGCCTGGATTTCTCAAGGATCGGGATAAGTGTCTGCCGATGTCGTAGTTAACACAACAACGACTACCAAACCAGCCTTGAGATGTCCCTTTTGAAGCATTATACGGAAGAAAGTGCCGCACCCTTTACATTGGTCGGAAGTAGGGAAGGGTACATATTTGGGCCTGATACTCTGAAGCAAGCAGAAGAGAAAGTTCGCCTGATCAGAGATCGGTTATTGGCTGCCCAGTCTAGACAAAAGAGTTATGTAGATAAAAGGAGAAGGCCATTAAGTTTTGAAATCGGAGACCATGTCTACTTGAAGGTGTCACCCCTACGAGGGATCAGACGATTTAAAGTCAAAGGCAAACTTGCCCCTCGCTATGTTGGACCATTTCCGATCATAGCTAGGAAAGGAGAAGTGGCTTACCAGCTTGAGTTGCCTGCAAACCTAGCAGATGTACACAACATCTTCCATGTGTCCCAACTCAAGAAATGTCTTGGTGCGAGGATCAAACCCGATGGGCGGTGGAGCTCGAGAGCGACGACCTACAAGGCGTCCGTTAAGATCTTGGACACTTGGTGGAGAAGACCAGGAATCAAACCATCCGCACCTGCAGAGTGCAATGGAGTCATCACTCCAAGAAGGAGGCCACCTGGGAACGCGAAGACCAGCTAAGGAGAGATTACCCCGAACTATTCTCCAACTAGACTGAATCTCGGGGACGAGATTCTCTTTAAGGGGGGTAGGTTTGTAACATCCTGAAAAGTTAAATTTTGGATTATAAAATTTTCTTGCATTAATTGCTGTTAATTTGATTTCAAATTGTTTCTCTTTAAAGCATTTCTTAATTAAAGATTTGAGAATTTCAATAGGCAAAAGAAATAAAATATTAGAACATAAAATATTAAAAGGGAGAATCTGAAAAGATGATCCAGTGCCAAAAAGAATATAGTTGATCCTAAATAATGGATTATATATAGAGTTAAGTCTTTACAAAAGGAGTGGGAGAGAAATAAAATAGAAAAGTATATATGTAAATATAAATATTTATATATGAAAAATGGAAATAATAAAAAAAAGGGGTTTTAAATGAATAACTATGGGTAGATGAGCTTCCCTTAAAAGTTGGGATTTAGAAATATATATATACATATTTGCAAACATGTGAAAGAAATGAGTGAAATTAAATAAAAGAAATAGAAAAGAAAATTAAAAGAAAATATTTTTTGGGGTCACCACCGAACCGCCCACCAACCCCGCCCACCCATGTGACCCCCCCCGCCCGCACTGTTTTTCTTCCTCCTCTCCCTCGCTCGCTCGCTTCCGACTGCGCCCCGCGCCGCGCTCACGCCCGCCCTCGCCCGCTCAGCGGCCAGCTCGCCTCGGCGCTGCGCTCGGACGGTGAATCCTGTCCCTCTGGACAGCGGATCCCGCCCGCCAATGACAGCCCGCCTCCGACCGCGCCCTCTTCCCGTGCGCCGCCAGTCTGTCTCTCTCCTCCGTGGCGCCATGCGAGCCTCCCGCTTGCCACCGCCTGGTTTCACCCCGCCCGCCGATGGACGGCGCCACCGCCCGAGGACTTCCTCCGATTCGGTCGTGTCGCCCGACCACGTGGCGCAAAGTCTCTTGACCGCGTCTTGTGGCGCAAAGCTGCGGAGGCGACCACTGTGAGGCGCCCTCGCCGAGTCCCTAGGGCCTGCCCGCTGCTCGCCGCCGACACCTCCGCTTTGCCCGACGCGACGGCTCGGACCCGCTCCGTCGCCCGGCCCAATTCCTCCGATTATAAAAGCGTGCGGTCTCTCCTAAGCATCGCCGCCTCCCTCTCCTCTCCCTCTCGCGCAATTGCCGTAAAACCCCTAAATCGCCGGCCTCATTTTCTTTCCAGCTCCGCGACGCCCGCCGACTCCGCCCACCCGAGCCCTCCACTCCTCCCACACCACCTCCGGGGCACCACGAACCTACCTCCGGCCTCCCGGGACCCTCCTCGGCCGTACCTCGCCCGACCGGAGGCGCCCAGAGCCACCGCCGAGCTCCATGCCGACCCATCTCCGGCGCCTCCGGCCCTCGCCGCCCCGCCACGAGCTTCACCGCGGCGCCAAGTTTACATTTCACGCCCGCATAGAACCTCTCCGGCCCTCCCTCGCCGGCGTCGCCACCCTCATGAGGCCTCGGCCACCCCTTGACCGCCTCCCCGAGCCACCTCAAAGTTCAACATCCTTAAGGGGTAGGCAAAGCCTCCCGCCCACTTGGTTACTGCAGCGCATTCTCTTCCCCCGGCTCCGTGGCGTTCGAGCCCCCGGTCCCACCTGTCGTGGCCGCAGCAGAGGTTCGAGTGCCGACACGCTGGGCCCCACGGGTCGCCGACCGCCACCGTCGGTAGCGTGCGTGGGTGGCTCATCGTCGTGGTCCCACTGTCGAGTTAAATAATTTTAGGATTTTATTTAAGCCGAGGACTTTGAAATGTTATAACTTCTTCATTTTAACTCCAAATCGAGTGAGGCAAATTTCTAAATTCGTCTAAATTCAAGATCTATCCAATGGAACTGTAGTCATAATTTTTAGAGTTCATTTGAATTTCTAGTGTTATTTAGATTGATTTGTTACTTTTCTTTTATGCAAATTTTGCTGATTAAAATTAGCGTCGAGGCACAAGAAGAAGAAGCGATAGCGGCGGTGACCCGGCACCCACCTCCAAGAACCACGTGACCAAGGTGAGTTACCACTTTGACCATATTGAACCCGATTTATGCAAATTATTTCTTTTAAATTATCCATGTGCATGCTTTATTTTATGTGGTATATCATGTTCGATTTTGAATGTAGTTATACATCCAATATTATGCTTGCTAGTATTACCCGTTGGGACATGATGATATATGTGAACCTTGTCGTAGTAGTAAAACTAGTATAAAGTAGATTTCCCAAATAGAGTATAACGTAGCAAATTGCTTAGTCATGCTAGTTAATCGGGGACACTTAGTTGTCCCGAAAACTCTCACATGCAATATGGAAAATAATTTGGGCAGTCATGGTGGGAATGACTGATAAAAGTTTGGAACTGTTATTTTATGTCCCAAAAATCTCCAAACTTGCTTAGTATCTGGGGTGGATGATTTGAAATTTGGGAACGGTGTGGTGGGAGCACAAAAGTTATGGAATGTGGTAGAACCACCCGGATAGCACTAAGGACTGAATCTTGTCATGTTAGCCCGTGTAAGCAGTACAACCACATGTCTCAAAATACAACTTGGCTAAGTAGCGGTATCGAAACTCTCCGACTCATCTCACCGGTAGTGGATAGGCGTGGTTATGCAAGGCGGGGGAGGCCTAAAGGGACACCAAGTGGAGGTGGCGTTCACCGGTCGTACTAGCATTGGGGAGTGGAGCCCGATAATGCTAGTAGCCGTGGTGAGCATCCGTGCAACGTATGGGACCCACCGCAAGTGGGAACAGCCCATAGGGTGAGATGACTAGTGGAACTAGATATTACGAACAGTCATGTGATAATCTGTTTGACCACCTGACCAAGGAATCAGGTGGGGCAATAGGTGGATTATCGCTTGTGGTGAAAGTGTACACACTGCAGAGTCAAAACTATTCGAATAGCCGTGCCCACGGTCATGGGCGAACATGAGATACTTAACTAGATATAGTTACATTTCAAAAATGGTTTGTGAAGGAATGGGAGAATAGAGGCGATGGGCGCCCTAGTTTGGAATTGGCCTAGGTTTTGTCCCGATGGTAAGTTAAGTGGCTATAACTTTGAAAGATGCAATATGATGAGATGCCATGTAATGGTGGATGGTATCTGATCGCTATTACAAAGGTCGTACTTCACTTTACTTTCATTAAAAAACTGCTAGAGCATAGGGATTTTTAATTATGTTATTCACATGCAATTTTTGGCAAACGAACAAACCCGAGCCTTCCCTTGATCTAGCCTAGCATGTAAATTACTGCATTTTGTGTGGTAACTTGCTGAGCACGGTGGATAGTGTGCTCACACTCGCAATATCAAAACAGAGACAGGAACTCAGGGTCACTATGAGCATGAAGATGTCCGGTCAAGGAGGAAGGAAACAACGATGATAATTAGGGCGTCACTCGCGTTTCTTTTGAGCTCGGACAAGTTAGACTTTAGGGTGTGTGTGCGTATATAATCTAAGTCTAGATGATATACACGCACATATTCCCCGATCGCTTGCACGTGGCGTTGGCTTACTTTTGGTTCCGCTGTGATACTTTGTTGACTGATAACATTTGGCCTTAGGGCCCCTTTTGTAAACTATTGCCCGACGTGTCGTATTTCCAACTTTGGATTGTAATATTTGGTGTATGCGATGTATGTATGATTCAGCAATGTACTGTGTGCACTAACTACTGATCCAGGGATTAGTGCAATAATCATAGAGGATTTCGGATTGAAAAATTCAGGTCCGACAGTTTAATATGAATGAAATAAACTTCAATTAATTGAAAACCTATTTTATTTGGTTTATTGTGTCACAAGGAATTGTTTTGTATTTTCTTGGATTTGTCGGAGTTTATTTGAGCTCAATTTAAAATTAAAAAGAAGAAATCCCATTGGTCACCCATCCCTTGGATGCCCTCACAATAGCACGCTTAAACCTTGAAGATTTTAGCACCTAAGCTACCAAGTGTCCCTTTTCTCTTTCTTAAATAATTTCCACCATCATTTTATACTCTGGAATCTATGCTACTGTTCATCTTCCCAAAACCACCGACCACAGACGAGAGACTTCACGTTTCCTTCTCTCTCCTCTCTTCCATGGCAACTTTCAAACCAAGCCTTATCTCAATGTCCTCCCAAAGGAAAGTTGTGCCAAATCAAGGAATCTATCCCATCTAGCCTCTTTGCGTTTCGTTCATCCGTTTGTCTTTTATCCCCTATTTTTCGAAACAGACTCTAAACCAAAATCCACGAATTGAAGTCGGTTTCTATCTCTTCCAAGCCTATAAATACGAACTCTTAACCCCTCTAAACCTGCCCCAAGTTGTGCCAAGTCCCCTCAAGGCCCAGAACGTTGTTGGCAGTGAGGCCCTCCGGCCTCGAAATTGCTCGTCGCGTCCTGAGCTATCCGCCAATATCCTGGAATCGAGTTTTTCGCAATCTAGGCCAAAATCGCTTCCCGGCATCGATTTGTCATCTCTGATAACATCTTCAAAGGAGCAGAAGCACTACCAGAAGATCAAAAGTTGGTAACTAAGGAAGGCTAAGGCAAGCCGTGTCTTTTGATCATGTTGAACCTAGTTTTAAATATATTTATTTATTATTTTATTTTAAATTATCATGCATTGCTTTTTAGTATAAACCTTTGTACCTGATAGTTATTGTCCAATTTGATTAATTCCTCATTTGATAATTTGAATAACATAATTCTATTGTCATCATAGAATGTGTATTTATTTAGAGATATAATACTAGTATCCACTTAGGTTGTACATCTAGTATGCTTAGTCATGCCTACTGTAGTACGTTGGACTCATCATCACATATGATCAATTAATTAATTTTGACTTAATGAGATATTGATTTGTGGTTATAGCCACAATTACAAAATTTGAGTACCATGACATGAGTGGTGTCATTAGTGTTGGTTATACAAAATAGTTTTCACTTGGATAAATGATCATGCAGTAAAGGGGGTGCAGTTCACACATTGGGATGTGTCCATATTTGCTCAGTTCTTGAAGAAGAACCACATCAGCCAGAGAAATTTGAAGGAGGTCTCTTCGATGACTTTGTGGATTAGAACTTCGCTCCCCAGTCAATTGCTTCTGGACATGTCGAATGGCTACTACACTTATTTATGTTTTCCGCTGCTAGTTTTCTTAAACTCTTCAGGTTATTATTTGTAAGTTGGCCATAAGGTCGTAACTCTGATAACTATTAATATTTGAGTCTTTTCTTAATAAATCGTGATGTGGTCGATATTTCATCTATGTTTCTACTGTGTGTACTAGCGTGATTCTGGACTAGTGTAGAATACACAGATAGTCCAGATTTATGATTGTGTGAGACCATGTGGAGGTCACCCCATGGTTGTGATGAGTAATTGACTCTTGATCTAGAAAGATTGAGTTTGGTTTTGAGGTTTGGTGGCTCGCAAAGTCGTAAGTCTTAAGAATGGTCGTGGCGCTTACGACTCGTTGTCCAAGGTCGGAAGGCGTTCGACCACTCGGCCATGCTCGAAGGCCACAGGAAAGTTTACGACCACCTTGTCGGTGGTCGGAAGCCAACCGGCCGTCACGATCATTTTGGATCCGGTGGAAGCGAGCGTGCGTCGACCATTATGGGCGTGGTCGGAAGTCTTCGGGTTGTTTACGACCCGCTGCGGCTCTCGGCGGTTTTGACCGTGATCGAAGCTTATCGAGAGGTATCGACCACGTTACGGCAACATCGGTGAATTTGGCGTGTAGTCGAGTCGGTGGACGACGCTCGACCACTTTGGCCGTGGTCGGAAGGCGCTTCGACCACGTTGGCGAAATCGAGAACCGGTAGGTGGCGTCGACCACGTGTGAGTCTCGGACTCGTTGGCGTGGTCGGAGGCCACGGGGCCATTACGACCACGTTGGCACGCTGCGACCACATTGGTCGTAGTCGGTGTCGACTACTTTGGCGGTGGTCGGAGGCCTCCGGGGCCATTTACGACCACGGCGTGGCGTCTTCGACCACGTGAAGTGGTGCAGGGCGCTCGATTTGACCACGTTGAACGTGGGTCTTCGACCACGTTCGAGCCACGACCACGGGGGCTCGGTGGTTCGATCACGTTGGCGCTTGAGACGCCGACCACGTTATCATGGGATTGAGCGTGGTGGTCGACCACGTTTGGCGTCCTGGAGCTGGTCGTCGACCACGAAAGCGGTCGTTTTGGTGGGAATCGGTCGTAACGACTTGGGATGAGGTCGTGAGCTTTGAGCGAGCTCGGTGAGCTCAAGTGTATCGTGTGCAATAGAGTGCTCGGATGAGGTACTAGACTTTGGCGATAAAGCTGTATCGGTGTTGTATGTGGTCGTAACGTATGCGCATGGTCGTAACGAGCTTTGTGATGGTCGTGACGACATCTTTGTGTGGTCGAAGGAAGCGGGGAAGTCTTCGGGGTTTTGACCACTTCTTGTCTTGTGCTTCGGGTGGTCGTAGGGATTCTGACCGGTGTTGTCTTGTGATACTTGTGCCGAGTGATGGTGCATGTGTATTGTGCGGTGCTATGTGATGGTTTGCTTGTGCGTGTGGTGCAGGACTTGAAGCTATTTCATGGTGGCGTGGGAGGGCCGGGACTAGGCACGGAGGTGTTGAGGTCTAGGCGGTCGGAGCGCAGAAGATGATCGAGGTGGTGAGGTGGTTGCGGTGGGAGGCGAGGAACGGGCTGGGCTGCAGGCCGAGCACGACGGGCAACAACGAGGAGGCCGGGACTAGGCTCGGGGAGGAGCCGAGGTCGAGGCAGTCGAGGAGGTTGGGTGCGGTCGTGTGCGGCGGAATAGACCGAGACTAGACTCTGGAGGAGTCGGAGGTCTGATCGGTCGGTTGCATGATCTTGGAGATAGGTCTGGTGAGGCTAGGATGGTCGGGACGAGACAGGGTGGTGTTGGGGTCCGAGCGGCGTGGAAGCCGAAGAGGACCTAGTCTTGCGAGGTGGTTGCAAGCTTGGAGGAAGGCGGTGTGAGGGCATTTTGGAGAAATGCCAAAGGCTGCAAGGAAGCTGTCCCTCCGGTAAAGCACACGAAAAGAAGTGGATTCGGTTGGCACTAACGGGCAAAGTCTGGTCTGTTGGGATAGCAGCAAAGCATTTGAGTTAGCGGGCAAAGTGAGTGTTAAAACCGGTGTTAGATGGGGTTCGGGTTATCCCCAGTGTGGACTAATGGATGGATCCATTAGGGTTAGTCTCGGATGTGAGGCTATAAAAGGGAGAGGGGAGGCAAGTGTTGGACTTGAGTTGGTCGGCTAGGCCTTGGAGGCAGCCGCCTCTCCCTCCCTTGGGAGTGTATCGTGTGTGTGTGCTCTAGGGCTAGAGCTTGTCCTCCCGGGGGTGGTTGCGAAACCTCCGTGTTATGATTTGAGAGGACTCATCTCTCTGTACTTGTTAGAGTTTATCTATGAGATGGGTGCGTGTTTGTGATCCGGGTTGAGAGGTCGTTCTTGAGATGTTTTCATTGATTTATTTGCCATCTCTTCATTTTCGGTTCATACGTATTTCCTTTGAGAGTTGGCTTATATTTGATTTGCTCGAGCAGAGAATCGGCTCAAGGCAATTTGGCGATTCATTCCGAGCAAGGTCGAATCGGAGAAAATTCGTGTCTCTCGGTCATGCGCCTCCAGTTCTCGCTTTCGGTTTTGCGTATTTAGACTTTGCGTCTTCTTTAACCCGACCGCCTTGAGGAGATCGGTCGAAAGGAAGTCGACTTGAGAATACAAGTTTCGGTTTGTTTATCTCAAGTTTCTCAATGGTCGAACACTTCCTTAGTGGTGAAATCGGTTTCGTTGTTATTTGCTCCGTGGTCGTCGCTCAGACAAAAGTAGTACTACTTGTTTGCTCGTCATTTTCCGATCAAGTATCGACCACGTTCTATTTGCTTCAAGCACCGCTTCGCCGATTGGTCCAATCACGACGTTCGACTTATTTGTCATTGTCGGTTGGTTCAACCGATCAAGATATAGATCATCGCTTTCTTTTGCCTTTGGTTTCGAGTGCTTGATGGTCGTAGATCTCGTGATCGTGTGCCCCACGGTCACATGAGGTGTCTGCGACCGCAATCGGCTATAGGTGCGAGTCGGTCTTCAACCACGTTGATCGTCGACCATCCCCATTGGCTTCACGACCACGGCGGTTCGACCAGACTCATCTTTCGATCGCTGCCGCTTCCTTGTTGGTCATACTTTGTTGGTCGCGTTGTCATCCTTTGTCGAGCGGGCGACAAGCGCAATCTCGATATCGATCACGGTATTCGATCGGTGGTTTCAACCATGGCGATTACTCTCGGTCTTCACGACCCTGCGGAGAGACTCTGCCGATACTCTGCCGATAGCTTTAGACCACGGTTTGATTTCCCAATATTCGTTTCTTTCCTAGATTTCGACCACGGTCTTTTGACTCTTTTCCTCTCGGTCTTAAACTAAAGATTCCTCTGTTCTCTCCGAGTTTTCGGTGAACAACCAATCTTCTTCTTCACGACTCTTTAGCTCTTGGAGAAAGATAGGGTTGAATTTTGGGAGAATTTTAAGGCACCATTCACCCCCTCTGTTGCCATTTCGGTCCTACAATTGGTATCGAGCAAGGTTGGCTCTGTATTTGATCTTAACCGATCTGGAGCTTGGCAACTAGTAGGGAATCTTGTAAACTTTCCTTTGAATCTTATTGGGGTGTTTTGCCAATGATGTCCTTTGAGACAAGAGGCTTGATTTCGACTAGAGGATGATTTTATTTGCAAGAAACCACAAGTGTGAGCTTTGTGGTACATTCTTGTCCTTTGGTTGATCAAGTGCCAGGAAGGGTAAAGCCTTAGAGAACACACGGATGATAATGATAAGGACGAGCGTCGACTTATCATGAGCAAGGTAAAAACTCATTATGACCTTGGCCTTGTCCAAGATGAATATACTTGCTCTTGGGATATTGTGAGGTGCCTAGATTATAAATTGCTAGATTGTTCTTGCTAGGTTGAAATCTCATTTCTCATGTGTAGGTTGTGAGTCTTTCTCGTGAGCGGTGAAAATTTAATTTCTCTACTTGAATGTTAAAATTTGCAAATGAGAAATTAAAACTTTGACTCCTTGCACTTGTGTAGAGGAGTATGAGCTTACTAGAGTGTAGTAAAGCGAGTTCCTCTGGCGTGTCGTCGTTATAGTCGTAATGCCTTACGACCACAACTTGACTTCTCGACATAGTCGTAGCTGCATACGACCATGTCTGGCGGACACTTCCGCTTGTTACCGTGGTCGAAAGTCCCTACGATCACGATTGCGGTTCGAGCAGCTGGCGCTCGATTGCCGTGGTCATAACTAACTTACGACCACACCTGCAATTCCCAGTCGTGGTTGTAATGACCAACGATCACATCTCTCGGCTGTAGTCATTCAAAACTCGCCTCTGGTGCTCGACCACGCTCATTTCTTCTCGGCCGTAGTCGTGATGCGTAACGACCACTCTTTTTCTTTGGTGGCCGTGTGTCAAGTCTTGGGTTCAAGCATCGCTTTCTAACCACTTGGGATCCAAGACTTGGGCACTTTGTTCTTGTTTTTGTAGGTGTCGGGCGTTGGATGGAGAACATGGGATCGAATGGATTTTAGTCTTTTGCTTCATCACGTGACTAGAACATTTGTTGGTTCTCCACTTCATGGCCTCCAAGAGGTATGTACCTTCACGTTTGGCGTCTCCACCTACTTTGTGAGCTACTCTATACCCTCATGCCCTTATACTCATGTTTGACCATAATTGGCATGTTGTGCTTGTTCATGTGCTCACATGTTCCATACTGGCATGTTTTTCTTTCAATGCTTTAATGTCATGCCCTTATGTGTATATTGCTTAGGTATCCATGTATCATGATATATTTGGACGCTTAAGCTTTGACTTGACTTCATGAGCTAAGTAGTATGTGCGTATTAGAAGTCAAGTATCATCATGACCTTGTGCTCTGTAGTATCTATCATGGTTCACATCTTGCTCCTTATGTTCATTCATCATTATTTATACATGTTAGCATACTTTTCATGATGTTGATTTGCCATGTTGTATGTCTACATGATGTATGCATATGTATGGACGATATGAGCTTGAGTATATCTTGGATAGTTTCTACGTGTCATGATGGTGCGTTTATTCATGCCTTTGTATCTTTTCTATTATACATGCTTTTATCCATGCTAGCATATGCTTACGTATTTGTTCTGTCACTGCTATGTGTATGGTTGTGATTCATTGTGATACATGTATATCTTGATCTTATTCATTTAAGTTTTGGCATGAAATAAACTGTACAACATCTTTGTAGCATTAGTCGTGCTTATGCTTAGATATCATGAGATTTGTGGTTAGGTCACAAGCTTCTTCTAGTATTTGGTGGCTCTAGGCTTCTTGCTCTAGATGCCTTTGTTGAGGGCTAGATTGAGCTTGTGGCGGTGCGTGTTCTCATGTGTTCTATGTCTTTAATACTAGTGATGCTCTTGTTGTTATCATTTGTCTCGATCTTGGTTCCATGTTGTATATCTTTTACCCTAGTACTAGGACACCGGTTGTTCCCCTATGATTAAGCTGCAGTTGTATGAATGAGGGAGAGTGATCTGTTGTTCTGACCGCTCCCTGGTCATTACGACCACGTCGTAGGAACCACGACCATGGTCTGGACCCTCGGCCGAACTCGTGTTACGACTTGACCAGGGCGCTAATGACCGGACTCATTTACGACTACGGCTTAAACAACCGAGCAAGCTGCTACAAAGGTTGGTTCTCCCTTATGATTTTCGATTGCTCGCTTCCCGCCACTTGGCTTTGCATAGTATATGTCTTCTAGTGGTAGGAAGGGTCTTTTTAGACGATGGGAGCCAACTCTAGGTGATGTTGTCTCATTCACACCTCTCATCCAAATGGTTCTCTAGGATTATTTACTACCTAGTTTGGGCTTTGGTTCTCTAGGATTCTCTTCTACCTAGGTTGAACTTTTCTTGGCCACTAGAGTCTTTTGCATTGACATAGTGTGCTTTTGCCCGTGGTATGAGGTTATAGACTAGAGACCATGAGGATAGGATGTGTTTGGGAATCACCTCTTTGAGCTAGAACCTTCTCTTTCTGGATTTTGTGCCAAATTTCACGGTTCTTCTCTTTTGCCTTCTCTAGGGGAGTTGGAGTCTTTTTGTCTGTTTGGGCTATGTTTGAGGAGAGCTTAGGGTGGTTTGTCCTTATGGACTATTGTGAGAAGGAGTTTACGTGTTTCTTGCTTTATTTATTTATCTTGCTCTGTTCTCATTTTTGTTGCCTTTGCATCGGGGTGCATTTGGGTTAGTCCTCTAGCATAGATTAGAGTGTTTCTCTCGTCTAGTTAGACTTCTTACTCTTATCTATGCTTTAAGGACTGCATGTTTTCTCCTTTCTTTACCAGCTTCTTGTTTATTGCTTTGGTTCAGGGGGAGTTCTTTTGGGAGCTTCTGGAGCTTAAATTTGACTTAACTCAACTTGAACTAAAAGCTGCATCACATGTTGAGGGGCTGGATTTTACGCATTGCGTGCATTGTAATATAACTACATTGAGGCTTGATTATTATCCGGTTATGACATACTTACAATGTTTTACACCTTGCCATGATTTGTGCTCCATTGCTAATCGATCATGACTTTATATGTGTAGTCAAGTCTTTGCCATGATAGGTTAATTAAAATGCCAAATTTGACCTAATTCATGTCTTGTTCATATTTGAGACTAGTCGACCTTGTGTTATCTTTTATGATTCTTGCCATGTCAAATAGGCTGAGTTGAGTCTTGAATCATTGTTGAGCAATAGATTGAGCTATATTAGGTTCTTGATGACACATGAGTTAGTACAATCTATTAAAAGCAAAAAGATCTCTTTTGTGCGAAAAAGCGATCTCACCAATTCCTTCTCATGAGGCGGCTTGCCATTGCACAAGGCATGAACTCGGAGGAGTTTTGGATGACCAAGATCATTTCCTTAAGCTTCTCGCTTGGAATGATCGCATAAGGCTTGAGGTCTAGCACATGGTGAATAAAAGATGGTTGAAAAACAACCATATGATCTCTAAAGAAAAATGTCATTTGTGCTCAATTGCTAAAAATGTTCAATGTACTCCAACAATTGTATCATTCTTGAACAAATAGCACTCTAGTTGGCTCAACACTAGCTTCTCGATTCCATTTAGCTCATTGACATGGCTTGCATCATTTGTGGATATCATTAGCTAGACTAAAATCTTGTTTGACTTGACTTGCTAAGCACTTCAATTAAAATTCAGATTATACCTTATTTTGCTTAGCTTCACTTTACATACATAGTCATGATCCTTGTAGCATACTTGTATGTTATGGCTTAGTGTAATACATTTTGGTCATTTTGGATAATTCTCATGGCTCTGCATACTTTGAATAATCAAATCGACCATTCCATCCATCATTATGACTTATTCTCTCCTTGCATACTTGATGTGTTTATTGCCAAAGGGGAGAATAGATTAAAAAAAGAAAATTTCTCAATTTACGGGAACTTGCTAGAGCTTTGGAGATCAATTTGCTCTTTATTTATTGCTCTAGTGTTCCTTCTGGCGACATGGTCATTATTTCATTTTCTATCTTTGGACCATGTCGTCTTCTACAAACTCAACTTCATATTTTACGGTGTTTGTCAATATACTCATCAAGGGAGATTGTGAGACCATGTGGAGGTCACCCCATGGTTGTGATGAGTAATTGACTCTTGATCTAGAAAGATTGAGTTTGGTTTTGAGGTTTGGTGGCTCTGCAAAGTCGTAAGTCTTAAGAATGGTCGCAGGCGCTTACGACTCGTTGTCCAAGGTCGGAAGGCGTTTACGACCACTCGGCCATGCTCGAAGGCCAGGAAAGTTTACGACCACCTCGTCGGTGGTGGGAAGCCAGCCGGCCGTCGATCATTTTGGATCGGTCGGAAGCGAAAGCGTGCGTCACGACCATTATGGGCGTGGTCGGAAGTCTTTCGGGTTGTTTACGACCACGCTGCGGCTCTCGGCGGTTGACCGTGATCGAAGCTTATCGAGAGGTATCGACCACGTTACGGCAACATCGGTGAATTTGGCGTGGTCGGAGTCGGTGGGCGACGCTCGACCACTTTGGCGTGGTCGGGGCGCTCGACCACGTTGGCGAAATCGAGAACCGGTAGGTGGCGTGCGACCACGTTGTGTAGTCACGGCTCGTTGGCGTGGTCGGAGGCCACGGGGCCATTACGACCACGTTGTGCGCTGCGACCACATTGGTGCGTGGTCGGTGTCGACTACTTTGGCGTGGTCGAGGCCTCCGAGGCCATTACGACCACGATGTGGCGTCTTCGACCACGTTGGAAGTGGTTGGCGAGGCGCTTGGGAGATTTGACCACGTGAAGGGCGTGGGTCTTCGACCACGTTGTGCACTCGAGCCACGACCACGTTGGGGGCTCGGTGGTTCGATCACGTTGCCGCGTTATCATGGGATTGAGACGTTCGACCACGTTAGCGACGAAGAGCCGTGGTCGTTTGGCGCTGGGCTGGTCGTCGACCACGAAGCGATCGTTTGGTGGGAATCGGTCGTAACGACTTGGGATGAGTCGTAGGCTTTGAGCGAGCTCGGTGAGCTCAAGTGTATCTGTGTGCAATAGAGTGCTCGGATGAGGTACTAGACTTTGAGCGATAAAAGCGTATCGGTGTTGTATGTGGTCGTAGCTTGTATGCGCATGGTCGTAACGAGCTTTGTGATGGTCGTGACGACATCTTTGTGTGGTCGAAGGAAGCGGGAAGTCTTCGGGGTTTTGACCACTTCTTGTCTTGTGCTTTCGGTGGTCGTGGGGATTTCTGACCGGTGTTGTCTTGTGATACTTGTCCGAGTGATGGTGCGTGTGTATTGTGCGGTGCTATGTGATGGTTTGCTTATGCGTGTGGTGCGGGACTTGAACTATTTCATGGTGAGGCGTGGGAGGACCGGGACTAGGCACGAGGAGGTGTTGAGGTCTAGGCGGTCGGAGGCAGAAGATGATCGAGGTGGTGAGGTGGTTGCGTCTCGGGAGGCGAGGCCGGGCTGGAGCTGCAGGCTGAGCACGACGGGCAACAACGAGGAGGACCGGGACTAGGCTCGGGGAGGGCCGAGGTCGAGGCAGTCGAGGAGGTTGGGTGCGGTCGTGTGCGGCGGAATAGACCGAGACTAGACTACGGAAGAGTCGGAGGTCGATCGGTCGGTTGCATGATCTTGGAGACATGTCTTGGTGAGGCTTAGGAGGTCGGGACTAGACAAGGGAGTTGTTGAGGTCCGAGCAGCGTGGAAAAGAAGAGGGACGTGTCGTGCGAGGTGGTGACAGCATGCAAGCGGTGGAGGAAGCTTCGGGAAGGCGGTGTGAGGGCATTTTGGTGAAATGCCAAAGGCGCAAAGGAAGCTGTCCCTACGGGAAAGCACACGAGAAAAGAAGTGGATTCGGTTGGCGCTAACGGGCAAAGTCTTGGTCTGTTGGGATAGCGAGGCAAAGCATTTGAGTTAGCGGATAAAGTGAGTGATAAAACCGGTGTTAGGTGGGGTTTTGGGTTATCCCAGTGTGGACTAATGGATGGATCCATTAGGGTTAGTCTCGGATGTGAGGCTATAAAAGGGAGAGGGAGACAAGTGTTGGACTTGAGTTGGTCGGCTAGGCCTTGGGCGGCCGCCTCTCCCTCCCTTGGGAGTGTATCTGTGTGTGTGCTCTAGGGCTAGAGCTTGTCCTCCCGGGGGTGGTTGCGAAACCTCCGTGTTATGATTTGAGAGGACTCATCTCTCTGTACTTGTTAGAGTTTATCTATGAGATGGAGTGCGTGTTTGTGATCTGGGTTGAGAGGCGTTCTTGAGATGTTTTCATTGATTTATTTGCCATCTCTTCATTTCGGTTCATACGTATTTCCTTTGAGAGTTGGCTTATATTTGATTTGCTCGAGCAGAGAATCGGCTCAAGGCAATTTGGCGATTCATTCCGAGAGCAAGGTCGAATCGGAGAAATTCGTGTCTCTCGGTCATGCGCCTCGGTTCTCGCTTTCGGTTTCCGTATTTAGACTTTGCGTCTTCTTTAACCCGGCCTTGAGGAGATCGGTCGAAAGGAAGTCGACTTGAGAATACAAGTTTCGGTTTGTTTATCTCAAGTTTCTCAACTGGTCGAACACTTCCTTAGTGGTGAAATCGTTTCGTTGTTCATTGCTCCGTGGTCGTCGCTCAGAGCAAAAGTAGTACTTCTTGTTTGCTCGTCATTTTCCGATCAAGTACCGACCACGTTCTATTTGCTTCAAACCGCTTACGCCTGTTGGTCCAATCACGACGTTCGACTTATTGTCATTGTCGGTTGGTTCGACCGATCAAGATAGAGATCATCGCTTTCTTTTGCCTTTGGTTTCCGAGTGCTTGATGGTCGTAGATCTCGTGATCGTGTGCCCCACGGTCACATGAGGTGTCTGCGACCGCAATCGGCTATAGGTGCGAGTCGGTCTTCAACCACGTTGATCGTCGACCATCCCCATTGGCTTACGACCACGGCGGTTCCGACCAGACTCATCTTTCGATCATTGCCGCTTCCTTTGTTGGTCATACTTTGTTGGTCGCGTTGTCATCCTTTGTCGAGCGGGCGACAAGCGCAATCTCGATATCGATCACGGTACATTCGATCGGTGGTTTCAACCATGGGCGATTACTCTCGGTCTTCACGACCGCTGCGGAGAGACTCTGCCGATACTCTGCCGATAGCTTTAGACCACGGTTTGATTTCCGGTATGATTCGTTTCTTTCCTAGATTTCGACCACGATCTTTTGACTCTTTTCCTCTCGGTCTTAAACTAAAGATTCCTCTGTTCTCTCGAGTTTTCCGGTGAACAACCAATCTTCTTCTTCACTGACTCTTTAGCTCTTGGAGAAAGATAGGGTTGAATTTTGGGAGAATTTTAAGGCACCATTCACCCCCTCTGTTGCCATTTCGGTCCTACAATTCGTGTCTCTACATGAGGAAAGCTCTAACACCGAATGCAAAGATGGTGATAAAGATGGACCCACTGCAAAGGGTCTAGCTGACCTTGCCCTCACGGAGTCCACCCCATCTCCTTGTACCTTGCTATTTTGCCTCATGGCCAAGAATGATAAGTAGGTAAATGACTTCATTCCATTGTATGATGATCTAGTTGAGAGGAGCTCAATATGGTTCTTAGTAAGGAGAAGGAAAAGTTCAAGATTCTCAAGAAAATGCACACCACTCTTAGAACCGAGTTTGAGGAGCTTAGTGCTAAGTATGATGACATGACTCACTCTTTAATAAGCAATTTGCCATGACCAAGGTTGATAGGGTATTGCTTGTGATGTTGATGTTGATCTTGATCTTAATAGTGATCCTCAATCCATTGACACTCAAGCAAGAAATCCTTCTATCAAGGTCAATGTTTCCACTTGTGATAATTTAATTTCTATACCATGCTAAAGTAGATACCAGTCCTACTTGCAATATGCCTTCTTGTGGTATTGCTCCATGTGTGACTATGCTTGTGAAGGAGAACTTGGAGCTCAAATACAAAGTAGACAAACTCAACAAGGGCTTGGCAAAGTACTATCAAGGAAGTGCTACTCTTGATTGGATTCTTGGGGAGCAAATGCTCACCTTGGGTAAGGAAGGATTGGGGTATGTCCTCTGGGTTATACCCAAGGGAGCTAGTTGGATAAGACCCAAGATGAAGTTCGTGAAGGAGGGCAACTTTTGCTACAAATGCCATGGTGAAGGCCACAAGCCCTACTCTTGTGCTTTGTTATTGCTTGGAATATTTACAAAAGGGTACTCTCCGGTTGGGATGAATATAGTATTTGTATATGTTACAATGTGATGTCTAATTCTAGGATGTTGTGCCCTTTATTCCCTTGGGGTGGTTATTTTCATAGAGACAATAGGGTAATTATCCTTATGCGCATTGATTTCACATGTATTTCTGGTGATAAATAGAGCCTTTCCTTAATATACATTGCACATTTAAATATCCCTAGAGAATATCCCCTCATTTGGAATGTTTATGCTTTATCTAACCAGTTGCAATATATACCAGACACTAACTGGTTGAGGTATAATACAAATATAAGGAAATATTATATCCTAGTGAGAGACCATGTGGAGGTCATCTCATTGTGAGTGATGAGTAATTGACATCTGTTTTCACAAGTCGAGTTTGAGTCGGTTTGTTCGGACCCAGACGTTGCTTGGTGCAACGGGCTCGGTCGGACTTTGGTCAAGCGAAGTCGTATGTGTTAGGATGTATATTTTATTATTGCGACTTGTTTGATCTTGTTTATGCTATTTACACGTTCATGTATCGGCGGTGCTATGTGGCGTGTTTTCTTGTCTGTGTGTCGCGGGACATCGAGACAGTCGTGGCGAGACACGGTGGACGGACTAGGCGCGGTGGCGCTGAGGTCAGAACGGTCGGGATTTGTCGAAGACGGCGTGGACTCGAGGTGGTTGCGAGGCGTGTGAGGCAAGGAGCGCGGAAGCTGTTGGAAATGTGGGCAATATTTTAATTCCAAGTTTTAGTAGAAGACAAATACAATACACTAGTGATGCAAAACTCACAACTAACAAAGAGCTACTCAACATACTTCAGATTATACTCAATAAAACACGAGAATTAAATCGAACATGCGCACGAACGACTTACTTGTTAGCCGAGGTAAAAGCAGGAAGCAGCGAGCTTGACTTGATGCGAACGTAGATGACTTGATGCGGCGGCGGTCGCGCAGATCGCTGCCGAAACCTTATTGCCGCCCGTGCGGTACTCTGCTGCAGCGGTTCGGAGATAGCCGCTCCCCTCCTTCCGGTGCACGCTGGGAAGAAAGGTCGGCGTGGTTCGACGACGCGGTACCTGACACAAAATTGCGAGGAGGAAGGAGAAAGGAGGTGCGAGTGCAGTATATTCTCTGGGCGTCTCGAGGCCCTTTTAAAGGCGCTGCAGTTATTCACCGATGCGCTGCGATTTAAACAATTATGCTGCGGTAAGCGATGAATTAAGCGATGTAAATTCCCTTGTAATCGCACCATTCAAATGTTTGAATCGCATTCAAGCAGAGAGAGAGAGTAATGCATGGTTCGGCAAAAATAGAGATGGACTGGGTGCGCCAAGTGGCGTGCCACGTCACGGCGCGATCGCGTCGCAAGTCACAAGTCACGCGATTTTCACGCGAAAATCTGGCGTATATCTGGCGGCGTGCGTGTGCGTGTGTGACTACACAGAACCCTCCACATACCATCTCTATCCATATTCAAGGAGTGGAGAGGACTCCACCTTATAAATTGGTTTTCCTCTCTTTTCCTTAGCAATATGGTACTAAACATAGCATGCTTTGGAATTAAGGAAATGGGCCATAAAACTGGGCCACATTCTAACAGAAGCTTCCCGGAAGGTGCAGGAGGGGCGAAATGATCATTTCACGAGGCTGCACAAGTGGGAGCGGGCTCCGTTAGGGTTTAGCCGGCGTAACGGATTGGAGACCCGTTAGCCAAGGGCTATAAATAGTGGTGAGGGGCTGCATACCCCTTAAGGACACAATAGAGTGAGTTAGGGTTTTAGAGCTCATTTTATCTCTTTGTGTGTGTTGTGTTCCTCCCAAGTAGCATGTGAGGCTCTTGGTGATTTGAGGATTGAGAGGGAGAGGATGGATTGAAAATCTTGTAATCTCTTCTTGTTCTAATGTCCATGCGTATGGGGACTTAGTTTGTTCTTGTGTTCTTAAGTCTCATGATCTAAAGACTTGTGGATCTCCAGCTTCTTGTCTTTTGAGTTCCTTCTCTGTTCTGTACTTCACTTCAAGCTATGTCTGGGCAGTTGTTTGAATCATGATCTCTCTGTTGAAAAGTCTCACGATCAGAACTTCTCTCCCTTAGTTCCCTCAGTTGTTAAGGTTGTGATTTGGTTTTTCTGTCCTAAGAAGCACAACATTCGGCAAATCAATTGTCTGGTTATTCTTCTCCCTTGCCGTAATTACTGTGCAGTATTTTTCTTGCAGCTACTTGAGCGTTTCTTAGTTTGTGCCGACAGCACAGGATTGCCTGATCCTTTTCTTTTTCAGTTAGTCCTTTTGCAGGTTTCTGTTGAAGTCCAGTACAGTCTGTTCTGGGGCAGCTGTTCTTTGCTTTGTAGTACCTTTTCTTTTTCGGTTTTCTTTCCAGTCTCTGCTCCCCACTGTAGTTTGCAGCTCTTGTGCTTTAATTTGCTTTCTTCTCAAAAGAGCTAGTACTCTGTATGCCCCTTTGGAGAAGAATCTCTTTCAACTCATTTGAACGCTGCTGCTACTGATTTCGGTAGTTCACCTGATTTCTCTTTGCCGGCATCCTCTCTATCAACTGTTTGGACAGGATGACAGGAAAGTATTTTACAATGAGTAGCTGAATCCTCACTGCAGACTGCTCACGACAGAGGATTAACAATTTGGATAAAGTCTGTTTGCAACAACCAAACTTACAATTTTAGTTTTCAAGTTCCAGCGTGAGCTTCTCCCTTTGGTCACTTTTCTTTTTATTTTTTTCTGATCTTTGGCGATTTTGCATGCTGGTCAAACAACGGTTTTTTCAGTTGAATGTTTCTTGGCTGGTCTCGATTTATGCTGAATTTTTCGATGTCGCATCGTTCCAAATTTCAGCAAGATTAATTTTAATTTTCTGTGAGGTGCTTTATTTTGCATCTTTTGAAAACAGTGTCACAATTCTCGGGCGATTTTAAAAGAGAGCGACATTCACCCCCCTCTGTCGCCATTTCGGTCCTACACCTAGTCACACTCCATCTCAAATGTGTTGTTGATTGAATCTCTAAACTTTAATTTACTTTTCGTTGCTCAAATTTGTGATTTAGGGTTCCATTGTCTTTTGATGGAATAAGGTGTTTTGGTTTAAAGGAGAACTCCCAAGATTTTATCTTGGAAGGCTTCTGCTTTCAAAACTTGTATATTATGGCTTTCTCCTCCAATGCATTTTGCATCTCGACATGTTGAATAGCTCACTTGGTTGGCTATGGCACCACCATCTTGGACATGTGGGGATGTATACATTGAAAAAGATTTTAAAAAACAATTTGGCTATGGGCTTGAAGGATGTGCGGTTTGGTAAGAATAAATTGTGTAGTGCTTGTTAAGCTAGCAAGCAAGAGGCAAACTCATCGATCTCAGTAAAAGTTTCATGTCCACAGCTAGGCTGCTAGGGCTCTTACATATGAATTTGTTTGGCCCAATGTCTTACAAGAGTATAGGTGGTAATTCTTTTTGTTTAGTCGTTGTGGATGATTTCTCAAGGTTTACTTGGGTCTTCTTTCTACAAGATAAGTCCGAACACGCTGGTGTTTTCAAAAGATTTGCAAAAGGGCCCAAAATTAATTTGAAGCCCCAATCAAGAAAATCCGTAATGACAATGGGACTGAGTTCAAAAATACTAATATTGAAGCTTATTGTGATGAGTTAGGAATCAAACACGAATTGTCTGCAACCTACACACCTCAATAAAGTAGAGCTGCTGAGCAGAAGAACCGGACTTTGATTGACATGGGAAGGACTTTGCTAGATGAGTATGGCACTGCTGATGGTTTTTGGGTGGAGGTCATCAACATCGCTTGCCATGCTACTAACCGGCTCTATGTTCATCAACTTTTGAAGAAGACATCATATGATCCCTTATTTGGGAGAAAACTCAATATCTCCTACTTTTGGGTGTTTAGATGCAAATGCTTCACCTACAAGAAGCACATCAATCTTGGCAAGTTTTAAAGGCGATGTGATATTTGTTTTCTTTGAGGTTACTCTTCAAAGTCAAAGGCTTATTATGTCTTTAACAAGGCCACTGTCTTTGTTGAAAAACCTATGACGCTGAGTTTCATGAATCTAATGGCTCTCAAGGAGAGTACAGGAATGTTGATGAATAGGTGATGAAGGGCTTAGAAGAGCAATGAAGAACATAATCCTTGGAAACATCAAGCCAACGGAGATTGTTCAAGAGGTTGAAGTTTAAGATTAACCTTCTTTATTTACGGCGCCTCAAGTTGATGCAAGTGAATCAATGAGAATCACTACCTCAAGTCAAGATTCATCTTACCATAGCCAAAGATAACCCTATTGATCAAATATTGAGAGATGTTAGTAAGAGAGTTTAAACTCACTTTCACTATGCATCTTTCTATGAACATTACTGCATTGTTAGCCAAAGTTTGTAGAGATCATGTAGTGTCCATATCTTGCACGGCAAGTTAGACGATAGACATCAGATGCAAATCTGCATCGAATTGATTTATTCCCTTATTTAGTTATGCTATGGATAGGTCTATGTATGTACTATATATAAATAGTAGAGAAATACAGAGAGAAAATTGGTCAAAATTTATGTGTTCTCTCACTGCGTTCCTAAGGTTGGAAACCAACAAACTAAAAGCCTAAGTTGAGAATGACTTCTATGGAAAAGGCTAAATACTTCTGTTTGTTTCTGCTCTACTGAACTTGACAGCCCAATGACATTTTCATTTTTGGATTATACTGAATATACATGTTGAGCTAGACAGGGCAGAGTAATTTTATTAAATATAATATGCAATATTTGTCATCGAACTCACTCGGTCAAAACCGAAACCTTCTGCGTAGTGGCACATATAGGAGTAGTTTTATTAACTTCTAGGTAAGGTAAAAAGGTTTTTACGCAATCTTTACATAAGAAGCTATGCACGGCGTAGATCATATAAGTTCATTGGAATTTTGCCACAACTTCGTTGTGCTATATTTGTCTAACTCTTGCTTTAATTAACTTTTTATTTCGCGTATTAACCAAC
Organism: Bonia amplexicaulis; assembly: GCA_036346245.1. Classification (NCBI taxonomy): domain Eukaryota; kingdom Viridiplantae; phylum Streptophyta; class Magnoliopsida; order Poales; family Poaceae; genus Bonia; species Bonia amplexicaulis. Next base: position 12,683,582 of record CM070766.1, read on the forward strand.
TAGCTAAATGTTTTGCTTCATTCATGCAATCAACACAGGGCTAGCTTGTCCTAGGAAAACACATATTAATTAGAAAGCTACCTGAATAGAAGAAAATTGAGTGGTTTTTGGCTAACATTTCTGTCAAAATTAATTTAAAAACTAGTTATACAATATTTTTTTTTGTGTTCAAACAGCTAACCCTTTTAAACACAGTTCCAGATATAATTGATTGGCAAGTATATAAATTATCTTTTGGGGATAGAAATAAATAGTGCGTATATTCCCGTCCACTCATCCCCTTTCATATGTTTCATCATATTCCACACCTGCTAGGAAAGAGAATAACATCTCCAAATTTGGCTGGCCATCATGTTTCATAGGTACTATAGTAAAAACCAAAAACCGACAGCTTCGGAGGAAAAGAACAGACCCTATGGATCTATCATGTTTCATCAGGTAGACAAATAACAATTTGTCACAAAATGACATTTAACCTAACATATAAAATTAGCCCCAACTTGTTCTAAAAAAAATTCCATCCTCTCAAATGCCAGGGGACCAAACGAGCAAGGTGACAAACAGACAGGATTCGTCGTATCGACTCGAAACCATTATAAATCTTAATTTGATCACCAAAGTTTAAGATGACATAAAATACTAAATGGAGGGGAGAAACTGAACTGCAGAACTAAGAATATTTTTTGAAAGAATTTTTTAAGAATGATTGTTAGGAGCTAATTTAATTTTTGCCTTGGAAATGATCGCCATGGAGGAGGCTTCGGCGAAGCATAGGTTGAAGGCGACGTATTTGGACTAGAAGTCATGCGGACACATCAGCTCTGATGGTGAGGTCTCCAGCTGCGTCCTGCGTTGCATCCATGGAATTAATATTACAATACTAAGGACCTCATGACCGACCAGCTATGGCACAGCTATATTAGATTGTAGTGCAGGTTGCAGTTTTGTAGTTTAATTAAGCCAATGTGGTTTGGTTGGTCAATTTTGTTTCTTGCAGGAGCAAGGCTATTATATGCCCAAGAATTAGCCATGTTTTGTAATAGTTTAATAAAGTTCACCTGAACAAAATATTGTGTTTGTGGTAGGGGGGAAATGCCAATATTATATAGATGATATTGGAGCTAACCATCGCGCAGCAGTGGCTGGAGAGGGAGTCCAAAGAGTGATTCATCGGTATATATACTTAACTAGCCACGTAAGCGCGGCGCCACGCCGCGCTATGTGGACCGAAATAAAAGAGACGATAATTCGCGAGGCGATTCTAAAGAAAAATCGAGGACGTATACGTAATTTCGGAGGAACCGAATGGTTTTTTCGCAAAAAAACAGGGACCTGCAAGGACCTATACGTAACTAAACAATGACCTATACGCAATTTTGAAAACCGTGGGTTGCTATCGGTAAAGTGGAGGGTGTTTTTAAAAAAAACTGGCAAGGACCTGTTTGCGAGAAGTAGAGACCTGTTTGCGAGAACAAAGGACCTGTACGCAATTTCACAAAACACAGGGGGTTTGGCGCAAAAAAATGAAGTGTTGTATATTAGGTAATCGGGAAGTGGAGCTTGAATGTCCTGAGAACAAGCATACCATGGTGACATCGGGATGTAAAGGTTTCTCATCCAATCCAATTCATACATGAGCATGGAGTTAGCTTACTTGACAAAATATATTGGGTGAACCATAAAGAATGGCTTGCCCTTATTTTCTTAATTGCAAACGTCAATTCTACGCTAACTTTTAAGATCCACCTTTTCAACAACTATACAGGCTCTGATCAGCCTATTCCTTTCACATTTGGTCAAGGACAATGTTATATTTTTCTTATACAAAAGTGATTTGGAATGTTGTATTAAGTTATGCATAATGTTTGGTGAAAAATAAGACATGCCATCAGAAAATTGACTAACTTCCACTTCAGTATTGTCCATTCGGCAAGGAAGCATATAGTTATTATGCAGGCAGTCGCTCGGTCACCACATGGCATGAAGAAGTCTACACTAGATATATCTAAGTTTTGACATATAGTTTGGCAGCCTACTAGTTTCAACTTGTATCTATTTCTTTTTTCTTTCTAGGGTTTGAATTTTGCACAAAAGACAAGTATGAACTTTTTTGGTGACATCGAGGTTAGATACTGGTCCTTATCCTACGACGACAACTAGCTCAAGCTAACTTGAGAAAATGTGGAATTTGAATCAGTCATGTGTTGACAACTTAACATTGTGCATGCACCTTTAAAAATAATTCTTGAAAAAAAACCATCATTTTTGCTGTGACAAAACTGGGGACTGTATTAGGTGTATGTTTTGGTTCAGGATTACAGGTCATGTACCTCTAAAATTGAATCAAGCAGATGGTTTTGTTTACGTACATGGAACTGGATTCCATCCTAATTAATATGTACCCGAATTAAAGCAACAAAGAATCAAATCGTGGATCGCTTATTTAGTACGCAAGATCAAATCCCTGTACTGAACAAAACAAACTTACAGGGATATAAACGGATGGATAATGTTTATACCACATTTGTTTTCATATTTTTTTGAGATGTAGATACGAATACGGATACCTTGAATACAAATATAAATACGAATAGTATCAAATACAGATATCGAGCAAATATAAATCGAAACGAATACGGTGACGAACATTTATCAGAATATAAAAACCTCTTAAATTATATATCAAAATCAATAAAAACATATAAAGAGTTTATCTTCTCAAAACATCATAATAAAATCTAAACCAGCACAGCACAGTATTTTCATCGCGATCGCAAAACGTTCACTTCGTGATGCGCGAAACGCGCAAGCAATCGATCGATCGTACAGTTCACGATACATGTTTGCATGATCTGCATGCCTCATGCCACCTAAACTAAATATGCCTCACCACGTAAATTGATCTTACTATATATATATACACACATACACACGAGCACATAGATACAATACGTACTCGACGTGGAGCAATGCCAGCTTCGCGGACGCGCTCCTCCGCCGTGCGGCTGCGCCAGCTCCGGCGCCGGCGCCCTTGACCTCGGCGCAGATCTAGGCGGAGATGGCGTTCCTCCCGGCCACGGGCGCGGTCGGCCAGAGCCCGACGCTGACGGCCATGTCCTTGAGCCCCTGCAGCCACTCGAGCGCATCGACGACAGCGGCCATGCGCGCGGCCTGTCCGCACTTCAGCCTTGGGCTTAGTAGTTAGTACATATGGCTAGTGGTCGGATATTCAGATTTCGTCATCTTGAATAGTCGGAGTCCGTATTCGTATTCGACGGATAGTACGCTATCGTATTCGTATTCTTTTCCAAAAAATCGTATTCGTTTCCGATCCAACACTATCCGATAAAAATCCGAACCAAACCATTCCGTATTCGAAAATTGTCCGAATTAGTCGGAAACTATTTGATTCATTTTCACCTCTAATCATGATGATCATAGCCATCCTTACAAAAGTCACTTCTGTAAGACTATGTAGAGGTTACCCTAATAGTGTGTTATGAGTATTTGACATTGTTGTACAAGTGTTGTCTAAGTTTGAGTTTGATTTTGAGTGTGTTGCATTTTTTAGTGTTATTGTTAGGTAGAGGGCAGTTTGATCGGCTTGTAGGATGTAGTCAGACTGGTGTCTTGTTACCGAGGATTTTTGAGGTTGCATCAGGTGTTCTAATTGGCTTGTTGGATCTTTACTACGAAAAGCCTAATACTAGACACCACATCAAAGACGGTTATCCAAAACCGTCAGTATTAAAAACAATTATAGACGGTTTTAGTTTAGAAACCATCTATGTTGATGCCAGTGCTAAAAACAGTCTGTGAAGATGTAATATCATAGACGGTTCATTGTAAAACCTGTCTATGAAGTATCACAGACGGTTATTAACAAAAACCGTATGTGATATTATCAAAATATCATAGACGGTTTTCTATTTGAACCATCTGCGATACTTCACAAACAGTTTGTATTAAAAAACAGTCTGAGATAATTAATTCAACCATATGTGATAATTCTACTAAATTAATTGCACACAGACCCATGAACCATCTGTCTTAAATTCCAGATCTAGACTACTGCTTTGAGCTGGAGGCGGGGCTTTAAGACGGCCATTTGGTGAAAGGAGACTATTTGTTAAGAGTGATTGTAGATCTATTCATTTTTTGAGTACATATGGTTAGTAATTTATTCCTAATTGCATTATAATTTAGATCTAGCTTTTGATGAAAGGAGAATTGAAGATGGTTTAGATCTAGCTAGCTTGATATCGAGAGAAGATTATTTACATCTAGCATGGTCTAAGGTTTAGGGTTTATTCAATTCATAGTCTATTTGTATTTAATTTAATTTAATTAATTATTCTTGCTACATATAGCTACTTTAGATCGTATATATCTAGGGAATTTATTTCTTTTTAAAGATTAAGAAAGAGCTGAAATAGCTTGAAATAAATAATAATTGTTCCAATGTAACCTTCCACTGAGAATTGGCCATTGATACATGGTATAAACGTAACCTTAATGAATTAACTGACTTATTTTACTTATTAAAATAAAAAATCTAAAATCAGACCTGTTAGTGTTCTAAGGTCAAAAGTGTAGTTTAAAGTAAAAAATCTGATTTATGTATCCTTAAATCGTACAAATGGGGGTAAATGGGGGTTCTGATGTCTCATAGAAATTGTTTCTTACGTCAGAATCAGAAGAAACTAATTTGTCATATGTGTAACGTGGGACGGCGGATGTATTCTGAAAACCATGTGAGTGAAGAGTACATTAATGGCGTGTCAGTTTTTACAAGAGCTACTGAGGAGGATATGTTGAATAAGGGGTGGAATATATGTACTTTCCATGCATTGACTGCATGAATCTAAAGATGGTTAAGAACCGAGCATAGATTAAAGCGCACTTGAATCGAAGGGGTTTCAAAAAAAGGTATGCTCGTTGGACCAGTCATGGTGAAAAGCAGATTACATAGTAAGGTGGTAATAATGGCATCACCGACAAAGTCAATGATATGCCGCCGAATGATGTCAATTGTGGTTCCAATTTGTATAGGCTGCACGATGACAATCTAGATCAGATACTTCACGATGCGAAGGGCGAGATGAGAGAGTATGTTAAATTTTAGGGCTTGATGAATGACTCAAGAAAGCGTTTGTTCATGTGTTGCAAGTCAAAGTACATGAGGTTTTTAGCCGTGCTTGAACTACTAAAATTGAAGGCAAGCAACGGTTGGTCCAACAACAGTTTCATGACGCTGTTAAGTCTTTTAGCAGACATGCTTCGAGAGGGAAACGAGTTGCCTAAAATCATCTACAAAGCTAAGAAGATTCTTTGTCCATTGAGAATAGAAGTAGAAAGAATACATGTATATCCAAACGATTGTATCCTCTACCGTAAAGAGTATGCAAACATGCATATATGTCCGGTGTGCAACGCATCCCGATACAAACATAAGAATCAATCAGATGACAGTGAGGGAATAGAGGTAAATAAATGATCTCCTGCTAAGGTGGCATGGTATCTTCCTGTAATTCTCGATTTGAAGCGGTTTTTTGTGAACCCAAAGGAGGCAAAACTGTTGCGTTGACACTCGAAGGAGCATAAGAAGAATGGAATGCTAAGACACCTTACTGATTCTGCCCAGAGGAGAAACATCGATAGGAGGTTTACAGATTTCTAGAACCGAGGAATATAAGGTTTGGATTGAGTACAGATGAAATGAATCCTTTCGGTAACATGAGCAGCTGACATAGCACTTGGCTCGTGACTCTCTGTATCTATAACCTTCCTCCTTGGTTGTGTATGAAGCGAAAGTATATTTTGCTGTCGATACTTATCCAAGGGCCAAAATAACTTAGAAATGATATTGATGTGTACCTATTACCGTTGGTGGAAAATCTAAAAATACTATGGATTGAAGGGGTATAGGTACGGGATGCATACAAATGAAAGAACTTCAATATACGCTCATTGTTGTTCTGCACCATAAATGATTATCTTGCCCTTCCTAACCTGTCGGGCCAGAGTACAAAAGGAGCCAAAACCTGTACTCACTACTTAGATGATAGTGAGAGTGTGTGCCTAAAGCACTCATGCAAAACTTTGTACATGCGTCACTGTAGGTTCCTTCGGAGGGCTCACCCATACCGCATGATGAAGAAACAATTTGACAAAGAGGAGAACAGTTCAGCTCCAAAGCAATTAAGTGAAAAAGAGGCCTATGACATGGTTAAGGATTTAGATGTTGTGCTCGGAATGGGACGCAAATCGATGACCCGTGAGAAGAACGTCTGGAAGAAGCAACGTAAATCTGGAGCGGCTGGATGTTGGATCGCAAAACAACACAATAGTTGGTTTAACAAATGGTTGAAGGAGCGACTCGCTAGGAGCTCGTCAAGTGATATGCTAACATGGTTGGAAAAAGGGCCAACATTTACAGTTGTGACATGGCAAGGATATAACATAAATAAGTACACATTCTATATGCAGGATCAGGATGTAAAGAGCACTAACTAGAACAACGATATCCACATAGATGCATTCAGTACCGATGGATTGAGGAACTCCTACTATGGGTTTATAGAGCAGATTTGAGAGCTCAACTACGTGTTCTTCAAGATTTCCTTGTTTCGGTGCCGTTGGATCCATCTCCCATAGGTGAAGGTCAACAAGTACGGTGTCCGTGGACCTCAAATGTATCAGATATAAAGACGAACCATTCATACTCACTAACCAAGTTATTCAAATTTTCTATGTAACTGACCAGGGAAATAAGAAGCGCCACGTAGCTCTTCATGGAAAAAGGAGGATTGTTGGAGTTGAGAATGTAGTGGACGAGAAAGAATACAATCAATTTGACGAGTTGCCTCCTTTCAGAAATGGCATAAGGTACGAGGAAGAACGTGATGAAATTAGCTACATACGCGTCGATCATCATGAAGGGCTAATTTTTAAAGGAAACAAGCAAGTGGAATGATGAATGGAAGGTTTATGTGTGATATGTTCTATATGTGCATTTATATATATATATATATATATATATATATATATATATATATATATATATATATATATATATATATATATATATATATATATATATGTGTGTGTGTGAGGAGGGATTATCATGGGCGGTTTTAAAGTAAAAACGTCTGTGATATTTATCATCATAGACAGTTATAAATTTAAATCGTATGTGATGTTTTATTACTATAGACTGTTTTACTTGAAAACCATCTATGATGATGAATATCACAAATGGTTCTTAACTAGAACTGTCTGTGATTATTCCCCTATATATATGTATTACGTACTAGGGTTTGTCCCCACTGTACTAACGCTACTACCCACTAACGCCGCCGCCTCCCCCGAGCCCGTTTCCCTTCTCCTCCTCCCGACTCTGGCGGCACTCCTCTCTCAAGCACACTGCCTCCCTTGAGCCCATCGCCTCCTCCTCCCTAAGGCCGACACTGCCTCCTCAGAGCCCGATGCCACCTACGTCGAGCCTGTTGCGGCCTCCCCTGAACCCGTTGTGCTCCTCCTCCTCCCCTGACTCTAGTGCCACTTCTCCACCGAGCACGTTGCCTCCCCAAAGCCCAATGCCGCCTCCCCCGAGCCCATCGCTGCCTCCCCTGACTCCGGCAGCCCTCCTCCGCTACATTGTCAACTCAGTGGCTTAGATTGCCATTGCGACTGTGAGTTTCCCTCTATACTTTGATATTTACTATCATGCTCAGTTTGCCATGCTAGTTAATCTCGGTTCTGTTATCTCTGAAACCCGTAAGTGCTAACATTGGGGGACTTTGCATGATAGTTTGTGGGTGCTACGATTGCTCAATGAAGAATTTGGTCAACAAGAAATTCTTATGTGACAATTTGTGATATTGAGTTAGGTTGTGAGCTGAGTTATTATCTGTACATACTAATTCTTACTAGACATGTTTTCGGTCAGCAAGTCATATATCTAAACATCTCTGTTAGAGCAATTTACTTGTAGTAAATAGTTTTGATATCTGTCTGTGGTTCATTGTTAAGTTTACTGCTGCTTGTCTTTAGATATTCGGTAAGGTAGTCTAGAGTTCAAAGCCTGACTAATTAGAGAAATTGTCACATAAATACGTGAGCATATTAGACCCTTGTGGCGAGAAGGCACTATTGCTAGTAGGTGCAACCCAACACCTGAGAGCAAATCAATTAAATCAATATGTGCATTATACTGATAATTGTAGCCCACTTACTTGCTCTGTTAAGCATGAATTCAAGTTTTTACGATCTGAGTAGTCCATCTGTATAAAGAGATGTTTATTTAATACCTAGGTTATACATTTGTTGCTGGAATTATTCCAAATTCACCAAGAATTGGTTTAAGAATTGCTCAATTCTATTATCTTTTGAAGATGTTGTTTGCTCATTCTTCGTCATCGTCACTAGATGCGTGTGATGCATTGTCCTCTGGAAAATCCCAAAAAGAAGAGGACTATCGAAAAGACCCGAGGGCCGATTTACCATCATGGATGTCAATGCATCTGGGACCCCTCTTAATCCTCGTCAAGCAGTGTCCGCATTCCAAAGATTGGTCAGAATAGTTGCACGGGAATGGATTGAGATCACATTTGATTCATGGAAGACCATGACCGAAGATCAGAAAAATGAGCTGGTGACAGAAGTTTTTAATTAGTTTGAGATCCCAGAAGAACACAAGGCCTCCATGAAACGACATGCGTTGCTAGCAGCATGCAAAGTGTGGAAGAACTTCAAGAACCTCTTTATCAAGCAATACATGGAGAAGGATCTGATACCCTTCTATAAGTACCCATTCCTGGAACTGCGATGAAAAGAGTTTGTGGCGATGAAGACAACAGATAATTTTAAAAGCGAAAGTGCGGCGCATAGAGCCCTCTAGGCAAAAAACACGCACCCCACAGACTTGGCACAACTGGGTATGTGGGTAAAATCCTGCAGGAGGAAGGAGGATGAACAGGCAATCCTACGGGACACCTCCCCGTCATTTGCCAGTATCCCTGATGAGTGCGTCTAAAATTGGATAAGAGCGACGTCATCTACCATGTCATCGGGGACCATTTACTTTTGAAACCCCACAAACGAGAAAGTGTCCCACCTCCTGATAAGATATCGAACTACCTAGTTTGTAATTACTCCATAACTTCATAGGAAGTGAAACGACATATCGAGCTCTTGTAGGAAGCATTGAGTGTAGAATCATCCCAAGTTCATTCTAGGCAGTTAGGGAGAGAGATATACTCTCCACGGCCCTAGAAAACAAGGAGCACCTGGGTCTCATGAGAGACCTTGGTCTTTATGTCTCTTAGAGGACCTGGGTTTCTTAGAGGACTCCAAAGTGTACCAGAGTAGGAAGAGAGGCAAAGATGAGCACGAGGAACGGCTACGAGAGGAGATTAAGGCATCCCTTAGAGGGGAGATCGCTAATTATGCAGAGATAAGATGCAAAGGTATAGGGAAAATCAGCAAGAAGCCCCCGCCGCTCCTGTGCTAGCCAGCCCCCCAACCGTTGGAATAGTTGTGCGTCAAACCTTAAGAAAAGTGGCCATAGATTTCCTGTCAATGACATCCTGGTAATAATTTTTATCTCTAGAATACTTGATCCATTTATAAGCCTGCTGGAGTAGCTAATTTTGTATCGTTATGTAGGTGGTTACGAAGTGCAAGCTGTAAGAGAGATATGCCTCCGTTGCACTATGCACTGCTTGGGGCCAGGAATATCCATCTGGTCCCAAGGCCTTAGTGCACAGTGTAACTCTAGAGCTAGGTTTTACAAAAGTGAATGTGGATAGTGTTCATGCCAATTTTGTGGTCGTCCCACTGTAGATACCCCCAAATGATGAGGTCGTGACTCTAGGGCAAGCCATTGGAATATTCATCCAGTGGTCCAAGCGGGACATCTGCCTAGAGGCTCCTGCACTGGTGCCAAATCCACGAGAGCTATTTACACCGGTGCCAAGTCCACGAGAGCTATTTGCACCGGTATCAAGTCCATAGGAGCTATCTACACCGGTGCCAAGTCTATAGGGGCTATTCGCACCAAAGCTATCTGCACCAGTGCCAAGTCCACTGGGGCCATACGCACTGGAGATACCTGCACCGTCACAGTAAGGGCACAATGCATCTACATCTCGTGACCGGTCGACTATCATAAATTTGATCTACAGCCGAGGTGACAAGGGCGGCAAGGGCAAACCGAAGAAGACCAATGATGATATCTCCTACTTGTCGTTGGCTCAAAAATTCATGCTAGACGAGCCGTTGTTCATCCTAATAGAGCACCTCCTAACCCTAGAACTGGCTTACTAGAGATTGCATACATACTACATGGAACAGGCCAACAAATCGGAGGGACAACGGCGCTCGATTGTCACAGTCAAGTTGAGGCCACATCATCTTCACCACAATATTCATGATTGTGTCTTCACGGTGACCATAGAGAACTTATTCTTTCACTTAACACTCGACGCCCTCAACGCCTCACTCATTCGATGCTGAACATTGTAAGTGTATACAATCACGGTCTACGTTAATGTAATACTAATAAATGTCATATATAACTCATTGCTTTTGTGTATGTGTGTGTATATATATTCATGGTGATTGAAGCCAGATTAACAAAATCACCAGTTGGTTTCCTCAACCCACGCTTGGTCGTCATAGATATCATTAAGGAGGATACATTCTTCATCGAGAATTGCATAACGAAGGCATTGGTGGCTCAACGCAACAAGTAATTCATACTTATGCCCTACAATAAGGGTAAGTGCTGCACTAGTGGCTACACTTGTTGATTTGTACTTTATAAGCAACACGAACTTAGATTAATGACCATGATGACATACCTGTGTAGCTTCCACTAGATCTCTAATTGTAATTATACCAAAATAGAACATAGCAATATACTTTGATTCCCTAAAGAGGAACAAAATTGACTACACAATTGTCCAACAATTAATTAACAGGTAAACACATTTCCTCCACAGATAACTCTATTATAATCTTTCCTTCTTTCTCAATAACTAAGGCTAACTTTTGAAATCACGTAGGTCGTCCACTATGTACATTGTAGAGGTACAGAAGTTCGAGGGAGGAAGCAACGTCCTGCGGCACAATCTAGATTTCCCAGTATTCGCTGGTACACATTAATCCTATATAACACTTCGTAGTAATGCCTCTCGATCTAACAAATTCTATTTTTGCAGTACCACCAACAACGCTGGGCAACACCTATGGGCTCTATGTTTGCCATAACATTCAACTACTCCTCAATTCCGCGAAGACCAATGATCCTTAAGTTTGTTAATCTTGCAATAATTATTTTATACTTATCAATTTATATATGTATGCACGACATTGATCTTCCTACCGACAGGTTGTGTCCATCAATATAACTCCGTTGGAACAGGTCGATCTCAAACAAATTCGAGGACAGTGTACATACTTCGTGATCTCTAAAGTCACAAAAGAAGATGGGAAGTCCCACAATGTAGAATAAATTTTATTGGGACAAGATTTAGATTAATTATGCATGTGTGTATTTGTTTATGGATAGATAATTTATTCTATTTCAGTTAATTGATTTATGAAATAAATGTTCTTATTTCTGAAATGAATAAATGTGAATTGGATGTATACTGTGTAGATCTACTTGTTTCAGAGGGCATGGCTAGCATTTCCTAAGGCTAGCCAACAAAAAGGAATAGATTTAGAAATAGAAAAAATATCAAAGATGATTATTAACTCATAACGTCTATGATAGTGTACTCTCACAGGCGGTTTTTAGTTGAAACCGTCTGTGATATATGATGTATCACAGACCGTTTCAACTAAAAATCATCTGTGATAGTTAATCATATATCATAGGCGCTTTATACTAAAAACTATATGCGATAGTACATTATCACAAACGGTTATGAGTTAATAACCGTCTATGATAGACTGCATCACAGACGGTTTGAAAACTGTCTGTGATGACCTCATGTCATTACTGACCTATAAACTCAGACGGCTCATGAAATCGTCTATGATGACATTTTCTGTAGTAGTGGATCAGTCTGACCAATTTGTGGGTGTGGTCAAACAATTGGTCAGACCGGGCCAAGGGTGGTCGTCAGACTAGCCTTGGGAATTTTTGCAAGCTAGCAAAATTTAGTTGTTCTTTGGTGCATTTGGAGTTGTTTGGTATAGGCCTTGTGGCATATTGTGCATCGAGTTGAAACTACATAGAGTTTGAAGAGAATTTTCAAAATGCATGCATTTTGGGTCTCTGAAGTGGTATGACCGATTGCACCATGGCGATCAGACAGCCAATGGTTTGATCAGCATGGTAGCAGTAGTCAGATCGACTAGGACATTTTTGTGTTGAGTTATAAGTGTTTTGATTTGGGGATTAGTCAAGAGTGTTCGTGTTGGTGTTGGTTGAGTTGAGTGTTGATTTGATTTGGGTTTGAGGCTAGGCTTGGAGAGTGTTGCGGTCAATGGCAATTGACCGGGACTAGGCCAGAGAGCTAAGGTCTATGTGGTTGAGTAAGTCCGGATGAGGCTATGTGTCTCAAGCTAGGTTGTGTGTGTTGCATGATGAATTATTTTGACTAACATGAGTCAAGTGTATAGAACTTGTGCTCAAGATGATTTCTTAGTCTTTGGGTGTGTAGTATGCTTGGTGAGCGTGGTGGTCATCAGCAAGACCGAGACTAGGTGAGAGAGTTGAGGTCCATGTGGTCGTGTAAGTCCGAGTGAAGCTACATATCTCAAGTGGGAGGCACAAAAAAGACATGGATCCTAAAGAGGCGAGTTGTTGCATGTGGTGTGCTAAATGACTTAGGCCAGTGCAAGTAGAGATGATCTAGGGGAGACCGCATACATTAAGACTTGATGGCAAGTCATTGGGCGCCATGGGCGATGTGTTAAAGTATACGGAGTTGCTTTGAGTTGAAGGAACGGAATCGTGAAAGTAGAGATGCATTTTGGTTAAATTTCTGATACGATAAAGAGGCAGTGTGAAAAACTACGGTGATGGCCTAACTAGTTTAGGTCAAGCAAATGGAGGACATGAGCATGATTCAGGTTATTGGAGCGTCATGGTGAAGAGCTCTTTGAAAAGCATGGCCAAGTGTGTGTGAAGTGTGAAACCTATTATGTTGTTAGGTTATCGGGTTAGCCCGCGTGTAAGTGGATGTTATCCACTAAGTTGTTTAGATCTAGGGTTTGATGTGAAGTGGTTGGCTTGGCCACCACAATAAAAGGAGAGGTAGAGGTTGCTTAAGTATTAAACCTTCTAACGCAAGGAGAGGAGGTTAGGATTCTTGGAAAGAACTTTTGAGAGATGAAGTGTGGCTTTTGTGCTTGAACTTTTTGTCACCTTTAAGCTTTGTGAGTGGCTAGTAAGTGCATGTAAACATTTTTCTCCATGTATTAATAGATATCTAAAATTCGTCCAAGTCTTTCTCCACTTTATTCAAATATTGATATCTTGATTTAGCTTAGTTTTTTGTGTTTATTTCTCCCTTCTTGATTTTGCTTGGTACTAATAACGTGTAAATGATAGAGATATCTCTTAAAGATCATACTCCATCCACATAAGCACCTTCCTTTGCAAGTTCTTAGATTCACCCAGTTTTAGCTCAATATAGGATGATTTTGGGGTTTTTTTTCCTTGAGGGCTTTTGGATTGGTTCTTGTTGTGATTTGAGGATGCTAGGACGTATGAAAAACCATTCTTAGACACCTTGGCTTGATTCTAAGAGACCATATGTACAAGGTCTAATACATGTTTGTGATAAACAATTGGCACTTTGCTTGAGCTGAATTTGAATTTTGCAATAGTTTCAAAAAATTCAAAATTTAGTTTGTGCTATCAAGCTTCAGGCGGTCTGATCGGTTGATAGCTAGTGATTAGACCAGTTGATGGCCAGCGGTCTGACTACCATGGGTGCGTGGTCAACCGGCCATGGGCCTTTGGGAAATTAAACACCAAACACTTGTATAGCCTTGTTTGATGATGAGTTTGCACTTGGTACCACTGGAATTAGAAATTGGAGCTAAAACTAGATAGAGTTTAAATGAAATCCCAGAGAGGATGTTTTCTGGCGTAGTTAATCAGTTAGACTGGCTAGTGGCTAGTGATTTGACTAGGACGGTTTGACTGGCATGGTGTCGGTGGTCAGATCGGTCCTGTCTGACCAACCTAGTAATGGCGGTCAGACTGGTTGTTAATGATTTGGTTTGGTCAAGTTAGGATCAATGGTGGTTGAGTGGGTTTCATGGGTTGGTTGTGTTGCAACATCACGCATGGTTTTGGTTAATGTTAGTCAAATGCATAGAACTTATGCTTGAGATGGTTAATTGGTCTTTGTATATGTAGGTGGCTTGGAGAACATTAACGATCGACCACAATGGACCGGACTAGGTGGGTGAGCTGAGGTCTGAGCAGTCGTGTAAGTCTGGGTGAGGCTATGTGGCTCAAGCGGGAAGCATAGAGAAGACATGGATCATGAAGTAGTGAGTTGGCACATGTGGTGTGCCAAGTAACGAGGTCCATGCAAGTAGAGATGGTACAGGGGAGTCTGAATGTATGAGGACGTGACGACGCATGTCAAAGAATGTGGAGGTGCTTTGAGGTGAAGATGAAGATAGAGTCAAGGGAAAGTACCCAAAAACTTTATCGAGGGTATTTTGGTAGTTGGTCAAATACTGGGTTGGTACCTTGATCAAAACCACGATGCGAAGATGCGCAAAAGAGAAGTGGTTTAGGTTAAAGAGAGCTACAATTAACAAGTGAATCACTTGCTAAAAAGTTAGCAGGTTGAATCTTGTAAACACTTTAAGAAACGTGCATGAGTATATAAAACCCGTGTTAATGGGGTTGAAGGGTTTGCCCGGTAAGCTTAATGGGTTGGACTCATTAGGGTTGTTGTTGGTTATTTAGAGGAGAGAAGAGGAGGTGGTAGATCCACAGATTCTAGGTTTTAGTTTTTTGCTCTACCACCTTGTTTCCTTCAATGGTTGTGTGAGAGAGAGAACTTGAGAGAGGAAAGGATGGTACTTTGGCTGCATCTTGTAATCATCGAGTATGTGAACCTTATCCTCCACTAAAATAGATCAAATCTTTGTCTCAATCATATTCTTATTTGTGCTCTTACTTGGTTTTACTTTTTCTTGAACTAGATTTGTGATTTTGGATTTATGGAAGTTCTAGCCCAATCTCTTGCTTAAATTACCTTGCGAGGATATGTGAGAGTAGCTCTAGACGAATTCATGCCTTAGATTCTCATGAGTATGAAGTAATTTAAATTTTAGGGTTTTCGATGTTCTTATAAACTAGATTCAATTATCTTTAATTTGGTGAATTCAAACCCAAGAACCTTATGATTTCTAATTGGTTTAGGTTTCTATTGCCTTGTACAAGTCTTATGCAAAACTTAGAAGTGTTTGGATGAGAATTGGACAAGTTCTTGGGATTTGTGTTTTTGACCTGAGATGTTTTCAAGCCTGGGAGCAAAGGACTGGTTAGACTGGCCCCAGACTTGTGGTTAGACCAGCTTGCTGGTCAGATCGGTCACAGACCAACGATCAAAACGGCCACACAATGGCGGTCTGATTGGGCATGTGTAGTAGACTCTGAGTTTGTTGGTTTTTGTCTCTAGCTTTGGTTTATTTAGCCTAGTTCGTGTGATCTGAACTTAGTAATTATTATAGTCATTTGAGTGAAAATTTTAAATACCTAAGAGGGAAAGTTCCCGAAATCATTCACCCCCTCCGATTGTCGACATTGGTCCTATAGATTACTCTTACGAGCTCCTTCCAATCATTATTTCATGGCTTTGGTGCCCCTTGTGCTCAAGTGATAAAAATTCACAACTTTGAAAAGCTCTTGTTGAAATTCTTTTTGGATTAGCTTCCTAAGGTCTTGATAGCTAATTAAGGGAAGGAATTTAAATTTCAAATGAGGAAGTTTTTGAAGCAACTCCTATTCACCCCCTCTAGTTGCTGGTCTCGGTCCTACAACTTCCTACACTGTGCAGTTTCTATATGTCATGATAGCATAGAAAATAGAATAGTCTAAATTAATTTCATCAACACATTTGATTTAGTCAGAAAAAGAGAACTATTTGTATTTGAAATTATGAAAATGCAATACCACAACTGCATGTGGCTACCCTCACTATACCCCCCCGATGGCATTCCAAGATTCGCGCCCCCTCTCTTCTTCGCTCTCTCCACAGTCCCTCTCTGTACTCGAGCCTGCCTGAGCCGCACCGTCTCCGCCTTTGAGCTGCGCTACGCACCGGCCACCGCGCCATCGCTCGCCAGAAACAACACCGTTGTGCCATTGCTCACTGGAAACCCCACCGCCGCTCTGCACCGCAAACCCCGCCACTCACCGGAAACCTTGCCAAACCCCGAGTGCTCACTATAAACCTCACTATAAACCTCGTCAAAACCCGTGCTGCTCGCCAAAAACTTGCCAAACCCCACGCGCTCGCAAGAAACCTCATGGCGGCACGATGAAAACCCTACGACATAGCGGGGTGAGATTTCCTCCGAGAGTGGGGGTTTGGCGAGGTTTCTGGTGTGGCTTGGGCAGGGCTTCCGACGAGTAGTGGAGTCAACGTGGCTTGGGTCGAAGCTGTGAGAGAGAGAAAGAAGAGAGATGAAGGAGAGAGGAATGGGAGAAGGAGAGAGAGCCGTACGGATCGTGGAGCACAATTGACGGCCATGACAATGGCTGTAGCCACAAGCAATGGAGGGAAACCACTCTCTTGAAATTAGTGCTAATTTGGTAGACTGTTTCCAGAAAAAAAAATTGAAAGCTGCACCAATCCGCGTACAATTTGGTTTAGTTTGACCAGCAAGATCGTACGTTAGGAATAACAGACTGCAATGATTTAATAAATATCACAGAAGATGCGGTAGGTAGCAGCTGTAGTCAAATGCACTAAAATACAAGGAGCAACTTTTTTTGCTTGCATCAGATTACCTAATTATCTATCAACAATTGAAAATTGGATCATTCGATTTAGATCCCTTCCCAATTTCCCATTTTATTCCGGAAAGGTCTTTGTCCCACTAGAGGCAACAATACAACAACGTTAAATACGAAGTTGAATTTGCGGATTGTCCTATATCCTAATGGAAAGAAAGAGAAAGAAAACAAAGCATAGAACTGCCAAAAGATCATCATTCTGTTTTGAATGACAAAAGATAGCATTATCTTGCTTAAACCTTTAGACCTGCTCTTCGACTTCTCCACTATCCAGACCCTTCTAGAATAGTTCTTTGTTGATATATTAACAGTATTATTTAAAATTTTGATTAACTGCCTTAAAGTAAAAAGGACGTAAACTACAAAAAAACATTACCAAAAGTTTTCAAAACAAGTAACACTTATAAGAGATGCGTTAGAAAACCAGTGTCTTGGAGCAGTTACAACAAAAGTTGCAATAGATGATCAAATATAAAATGTCGGAGAGGAAATTAAACATTTATAAGTAAATAGTTCTTTAATTATACAGGGAACAAAACAAAATACCAAATTATGGGCCCTCTTTCATCTGATACGCATTAAGTACATCTGTCTATGGAACATTCTTTTCAGTTCCCTCCGAGTCTTGATTCTAATATTTCTTCAATTATAAGTTTTCCTAATACAGAGAAGGAAAATTGACGAAAATCCGGGTTTGAAGATTTGCTATTTGTAAGATTGATGAGGAAATCCCACTAGAAATAGCTGAGACTGCCTAATAAAAACGCTCTTCTCTTTCTCCCATTCTTCCTCCTCGGCCTACCTGCCTACCGCTACCGCCGCCCTCCACGCATTGCTCCTCGCCCTCAGTCCGCGTATCCAAGGTCATGTTAGAAATAATCTTGACTTCAAGTCCAAAACATAGTAGAGTCCATCTTCATGTGTAACTCAAGTTGAAGTTGTGTCCAATTTGAAGTCCGAATATGTATGCTAGTATGAGAGTATTAGGTTATATATTGAAGAGGCTTATAGCTAGTTTTGTAAGGACAGAAGTAAGGGAAAAGAGGGAGCAAGTAAGAGAATAGAGAAATTCAGAAATTCTCCTGTGTTTTTTTAGTTTATTTGCGATGTGTGCGTTTTCTCCTTGAACAAAGTTAAAAAATCGTCTCGACGATTCCGTTTTGCACTTGTCTCGTGCAGTACTCCCGAGGCATCCACTCTGCGCGTCATCATGTTTCAGCAGCTCGTCCATGTGGTACATCCATCGGTCAAGCAACAGAACACATTTTGCAGCAAAGAAGAAAGTGTTTCTTGCTGAAGTGCTCAGCGATGATGAATCAACAATACTCTAATGGTGAGTTGAGTCAGTGACGTTAAGAAGATGTGTCGCCGTCCAAACTCAAGTAAGGTGAAAAGAAATCGGAACGTTAAGGAGATGGGTCACCGTTCTGTGTCAAGTATGAGTTTAGTAAGTCATAGTTGAGTCCGACTGCCTCAATGTTTTAGAATATTTGCATCTGGATAGATCCGTACCAGTTGAATTGAGTTCCTACATATGGTTTACATGTAGAACGCTTCATGTGGAGACGTGGCTGGTAGTTAATAATGCATTGAGAGTAAAACTAGAGTATGTCAAGTCAAGATTAAGGTGGAGATTGTTAGAAATAATCTTAACTTCGAGTTCAAAACGTTACAGAGTCCGTCTTCATATGTAACTTAAGTTGAAGTTGTGTCCAACTTGAAGTCCGAATACATACACTAGTATGAAAGTATTAACCTATATATTGAGAAGACTTAGCCAGTTTTATAAGAACAGAAGTAAGGAAAAAAGGGGAGCAAATAAGAGAATTCAGAAATTCTCCTATGTCCTCTCAATTTATTTACGATGTGTGTATTTTCCCCTGGATCAAAGTTAATAGGTCAGCTGTGGACATTCCTGCGCCATCGGCGAGCCCAACACGACCCTGCTGGGCGGTGGCACTGCCGGATGCGCGTGCGACGCCATGGCCGAAGCTCCATGAGGGGATAGCTACTGATTCTACGAGGCCTGGATGATCCTGCAACGCCAAGCGTACCGAATGGCACGCCCTCCATCTTCAAATTCCGATCGTACGCAAACGCAACCGATGTACGCAAGTAACAATTAGCTACTAGCTAGAAACTCAGTAGCAATCGATCGATCCAAGTTTGTTGTTGAGCTGAGCACACCGCGTGCGAGACAGCGAGACTACTCTTGCAAAGTATTTTTCTTAGCGGTTTTACATGATCCAGCGCAGATGTGATTTTGGGGATAAGTCTATTCAAACGTATGTACTCTGGCTTGATAATTTTGATATGCGTATTGGATTAATTTGTACTCTCTCTGTCCATAAATATATGTTATTTTTAATTTTTATAGTTTTTAATGTAAGACTTTGACTATAATTTATTACATAATATACTAGCTAACAAATATAGATTATAAATGAATTTTGCAAGATAAATTCAATAATATTATTTTTATATAGTTAATCTATATACTTTAATAGTTAAAGTTTGAAAAACTTGATCATATGGAATCTACGACGACCTATATTTATGGACAGAGGAAATACAACTTAATTTCCCTACTGTCGTGCTTCTGATCGCATCGCACGATTCAGTAGTTTCTGCTCAGCCATAATTTGTTTTGCTTGTTGTGTTATGCGACGATATACGTCTGGTCTTTGCTTGCTAGTCTTCGCGCGGCTCATGCAGACAGGAAGAAGAATAGATAGGAGGTGACCACTGGAGGAAGAAGAGAGCAAAATCGTCATTTCACATTTACATTTCGATCTAAATGCCAAAAAAAAGAAGCAAAATCTCAGCTATTTTCATCAAATCTCCTGAGCGCAATCTCAAAAGTGACAAATCTACAAACCCATGTCTTAGGAGTGGCAAATCATCAATTTTCCCGTTCTTTACCTCACGAGTGGTGGCTTTTGCTTTGGAACAGTAAAAAAGTTAAACGACGCACATTAAAACACCTCAACCTTGCAAGTCTTCTGTAATTTGTCTAAAATACACCATGGCCGAAAAGAATAGGCCCTCACTTCCCTCCATCTTAATGTCACAACCTCACATAATTGCAGGTCTATGAGCTAGCAGACCCTCTGGGGAGAGGCACTTGATCCATGCATGTGGCAATTGATTTTGGCTCAGCTTAGACATAGACATATAGTGCCAGTTAAGTTAGAATTGAAGCCTAACAGAAGAAAAAGAATCCTAAATTTATATGAATTAAAGTAATACCTGATCAAGTGTGACTAATTATGTTTAAATTTTTATATGTGGCGCCAATTAAATTGTACATATATAGGCTGCTGAAATGTATGGACCAGATTATATATCACACTGACATTGTATTATCTTTGGGCAGTTTTGCAAAGATTTGTTTCTATGTCTGTGTGGTTAATGTAAAAACGTTAACCTTCTTCATGAAAGCATAATACAAACTTGACTTTAACCCTATGAACAATTACTAGGTGTATATGATCCTGAATACAATTATCACACTAGACAAATTAATAGTAGCAAGAAAGACCAAGTCAAAGTGCCTTCCATGCATGGTTCCTAAAAAAAAAGAACTTTGCATGGCACAGCACGCTAGTTCTTTTTTAAGTCCAATAGTTGTATATAGTGTCACTACTACAAAACAAGCTATATTGGATGTCTCATAACAGATGATTCATATGGAGCTGTCTATGCTTTGATTATTATAGACGGTTCATGGTTAAAATCGTCTCTGAAACTATCATAGATGGTTAGATTTAAAAGCCGTCTGTGATATACGCATTATCACATACGGTTTATAATTAGAACCGTCTATGAAACTATCATAAACGGTTTTTATTTACAACCATCTGTGTTTTGTCCTTTGTCATATGAACTACAGAAGCTACTGAGACAAGAGATAAATTCAAGGCAAATTTTTATTACAAAAGTCCCAAAAAAGATTTCTAGATCTTAGTCTTCTAGACTTCATATGCTTCTTCTTCGACTTTTAGAGTTGAAGGATCAGCCACTGAGTTCTCGAATGCCGTAAAGATTGTCCTTGCCCTCTCCACTTCCTCCTCTAGTCTAGGCAAATCATTAGTATGGCTCATAATCTCAAAGAGGATGCCATGATAAGTTTTCTCAGAATCGGCCGCTTCTTCTTGATCGGCAATGTTATCCATGTGTCTCACCACTGCCGCAAGAGTTTCTTCCACTTTGTGCACATTGCAGAGAAGAATGAGGCTGAGGGCGGTTTCCCTTTCCTGAGTGGCAACAAGACACCTCCGTCGACGACGGGTGATGAGGTCCAGCTGACGGATGGAAGCGAGTCGAGGAAGGAGAGCAGGGCGTGAGCGGAGAAGCTGCTCCAGACATAAATTAGTGAAGATAAGGGAGAGAACACTTTAGAAGAGCTGGATTAGGTGCATATATTTAATATCATAGACGGTTAACAAACCGTCTTTGATATGTGACTTACCACATACGGTTCGTATAACAAATTGTCTCTGATATGTGCATTATCATAGATGGTTTGTATAACAAACCGTCTCTGATAATGACATGTCACCGATCCATGGCTTATCCCCTAGGATTTCGATCTCATCCATCCATTCTCTCCACATCGAATGGCAGGCACCGGTTCCTCCCACCTCTCGGCCCTTAGTAATTACTCCCATCTACCTTTTCACCGATAGTTACGCGTGAGTTCACCATGAGCTAGCTTCCTGCATCCTCCCCTCGACAACGCCAATCGACTACCACCGTGAGCTAACGCCTCCATTGTGACACCACAATCGACTGCATAACACACTCTTGTCGTAAGTGTCGTAAAAGTGTCTTATGCAGTCTCACCGTCGCACCACAAAGGTGGCGCTACCGCTGCCTCTCCATTGCCGGTGATATCCGACCGCCATCCGATACATCCAGCTTGTTCCTCGATGGCGCAGACTAGCACTGTGAGCTAGTGCCTCCGTTTTGACACCACGGTCAACTACACAACACACTTTTGTCATAAGTGTCGTAAGAGTGTCTTATGCAGTCTCACCATCATACCGCAAAGGTGACGCTACCGTAGCCTCTCTATTGCCGGTGATATCCGGTCGCCATTCGATGCCCTCCCCTCTCTTCCTTGATGGTAGGCGTCAAGGACATTGCGCGCTGCATCCAGCTTCTACTGTCTGCTAAGATCTCTGCTTCTTATATATTCTTGCTGTATTAAAGAGTTGGGTTCATTATCTTGTTTTGCTGTAATGGTGGATTCTAATCTTAATGAAAATGGAATATGTTGTTGTGTTTGCCATTGTATTTGTTTATTTTCAAAGAGCATAGGTAACATTATTTCTTAAGGCTAGCTAAAAAACATAAAAATTTTAGGTATAGAATGAACTATCACAGACGATTTGTACTATAAACCGTCTATAAAGGACTATCACAGACGATTTGTATTATAAACCGTTTATGAAAGACTATCACAGATGGTTCTATATACCAACCTTCTGTGATACTCGTCAATCACAGATGGTTAGTAACTAGAACTATCTATGATGTATGAGTATCACAGACGATTTTTAGTTCGAGCCATCTGTAATAGTTTTCTTAACAGACAGTTCTAGTTACAAACCTGTATGTGTTATTTTTATCATAGACGGCTCACAAACCGTTCGTGATAACCTTCGATTATCGTTGACACATAAATATAGGCGGTTCAAAAAACCGTCTGTGATGACAGTTTCGAACCGTCTGTGATTACCTTTTTGTAGTAGTGTGTTGAAATATTTTTACAAACTAAGAAAGACAATGGAACCTGTAATGGAGAGGAACACGGCATATACCTATAGCTAGGTGCCATGGACCCACATTACAATCACACAACACATAAAAAAAACTTGAGATTACGTGTCAATAATAATTAGTTTACGCTCCCTTGATAGGGATATGAATATTTGTTATGTGTGCATCAATTACTGCTCAACGTGGTTGGCATCATGTTATATATATAGTAACCATGGTTTAACAGCTGTGGTACTTAGCTAGCTATATCTTCGTCCATCAGGACCAAACTTAGAAGCAACCAAGTGAGAGATCCAACATCAAAATCGACCACCTTAATTTCGTGCTACACAATCACCTTCAGCTTCTCCCTAATTGTGATCAAGTCTCGACCATTTATTTAGTTCCATAATTCTGGTGCACATCGAAGGTGACTTCTCTTTCTAGATCATCAGAGGACACAAATGTGTGGAAAGATGGAGCACAAGGTATGCTTTTATTCTAGCCAGCCATCTGCCTTTTTTTTTTTGTGAAAACTACAAAGTTTGTTATAAATTATAATGGTGGTTGATTTGTATTGATTAAGGGCTTACTTGGTGGAGAATTTAAAGAAGGAATTTGTGCCTCGATCCCCAAACCTCTGCCTTCTAGCACATCGAGGCCAAACAGCATGGTTGTCAAGGTAACCAGAACTCCATTATTTTTCGTCGCGGAAGTATATATAGCCTGTTTGAAACACACGAATTTCATAGAGAAATTTTGGCCACCACGCAGAAGGTATGCCCGCGGGAGTTCATCCCGCCGCACATCGTGGCGGAGGCGATCTCGACGCTGCACGGCCTCGACCTACGGTGGTCGGGGCCGATCACGCCGAGCGAGCGGCTCTACGTCGAGCAGTACGTGCTGGCCAAGTACCCGCAGTACTCGCACGGCCTCATCGAGGAGGGCAGCTGCGACAAGGACGACCTCTACTCCACATACTACAGCGCCGGCAGCGTGACGTCCCCCGAGAGCTCCGGCGAGCGGAGGAGGTCGTCGCCGGTGGGGTCACCCCCATCGGCGAGGCCCGACATCGATATGGTCCGGCTGGAGCCGTCGCGGCTGCTGGACATCCTGACCAAGAAGTCGTCGTTTCCGGGGAGCTTCATCTCGATACCGGAGATCCAGGCGAGGAACCGGGTGCTCCGGCACTGCGGGCTCACCGACGGCGAGTACCTCGTGCTCTTCGCCCCCACGCCCAGGGACGCCATGATGCTGGTAGGGTGACGCTACCATCTGAACTTCCATTTTATAATTTTCAGTACAAAATAAGTTTCTGAACTTTTTATATGAATTTTAACTCAAGCCCAACGTTAACCTCTCATAATTCAATGCATATATAGTGCCTTAATTTACCTATACTTTCATTTCTGTTCTTTTATTGACAAGAAAACTATTTTGTTTTATAGTTTATTTCAGAGGGTAACGAAAGGGGCGAAATGACCGAAACTCTAGTATTTCGGTCGAACAGTTTGAGTCAACTTTGAATTTTAAACTTTAAACTACAGAATAAAAGAAATATAAAGTGCTTATTTAACGCACACGGATGCTTGGCCTGGTGGGATGAGCCGTTCCTTCAAACACTCGGTACCAGGGTTCGATTCGCGTTGGCCGAAATTTATTTTTCAGTTAAGAATTGATGTGGGACCCATATGTCTGAGAAAGAAAAAACAAAAAAATGGTGGAAGAGGCGGGATTCCCAAGAGTGGATGGGTCAGACCATTGGGTTAGAAGGATGGGAAACTTGATCATATACCTCCTTTGGTTGGGAAATTGATTTACCTCCACATCTCAATGACACGTGGGGTCATCATAAGTCAACGACACGTGGGCGGGAGGGTAAATCCTCAATTTCCATCTAAAGGAGGTATATGATCAATTTTTTCTAGAAGGATTTGTTTGCTAAGTTGAAGGATTTTTAATTTACTATTTAGTTAGGAATTATATGGGACTCACATGTTAGAGAAAGAAAAAACTAAAAAAAATGGTGGAAGAGACAGGATTCAGTCCCTAGACCTCACAAACATGCACAATGAAACTGACCATTGGGCACAAGGATTGGTTTTTCTAAGTTGAAGGATTTCTTGGCCCTTTGATCCTTCATAATTAAATTAAAATAAAATAAATTATATGGATTTGTTTGCTAAGTTGAAGGATTTTTAATTTACTATTTAGTTAGGAATTATATGGGACTCACATGTTAGAGAAAGAAAAAACTAAAAAAATGGTGGAAGAGACAGGATTCAGTCCCTAGACCTCACAAACATGCACAATGAAACTGACCATTGGGCACAAGGATTGGTTTTTCTAAGTTGAAGGATTTCTTGGCCTTTGATCCTTCATAATTAAATTAAAATAAAATAAATTGGTCGAATTGAAAAATTTTCATTGGGTAGCAAAAGGGATGAAATTTTACCGAAATTATGAACCCTGCCGTGGTGCAATAAGATTTTGTAAGTTGCTTCCTTCAAAAAAAAAGTTTGCAAATTAGACGAGTTATCAGCGCCATTCGCGATTGATTTAGACGAAGAGGACATCATGCGAAGAGATGGAGCTGCTAGGTCCCAACCTAACTCGATCTTATATCCTCTCATTTCCCCTTCCATTTTGGCGTGTGTAAAGTCTAAATTAAAAGCTCTGAACCTTCTGTAACCAACTCTACCTCCCATGCACGGGTGCAGATCGGCGAGAGCTACCCCTTCTTCAGGAGCAACTACTACATGTCGATCTTGGGCGCGGACGGCGACTGCATCCGGGACTTCGCGGCGTACAAGGAGGCCAGGGTCATCGCCGCGCCGGAGTCCTGGCTCGACCTCCGCATCAAGGGCTCCCAGCTCAGCCAGTACTTCCGCCGCAAGTGCAAGCACGCGCCCAAGGGCCTCTTCGCCTACCCCGCCGTCTCCGCCGCCGATGGCTCCGCGCGCTACTCCCTGCACTGGGTCTCCGAGGCCCACCGCAACGCGTGGCACGTGCTCCTCGACGCCACCGCGCTCGTCGTAGGCGAGGACCGGCTCCCGCTGTCCCTGCACCGGCCGGACTTCGTGCTGTGCACGCTCGACGACGCGCACTCGCAGCCGTCCAGGGTCACCTGCCTGCTAGTCAGGAGGAGGTCCTTCGACACCTCCCAGCAACCGCAGCAGAAGCAGTGATCAGTTAACACAGATTAATTAGTACTAGATATTAATTAAATGTTGTCGTGTGTGAGTTGCGATAGGCACGCACAGTGTTTAGTGTTGCTTCTGGTATCTGCTTTGAGATCTATGCAGCTTTACCATTTGTTTTTGTTTTCGGTATTTAGTAATAAAGCTTCCATATAGCATGTTTGAGCTCGGATTTTTACTGGTCATGTTTACTGATCAGTCCATGATACATGCGTGACTGCTGACTGTGAGCCCATATTTGTGTTAAACACGCATGGTGGTGACGAGTATTTCATACATTTAGAAAAGGTTTGAATTCTGTTTGAGTTTATTTAGATCAGATTTGTAAATTTTGGCATTGCATGAAGCTGACAACTAGATTTTCGACCAGACTGGATGGTCATACCTGGACTGGCATGGCGGTCCTCTATGGTTCATAGGTGTTCAACTGAACACCATTATTTTTTTATAAAAATATAGTATATACCAGATATATTACACATATACTCTCTTAATTGAACCAAAATATTATATATTTATACCTAAATATAAATCAGCTCAATCTAATCCACACCTCCGTCTCTCAGCTCACTAGAGCTCCCCTATGCCACCAAATCCATCACAGCGCAAATTCCCTGTGGCCCTAACCGGACACCAAGTCTTAACCCCTAATTTGCTCCCCTCTCTCTCTCAAAACGCAGTGGTGGTGCACACATGCAGGGTGAGGGGGCCAGCCATCCGGAAGGCACGAGGTAGTGCCGCAATAGCGCAAGCTCACAATGGGCACACGCTGCGGCGCCCAAGGAAAGGGAGAGAGCGTGCGGCATGAAGTGGCGGCCGGGACGGCAAGCCAGCGAGAAGGCAAAATAATTCTCAAATCACGGCCACAGGTGTGTTCTATGAGTGAAGTGAGGGCGAGAGGTGGTGCAGGTGAGCAAAAAAGTGACACGACGAGTTGGGTGGAGACGTGGTGAGCAGGGAGGTATGAAACACACGACATTACGACGAGGTCTTATTCTCCCAGGTGAGTTGTGTTTGGTCTCCCACTCTCCCTCCCAATTTCGAAATTGATAGATCTCAAATAATTTATTGAATGATTATTCCTTTATGAAATATAGATCATAGAACCTTAAAAAATGAAGAAGAAGTTTGCAGATTTGTAATATTTATAGATAGTATTGGTTATATAGCATAAAAATTCGAGTAAGTTAGTAAGGTGGTTCTAAGGAACAATGAAATGACTATCCCTAAAATTGCATAAATTGTGGTAGAGTTAAAATTGTATTTTGCTTAATTATTTTATAATTTTTTCATTATTTTGATATGTTTTTTGTTGGAACAATTTATACTTTGATTTTTTTCACCAAAACCCTTTTCTTTTCTCCTTTGAATAATATTTTTATTAACTGTGAACATTTATCTCAGAAATACTGGTCCGCCGCTATTGACTGCCCAGTTTTGGCCACCCAGACCGAAAAAACAGAGGCGATGCATTTTGCCTGGCAATCAGATCGCCCGGATTTGAATGGCAGACTAGGAAACACAGAGACGTGGTGACTTGGGGCTGATTTCTGGGCCTGTTCAGTCGGCTCCGTTCATTTCAGATTCAAGGTCTGTTCTTTTTAGCTGCGGTTTATGGTTTTTGGCTGAAATTTTTGAATTTTGGCTGTTTACGGTACAGATTACGGAGAGACCGATACTCACTTACGATTTTGACTGCTACAGATGTTAGGCTTTTAACATGTACTATGTTTAACTTGTAGACCCTGTTTTGAAAAAATACTCCGTTTGAAAGTTAGATACTGTAGCAGAAGCCAAAAGCCACCGGCTTCGGAGGTAGCCGAACAGGCCCTGAGCTTCTAGCTTCTGGCTTATTTTTCACTATTCATAAATTTCATCAATTTTTAAACTTTTGGCTTTTTGATCTTTTTTGCCGATTTTTTTCCTATATTCATTTGCGTTGTCCGTGATGAGCTAACATATTTTTTCTATTTTTAATTTTTTTTAAAATTTAATTATGTCAAATAAGCCACTTTCAGCTACAGTATAATTTCATCCAGCTACAATGTAATTTTAACCATAAACCACTATTTTTTAGCCCAAACGAGCGTGGTCTGAATTAATGACCGACCAGTCCGGTCATGACCAGACAAAGTGCAAACAATGCTATTGATTCGGTGCATCTAGTGCTTATGCTATTGACTGTTTACGATGTTTATGAGCTAATGAGGAGTTGATTCATTGTGCAATTCAAAGCATGGTGATGGTTCAAGTCCCAGCCCACTAAGATTTAGGCCCAGGGCTGTCAGTGTCTAGTACTAAAAGCCCACAAAGCTCCATAGAGAAACTGTAATATTTTTTAAGGTATGAAGGACCTAGCCCACATGATGCAGGCATGGGCCAATTCTGACTCCGCCCCTGAAAATGAGGTTAATTTGAGGCGATCCCTGAATACTTGCACATATTTTGAAGTGGCTGTGGAAGCCTCTCACCGTGTGCAATGCATACTCTACTTTGTTTGGATATCTGCTTTCAGAATTGTGCGGGCTTTTAACTCTTTCCCTCCCTGTGTTGTGTGGATGGTTACGTACTCCCTCCTCCTTTGAAGTAGAGATGGCAATAGGTACATACTCGCTAAGTATTGCCATCCTATATCTGCATCCGATAGATATAATTCTACCCACCATGATACCCATACCCGCACACGGGTATAGAAACTTATCCTTACCCGCACCTGCGCGGGTATTTATACCCAACGGGTAACCCATACCCGATGGACTAAATCATTTGCAAACCTCATTTCCACAAAAGCACAGACATTACAGTAGTAATACCCGATCAGTGTAACCAGCTTAACCAACACAAAAGCACAGACATAACAGTAGTAATACCCAATCAGTTTGTCACCATGCTCGGCAATGTCTCCACAGTCCACAATAGCAAATTATATGCATCACAGCTAGAGATGGCAGCGGTACATACCGCTGGTATTGCCACTCCATACCGCACCAGCGGATATAACTCTACCGCCACGATACCCGCATACTGCACACGGGTATAGAAACTTACCGTACCACTTTTGCGCGGTATTTATACCAACGGGTAACCCATACCCGATGGACTAAATCATTTGCAGACCTCATTTCCACAAAAGCACAGACATTGCAGTAGTAATACCCGATCAGTGTAACCAGCTTAACCAACACAAAAGCACAGACATAGCAGTAGTAATACCCGATCAGTTTGTCACCATGCTCGGCAATGTCTCCACAGTCCACAATAGCAAATTATATGCATCACAGCATCAATGTTAGAGGACTAAAAACCAAGTTCATAAGTTATCACAGCATCACCCGATCAGTGTTTTGGCTAAAAACCAAGTTCATAAGTTCATAGCAGTAGTAGAAGACTTCAAAAGGAGATACATATTGCACTTGCATTACAATCAAAGGAATAGCGGTGCGAGCGGTAAAGCTAATGAGGCGACACGGTGTGGATTGAGATGAGGCGATGGGAGGCGGTGATGAGGCGTGACGTGAGACTTGGAAAGTTGGAATAAGCGCAAGCGGATTGATTCAAAGGGCAAGCTCTGCATGATAACATGAACAGATTTGCAGTATACAACATGCAACACAATGTTTTTATTTACAATTTACAACACAAATATCAAACATGATTGACACATGCTAAGCACGATAACCTGCAGCCCCCGGTGGGTCGTTCACTCGTTCTTGCTCGTGTCCTCCGGATCCGGCGGGTGCAGGTCGTCGTCCCTTCGGGATGACGTCGGAGTCAGCAAAACCCAAAAGGACAGCAACTCTGCAAGGTTAAGGACTTAAGGTCTTAAGGGTGAGGAAAAGCATCACCATTTGTCCTCGTCTGGCAGTGCGGAGTTCGCCGCCATGGATGGAGACCGTGTGTGCGGCGGGCTGAGGGAGGGAGGTCGGATCGCGGAGGCGGGAGGGAGACCGGAGGCGGGAGGAGACCGTGTGGCGTAGATCTAGTGCGGCGTCTAGCGAGGGAGGAGGCGGATGTAGGAGGAGACGGGAGAGGTGTGCGCGGGCGGCGGTGGCTTGCGAGGGAGGGAGGCCGGATCGCCGGAGGCGGGAGAGGTCTGTGGAGGCCGGATCTCGAGGGAGGGCAGAGGGAATGGAATGGGAGACGGCCAGACGGGAGACCGAATGGAATGGGAGACCGAATGGGTTTAGATGGTTTCGTCGGTCGGCAGTCGGCACTCGGCAGGATAAAATCGCAGGCCGCAGGTCTCCGCACTTCTGCAGTATATGGGTCGTGAGCCCATGAGGAGGCTGAACCATGCGGGTATATTTTACCCACGGGTATGCGGGTACGGGTAATATACATCCTTACCCGCACCCGGTCTACCCGATGGGTAGAGATTTTGCCCACCAATATACCAGCGGTGAAGATATCTATCCATACCCACCTCCTTATTGGGTAAAACCCATCGAATTTTCGGGTTTGGTGCCCATTGCCATCTCTACTCCTCCAACACAAGTACGTATTGTTTGGAATATTGATACGGCTTCTAAGCCACAAATTTAACCACTAATTTATATTATAGTTTATTTATAAAATTTGGTAAAATTATAATATTATGGAAGTACTTTTTGATGTAAATCTGTACATATGATTTTCGTGTATCAATATACATATTTAAAAAAGGTATCGATAGTCTAGATTTTGAAAGTTTGATTATACACAACCCAAAACAACATGCATATATATTCTCGTGACTGGAGAGAGTATATAGGAGTACATCATTACTGCTGTCTGCAAGTGAGTTTCATTGTCGGAGTACGCGTATGAATGGATCAAGTTTCGCAAGCACCAACTATAAACTCTGCATGTGAGCTGAGCATCCTACAGTGCATGATTTAGCCAGTGCATTTACAGAACCTAGTCCATTTGATTGCGTAGTGGCATGCAGCTAGCGAGTCCATATGTTTATTTCGCTATCTAACTCGAGAATTTCACAGGAAACGCAATATTCCTATATATGATAATCCCATGGTGCACACTGGGCTTCTCAGGAATTAATATGTTGTGTTCACAGTTGCAAAAAAACATTAGCTTGATCTATATATCTTCTGATTTTTTGTTTTATTTTTTTTTACAACTCAATCGGGGTTAGAATTAGATCGAGAGAGAGCTAGCTAGATCTCATGAAACACAACGCCATAGATTCAAGAATTAACGAAAGAAGATTCTATAGAAATAATTCTTAATTAAAGAGGTTTAACATGCACGTGTTTGGGGTAATTAAACTCCAGCATCATCAGGATGAACTACGATTTCTCCCAACATATATTAATTTGTAATTATCATATGGACAGTCCTAAAGCGACAATGAATCTACTCTGTTGAGGCAAAATACTACGATATTACACAAGAACTAAATACAAATGTGTTGGGACTAGGTTTTTACTTAGGTGATGCTTTTAGGCTCTTATGCTGTGTTTGGTGTTGCAATCGATTGTATGGCGTGCCGTGCATGCTACAATGTACACGTCCGTTTTTAGTTGTATCAGTGTTTGCGATGTGTCTTCGCCTATATATCTTGGGTTGGTGCTTAATTTAGTTGTAGCAATGCAACAAATGGCCTCGCCCGTTCTGATTTTTACATGATACTAAAAAATGAACAGGGCAGTTCATAGGGAGATATTGTGGCTACTTGATTTGAATCCCATGCGTACCAAAGCTCATAACCATTGGGAGATACTGGGGTTTACAAGATTTAGGTCCTACTCGTTTCGGTTTTAACTTCTAACTGCATCTAGCTTATTTTTTACTATTTATAATTTTTTTTTCTGAACCATATATTTGGTTTGTTACAAACCTTTCCAATGACTTTCTAGTGCGTCGATCGATTTGCAGCTGCTGACTTACGAGCTGAGCGTATATGCATCATGCATGTGCCCACCGACTGGATGCGCGCATATGCATGCATGGATCGGACTGTAAGTTTCGGAGAAACCTATAGTATACTTGTATATTCAATTATATTCTTACAGCGTACTACATAAATTTATATGTATATGTAGCACCAAATTTCACTTATTCCACTCTCGCATGCATATGCATATGTATACATGGTGCCACCGCCCATCGATCGGCTTAATCTGACGAAGTTTGTGTTGTCCCGGTTTGTCCTTGGCTAGAACTGAAAACGCGCTTACAGGCAGAAAGAAAGCTGCCTTTTCTTGCCGCTTAGGATAAAAGATGATAATTTTATTGTACCGATGCTTTGCTTAGGGCATCCATAGTGTATATAATCTAAGAGGTCTTAAGGTGGGTCCCATCTAAACCTTAAGGCCAATGCTGTAATGTATATAACCCATTAGGCCTTAAGATGGTCCCACTTGTCAGATAAAGAAAAAATGTATTTTAATGCTTATGGCCAGGTCTTTAGCTTGAGGCCTGGTCTTAAGGTTTTTTTGCTTATGGCCTGCTTAAGGTCACCCCTGTAATGTATAAGGTCGATCTTAAGGTGGCTTAAGACCCCCTATTTTTGCACACTGTGGATGCCCTTATACACCGGTGTTTAGTAGATAGTTATGCATATAACTTCTTCTAATTAATAGATAATACAACCATTTAAGCATATATAAAAAACTGTTTACATTAGAGGAGATAGTGTTTGATAGTGTGGCTATATTCTATCTTTTTTCTGAGAGGCCGTATTCTCTCTTTTTGAGCGCCCATGTTAAAGCATCATGCCCTAAGTCATTTTGGACGTTAGCTTATCTCTGAGGCATAACTTTAATCACTAATTTATATCATATTTACTAATTAATCATACACATATATATATATATATATATATATAGAGATATATATAGAGAGAGAGGGGGTTGTTACGTTCATAGTTATCTAAAAATATTTGACTAGCACGAACTCTAGCAATGGCGACTTACATTTTCAATATGTTAGAGTAGCTTAAAAAAAAGTTAATTCAATTTGCAATCCCTGGGTGGACGAATGTACAAGCTAAGGTGATTGTTAATTAATAATTGACAAGTCATTATATTGCGATAGCCCCTCTATATGTACGCAAGCCATTCCAGAGCCCACACATATACAAAACGACCAAAGCTATCTTAGCTACTACTACACCACGTATACCTAAGCAAGTAACTCACGATCGGGCCGCAATGGCAAAGCTGCTTGTTGTGTGCTTCGTCCTCCTCAGCCTCGGCGCCATGGACGCGGCGGCGAAGCGGGCAGAGGGCAACTGCGAGAAGGACCTGCACGAGCTGATGACCAACTGCCAGGGCTACCTCAAGCTCCCGGCGGAGCCGAAGGTGGCGCCGTCGGAGGCCTGCTGCGGCGTGGTGCAGAAGGTGGCCGGACGTGCCGTGCCTGTGCTCCATGGTCACGCCGCAGGTCGAGCAGTACATCTGCATGGACAAGGCCGTCTACGTCACCGACTACTGCAAGAGGCCCTTCCTTCCTGGCTCCAGCTGCGGATGTAAGTAATACATTCCAGCGTAGCCTAGTTATAACCGAGGGATCTAATTGGTTCACGTGTGGATCGGACGTGATTAAAAAACCACAATTATAGATAAGCTAACAGTTTTTTTTACTTCACCATGTCCCTCCTGTAATTGATGTAAATGATCTTGCCGAAGCATGCCTAGCTAACTTTTGGCTAGCAAATTTTTGCCAAGAAAATTATGTCATTGTGTGGCGTCGAACCAAAATGCCTTTTTTTAAAGGTAAGACATGATTTTTCCTTCAAAAATGCCCTTAGTCGACGTCCCACCTTTGTTCGGTTGGCAAGTTTCACTGTCGTACGAGCTATCCACCCGGATTCCATCCCTGGATCACCCCAGGTGCCTCACTTCATACATGCGCTTGTATTCAGTGAGAAATCGTGTGTCTACGTTTCGTGAGCTACTAGGTAACTCTAGAATTTATCCAGCGACCTCTGCTCAAGTCCTAGTGTATATTTCAATAGGACATACATATATATATATAGTATGTGATATGAGTGTGGTGTGTGCCCTCTGTAATCTAAAAAATGTCCTTAGTCCGCGTCCAGCTCAATAAATTGGCCACGGTAGTCCTAGCTGGCCCTAATCAAGAGCCGGACATCTTATCATATATTGCACCAAAAAGCAAAACTTCAGTAGGCGTATATGTGATCCGGAGCCACATTCTGAGCAGGGTAGGCTTCAATCTAGGGTGTGGAAAAATATCTAGTGTACAGCCTAGGTAAGTTCAGTCTAACTTAGGTAACATTTTCATGGTACAGCTTAGATAGCCTAAATCATTCCACCATGAGTGCGAGATGTAACCAAATCCGCCTCCGCTCTGTACATGATGGCTCACAAATCTTGCCAAGCTCGGTCCAACCTAGGCCCTTACCCTTAGGGGGTTGTTTGGATCACGAGGATTAGGAATTAGTTTTTAGAAAAAACATGTTTTGTTAAAATTTTTAGGAAAACTAGTTTTAAGTTGTTATTCTGTTAGCATGAATTTATAGAATTTGTTGTTTGGATTGTATAAACTAGAAATAGTTTTCATGCGGTTTTTACTATCATGATGTTTGGTTGAGAAAAACACTAAACGTGTTTTATCATTAGTACTACATTGAAACATTGTTGGATTCTCATGTTCAGTAAGTCGTCACGATTGAAGGTGGGAGACGAGCCGTACTTTTTTAGGTCAGCTCAAAACATGGCGGTCAGGCACGGCACGTGGCGAGCGGTGGGCCTGAATAGCCGACGATGGGCGGCATGGCACGGCCCGGCGTGGTGCGTGCTCGAGCCGGCTGGCCCGGTGAGCACGGTCGGCACAGGGGGAAGCCCGGCCTAGTGATCATCGTCGGCACGGGTGGCATGACCAGCGCCGGTGACGGCCACTCCTTCGGCCTACCATCAGCCGTGCGCCCTACGCCCCTGCGTACTAAGCCTCGGCAGCCGCGCCATGCCAACCGAACTATCTTTGGTCGGCGAGCGACCTTGACCTCCACCGTCCACGGTCAT
The DNA here is from genome assembly GCA_036346245.1 of Bonia amplexicaulis. Lineage (NCBI taxonomy): Eukaryota > Viridiplantae > Streptophyta > Magnoliopsida > Poales > Poaceae > Bonia > Bonia amplexicaulis. The sequence continues at coordinate 12,718,540 of CM070766.1, forward strand.
CCCATAACACAAGCATAGATCTCTCGATCATCCTACAACACAAGCACAGAGCAGAGAGAGGGAGGGAGTAGAGGAGAAGGAGTGTACCTCGACCCTAAGCTCGGTGGCCACCGTGGGGCAGCGGGATCCACGAGCACGAGCAATGGCTGGCGCTGAAGCCCCAGTAGGTGAGCCGGACTAGTCCACGAGAAGAACTAACTCACGGCCCCGTGGCGCGGCCACCGCCGCCCGCCGCCACGGGTGTGGTCGTGATGGCCACCGAGGAGCGAGCCGTGGCGGGCCGTAGCAAGCAGTCCCGTCCAGCGGGCGGTATCGCCCCATGGTGCTGCGGCATCGGCGACGAAGCCGACCCGAGGAGGTGGGGAGGAGGCGGCGGTGGCGAGGAGTTGGGGAAAGGAGGAAGGGGGCGGTGGGGAGGTAGAGGAGGCGGCGGGTGAGGTGGGGAGGAGGCAGTGGTGGCGGGGAGGTGCGGAAAGGAGGAAGGGGCCAGGAGGTGGGGAGGATGCGGAGGATGCGGCGGGGAGGTGGGGAGGATGTGGCAGCAGGGAGGTGGGAGGCGGCGGCGGGGAGGTGGGGGAGGAGGAGGGCCTAGCAACCGGGAGGTGGGGGTGGAGGAGGCGGGCGGGGAGGAGGAGGAGGCGGGGAGGTAGGGAAGAAGGAGGCGGGGAGGTGGGGGAAGGAGGAGGGCACAGGGAGGTGGGGAGGCGGCGGGGGAGGAGGCAGGCAGGGAGGTAGGGGAAGGAGGAGGGCCGGCCCAGGCGTGTACGTGGGCGGCAGGCGGTGGGAGGAGGAATCGAGGAAGGGATAAGGGGTGGGAGGCGGTCGGTGGGCGTGGCAGCGTGGGACGGGGAATCGGTGGGTTAGGTAGGAATCGGTGGGTTAGGTAGGCGTGGGGCTAGGCTAGATATTGGAAGTTGGGAAAGGTGAGCAGTGTGTTGATTTTTGTTTGAGAGACAACGGTCATGCAGCAACGTTTAGATTTTAGAGTTAACGTTCGGAAGAGCAATGGTTCTCTTCTTCTGCATATAAATTTGTGGTGACACTTCCCATTTCTTCATAACCTCATACTTCTCATTTCTTACTCCAACATTTCTGCACTCCCGAAGTCATTTGACAAGCTCATACTTCTCATTTCACAAGCCTATTTCCTGCGTTTGTACTCCTCATTTATTCATTAATCACCATCCATCCACCATGCTACCAAGGAGCCGTAGTACTAAGGAGCTCTCAAGTAGTATGCAGAGGAGTCGAAGCTCGAAAAGAGCAGCAGGACGACTTAGTGGTGATTTTAAGATAGATAATAGAATTGCTTCTATAACTCTTGGTAACACATTGGCAAACACAACGGCTATAAGTATCCTCACCCTAAGATTGCAAATATATATTGGTAGTTATATCCTCAACCAGAGATGTGTATGCCACATCTTGAATCTTGTTGTTCAAGATGGTATGCAAGTAATTGGTCCATATTTGAATAGTATCCGTGATGCCATTCATTACCTCATAAGTTCCCCATAAGTGGTAGCCAAGTTCGCGGAGTCATGTGCAGCCAATGGAAAAGAACCAAGAAATTTTGGTCTTGACATGAAGGTGAGGTGGAACTCGACATATATCATGTTAAAGAAGATACAATGGTACGAATATGTTATATCCATTTTTGTCAGTACTAACTCTCAAAATAATGAATTAGTAGTTATTAATTCAGATTGGCAGATTGCTAGTCGTTTTCGAGAGTTTTTAAGACCTTTTTATAAAGCAACAGAGGTTTTATCTGTTGTTTATTATCCTACCTCTTGCTTAGTTGTAGAATTTATTTGGTTAATTGCTGACAAAATTGCCAAAATTAGGGAGGATCCTCTTTTAGGCCATGCCGTCGGAGCAATGGAGGAAAATTTATTAAATATTTTGGCTCTATTTCACACATGTATTGCTTTGCTATTATTTTCGATCCTACAAAAAGTTGGCAGGTTTACAGATTGGCATGAAGGGAATAGGTGAATGCCTTGGTCTTGATTATTCGAAAGCTTTCGCTCATGTCAAAGAGGAGCTTTTTCGTGTTTTCTGTATGTATCATGATAAGTTTGGTAGCAGCGGGAGATCAGAGGCCTCACAGCAGATGCAACAAGGAAAGACAAGCTTGATATCACACTTATGAAAGAAGCTAAAGGACAAGTTTACTTCTTCGTACTCTCAGTCTCAGGCGGCCTCTAAATGGAATTCTGTCTCGGAATTAAACCACTATTTGGAGCATGATTTTGTAAATATTGATCCTGATCTTATTAGTGGAGGCAAGGTAGACTTGCTCGAGTGGTGTAAGAACAACGAGCGGATATTTTCTGTGCTGTCACATTTCGCACAGGATGTTCTTCTGGTGCCAGTGTCCACCGTCTCTTCAGAAGCGACGTCAGCACATTAGTGAGAATAATCGAAGAGAGAAGATCATCCCTTACGCACAGGATGGTGGAGGCAATCACATGCGCCAAAGACTGGGAATTAGCCAAAGAGTGGCAACAACATCAAGCGGAGGATCACGAAATAAATGCAGCGTATCTTGCGACCTCGAACGTATGAACGACCTAGATATTGATGAGTAGATACTATGTACGCATGTTGTTATAGTTAGTACGTACATATATTGTTACTGTACTCTTTTCCTTACTCGGGGAACCCTACTCTAAGGCGTAAGGTTTTTAACGAGGCAGTAGCATTGTATTTTTAAAATATCAAATAAATTTCACTTTTTTCTGAAATATTTATGTCATTACGTGCCCATATTTTTATACAACTAATTCAATTTCAACTAGTTTTTAACGAGACGGGTACAAGAGAAAGGAATATGACGACTGTTGCCACCATCGTCGCCGCCGTCTTCGTCGTGTATAGTTATTTCGGGCTGAGCTTGGGCTGGCACGGTACAAACGCTAGCACGGCGGGTTTCGGGCCGTGCTTGGGCCTGGCTGGAGACAAGGTGGGCCAGCACGGCACGATACGGTGAGATGATTAGGCCGAGCCGACACGACACGAAGTAGTATGAAGTATGATGGATCCAGACCGTGCCGGCATGGAACGGTCTAACTCCCAACTCTAGTCACCATGTAGAACAATCACATGAGCAAACAACAAACTTTTTTTTTTAAATCAGCAAACAACAAACGTAGTACAATGATGAATGGTGTGAATGGTCGACAAGCAAAACTTATATAAGAAATGCTAGTGCCATGATTTGATGCGCACGTCGACGCCTAGAGTTGGTGCTCCAGTGCACAGTATATATACGGGACAAAGGCGTGTACACAATCAAATTTGTGGTTCCTTTTAATCGCCGAGTTTTAATGTTGTCGAAGCACTAGATTCGGAGAGTCCGACGCACCTGCCTTAGGCAAAGACGAGAATACATTATTCTGGTTTTGTTAAAAGCTTATCCTAGTCGGTCCTTTTTTTTCGTTAAAACTCATAACTATGGGTTTCGAGAAAATTGGTTTTAGTTATCCCCAAGTTTGTAAGGAATATACAAACAAGATGTTATATATCCTAAACCAGTTTTGGCAAAACTGGTTTTGTTAAAACACAAGATCCAAACAAGGCCAAGAATCCATCACAGTGTTTACCATTCCAAAAAAGAGAGTTGTTTATAAGTCTTTTTAGGCAGTGCAAATATGCGAACTTCTTCAAGTTGCAGAAGTGGTGGAGGGTAGTTGAAAATGACACGACGTTATTGATTTTTAACAGTCCCTAAAACGCAACAATTAATTCTATAACTTAATATTGGTATAACCTTAATATTGGTATAACTAACAAATTATAATACTGCAGAAATATTGTTAACAAGTAATCTAGTGCTATGTTTCATATGACCAATATAAATAGTTACAAGCATATTGATGATAAAAATTTACAGAGTTTGATTGAAAGGATTCGTTGATTAATCGGATTCTAAAATGTCACTTAAAAAAACCACTTAAAAAAACCGAGAGAGTATTGTTTAGTTAAAAGTTGTTATATGTTTGCTCAAAGTTTTACGATCTGGTTTATTCTGGCCAATATACATCTTTGTTCGAAACATGCATTATTTTGTGTTACTTGAAATTAGGGGTGGCAATGGGGCTAGAGCTCCCGAGGGAGGTTCCCGCGGCCCTACCTTGATCCTTAATAGCGTAGTCCCTCCTTAGCCCTGTCAACTTTACCGGGCGACTTGTCCCCTGTCCTGTTCTCCGCGGGGATTAAAAAATAGAGTAAACTATTTAAAAATAATAATAATGTGATTTTGTTTATTATTTATAATTATTTAGACATACTTTTTGAACATAGCTTCAAAATATATATTCTTACATATAGATTCAAGTTTTAGTCCAAATATACAAAAAAAGAATATAATATCTCATATTAAATAAATATAATCTATTATTTAAAAATATTTTGTTATTTTTATCAGATCCGTGGGCCCCTGGGTGGAGGACGACCCTGTCCCCACCCCGCTAGGCTAACGCGACCGCTCCCACTCCCCTGAGGGAGATAGCCTCTGCCCCCAATAGAGAAATTTCTCGTGGGGGAAATTATCATCTCTACTTGAAATATGTGCATAACTCCTTCAAGGTGTTATGGTAGTAGTATACATGTCATCTTGACTTCTTAGAACACAAGGTTTTGAGTAATTCGTAATAAATAATGCGCACTTGATTATAATGTTTATGAGTGATTGTATTTGCAGGTTATCATGTTGCTGGTCCGGTCGCATAATTATATATATGTGCGTAAATTGCTGCTGGTGACGATCATGAAGAGAGTGCGGATTATTTTGTATTCTAGTTTTTCATAAATGATTATGCAATGTTAATTTCCCTTTAATATGTATGTCTGTACCATTAAGAGACAGTCTCTACCAGATTGTCCCTCCGTATAATTTCTCCGTCTACTATATTTATGTGGCCGCCGGTCGGCTCAAGGATCACATCATGTATGTGAAAACTTGCAACATCCACTTTTCTTCTGATATCTGTTAGGGATGGAAATATTGTAAGATTAAGTACAATCAACCATACTCAATAAATCACATAGAAAAAATGCTCCATAGCTACTTGCCAGGATTCTCAAATGATGGGTATAGTTGTTTCATTATGATATGTGGATGTAGTTTTATTTGTAAATATTTTTAAACACAAAAGAATAATAACTACTTAAGGATTTGGGGTTTCAAGATTTGATTAATAGACCTCAGCACTTTTCAAATCGTTTTCAAATCTACTTATGCTTCACCGTTGGAATCACCCACTGAACATAGCTTGTTTTACCGGAAGCACAGTGTATTCGAGATACCATTGTGATTACTCCGTAGAGTTGTCCAGTTTTACCCATAAGATTCATTCACCCTCATGACTGAGTTAAGAAAATAAGATCGTTTCACTGCTCATCTCTTTATATAGTCTTTACCTAGTAGATCTCCAGCTCAGACTCTGGTATCCACCGACTCGGTCAGATTTCTTCTGTCCGTCCTGAGAGGAATCTATCTTTGTTCGGTATGGTTTTACCCCTTCCCATACCAACTCTCCTCTACTCCTATAGAGATTCAATCGATTTGAGCAGCTACTAAACCAGTTTGACGAGTCAAAGCTTGTGGTTGGGCGATCACTATGTTCTTTGCTCAGCATAAGGTCATCCTTACTTTCTCCGAGCTTTGTCCTCATTTTACTCTGAGACATTCTCTGTCTCTAAACCCATATCACAATGCTTAGCATCAGTATTACCCAACCAACACATGGTTTCCCATGATAATCATTTTTCTAGAAACACTTTTGCAAAATTACAGGCAAAATGAACTGCTAAATAGTAGTATAAAATAGTTGAGTTTCCTACACTACCATGGTTATTTAAGTAGTAGATTTAGCATTAGTAAGTCTTGTCAAGGTGAATATAACCATCAAAGTAAACATGGTTTTTTCAGTGAAAGAATGTAACTAGGTATCATGTCATTCTAAAACATTTATTGTACGTAAAATATTAGAGCATATATAAAAGGTAACGAAAGTACTGATAAGTAAACAATTAACATAATGTAGGTTCAAAATGATCAAAAACATGTGACTTGCCTCCTTCCTATTGTTCTTGGTCTTTTCTACTAGCTTCAAGCTTAGTTCAATTACTCTTGCCGCTCTTTTGTTGACCAACTCGCTTGGTCCGTTCACTAGCGCAGAAAATGAGAGCAAATAAGTTTCTACTTTGCAGAATGCAAAATGGAAACAAAATACAATCTAAATAACTAAAAGACATAACGAAAATAGGTTTGTGTGGCTAGGACTTAGGTGGTGTATGGGTTGGATGATCGTAATTGGAAATGGGCAGTCGAAATGGTGATATAAACAGGTTGGACAGATTTTGGAAGTGGAGGATTGATCTTAGAATAGTGTGAGTTTGAATTTTATCAATGCTTGGTTTAGCAAAACGGAGGTTGAAAATGAATTCATGGGGTTGAAACGGTCAAAACGAGGTATTTTTGCAGATTAGGGTCTTAGATGAACAGTAATAGGTCTGATATTGTTCACTGCAGATCGGGTGGTTATAGTACCGGGTTCAAACAGTGATAGGTTGGGTTTTACTATTCACAACTAGTTTAGTCTTCATCAGGTTGTCACTGCGTACTCGGAGAATAGAGGAGTTACGAGGACTCGGGTGGTCTCGAGTATGATTACGAAGTCAGGTGGGTGATCGAGGTTCGACTTCGAGCGCGAAGTTGGCGGAGCTCATACGGTGTACGAGTTGCTACAGAGATCGGACAACATCCGAGTGGCTTGAAAGATCGGACGGCGTTCGAGCGGTTTAAGCGCATCGGACGGCGTTCAAGTGGTTTAAGCGCATCGAATGACATTCAAATAGTTTTGCTCAGAACTCAAAGCGGAGCAGTCGAAGCTCCTCTCGATTACAAGGTGGTCGGAGAGTTCAAGAGGTGGAGCGGTCGGAGAGTTCAAGCGGTAGGGCGGTTGGAGATTTCAAGCAATGGGGTGGTTGGAGAATCCGTTGTCGAAACAATAATTGGTGACCATGGGTGGGTTCTTGGGGCCACGAGGATTCTATTTTTGAGGTTGTCCAATGATGAGGAGCGGTTCTGTAGGCAGGGGCATGGCACAGGGCGACTCCGGTAGAGTTCTGGCAGAGTGCTAGGGTTTTTAACCACCTACAGGATAAGGCAAACTCAGTGGCGGTGGTGGCTCTAGCTAGGATGGCCTGTGCTGGGTTGTCCACGGTGACCCTCTTCCCGCATGGTGGTGGTACACGGCGGTGGCGAGGATGAGACCGAGGCAAGGCTCAGCGAGCTAGGCTTTGGGTTCCTCATAGCCTAAAGATCCTCTGGTCGCTAGGAATTGAAAAGGTATTAACTGAATCACGAGATTGCCCAGGGTCTTACCATTGTAGGGGAGAGAGACGGCGGTGAGGTAGAATGGCGGTCGGACGATTGGGTGATTTGATGATGTACTAAAGGTGTTCGCGAGGAAGATTGGATGCTTAGCTAGGTTTAAAAGCAAGAGGATGGCGGTGGGAATAGGAAGCCAAAGTCGGTGGCGCTGGCACGAGGTGGATTTGATGATGATCGGGCTTGGTCGGTGAGACTGGCTTATGGGTGAAGCGACAGGGTAGTACTACGACCTTGTCAGTGCCACACAGGCTGACGAGAGCAAAGCATGGTAGGTGTGTGTGCGTCGGTCGCGGTGCTGGTTTCTATGCGGGTTGGCGAGGCAGGGAGAATGGCGATTGGAGAGCACAGGAGAAGCAGCGATTGACCAAGGTGAGATGACGTGCGGAGGTAGGCGCGTGGCGGTGTGAGCAGTAAGGTCTTGGTATTGCGAGAGAGAGGGAAAGCGGCGGCCAAAAGGAAAGCGTATTCAAATGAATTTGTCAAATTGGGAAAGAAGGCGAATTTAAAAGAAATTAAAAATTTCTTGAGATGTTTCGACATGCAACACACGGAAAGTTTTCTAGTCGCCAAAGCGGCAACTATGGGCATGTTCTTTTAATCGAATTTGTCAAATTGGAAATTTTTGAATTTTGGTTGTTTACCGAATTTACGGAGAAATTTATTCACTTGCGATTTTGGTTCAACATGGGCTTTTAACGTGTAGATCACGGACCCGCAGGTTTAAAGTCTAGTCGTAATAAAAGCTAAAATCCATCGATTTGTGAGGTAAAGAACAGGTTCTATATGCAGCTATATATGTTGGTTTGTGTTCCTAGTCACCCAGTGTGTACGCATGCAGCTGTGTAAACGTGTTTGCATGCATGTGCTATTGCGTCCATGTGTACGTCTGTATGTACGTGCGTGAGTCCAACACATGAGTGCGTGCATATATTTGTTTTCGGTTCTTATACGAGCCGGCGTACGGCATATGAGTTAGGGATATAAAAGTGTCTGTTATTTGTGGTTTTGATTTTAATTTATATTTGGAAATGAGAGCCAGAGTAACGAACTCACGTCGATTTTTCCCGATATAAATAAAGTTACTAATGTATGGGCAATTAACTAATATATTCTATCACTCTGTTTAAAAGTTTTATTTGAGTTACTAAAAATTGAAAACACCGTTGTACAAGGGTGTCATTATTTTTTGAGTTACTGAAATTGAAACACCATGGTTGGCGACCCATATCGTGCTTCGTTTTTCTGTTAAAACCCATCTAGGGTTTTGATTCTGGCTGTGTTGGTTCAAGATCCTAGACTTGAACTGGCAGGCTGATTCCTATAGGAATCAATTCATCCAAGTCGTTCCAAGTATGCTAGATTCTGTGTTGGTTCAAGTTGAGGAGTTGATTTTGGTTGGTGGATTCTTGTTGGTTGATCAGGTCACCAAGATATCAACCTACTTGTTGCCTGCTGTGTTAGGCGTGAGTTATAAGCACTTCTACTGCTGCTATTTGATCTTGATTACTGTCGTTAAGTTGTGTTGCTGCTGTACCCGAGTACTACTACCCAATTTTCTGCTACTACGTGGAACTATTAGGATTGTTACCTTCTCCGTGTCTGGTTGATAGAAGAATACGGAACTGTTCTTTTTAGCTGTGGTTTATAGTTTTTAGTTGAAATTTTTGAATTTTAGCTATTTGCGACAGAGATTACAAAGAGAGATACTCGCTTGCGATTTTGGTTGATACAGATATTAGGTTTTTAACATATACTACAATTAACTTGTAGATTTCGTCTTGAAAAAATACTCTATTTGAAAGTTAAGTACTATAATAAAAACTAAAAATCGTTTTTAGAAATGGTAAAGAACAGACCGTGCATCTATCTGCTGTTAAGGGTCGATCGAGGGGATGAATACCTACTGCAGCTGTCGATTTGTTACAGTGAGTTGGTAATCAGGGAGGTTCTTCAAGTTCTTTGTTCTTGCCTGATCGGAAGTGCTACTGTTATTTAATTCAGGTGGACGAAATAAAAGAGGCAACTTCGTGACCGGATCGAATTTCGGAGGGACCAAAGGGCAGGGACCCATAACTGCGTAAATAAAAAGGACCACTGGAGTGCGATTTGGAAAACTTAGGGATCCATAATTTTTTGAAAAAATTCTAAGGATCTATCAGCGAGAACCGGGACCTATCGTAATTTGGCCGAAAACTGGGCGTTTTGGCTGCGGTTTGTGGTTTTCAGGGCCTTGGGGGCGTGGGTTTGTGAGAGAGCATAAGGAGGCTAGTAGTACCATGAAAGGCAGCATACACGCGTCCACTAGATAACAGGGACTATTTTTTTTTCCGATATAAATAAAGTTACTACAGTGTGTACTACAATTAATTAGTAGACACTATCTTAAAAAGGCACTCCGTTTAAAAACTAGTTACTGTAAAAAAATCAAAAGCCAAAAACTAAAAGCTAAAAGCTAAAAAGAACAGACCTTAGTTGGCCCGTACCACTTCCCTAGTAGGATTTGTTTTGTTATCGATCAATAAAAGATGCTCCAACCAACTCTGATATCCAAAAGAAGAATGCAATACTCCCTCCATATCACACTACTACTGGTCGTTTTAGCCTTCTCAACTTTTCTCAAAATATAAATCAATCATTTTAACTTTATCAACTCTACTCAAAATGTAAGTCGTTCTACAATTTCCAGCGCTTGTCCACCCTTTGCTCTTTTTACGCCTTTTTATAAATGAATATTATCACTCCTATGAATGAATGAGTCATCTTTTTTCTAATGTGAGATAATTGAAGTGCAACATGATAATGTCAGTCACCACCTCATTGTTGTGCGTAAGTATGAAACGACTTACAGTAGGTGCTTTTTAAAAGCCATCGCAATGCCAAAACAATTCCTGAGTATGACATCTAAAAGGCGAAATAAATTAGTTGTTTCGAAAAAGCCACAGCGATACCAAACTGAGCCTAAGCTGTGATTAGGTTCGAAGCTAGATAAGATGAAAGGTGATTATCCTAACCTTGATCGTTCGCCTACCAACAACCGGCCGGCACCACCTAATTTCACTAGGCGCAGTCCCGATCGAGAACGATGAGCTTCCGTCGCCAACTAGCAATCTACCGCAAGCTAGATTCAATGAAACTTAGGTCCTATTTGATATAGCTACGGTTTATAATTTTTAAATAAAAATTTTAAAATTTAACTATTTGTTACAGAGATTACAGAGAGATATACTTATTTGCGATTTTGGTTGATACAGATGTTGAGCTTTTAACATATACTACAATTAACGTGTAGATCTCATCTTGAAAAAATACTCTATTTAAAAGTTAGATATTATGCAAAAACTAAAAAATACTTTTAAAAACCGTTAAAAATATATCCTAAGAAGATTCTGCACGATACGGTACTTACAAATTGCCCTCTTGATCTAATATAACAAGAATCAAGCAGGTTCTTGCATTGTTTGCAAAACATCAAGTGGACGTCAGTCTACATTGCCTAAGCAGCAACTCTCCCAGTTGATGTCGACGAGCTACCAATACCGTGGGCGTGGCCACCTTCTGGCATCTTCTAGATGCATCTAGAAACGACGAAGATTAGCGCCACTCGTTGCGACGCAGGGCCCTGCCCTGCCAGCCACACTTGCTGCAGCGGCTAGTTGCCACGTGACGCGCACGGCAGCGATCAAAGCCCCGGCTTTCCAATGAATCTAGACACGGGCGCCGCGCGACCACACTGCTGTTGACTGACGCCATTGTCGAGTACGGCTGATCTGACACGCCTGGCAAAACTTGACATATGTATCGCAGCTGTTCTTGCCTTGGTGGTTGCCACATTAATCTGCCGTCCCGTCCTTCCGCTGTTCTGTCCGTTCGCAAATGTACTACTCCTGATTGTCACTCGCTCCTACACGTTTATACATATGTCAAGTTTATATTTTCACGGGCAATAAAAAAAGGGCAAAAAAAAAAAAAACAAAAAGAAAGAAGAAAAGCAAAAAAAACCGAAATTAAGACGGCAGTACTATAACTTTTGAAAACTAGAAGCTGAAGCCGGAATTAATAGGGCCTAATAATACCACACGCACAAAATATTAATTGGCAAAGTGGATGATAAAAGGGAGAGTTTGTAACAACCCTGAAATTTCAAATTTTTAGAAATTATTTTGAATTTTTCTGGATTTTTGAAATTCTTACCCAATTCGGAAATTTCCGGCAAAATACGCTTTCCCTTTTCTCTCTTTCCGCCTTCGCCTCCCCCTGGCGCCTTAGCTCTCGCGCGCCTCCTCATGACTTGCGCCAGCGAAGCGGCGGCGGCCACTCGATTATTGGGGAGAACCTCCACCACCGCCGGGCGTTCGCGCCATCCCACCTACCAGGCCCACCAGTCAGCCGCCATCTCCTCTGCTCCGCTTTGGGCCGCGCGCCGTTCCGCACGCCGCGCCGGCGTGGACACCGTTCCGTCCTCTCGCGCTTTCCCTCGGTCTCTCTCTCACTGTGGTCAAGCCCGTACAAGCTTGCCAGAGCCTCTGCCAGCTCCCCCTCACATTCTCTGCCTTCGCTCGAACCTCCTCTTTGCCGCGCCGCGTGGGAGAAACTCAGCCGCACCGCCTCCTCGTGGCCAGCGCGATATACTCAGTGGGGAGCCTCTCAGCTGTGTAGTATCTGCTCCAGACACACACACGCCCCTCGATCATGATGGATTCGCCTCCCTTCGCCCCAATCGCCGGCAATCTTCCTCCCTGCGCCGGTGAGCCCTAGATTCAAATTGTGTAATTCATTCGATTAAAATCCAATTCCTTCTGCCAAAACATTATTTATCACCCCCTGATCACGTTGGTAAGCTCGCCTGAGGTCGGGCGATGACCTATCGCCCTAGCACCAGAGGCCGCCGCTGACCTTAGTGGCCTCACCGTGGCCAGCTCGCTGGGGTTCTTCCCGAGCTCCACCGTTGCTACCTTGAGCTTCCTAGTGTCCCCTAGATGGTGAAAAGTCAGCTGAAATAGTTCAAGCACTACCCATGCTCCATGGCGCCACCGTGGAGATCATTCTCCTCTCGGTCGCCGCTAGCCCGCTCTAGCCACCCTGGTCGTTCCCAAAATCGAGGAATATAATCTTTAGCTTCCCCTCTACATTTCTGCTGAAGCCGATCTTCGCCGCATGCTCTGGTTTCGCCGATCCACCACGGGGCCTCGCCCTCTGCTCTCGGCCGGAAGAAGACGGCGCGAGGAAGAAGACGACTCACGGGAGCGACGTGGTTCTATCTCGTCCCTCCGTGCGTTTTTATCGGAGCCGTCCATGATTTTAAACCGAACCGTAGATCCTTCATAACGGCCTCATCAAGCGCTCGCGTTCTCGGATCATAACCGCTCGCCTCGGACGCGTGTCGCTCATCGAGGCGGGCGTGCGGGGGCTGCAGGCTTCGCCGCGTGCGCTCGTGGGCCGTGGGCGCTCGGCCACCGCCGTCGCTACCTTTGTCATTAAGTGGCGGAAAAACACATCACTGACGGAAAAATCTCTAGAATTGAAATGACTTTTATTTCTTTAATTGTGCATTCTAGAATTTTATAAAGTTAAATATATGACTTTAGGCTTAGTAAAATATAATTGCTTTTTGTTTAAAAATCTAAATACCACTTATTCTTTGAAAATTGAACTTCAATAGTATTTAAACTTCTTTAAAAAGATGATATACATTATCATTTATTTTTATTATGTTATTTCGTTGAATTAGCTAGAATCAAGATTTGACTTGTGTTGTTATTTTATGTATGTTTACGCTAGCTCCCGAGTTCGTTGAGGTTTCAGTTGCGGATCGAGCACATTGCGGTTATGCGAGATTGTTGAGCTCCCGGATCAGCAAGGCAAGTCATAAGTTTTGATCATATTGAATCACGAAATTACGATTATTTAATATGATATTTGCATTATGGCTAGTTGTAAAATGTTAGTTGCTTAAAATAAAATGTTTAGAATGGCATGATATCTAGTTATTCCTACCACTGATAAATGCCCTGTCTTACTTGATGGCCATATTCACCTTGACAACCTTAGTAATTATGAATTACTACATTATGAAGAATAAATCATATCACATGACATTTTGGACTACTAAGTGACTTTGGCTGCTGGCCATTAGAATTGGAAAAACTTGCACCAAGGGGAAAGTCATGAGTGGGAGAGTCATCACTTAAGTGATATCGGTCCACGGCTTTACCTTGGGAGAACCAAGGGAAAGTCATGAGTGGGAGGTCATCACTTAGGTGATATCGGTCCTGGCTTTACCTTGGGAGAACCAAGGGGAAGTCATGAGTGGGGAGTCATCACATCGTGATATCATTACAGCTTCACCTTGGGAAAACTAGGGAGGGTGCGAATGTGGGGTCTTCACATAGAAGATTCCATCCCACGACCAAACCCTAGGATTGGACCTGGGGTAGAGAGGCTGGTGGGGCTCCGGGATAACCGGATTGGGCCTACCGCTTTACTCTAGGGTGGAGGCTGTTTGGTTTGGTGGTGGCTGAAGCTTAGGAGTTCAGCAGAAGTTGTGGCTGGTGCCTCAGTGGAAAAATGTAAGGACAAGAACCTTGTGCCAAGTAAAGAACATAGTGATCGCTTACACCACAGGAGTTGACTTGTCAACTTTGGTTTAATAGCTGCTCAATTCGATTGAACCTCTACAGTGAGGTGTGTTGATCTTGTGGGAGTTAGGTATCTGCGGATACCTAACAATGGTAGTGTTAACTTAAAGCGGCGGGGAGGTTCGGGAGGAACATGTGGCGTGGTGGCGATGCTACCGGTAGAGTATATATAAAAAGCGGCGGTGAAACGACACGGCTTTCTTAACTCGATCATGAGGGTTAAGGAATCGTGTGGGTAAAGTTAAGCAAACTCTGCGAGTGAAATAATGGTATTCGAATCTGCGTGCTTAGGTTAATGAAGCTGTGTTAATTGGGTGATTCCAACAATGAGGCATAAGTAGATCTTTGATGTTAAGATGGATAATGATGAACGCTTTGATAATTGAAACCCCCGATCTTAAGGAGCAAATGTTTTACTTTTGATTGTTTGCAAATAAACAGCATCCACAAGTGTAATAAAACCCTATATATCCATCCTTGAATATCCTTGCATATAATAAGAAAGGATTACCCTTGTGGCTTCTTTGAGTGCGGTGGTACTCATGACTTGCTAAACAATTTACGGAAGGTCAATGGATTCAAGAGGAACTGCGGAAGAAGGAGCCCTGGAGGAGCCAATCATGTCCGATGATGATTGGTATTAGGTCTTAGCCTCGCTCAGGTCGCCTGGTTGTATCTTGTATAAATATGTGGTTTGTGGAGTGCTGGCGCGTTGCTACACTAATCTTACGTTTATATTGTAATAAAGTGAAGTCTTTATTGTATGTATGTTACTGTTGTGATAATCGCTTTATGTCGAACTTTATAGCTGTTCATTTACATGCGGTTATGGAGTTCGCACAAATCTCGAAATGGGGGCGTTACAAAGTGGTATCGAGCGAGCATGCTTGATTGTAGGGCGAGACCTAAGGATAAGCTTAAGGGCTATTTTGTGGCAAAACTTAAGTTAAAAAGGTAAAAGAATTTACATAAAATATAAGATATACTGTTGTCTTTTCTTAAATGCTGCTATGTCATTTTAAATTGTATTAAGCTTAAGTTTTTGCTCTTTGCAAGTGTTTATGTCAAATTGTATCTAACGATAAGTTTTCTTTGTTAAGCAGATGGTCCATATTATCCATTCGAGCCACGGCGGTGGTCGGATGGCGCGCCTACTACGGGAGATGCGGCGGTTCGTAGGAGCGGCGACTTGGCACCGTCCCTGTTTCACGCCGTGACTCATCGTTATCGATGGGAGTCGCGAGTGGAGGGCGATGTAGGCGACTCCTTTGCTGTCCGTCGAGACGAGGGAGAGGAGGTTCGTGGGCGGAGGCGTTGGAGTGGGGCCGATGCAGGGCCGCGCGAGAGCCGTGTTGCGCAGGCGTTACTACGGCCAGAGTTTTCGAGACTCGTTACGACACGGTGCCCGGAGAGTCCGCCGGGCGAGGGTGCGTCACGCCCGAGCCGTGTCGAGGGGCGATGTACGTCGGGGTTGCTTCGGTACATAGTCCGGCGCATGAGGTGATATACCACGGGGCCATCGAGTCGCGGAGGCTGCGTCGGCTTCTGCCGGTTTCAGTGACTCGAGCCCCTACGAGAGATCCACCGTAGAGATATGGTGGAGGCAGGAGAGCTGTCCGCATGTGGTGAGTCTCCGGACGTTCCAAAGGACGACGTACAGGTCGTACCAGAGATCACTTATTCTTTGTGGAGCACGAGGCACTAGTGCGAGGCGCGGTGCGAGGGACCTTCCACGTCTCGAGTTCGACGGCGCCCTATCCTTTGGAGAGCTAGCGGTCCTTCTTCTCCTCGAGTTCGACGACGCCTCACTACTGTGGAGTATCGTCAGCTGTTTAGTCCTGCTCCTCCTTTAGCACCACCAGTAGCTGGTGATGATAGGGGGAAGGCTCCAGCTGAGGGTACGGAGGTCGAGGAGGATCCTGACGAGAGAGTTTGGTACACTGCCAGTAGGCCACCATCCAACGGATGGTGAGGGCAGTGTAGGGAGTAGTCTGAGCCCTGACAGCTAGAGTAGAGACTTACTTTTGGACAGTGTAAATAGGCTAGTTAGTGCTAGTGCAGGACTTTTGGCTGTATAGTGGTCTAACAGTACGAACGCTTGGTAGTGTAGTTTTGTTTGTAAAATATGTAATGTATGGTTACCTTGTTTGCAGCTTGTATGTTAATATAAGCTTTGCTTTGCTATGCCTAAAATGTTTTTACCTGCTTAATTTAATTCCTGCTTAAAATTGCCCCATAATTGTTTAAAAGTTCAAAAAAAATTTCTTGTCTGTTTGAAATTGTGTAAAGAGAAAACCGCTGTAAAAGGTAACTTCAACTTTTTCCAAGTGCAGAAGTACAATGGCAGGAATGGAACCTAATCTTGGTAATCAACCAGCTGGGCCTGAGGAAGCCCCAAACAATCAAAACGCAATTGCAAATATTCTGGCCATGATAGAACAAAACCGTCATCAGGCAGAAATGAATCAAACTAGAATGTTAGAACAATGGTCAAAATGTTGGAACAAATGATGATGCGAGCGGTACTCGGTGGTCCCCTAGTGACAATGACGGGAACACCAATAACGTCTAGATGGAATGATTTCCAAAAGACTAGACCTCCGGTGTTCTCTACTTCTTCGGATCCCTTAGGAGCTGAAGATTGGTTAAGGGATATAGAAAGAAAGTTGAATACAGTGCAATGTGATGATAAAGAAAAGGTTTTGTATGCTACCCATCAACTCCAAGGGCAAGCGCCACTTGGTGGATAAATGTCGAGACTATGCATGCGAACAAGAGATAACTGGAAGGACTTTGAAGAAACTTTTCGGCAAGTTCATGTTCCTTCTGGAGTCATGCAAGCTAAGCGCCGAGAATTTCTGGCACTTAGGCAAGGGGGAAAGACAATAATGGAATACTTGCATCAATTCAATCAATTATCAAGATATGCTCCTGAAGATGTGAAGAATGAAGAGAAGAAGATGGAAAAATTCAGAGAATGATTGCAGAAGTCCCTGAAATTTCATATATCAGCTACAAGGTTTAAGGATCTATCTGATATGATTGATTGCTTGGTTACTACGAAGAGGCTAGAGGTGAAATGGAGGTCCAAAAGAAAGGCCATGCGGCCATCGCTCAGTTACCCAACCCACAAAGGCAGAAAACCTTTATACCCGGTCGAATAGGCAATCATCCGATCGCGGTGATGCTTGTACCCAAGAAGCAGTTCAATACTTCCCAACAGGGTAATAGGGGACGATTCTGAGCGGTGAAATGCTTTACTTGTGGGGGAAACCACTACCAAATCAATTGCCCACAAAAGAAAAGTTGTTATCATTGTGGACAAGTGGGACACTTTAGGGATTCATGTCCAAAGAAGCATCTACCTGCTGAGGTGGCCAAGATTCAAGCTGGAAATCAATCACAAGATGCTAAGGCTACAGTTATCCAGACCAGATCTTCATTGCCAAGGAACCCTTTGTTATGTTGCTTTGGTTCTTCAAATAATCATCTTGGGAAAGGCAAAGGGTAGCAAATCAGATATTCAAGGAGAATTAATTATGTATCGGTAGGGATGATGTTGGAGCAAATGATGTTATTGTAGGTATGTTTCAGGTCAATTCAAAACCTGCATTAATTTTATTTGACTCTGGTGCTACGCATTCCTTTATGTCCATGGATTTTGCTTCAAGAAATCAAATGCCAATGGTTGCTTTGCAAAAATATTACGCCATCCAAACACCTGGAAATAAAATGGAATCCCGTTTTGGATGTAGTGATGTTACTATAGAGATCCATGGATTAGAATTTAAGGCCAATCTGTTATTGTTGGACATGGAGAAACTGGAAGTTATTTTGGGAATGAATTGGCTCACTAGAAATAAAGCCATAGTAGACTGTGAAGCAAAAACTGTAACCCTGATCAACTCTGAAAACCAGAAAAGAATAGTACATACTGATCATAGTCTGATTCATAAGGTAAAAAGGGATGTACACAGTGCAATAACAAGTGAAGCTATACAAGTACCAGTAGTACAAGAATACTTAGATGTATTTCCTGAAGAACTACCTGGTAGACCTCCTGATAGGCAAGTAGAATTGGCAATAGAGTTGGTACCTGGCATACAACCTGTTACCAAACACCGATCTGAGAATATCGACAAGTGGTGAAGGAGTTAAAGAAACAACTGGATGACTTGCAAGAAAAAGAATTCATTCGTCCCAGTGTATCACCATGGTCAGCACCAGTTTTGTTTGTCAAGAAGAAAGATGGAAGCTTGAGAATGTGTGTTGACTATAGAGGATTAAATGCAGTCACCATTAAGAATAAGTATCCTTGCCGAGAATTGATGATCATTTGATCACTCAAGGGAACAAAGGTGTTTTCAAAAATCGATCTGCGATCGGGTTATCATCAATTGAAAATCCGAAAGCAAGATCGAGAAAACGCATTCACCACGGTATGGGTATGCGAGTTCTGGTGGTACCTTTTGGCCTGACCAATGCACCAGCATATTTCATGAGTCTTATGAACCTAGAGTATATGGAACAGTTGGATCATTTTGTGATAGTCTTCATAGATGACATATTGATCTATTCCAAAAGTGAAGAGGAACATAAAGAACATTTGCATATCGCCTTGACCAAGCTAAGAGAACATCAGTTATATGCAAAGTTCAGTAAATGTGACTTCTGGATGAAGGAAGTTGCATTTTTAGGACACAAGATTAATGAAGAAGGAGTCAAGGTGGATCACGAGAAGATCAAAGGCGTGATGGAATGGAAGCAACCACAAGCTATTACAGTGAGAAGCTTTCTTGGATTGGCGAGTTATTATCGCGATTCATAGAAGGTTCTCTAAAATCGCCTAATCCACTCACTCGATTACTCAAGAAAAGCAGACCCTTTGAATGGACAGAAAAATGTAAAGAAGGTTTTCAGATGTTGAAGACGAAGTTAACAACAACCCCAGTTTTGATATTACCAGATCCAGAGAAAGATTTTTAGATTTACTGTGATGCATCAAAACATGGAATGGGAGGTGTCCTAATGCAAGATGGAAAAGTCGTAGCTTATGCTTCAAGACAGCTACGACCACATGAAGAAAATTATCCCACACATGACACAGGTTAGCGGTGTAGTTCATGCTTTGAAGATCTGGAGGCACTACTTATTGGGGAATCACTGTGAAATATTTTCAGACCATCAAAGTCTGAAATATATTTTCACTCAACCCGATTTGAATTTAAGACAACGAAGATGGATAGAACTAATCAAAGATTTTGACATTGACCTTCAGTATCATCCAGGCAAAGCAAATGTAGTGGCAGATGCATTAAGCAGAAGACCATATTCTGGCATGATCGGTGATGTTGACCAACCGATCTGAGTTGGTGGCGGCAATGCGTGTGAACCTAACGAGATTTGACCGAGGTATGTTGGCGACTTGAAATTCAACTAACCTTGAGACCAAATCAAATCGCACAAGATGAAGACGAAGCAACACAACATCTTAAAAAGGATAGCCAAGAAAAAGGTTCGACAGAATTCATTGAAGATAAACAAGGAATTTTAACCTTTAAGGGTCGTTATTGCATACCTGACAACAAGGAATTGAAAGAATTGATTCTGAAAGAAGGTCATGCTTCACATTTCTCCATACATCCTGGAAGCACCAAGATGTATAATGAAATGAAAAAGAAATTCTGGTGGAACAACATGAAGAAAGAGATAGCTGAATATGTGATCAAATGTGATGTGTGCCGACAAGTGAAGATAGACCATCAAAAGCCTTCTGGTCTATTACATCCTTGCCGATGAGAATGGAAATGGGATAATATTGGGATGGATTTCATTACTGGGTTACCCAAGACAAAAGAAGGATATGATGCTATTTGGGTCATTGTTGATCAATTAACAAAAGTAGCTCATTTCATCCCTATCAAGCAAACTTATGGAAAGGATAAATTGGCAGAGATTTATCTGACAAGAATAGTGATATATCATGGAATTCCCAAGAGAATTATTTCAGATAGAGGTGCTCAATTTACCTCTGTATTCTGGGAAAAATTGCATGAAGCAATGGGTACTGATTTAGCTTTCAGTACCGCTTATCATCCACAAACTGGAGGACAGACTGAAAGAGTAAATCAAATACTTGAAGATATGTTAAGAGCATGTGCTATAACTTATGGAGTAGCTTGGAATACATGTCTGCCATTTGCACAATTTTCGTACAACAACAGCTATCAAGCTAGTATACAAATGGCACCATTTGAAGCGCTATATGGCAAAGCATGCAGAACTCCCTTAAACTGGACTGAGGCTGGAGAACGCCAATATCTCGGGCCTCAAATTGTTCAAGATGCTGAAGCTCATGTCAAGATCATCAGAGAAAACCTGAAGATTGCAAAAGACCGTCAGAAGAGCTATGCGGATACTCGAAGAAAAGATTTGAGTTTTGAAGTGGGAGATTTTGTTTATCTCAAAGTCACACCTTTTAAGATTGTCAAAAGATTTCAGGTCAAAGGAAAGTTAGCACCCAGGTACGTGGGTCCGTTTCAAATTACAAAGAGGATTGGTGAAGTAGCATATGAAGTACAGTTGCCACCCCATTTGACCAGAGTACACAACGTATTTCATGTGTCACAACTCAGGAAATGCTTAAGGCAACCTACAGAAACAGTACCGATGGAAGAGATTGAGCTTCAAGAAGATCTGACATATTCAGAAGAACCTCTGCAGATCCTTGAAACAACTGAACGCCAACTCAGAAACAAGAATGTCAAATTATGCCGAGTTCAGTGGAAAAATCATACCGCTACAGAAACTACATGGGAAAAGGAAGCGGACTTACAGCGAGAATTTCCAAACCTATTTTCTGAATCCAGCTAAATCTCGGGGTCGAGATTTGTTTAAGGGGGGTAGGTTGTAACAACCCTGAAATTTCAAAATTTTAGAAATTATTTTGAATTTTTCTGGATTTTTGAAATTCTTACCCAATTCGGAAATTTCCGGCAAAATACGCTTTCCCTTTTCTCTCTTTCCGCCTTCGCCTCCCCCTGGCGCCTTAGCTCTCGCGCCTCCTCCGTGCCGCCGGGAGGCGGCGGCGCTTGACTCGATTCATTGGGGGAGAACCTCCACCACCGCCAGGCGTTCGCGCCATCCCACCTACCAGGCCCACCAGTCAGCCGCCATCTCCTCTGCTCCGCTTTGGGCCTTGGCCGTTCATGCCTTGTGGCGGCGTGGACACCGTTCCGTCCTCTCGCGCTTTCCCTCGGTCTCTCTCTCCGTGGTCAAGCCCGTACAAGCTTGCGAGCCTGCCGACTCCCTTCACATTCTCGCCTTCGCTCGAACCTCCTCTTTGCCGCAGCGTGGGAGCTTCTCACCGCACCGCCTCCTCGTGGCCAGCGCGATATACTCAGTGGGGAGCCTCTCAGCTGCGTAGTATCTGCTCCAGACACACACACGCCCCTCCAGTCGCAGCCGATTCGCCTCCCTTCGCCCCAATCGCCGGCAATCTTCCTCCCTGCGCCGGTGAGCCCTAGATTCAAATTGTGTAATTCATTCGATTAAAATCCAATTCATACCTTAAAACATTCTTTATCACCCCCTGATTACGTTGGTAAGCTCGCCTGAGGTCGGGCGATGACCTATCGCCCTAGCACCAGAGGCCGCCGCTGACCTTAGTGGCCTCACCGTGGCCAGCTCGCTGGGGTTCTTCCCGAGCTCCACCGTTGCTACCTTGAGCTTCCTAGTGTCCCCTAGATGGTGAAAAGTCAGCTGAAATAGTTCAAGCACTACCCAAGCTCCATGGCGCCACCGTGGAGATCATTCTCCTCTCGGTCGCCGCCAGCCCGCTCTAGCCACCCTAGTCGTTCCCAAAATCGAGGAATATAATCTTTAGCTTCCCTCTACATTTCTGTGAAGCCGATCTTGCCGCATGCTCGGTTTGCCGATCCACCACAGGGCCTCGCCTCTGCTCTCGGTGGGAAGAGGCGGAGCGAGGAAGAAGACGACTCACGGGAGCGACGTGGTTCTATCTCGTCCCTCCGTGCGTTTTTATCGGAGCCGTCCAGCCCAGTTTAAAACCGAACCGTAGATCCTTCATAACGGCCTCATCCGAGCGCTCGCGTTCTCCGGATCGCAGCCGCTCGCCTCGGACGCGTGTCGCTCATCGGGCGGGCGTGCGTGCGGGAGCGCTGGGCTTCGCCCGCATGGCGTGGGCGTGGCCGTGGGCAGCTCGGCCACCGCCGTCATGCTGCCTTGTCTGCGAGTGGGCGGACCGCACTATTCACGAGCCGAGCCCAACTTTGTTCCTGACATTTTGAATTCGAAAGCGCATTAAAATTGTAGAAAATTGTAGAAAATTCCAAAATTATAAAAACACATCACTTTGACCAGAAAAATCTCTAGAATTCAGAAATGACTTTTATTTCTTTAATTGTGCATTCTAGAATTTTATAAAGTTAAATATATGACTTTAGGCTTAGTAAAATATAATTGCTTTTTGTTTAAAAATCTAAATACCACTTATTCTTTGAAAATTGAACTTCAATAGTATTTAAACTTCTTTAAAAAGATGATATACATTATCATTTATTTTTATTATGTTATTTCGTTGAATTAGCTAGAATCAAGATTTGACTTGTGTTGTTATTTTATGTATGTTTACGCTAGCTCAGGAGTTCGTTGAGGTTTGATTGCGGATCGAGCACATTGCACAATTATGCGAGATTGTTGAGCTCCCGGATCGACAAGGCAAGTCATAAGTTTTTGATCATATTGAATCCCACGAAATTACAGTATTTAATATGATATTTGCATTATGGCTAGTTGTAAAATGTTAGTTGCTTAAACTAAAATGTTTAGAATGGCATGATATCTAGTTATTCCTACCACTGATAAATGCCCTGTCTTACTTGATGGCCATATTCACCTTGACAACCTTAGTAATTATGAATTACTACATTATGAAGAATAAATCATATCACATGACATTTTGGACTACTAAGTGACTTTGGCTGCTGGCCATTAGAATTGGAAAAACTTGCACCAAGGGGAAAGTCATGAGTGGGAGAGTCATCACTTAAGTGATATCGGTCCACGGCTTTACCTTGGGAGAACCAAGGGGAAAGTCATGAGTGGGAGAGTCATCACTTAGGTGATATCGGTCCTGACTTTACCTTGGGAGAACCAAGGGGAAGTCATGAGTGGGGAGTCATCACATCGTGATATCGGCCACAGCTTCACCTTGGGAAAACTAGGGGAGGGTGCGAAAGTGGGGTCTTCACATAGAAGATTCCATCCCGACCAAACCCTAGGATTGGACACAGGGTAGAGAGGTGGTGGGGCTCGGGATAACCGGATTGGGCCTACTGCTTTACCCTAGGGTGGAGGCATTTGGTTTGGTGGTGGTGAAGCTTAGGAGTTCAGAAGTTGTGGTGGTGCCTCGGTGGAAAAATGTAAGGACAAGAACCTTGTGCCAAGTAAAGAACATAGTGATCGCTTAAACCACGAGTTGACTTGTCAACTTGGTTTAATAGTTGCTCAATTCGATTGAACCTCTACAGTGAGGTGTGTTGATCTTTGTGGGAGTTAGGTATCTTGCGGATACCTAACAATGGTAGTGTTGGCTTAAAAGCGGCGGGGAGGTTCGGGAGGAACATGTGGCGTGTTGGCGATGCTACGGTAGAGTCTATATAAAGAAGCGGCGGTGAAAGCGACACGGCTTTCTTAACTCAGTCATGAGGGTTAAGGAATCGTGTGGGTAAAGTTAAGCAAACTCTGCGAGTGAAATAATGGTATTCGAATCTGTGGTGCTTCGGTTAATGAAGCTGTGTTAATTGGGTGATTCCAACAATGAGGCATAAGTAGATCTTTGATGTTAAGATGGATAATGATGAACGCTTTGATAATTGAAAACCCCCTGATCTTAAGGAGCAAATGTTTTACTTTTGATTGTTTGCAAATAAACAGCATCCACAAGTGTAATAAAACCCTATATATCCATCCTTGAATATCCTTGCATATAATAAGAAAGGATTACCCTTGTGGCTTGCTGGGTACGGTGGTACTCATGACTTGCTAAACAATTTACCAGAAGGTCAATGGATTCAAGAGGAACCTGCGGAAGAAGGAGCCCTGGAGGAGCCAATCATGTCCGATGATGATTGGTATTAGGTCTTAGCCTCGCTCAGGCCGCCTGGTTGTATCTTGTATAAATATGTGGTTTGTGGGTCTGCGCGCCCGTTGCTACACTAATCTTACGTTTATATTGTAATAAAGTGAAGTCTTTATTGTATGTATGTTCTGTTGTGATAATCGCTTTATGTCGAACTTTATAACTGTTCATTTACATGCGGTTATGGAGTTAAATGCAAATCTCGAAATGGGGCGTTCAGAGTTAATAGGCGCAGGATATGCAATTTGTTCCACCGGGTAGAAACAAATGGCTGAAGCTTCTAAAATCTCTCGATTACTAAATGACCAACATGTTTTCTATTTTACCGAGAGTTCTACTAAAATATGCTGATCATTTTTATATTTACCTACAATGCAGAAATTCTAAGATGTTGCATTTACCGACCGTAGTCGCCACAAAACCATCAACGCTATATCTATTTAATGACCAACCAAATTCAACAGTAATTACCGACGGAGAGCTATCGACCAATATAATTTCTGACTGTTTAAAATATTAACTATCAAAAGTAATATGTATTCGCGGGAGAGAGTAAACAGTTGTTTGGATCGGATCCATTACAATTTCATCCAGGTCCCGTGTAAGCCATTCTAGTTTCGCATTATTTATGTAGGCATTATAATGTTTCATGTGAATTCCAGTTTTCCTTATAGGCTCCGAAATGAATATGAAGTACTTGAGCATCTTTCTCATGTATTTGATCGAAAAACAACATTCGAGATACAGATTAGGAGGTCGTAGCAATAGCGTGAAGATTACTACAAAACCCTTGTTGCCATAGCAACTCACTTGGACCGTTCAATTTTTCTCTCAAACGGAAGTACAAGGCAGACGCGTAAGATATATCTTCGCAGTCCTCTTGTACAGACGATTTTATTAACAGAGTTTTAGGCACTTTTAGTCTCGTATTTATAAAAATAATGATAATCACAAAATATTAGTAAAAATATCGATTTTGCCACGACAGACGTGGACAGGCAACATGTGGTGAAGCTGCACGGCCAACGTGAGACGCGCGAAGGCTGCACGTAAAGGATCGCGCGTAGGCTACGCAAGCAGAAAACAAAACTTTTCTACCGCGCACACAAGGACATCATGCTTAAGGAGGGATCATGGATCGTTACCACTAGGCGCGGCGTGAAGAAGAGTTGAGAAGCCGATCCAACCACGCGTCGAGGTAGTAGTGGAAGTAGCCGATCGTCCCGAACCGATCGTCTCCTTCACGCGATCAACCACACCACGAGCAGATCCAATCAGTAGGTTGTTGATGCCGATCAACGCGCCGCAGCGGCGCCTCCACGGTATCCACCGTCCCGGAAATTTGGGGCGCCGATCGCGAGTGTACCGGCACTCATGGCGGCTAGGGTTTGGCTCGGGAGGTGGCGGCGGGGTTTAGCTCGGGATTATCAGGAGGTGGCAATAGTTGGAGACATCCACCATATTGGCATTCCATCCACGTGTGTTGTGCGCGATGGGAAGGAGAAGTTGTGCGACCTATTGCTTGCCCGGGGAAGCGGCACGAGCACGGTCTATCAAACTTAGTCCTATCTTTTGGAGGCAAGCGATGTGGCATGGATTGGCGCTAATAATTTCATTAATAGCCACACGACAGGCAGGGGAGTTGTGGCCTTTGATGTTCCAGCATAGTATTGCTAGATTAGGTCCTATCAGGGTGAGGGCATGCTCTGCAGCCGACCACGAAGGGAGATAACGAGTGCGATTTGACACAATATGTGTAGGGAAAATCAATGTAGAAAGCAATCACACCGGGGCTACAAAGAAGTTCAAATAGTAATTGCATTTGTAGAAGCCAATCGAGTAGTAGAAGTGTAGTATACGAATAGGGGTTGCATTGATAGCGTAGTTCACACAAGAGAAGATAGGAGCGCAGAACATTATCGAGCTGAACAGTAGGGGCAAGAGCAACCAGTGACGGAATATAGTAGCATAGTACATGGCCAGGTTGTAAGACCCGAATTTTTCAATCCGGAATCTCACGTGAATTCTGCTCTATTCCACGGATCGATGGCTAGAGCACCACGGTCATTCTTTGTATCAACACATACATCGCATAAGCGGTAATATTACAGACCATTGTTCAAATTACACCACGTCGGGCGATAGTTTACAAAAGGGCACCTAGGCCGAATGTCATCATTACATCCACATAGAAGAAACGAAAGCAAAAGTAAGTCCAAAGCCACAGGCAAGCGACTGGGGGATAATGTGTGCATTATATATTACCTAGACTTAGATAATATACGTGCACCTAGAAAACGCAAGCGACGTCCTAGTTTCCTTCGTCGCTCCTTCCATCCATGGTGGGCGTCTTCATGATCATAATGATCCTGCGTCCCTGTCTACTGTTTTGGTAATCGCAGTGTGAGCACACTATCCACCGTGCTCGACAAGCCATCACAGAATCGATAAATAACATGCTAGGCTAGTTCAAGGGAAGCCTTGGGTTTAGTTGTTTTGCCAGAAATTGCATGTAAATATTGTACTTAGAAATTCCTATGACCTAGCGATTTTTGAAAGGCACGACACAAGTTTAGTGAAGTAAATTCATCATACTAGTGGTACAGATTCCATCCACCTTTACATGGCATTTGCACCATATAGTGTCTTTCAGCGTTATAGCCGCTTAACTTACCACTGGGACGACACCCAGGACAACTCCAATCTAGGGCCTTCCACTGCCCTCCATTTTTCCCACTCCTTAAATCATTTTAAGTAGAACTATATCTAGTTAAGTCCCCATGTCTGCCCATGACCGTGGGCACGGCTATTCGAATAGTTTTGACTCTGCAGAGTTTGTACACTTTCATCACAAGAGATAATCAACCCGTTTCCCCACATGATTCCTTAGTCATGTGGTCAAGTAGATTATCACCATGGCTGTTCAGAATATCTAGCACTTCCAGTCATCTCACCCTATGGGTCGTCCCCACTTGCGATGGGTCCCATACGTTGCACGGGATGTCCACCACAGCTACTAGCATTATTCGGGCTCCACTCCCCTCAATGCTAGTACGACTGGTGAACGTCACCCTCCACTTAGTGTCCCTTTAGGCCTCCCTTTGCCCTTGCATAACCACACCTAACCACTACCGGTGAGATGAGTCGGGGAGTTTCGATATCGCTACTTAGCAAGGTTGTATTTTACAGACTTGTAGTTGTACTGTTTTACACGGACTAACATGACAAGATTCGATCCTTAGAGCTACCTGGATGGTTCTACCACATTCCATAATTTTTGTGCTTCCATTGCACCACATACCAGCCCCCAAATCATCCACCCAGATACTAAGCAAGTTTGAGGCTTTTTGGGGCATAAAATAACAGTTCCAAATTTTCTCCAGTCATTCCCACCATGACTGCCCAAACCATTATCATATTTGCAAGCGAGGGGTTTTGGGACATTTAAGTGTCCCCGTTTAACTAGCAACACTAAGCAAGGCGATATATTATAACTCTATTTATGAAAACTACATTATGATAGCTTTCCTACGGCGACAAGGCTCACATATCCCAAGTGTTTCAACAGGTAATACTAGCAAGCATAATAATGGGTGTATATCTAAATCCCATAAAACTGAACATAATCTATCACATAAAATAATAGCATGCACATGGATAATTTAAAGGAAATTAACTTGCATAAACATGGGTTCAACATGGTCAAAGTGATAACTCACCTTGGTCACAGGAGTTAGGTTCTTGATGATCTGGAGCTGCTAGGTTGGCTGCCTCAGCGTCTTCTTCCGAGCCTCGTATGCTATTTTAATTGCACACGAAGATTTGCAGAAAAAGAAAAGCAACAAATCAATCCAAATAACACCAGAAATTCAAATGAACTCCAAAAATCATGATTTTGGTTCCATTGGATAGATCTTGAATTTAGACGAATTTAGAAATTTGTCCCACTCAATTTGGAGTTAAAATGAAGAAGTTATGCCAATTTAAAAATCTCAGTTCAGATAAATCCCTAAATTATCAGATTTCTAACAGGTGGGTCCCACACGCTATATTTCATATTTTAATTTCTTTTACTATTTTTCTTTTCGTATCTCTGACCAGCGGGGCCCACATGGCAGTGGCTCGGGTCCGCTTGCGCTCATCGACGGGTGGGGCCGCATGTCGTGAACCCAAAGACCATCTGCGGTGATGGCGGGGCCCACCTGTAAGCCCGCAAATTAAAAGAAATGGCTCAACCCCCACACGCGGAGCCGGGGCTCGAGCAGGGGAGCAGGGGAGAAAGAATCGTAGGGTAACCAAGTGTCCGCTCTGGTGTTGCTTACCATATATGGGCGCTAATACCTTCAAGTATCTCTGGAGGGCGGAGAGGAGAGGTGGGGGTGGGGCGGCGGTGCGGTCGGTGGTGGGCGGTGGAGAGGTACCGGTGAGGTCAAAGCGTTCCGGTCTTTGCGGTGAAGCCGATGGAGGAGCTGGCGGGGACCGAGGTGCACGGTGGAGGGCCGGCGGCGTGCGGCGGCGGAGGAGAGGAGCCGCGACGATGAAGTCTGAGCCACGTGCGGCTCGGGGAAGACCGGGAAGGGGTCGGCGACGTCTCGGGGATGGCATGGGAGAACGAAATCGGGTCCTATTGGCCCAGTTCGCCGGATTGATGGTTGCCGGACTTGGGGAAGGAGAAGGGCGCCGGCGAGCTACGGTGGATGGGGGCTCAATTACTCGTGGTGGGAGGATCCTGGAAGTGTGGGGAAGACGTTGGCGCGCTCAGGGGTTCTTATAGGTGCGTGAGGAGGGCCGGCATCGGGCGCTGCCCTGGCGGTCTCGTCGGTGTCGCTCGGCGCCGTGACTGCTGCGGATTTCCGGGGATTCGGGGTTGCGTCGCATTGAAGGATCGCTGCTCTGCTGCTGCGGCAATGTAGAGGGAATCCGGTGCGGCCTTGAGGAGGCCTGACTTTCTTTGGCGGCCGGACGGGACCTGGCCGACCGGGCGTCGCCGCAGCGGCGGCGGGCGGGCGAGGCTGGCGGTCGAAGGGGCCGCGGGTAGGAGGCGGGCGGGGGCAGCGGCGGCGGCGGCGGCGGCTGGAGAGGGAGTGGCGAGGAGGCGGGGAGGAAGAAAGCAGTGCCTGAGGGGGGCGATGGTGGCGGGGTTGGTGGTGGTGGCCCAGGCGGTCGGCTGACCTCCCCTTTTCTTTTTTTGTTTTATTTTCATTTTCCTTCCTTTATGTGTATGCATATATATACATATATTTTTCCAAATCTATTTTTATGAAAATGTTGTTTGCACCTATTTTTTCACTTTTATTATTCCTCTACATTATATATATTTACACACACACACACACACACACACACACACACACACACACACACACACATATATATATATATATATATATATATATATATATATATATTTGTATCTGTTTTACTTTTACCTATCAGTTCCATTTTGAAATCCTAACAACACGATTCTCGAATGTTTGGGGTCAAACTATACTCCTTTTTTACTGGATCATCTTTTCAGATTCGCATTTTAAAATCTTGTTTTCTATTATTTAAACAGGTGTGCTCTTTTTCTTGAATGCTTAACCAAACTCCAGAAAATGCAATAAAAATTCAAGTTAAATATAATATATCGCAAAATAACTCATAATATTTCTTTTTACAAAATTTAAATTTTCAGGATGTTACACAGGTTGAGCAATGACAACAAAAAAAAGCACAGGTAGCCATATTTGTGTTCCGGTGTGGTGAAGGCCTCATAGGCACTGACGGCCTTTCTGGCGTTTGTGCAGGCCTTCAACACAGCTGGCACATTTTGGACCTCGAGTCGAGCCATTTCCCCTTCTTCAGCTAGGGCTTCTTCGACCTGAATAGCCTGCTCAAAGTTGAAGAGGAACATAGTGGATAGCACTTGAATGGCTGTCGGTGGCAGCGGACCGTTGAACATTGCCAAGTAGCAGCTGAGGGCTTGCTTTGTCATGCACTTCTCCTCGTCCAAGACACTGAGCCTGCGTGCTATAACCTCCTGAGCGCGCCTCAAGAGGGGAGTATTGCGCCGCTTCATCGCTAGATGCTTGCTGCGATGGGGAGTGATAGGTGTGGCTTGGTGATGCTTTGTTGGGGCCACCAGTTGAGGCAGTGGTAGGAGGGGTGGTATCGGTGACGTAAAGATTTCGGCCAGGAGGTTGTCGTTGCTCCTTGAGTGGCCACCACCTTGATTGTCGGGGTCGACAGCCGCTACCAATGGTGGTTGATTTGTTCGATGGGAGCTCAACACCCGGAGGGAGCTCTGTTGAGACGACCCTCGATGTCATGAAGCTCACAATTGATGTTGGGGCTGCATTTGGTGGTGCGGGCGTTGCTACTGGTAACACTGGAAATGTGGTCAGGTTGTGTTTTTCAATATGGCGGTGGACGACAGAGATACTAACGTGGACGACACATATGATTTTGAATATAAGAAGCTGTTTAAAGAAGCAGTTTCGAGAAACCGTTTGAAGGAGTGTCCATTTGCCAAAGCAAAAAAAAAATAAAAATAAAGAACATGGCTAAAGCTTCCACTCGCCAACGATTAACAGTTTGCTACACTTGTCAATGCCTGAGTTTTTACACTTGTCAAGAAAGACACCTAAACCAAAAGAAGAAAAGGAAACGCAGCCCAAAAAACGGAGAAAGAAATCGCCGCGTCTCCTACAAAAACCGAAGGGTAAGGGAGGAGTTTGACACAAACCAAGACCGAAGCGGCCTAAATAAAGAAACAAATCCCCACCGCCCAACACTCACCCTTTACGACAAAACGCACGGAAGCCACGCGCCCGTCGAGCACCTTCCCAGGAAACCAAGCTCCGGCCACCGCCGCCGCCGGCGAACCACCGTCATACAGCAATGAAGCCGC
This sequence comes from Bonia amplexicaulis, assembly GCA_036346245.1. NCBI lineage: Eukaryota > Viridiplantae > Streptophyta > Magnoliopsida > Poales > Poaceae > Bonia > Bonia amplexicaulis. The sequence goes on from CM070766.1 coordinate 12,749,634, forward strand.
GTGGCCGCCTCCTTGCAGCCGCCGTGTGTGCCCTGCTCCTCGCGGCGTCGCTGCTGGTCGCCACCCTCCTCACCACGCCGCTGCCGTTCCTGCCGTTGCTCCCGTGCCTGCCCGCGGTCACCGCGCCCTCGGGGTCTGGGTACGAGCCCGCGGGCCTCGCGGCCCTGGCCGACGCCGCCGTGCAGTACGCCACCACGCCGTCGGTGCCGCAGCAGTCGCGCGCCGAGATCGCGCTCTCCCTCGCCGTGCTCCGCCGCCGCGCGCCGCTGCGGCTGCTGGTGTTCGGCCTCGGCCGCGACTCGAGGCTCTGGCACGCGCTCAACCCCGGTGGCGCCACCATCTTCCTCGAGGAGGACCCGGAGTGGTATCGCGTCGTGCGTGCGCAGTCGCCGTTCCTCCGCGCCCACCTCGTCGCCTACCGGACGCGGCTCGACCACGCCGACCTCCTCCTCGCCTCCTACAAGCACTACCCATCCTGCCTCCCCGGCGCCGGCAACGACCCCGTGCGCGTCCGCGGCAACGCCGAGTGCCCTCTGGCGCTGCACAACCTGCCGCCGGAGGTGTACGAGAACGAGTGGGACATGGTCATGATCGACGCGCCCAAGGGCTACTTCACGTCGGCGCCCGGCAGGATGGCGGCCATATGGACGGCGGCGGCCATGGCGCGCGCGCGGCGAGGCGAGGGGGACACCGACGTGTTCCTGCACGACGTGGACCGCAGGGTGGAGAAGTCGTACGCCCAGGAGTTCCTCTGCAACGGGTTCCGGGTGGGCGGGACCGGCCGGCTATGGCATTTCAGGATCCCGCCAGTGTCGCGGCGGGGGAACGCGACGGCGGCGGCTGGCGGTGGCCAGAGGCCATTCTGCTAAGGCTGCGATTTTTCTGTTGGAAATAATCCCACCGAATCTGTCTGAGTCTGTATTGAGTTCAAGACTGTTTAGAATTAGAAATTTATATTTTAGAGTTGATTTATGTATCCGAGTCTAATTTGTGAAGCTGGGCATAAATAATAAAGAAAACAAGAAAAATGTGTGGCGATTTGAGCACTACTAAAAAGATTTCATTTTATTCGATCTCTTGTTTGTTCGTGTTGTTGTCACCCTACTCGAAAAGCAGAGGAGACTCAAGTACACGAAAGAATACTCGAAGTTTACGAGTACTGTAGCACTCGTGGCTTACAAGTACCTTTGCAGGGAAGTCAAAACGTCCGAGTGTTATCTGGTTAAAGTCTACGAGTACGTGCAACGTGGTCATATCCAATATCCAACAAAGTGGTCCGAAGCAAGGAGTGGTCTTAACCATCAAGTAGTCGTACCATTTATCAAAGTGGCCATAGCCACCAACTTCGAGTGGTTGTAAAGATCCATTAGACTATGTGTGGTCGTAGCTCAATATAGAGTGGTGGTATCTATCACCAATCTTGCATAGTTGTGAACGATCACAACTTCTAAGTGGTTGTTTTTTTTCCAACATCCGGTATCAGAGCGGGTGCCGATCAACTCATAGAAGGAGCAGCATATGGTAGAGAGCAGATCTTCATCGACAATGAAGGAAGGACCAAATTTCCTTCCGTATCCAGTTCTCAACTCAGAGAACTACCCGGCATGGTCTATAAAGATGCAGGTGAACCTGCATACCCAAGGGGTCTGGGACACAGCAGCTGATCTGGTCGACGCTAGTGGAAAGGTCGATCCAAAAGGAAAGGCTAAGGAAGTCGACATGAAGACCGATCAAACTGTCTTGGTACTCATCTACGCTGCCATACCCGACTCGTTGCTCAATCAACTTGTCGGAAAAAATACAGCATGAGAAGCTTGGATTGCTCTTCAGACTGTGCACGAAGGTGTGGATCGTGTGAAGAAGGTTTGACTACAAACTCTCCGAGGAGAATATGAGGCGCTACATATGGGTGAAACTCAGTTAGTAGGTGAGTTTGCAGGAAAGTTAACTGTTGTTGTAAATGAGATTCGATCTCTTGGAGGTGCTCTAGAGGAAACTACAGTCGTCGAGAAATATTTGCGTGTTCTACCCGAGAGGTTCATACCAGTGGTCACAACTCTTATATATTCAAGTGATCTCCAACACATAAAAATATAAGAAATAATAGGATCTCTCAAAACTCACGAGGGATTGCTCAAAGGGTGTAAGGTCAGGACTAATCAAGCATTGCTAGTGAAAAGCGAAGCAAAGGTTGAAAATAAAACTTGGTAGGAATCAAATCCAAGCCAAGGAGGAGGCAGTGGACTGGCAACTAGCATGGATGTAGTCGTGGACCAGGTGGTCATGGTTTTGGTCGAGGAGGCCGTGGTTTTACAATTGGTCATTGAGAGAAAGCAATGCAAGGTGAGTCCTCCTACAACCGAGGCAAGCCAAGAGTAAAATGTTTTACCTGTGGCAAAGAAGGCCATTATACTACAGTTTGCAGAAGTTATATCAAGTGCAATGAGTGCCAAAAGTTTGGGCACTATACTGCTGATTGCCGTTACAACAAAAAGAAGGAGGAGGCAAACTTAATTCAAGCCAAAACAGAGCAGGAGCCAGCATTTCTGTTATCCATTTGTGAGGAGAAGAATATACAAATTATGATGTTAATTGAAGAACATGTCCAGCCACAACTACTGAAAGTTGGAGAAGGGATGGTGAAGTCCAACTTTTGGTATCTCGGCAATGATGCTTCAAATCAAATGACTGGACAGAGAGGAAAATTTAGTGAATTGAATGAGGACTTTGGATTATGGGCTAGTGAATTGAGAGGAAAATTCAGAGAGGAAAAACGAAACGGGAGAGCTGGTCGATGCGACTGAATTTTGAAGTATAATAGGTTGCCTAAGGTATCTGATACATATTCAACCAGATCTTAGATACTCAGTTGGAGTACTTAGCAGGTTTATGGAAAGACCAACAATACAACACAAGTAAGCATTAAAACATGTGCTAAGGTATCTAGCAGAAACTGTGGATTATGGGTTAGTGTATGTCAAGCACGACAACACACCAATGGTTGAAGGATTTTGTGATAGCAATCTGGCGGTGATCCAGTTGACCGTAGAAGCACGACTGGTATGGTGTTCTACCTTCATGGAAATGTGATCACATGGTGCTCATAGAAGCAAAGAAGTGTAGCCTTGTCATCATGCGAAGCGGAGTTCATGGCAACAACTTCAACCGCATGTCAAGGTATTTGGTTGATGAGATTGCTTCATGAAATAACTAAACAGACCATCAAGCCATTTACATAATATGTGGACAATAAGTCAGCAATAGTGCTTATGAAAAATCCAGTGTTTCATGGAAAAAGTAAACACATTGATACTCGATATCATTTCACTCAAGAATGCATTGAAGAGGGACTTGTGGTTGTTTCGCATATTGCAACAGAAGAACAGAAAGCTGATGCGCTCACAAAGGCATTGGGACGGATCAATTTTGGTCGGATGATTAGCCTACTCGATGTCAAGAAAGTTGGTTAAAATTGGCAAGGATTAGGGGGGTGTTTGTTGGAAATAATCCTACCGAATCCATTTTAGGGTCTGTATTAAGTCCGAGACTGTTTAGAATTAGAAATTTATGTTTTAGAGTCGATTTGTGTATCTGAGTCTAATTTGTAAAGCTGGGCATAAATAGTGGAGAAAACCAAGAAAAATGTGCGGCAATTTGAGCACCACCAAAAATATTTTTTTTGTTCATCTCTCGTTTGTTCGTGTTGTTGTCGTCGTACTCGAAAAGCAGAGGAGACTCGAGTATATGAAAGAATACTCGAAGTTTACGAGTACTGTAGCACTCATGGCTTACGAGTACCTTTGCAAGGAAGTCGAAGCGTCCGAATGTTATCTAGTTGAAGTCTACGAGTACGTGCAACGTGGTCGTATCCAACATCCAACAAAGTGGTCTCAGGCAGGGAGTGGTCTTAACCATCAAGTAGTTGTACCACTTGTCCAAGTGGTCGTAGCCACCAACTTCGAGTGGTTGTAAAGATCCATCAAACTATGTGTGGTTGTATCAAATATTGAGTGGTCGTAGCTCAATATAGAGTGGACATATCCATCACCAATATTGCATGGTCGTGAACAATCACAACTTCTAAGTGGTCATTTTTTCCCAACATTTTCGAGGGCTCTTTTGCAAAATGGTGTGTTTGGAAGGATATATATATATATATATATATATATATATATATATATATATATATATTCTTTTGGATAGGTATTTACAAAAATAGCCGTATGCATACGAGAATGACTAAAATGACACTTCTGCTGTCCAGTTACTAGGCAGCATCGCCCTTTAGCTGACACGTCGCTGGGTAGGTGCCTGCCGCCCGTCCATCGGGCGGCCGCGCGCTTGTCATCCGGCCACTAGGTGGCATGTGGCCTACCGCCCCACCACAAAATGACAGGTGATTAGCTGGCTTAATTACCTGCCTAAATTGTATTTTATGTATCATATTTTTTGAATTTTTAAATATAGCAAATGAGCTTAAAAAATTATGAAATTTTATGAGTAATCTTCCGACACAATTTTATTCATTATATAATTTTTTTAAAAATTTTATCTATTCATAATTTTTCTCAAAATGATTTTGATATATTTAGGAGTTGTTATATATAGCAAACGAGTTTCAAAAATTACAAAATTTTATGTGCAGCCTCCCGAAATAGTCAATGTAATTGTGTAATGTTTTGAGAAGTTTATATGCTCTAAATTTATCATGTTAATTTATGTTAATTTAAATAGGAAATTAGCGATATGTGATGCTCATTTAATTAGCATGCATGCCTGATTGCAGCTGGTTTATAAATTATAAATCAAGGTAATAGTTCAATTTAGTTTAGACTTGATTTATGGATTTTGAACCTTACGATTTGTTGGTGAGATGGTAACAAAAGGACTTCTTTTTAAAAAATTGAATGCGAAAAGACAACGACATTTGATATTGCAAATTACAATAGACTTTATAATAAAGCTGAAAATAATATGGCGCACACGGTTTAGTTATGTCTATAAGAAATAACATCATGCACGATGGAACAAACTGAAGTACTCCTATGATACATACGCACCTTTTTCTAATAGAAATAAATTCGGCCTTCGGGGGACTAGTTCAAAATGGCCAGATCTACTGCGTGAACTAGAGCTATTTTTTCTTCCTTACGAACTTGATGTTGAACTTACCGACAGCCTCTATGGCCTTGGCTGCCATTTTTCTCTTTTTCTCACGCTCCCTCTCGCGAGCCTCGCGCTCCCTACGTGTGCAAGCCTCGAGATGAGCCTTCGTCTCCCGACGTACACGCTCGGATTGCTCGTCGTTGCGGCGCTCCTCCTCCTGGATCTCGTAGGCCGTTTTGACATCCGACTGCTCGAAGTTGAGAGTCCATTGGTCATCTTGTGCCGTCTGCTATGCGTCATCGTGGTATCATCGGAGCCTAGGTCAGTGTCCTCGTCGAACTCTAACCTGAGCACCTGGTCTGGTAGGCACTCGTGGCAGTCAATGCGAGCTGACCACCACATGCCGCCCATCATTCCGCACAAAATCAGGGACGAGTCTTCCCTCCGATATAACACATTCAGTTGTATCGTCTTAAAGCTCCATTTGTGGTTCCCCGGGTGCCGAGGGGCCATGCTCATCACCGTTTTCCGACGCCCGGCGCATGAAACTGAGGTTCACCATCGGCCACCCGTAAATGGCTTCCTCAGGCTGGGAGGCAATTTGCATGTACTACCTCCATGCTATGGTGCCATTTACCTTCACGAGCTCCCACACGTAATTCGTGCAGGTGATCCCTTCGATTGCAAGTTTTATCACCATTGTTTCCATGGCAAACTCCCTCTAGATGCAGCTTCGTAGCTCGTGAATATTCATGACACCGAGCCCCTCGACTCGGAGCACCTTGTATTGGTATGTCGATAGGTCCAACCCATCAGATCCAGTTCGTACAAGACCATCACTATATAACATTGTTAAGTGTTCCATGTCTGCAACTACTTGAAGTCACAACAACCAGATCCGCAGTAAGCGTTACAACAAAAAGTCATGACAAACAGCATGCAAGTTAGTGATTACATGCATAACAACATGGTAACATTGACAAATGTTGAGAGAAGGGAACAGGCGAGAGGGAACAACACGGACACAGCGACATCATGCGGATGAGGGAACGCGCGAGGGGGATGACACGGACAAAGTGATAATTGTACAAAGAATACAGTGAAAAAAGAAAGATAGCACCAATGGGCCAATATATGTGTGAAGGACAGAGGTCATGCACTGCAAAAAATGCATGAATATCGCATATTGCTAATTATAATTAAATTAACATAAATTAATATGGTAAATTTGGAGTACATAAAATTTATAAAAAATTACACAATTAGTTTGACTATGTCAGAAGGCTTCATATAAAATTTTGTAATTTTTGGAGCTCGTTTGTTATATATAACAACTCCTATAAATATCAAAATTGTATAAATGTTTGAGCAAGATTCACAGCGGATAAAATTGTGAAAAAATTACACAACCAAGTACATTGAGTTGGGAGGTTGTACATAAAATTTTATAAATTTTTGAACTTATTTGCTATATTTAAAATTTTAAATAAATAGTATATAAAAATAATTAAGATATGTAATTAAACTGGCTAATTACTCGTCGTCCGATGGTAGGGCGGCAGGCCTTGGCCACCTGCTGTCCAGACAATAGGTTGCCTGCCGTCTGGTGGCCAGGCGACAGGTCACACGCGTCACCACTAGGCGTCGCCGCCTGGCCACCGGGCGACAAAAACACCATTTTTGCTAATATAACACACGAATAAATATTTTTGTAATTAAGGGTTGCAATAGTGCCATATATGCCAAAAAAATTGGAGGAAATCAGATCCGTATGCTCTGCCGTACAGTGCAAACGGAGCATTGTTTGAAGTTTGAACTTGAGAGGTAATCATACGATTAGTGAGCGTTGAACATACGCTCATTTCGTCTAAATAAAGGCAGAGGATTCGAATCCCGAGAGCTAGCATTCTTATGGCATGTATCTTCTTTTTGTAATGTGGATAAGAATATGAATTCATTCATTTCGGTTTTTTCTACAGGCTTTTGGTTTTTAAGTGTTGGCTTTCGGTTAAAATCGTAGTGAGCGGCTATTAGCTATTTTAGTTATTTAATTAAAAATAAAATAATTATAAACACTGTTCTATCTCTATGGACAGTAGAAAGAAAAAAAATCAAAAAACAAAAAAACCGTATTAAAAGCCAACGTGTCCCGTCCGTCCTCTTCTAGGGCTAGAAGTTAGAAAATGGAGCCGTAATAAACGGGCCTATGTTTTATGCATTAGCACATACACTTATCTTTGAATATATGATCAGCAGGCCTATAAGCTCCAAAAGTTATTGGTGTGTGAATTTTGTATAAACAAGCGTCCAAGGTTTCGCTTCAGACTTCCAGAGAGACATCGGACGTTTGCATGACGGACAACTTCTGTGCTAGGTCGGTAGAGAGGATCGATGCCTGTCTCCATGTGGAGCCTTCCGTGTTCAGGGGCGGATCTACACCCCGAGTAAGATAGACTTTAATTTAGAGTGTGAAAAAATATTTAGTGTATAGTTCAGATAAATTCAATTTAGCTTAAGTAATATTTTTATGATCCAGATTAGATAGTCTAGATTATTCTATCACTGAGTCCAAAACGTAACTAAATCTTGATTCCGTCACTATCCGTGACCGTCCTTGATCAGGCTATCACCAAGAATCCTCGTGTGAGGACAGTCCCCAGCCCCTCATGCATGTACAAGCAGCAAGAGGAGAGAACTATTCTTGCGTCAGTCCCCAGATCGATCGGACGGTCCCTACGTGGGGATCAATCGGACGGTGAGAGAGACAGAGAGTCCCTACGATGACATGCTTCATTGCTGCAAGGGGAACATACATGCTAATCACTCGAATTTTTCGGTGCAAAATAACTTGAATATGTAATTTGTGATCTTTACATACGCCAAGGCATCGGTCCTTGTCTTTTGAACTTGCAAAAGGTTCCAGTACATATTTATGAGACATCCGGTAGATAGCATTTTTGTATGTACTATAGCTTGCAGAACTGTTCATATAAATGATACTGTAGCTACATATTTTTTAAAAAAAATTGGTCTTTAAACGTTTGTTTTTACAAATCTATCACATTTCACTTATCATGCTACAGGAGTCGACAAGTGCTAGCGAGCAGCCAGAGCTCGGCAGAGCCCCCCCACAGCGGCAAGCAATTAAATTTCTATGATTAACACTAATTAAATATAATTAACACTAATTAAATATGATTAGCATTGCTTAAGCATACACACTAATTAATATGGGAGGTGACCTGTTGAACTACCGCAGCTCAGCGAGTATATGTTATACTTGATGAGCGCAAGAAGAAGAGTAGATTTACAAAAAAAATGTTCTGAAGCTAAATTTAAAAAATTACTACCATACTATTTGTATACGATTAACACTAATTAAATATAATTAACACTAATTAAATATGATTAAATTTCATAATTAGCGCTAATTAAATATAATTAATACCATACGCACTAATTAATATGGGGTCGACCGGTCATCTGAGCTATGGTAGCTCAGCAGGTATCTGTTATTCTTGACAGCGTAACAAGAGGCGTAGATTTTTTTAAAAAAATCTTCTGAAGCTAAATTTAAAAAAAATAACTATCATACTATTTATGTAAATAGTTCGAGAGGGGGAGATGCCCCACGAACAGTGACTTGATAGGTGGCCCCGGACTTCCACTAGGCCATTAAAAACTTTTGCGGGTATGTTTGTTCGCGGACCATGTTGGCATGTTGCTGTGGGTTCGAGACTTGATCAATGATGCATGCTAAAATACATATATATATATATATATATATATATATATATATATATATATATATATATATATATATATATATATATATATATATATATATATAACGTTAAAATGCTAAAACGGCTTTAGAGCCATCGATCCAAGAGGGTGGAATCCTCCCACTTCACTTAATCAATATTTCACAAAAACCCCTACATAGATTATTTTTTTAATAATATGCTCCTCAGCCATCTCTTTGTTAGAATGTGGCCCATTTTATAGCCCACTTCCTTAATTCTAAAGCATGCTTTGTTTAGTACCATATTGCTAAGAAAGGAGAGGAAGACCAATTTATAAGGTGGAGTCCTTTCCACTCCTTGAATATAGATAGAGATGGTATGTGAAGGGTTCTGTCTAGTCACACACGCGCACGCACGCGCGCGCGTATACGTGTATTTTCGCGTGAAAATCACGTGAGTTGTGACTTGCGACGCGCGACCGTGCCGTGACGTGGCGCGCCACTTGGCAGACCAAGTCCATCTCTATTTTTGCTGAACTCTGCACCACTCTCTCTCTCTCTCCTTTTGAATGCGATTCAAACGTTTGAATTTGAGGCTTTATTGGGGTTTTGATGACAGACAGTTACCAGTGGATAAATGACTCGTTGAATGTGTCAGTTACCAGTGGGTAATGGCTGCTTTAATCATGTCAGTTATCAGTCTATCTATTTATATGCCTGGAGACGTCCAGAGTATGTGCGAGAAACCCACGGCCTCGATTTCCTTCTTCTCTGTGTTTCTGTGCTCGAGTACTGTGCCGTAGGAACCTCGTCGACCTTTCTTCCCGGCGTGCACCTGGAAGGAGGGAGAGCGGGTATCTCGAACCGTTGCTTGAGAGTACACGCGGGCGGCAATAAGGTTTCAGGCGGCGCATCGTGACCGCTCACACTGACTGCGACATCTATGTTCTGCACTGCGTCAAGCCTGCGTGGCTTCCTGTTCATCTTCAGGCTAACAAGTAAGTCGTTCGTGCACACGGTCGACTTAGTTACTATATTGTTATTGAGTATATTCTGAAGTATGATGAATAACCTGCTGTTAATTGTGAGTTTTGCATCATTAGTTTATTGTATTTGTCTCCTACTAAAACTTAGAATTAAAATATTGTCCACATATCCAACAATCCAGAAACCTTATTGCGAATTTTGTTGCAATACAGAAATGGCTAATGCTTCTGATGCGATGAAACCTGAGAGGTTTTCTGGTCAGAACTTTCGTAGATGGCAGACTAGAGCCAAGTTTTGGCTTATGTCTTTGGGGCGTGGTGGGTTATCCACCGCAGTATCCATTACGATTGAGCGAGACCATGCGGTTTGATAATGCGAACAATCCGCTCTTGGTCGCATTCTCGACTGCTACAGCGGATCGCTCTATGATGTGTACATAGACTTCAAGTCCGCCACATAGTTGTGGGATGCACTAGAGAACAAATATGCGAGGCGAGGCGGTCGGTGGCTCTACATATGTGAGCAATTTTTCGACTTTAGCATGGATGAGGGTAAGTCCGTAGTTGGACAAGCTCATGATCTCCAGCTACTAGTCGGTGAGATTGCACACTTAGGCTGTGCGTTGCCTCCAAAGTTTATGGCTGCGGGCATCGTTGCTAAACTCCCTGCCTCTTGGCGGGATTTTGCTACTAGCTTAAAACATAAGAGGGAAGAGATTTACATTGAGGATCTCATTGCGACCCTCGATGTGGAAGAAAAAGCAAGAGCAAAGATGCACCTAGCACATACGCCCAGAACAATGCAAACATTATACATAAAAGGACTGTTGCTAAGAAATACAAATCCAACAAACCGAACAAGACAACTAACTTTAAGAAGAAAACCGAGAAAAAGGATTTGAAGGACATCACTTGCTTCCGCAAGATCAAAGATGGTGAACAGCCAAAGAAGAAGGTTGTTAACGTGATCATAGGCGAGGCCTCGACTTCAGGAGGGTATGGTAATCCACCTGTTGTCTTTTTAGCATGTCAATCTACTGAGTGGTGGATTGATACTGGTGCTATGTTCACGTATGTTTTGATATTTCCTTGTTTTCTTCTTATCGAGCGGCAGGGCTTCCTCCATCCTAATGGGAAGCGGGTCGCATGCTTCATTCTTGGTGTTGTACGGTGGATCTGAAGTTTACTTAGGGAAGGCATCCACTTGAAGAACGTGCAGCATGTTCCTACAATAAAGAAGAACCTCGCTAGTGGTTCTCTCCTATGCAGGGATGGCTATAAGCTAGCTTTTGAGTCAAATAAAATTGTAATGTCTAAGTTCGGAAAGTTTGTTGGTAAAGGCTATGAGAGCGGAGGCTTGTTCCGCCTAAGTATTTTAGAGTCTTGCTATAATCTGAATATTGCAACTGGTTTAAATAAATGTGAGGCAAATATTTGGCATTCTCGCTTCTGTCATATTGGCTTTGATAGTATTGCTAGAATATCCAGATTAGATTTAATTCCAAAATGTGAAATTGTCAAAGGATCGAAGTGCCAATCTTGTGTGCAAGCAAAGCAACCTCGAAAACCCTTTAAGGGATTAGAGAATGAAAAGAACTTGGCACCTTTAGATCTTATTCATTCAGATTTGTGTGAAATAAATGGATTATTGACAAAGGAGGCAAAGATATTTTCTAACTTTTATTGATGATGCAACACGCTTCGCTATGTGTATTCTTGAAAACTAAGGATGAAGCTTTAAACTACTTTAAAATTTATAAGGCCGAGGTTGAGAATCAACTAGAAAAGAAAATAAAAGATTAAGGTCTGATCATGGAGGAGAGTATATCTCTCATGAATTCTCCCAATTACATTACGAGCATGGAATAGTCCATGAATTTACACCACCAAATTCGCCCCAATCAAGCGGGGTAGCAGAGAGGAAAACCGACGCTAATGATTTGGTTAATGCCATGTTAGAGAGTGCCGGTATGCCTAAGACGTGGTGGGGGGAAGCTATTTTAATAGCAACTTTTGTCCTAAACAGAGTAATCACTAAAAAGAGTGAGATTACTCCGTATGAGGGATGGAAAGGGAGAAAACCCAATGTTAATTTTCTGCGAACTTGGGGGTGTTTGGCAAAAGTCAATATACCTTTGCAGAAAAAGAGAAAACTTGGACCAAAAATAATCGATTGTATTTTTCTAGGATATGCTCATAATAGCACGGCCTATAGATTTTTAGTAGTTAAATCAGAAACTCCTGAGATTATTGCTAATACAATAATGGAGTCTAGAGATGCTTCATTCTTTGAGAATATCTTTCCTATGAGAACAGCAGACAGTACTTCACGAACAGAGAATGTTCAATCTGATAATATTGAAAGTGTGAATAATCAAACTTCTGAACTTCCCACCATTTCTGAACTAATATGTGATATCAGTGAGGAAGATAACAATCTAGTCGCAGAAGCTCCTCGCAGGAGTAAGAGACAAAGGGTTGAGAAAACCTTTGGTGACGACTTTATTGTATACCTCGTGGATGATGTGCCAAAGACTCTTTCTGAGGCTTATGCATCTTCGACATCGAGTATTGGAAAGAGGCGGTCCGTGGCGAGATGGACTCTATCATGGCTAATGGGACTTGGGAGATCACGGATCGTCCTATCGGTGTAAACACAGAGGATGTAAGTGGGTCTTTAAAAGAAACTAAGGCCTGATGGAACTATTGAGAAATACAAGGCAAGACTTGTGGCCAAGGGTTACACCCAGAAAGAGGGAGAAGATTTTTTTTGATACCTATTCTCCTGTCGCTAGACTAACTACCATCAGAGTGCTCCTTGCGTTACATCTTCCTATGGTCTACATGTTCACCAAATGGATGTGAAGACATCTTTTCTTAATGGAGAGTTGGAGGAAGAGATCTATATGGATCAACCTGATGGTTTTGTGATTTCTGGACAGGAAAATAAGGTATGTAGATTATTGAAATCTTTGTATGGCCTAAAACAAGCACCTAAACAATGGCACGAGAAGTTTGACAAAACTTTAACATCCGCTGGCTTTGTTGTGAATGAAGTCGATAAATATGTGTATTATCGTTATGGTGGGGGTCAAGGAGTTATCTTATGTCTCAGATATAGATGACATACTTATATTTGAAACAAACACTACAGTAATTGACGAGGTCAAATCTTTCTTATCTCGGTGTTTTGATATGAAAGACTTGGGAGAGGCGATGTTATTCTGAATATTAAATTGATCAAAAGCAAGGATGGGATCACTTTGAATCAATCCCATTATGCTGAGAAAATATTGAGCCGGTTTGGCTTTGAAAATTGTAAAGTTTCTCCAACACCCTATGATGCGAGCATTAAGCTTCGAAAGAACCATGGGTTAGGAAAAGATCAATTAAGATATTCACAAATTATTGGTTCACTAATGTATTTAGCTAGTGCCACAAGACCTGACATTTCATTTCTTTGTGAGCAAATTAAGTCGGTTTACTTCTAACCCGTGAGATGATCATGGAGGCACTTCAAAGAGTGTTGCGCTACTTGAGAGGCACAACATCCTTTGGAATACATTATCTTGGACATCCTTCATTTTAGAATGATCGGTGACTCTAATTGGATCTCGATGCGGATGAGATCAAAGCTACAAGTGGTTATGTATTCACTTTAGCTGGTGCTACAGTTTCATGGAGGTCTTGCAAACAGACCATATTGACGAGGTCAACCATGGAAGCAGAACTTGTAGCACTTGACACAGCCATAGTTGAGGCTGAATGGCTGAGAGAGCTTCTACTGGACTTGCCATTGGTTGAGAAACCAATACCTGCAATCCTGATGTACTGTAATAATCAAACAGTGTTGGCCAAAGTCACAAGTACAAAAGATAATATGAAGTCCTCTAGACATGTGAGCGTGAGGCTTAAATCGTAAAACCGAGAAACTCGGAGTGATTACCGTGAATTATATTCACACTGAGAAAAATCTGGCAGACCCTTTTACAAAGGGGTTAGCACGGAAAGTGATTTCCGTTGCATCTATGGACATGGGAATGAGGCCCATTTAAGTTACATCACAATGGTAACCCATACCTTCTTGATCGGAGATCCCGTGACATAGGCAATGGGAAAAACAAATTGATGTTGTAACAAGAGAGTACATATTTATTGTACCCATGTCCTAATAAACAATGTACTTTCGACTGTTTGGAAGGTTGGCATAAAGCCTTAATGTATTCTGTTGTCCAAATGAGAAAAAGGTATTAGCCTACATGATACCTAGAAAGAATACACCTACTTGAGCATAACTGTGTGGTCGCAGTTCACGAGAACGGGGCATTATCTAGAAAGTTCATGAGAAGATAAGGGAGCATGACCATATAACGCTTCGTTTAGACGTGGTTCATTGGCAGCCTAGTACTAGTTGAGATTTCAAGTGAAATCTGATCACGAAAAGCTGTGAATTCAAGGCATAGTCCATTCATCACCGTGAGAAGATGAATCTTGTCATTCTAGGTGTAAGTTCAACCGCATGGGACTTACACTAAAACACTAGTATATTAACATTACTTCAGCACAATATCTTTATCATCTGTTTACTTCTTGCTTTGGAATTGATGGGGGACTGTTAGAATGTGGCCCATTTATGGCCCACTTTCTTAATTCCAAAGCATGCTTTGTTTAGTACCATATTGCTAAGGAAAGGAGAGGAAGACCAATTTATAAGGTGGAGTCCTTTCCACTCCTTGAATATAGATAGAGATGGTATGTGAAGGGTTCTGTCTAGTCACACACATGCGCACGTGAGTTGTGACTTGCGACGCGCGACCGTGCCGTGACGTGGTGCGCCACTTGGCAGACCAAGTCCATCTCTATTTTTATTGAACTCTGCACCACTCTCTCTCTCTCCTTGTTTGAATGCGATTCAAACGTTTGAATTTGAGGCTTTATTGGGGTTTTGATGACAGACAGTTACCAGTGGATAAATGACTCGTTGAATGTGTCAGTTACTAGTAGGTAATGGCTGCTTTAATCATGTCAGTTATCAGTCTGTCTATTTATATGCCTGGAGACATCCAGAGTATGTGCGAGAAACCCACGACCTCCATTTCCTTCTTCTCGTGTTTACGTGCTCGAATCTTGTCTTTGTCGAACCTCGTCGACCTTTCTTCCTGCGTGCACCTGGAAGGAGGGAGAGCGGGTATCTCCGAACCGTTGCCGCAGAGAGTACCTGCACGGGGCGGCAATAAGGTTTCTGGGCAGCGCATCTGCGCGACCGCTCACTGCACTGCGACATCTACGTTCTGCACTGCGTCAAGCCTGCGCGGCTTCCTGTTCATCTTCAGGCTAACAAGTAAGTCGTTCGTGCGCACGGTCGACTTAGTTACTATATTGTTATTGAGTATATTCTGAAGTATGATGAATAGCTCTTTGTTAATTGTGAGTTTTGCATCATTAGTTTATTGTATTTGTCTCCTACTAAAACTTGGAATTAAAATATTGCCCACATATCCAACACTCTTCTCTCCTTAAATCGATCCTCATGTGCTCCTCCCCGGCATCTCGCCCCCCTCTTCCCCGGCGCCATCCTTCCCGGCTCCCTCAGCGTCACCCCCCCTACTTCCCCCGACGCCACCCTCCCCAGCCCTCCGCTGTCAATGGCGGACCCAAGATTTTATCAAAGGGTATGCCGCACTAAAATTTTCATATGCAATTCGGTCAAACTATTTGCCAATTCGGTAAATAATTGTAAAATTTGTCCACTTACAATACTACTTGTCTGATTTTTTTGGTTTACGCTTCCTAAAGGACATGAAAGTCTTGATTATATCATCTTTATCCACTTCAAAGAAACTATCCCGCTCAATAAATGTGACTAGACAATCATCCAAAAGACTATTAATCCGAACACATTGGTTGGAGCATGTCCATTGGACAATCAAGAATCATAAATGTCCCTTATAAAGGGTTAGGTGCTAAAACATCGTTCTCACAGCAATTACTATTTGCTCTAAAAAATACAATAAAAATTGTTCATGCAGATAACTACCTAGCAATCAATAAAAAATAGTGACATGGAATGGAAAGCATTTCAAAATTTAAATCAACTGAACACCTTTGATTGATCAATGTGCGCAGTCTCGAAGCTTTAAATGGCAGAAAATTCAGCTTGTCCCGGAACAGTGGGTTTGCCTCGATAAGCTTCTTGAGTTCCATGATCCCAGCATTAGTTGACATGAGGAAAAACTTCAAGAGGCTTATAATAATAATACCTAGTCAAGAAAAGCTGCTTGAACATTACATAGATCATATAAATATAGTATCTTGTAAATGTAATTGTTCTACTATGCCAAATATAACCAGATAATTCAAGAAGTGGCAAATCCATCCAAAAATAGAAAATGTGCATTCTTGATGGGGACATGAAGAGAAAATGATGGTTCTAAGATTGCATCCAGATGTACAATTGAACAGTACAACATTATTTCTTGAAGTAAACATCATGCTGATTTTACTGGTATCCAACAGCATATAACAAATATAACTTCGCAAGAGGAGAATTAAGATATGCTTGAGGATTTTTTTGATATAAAACTAAGTTGCTCGTGATCTCACATAGGGATATAACATCTTAAGATAACATAGTTTGTGAATTATAACTCATTTTTACTGGATCAATATCTAAAAAAAAGCAAATAGATTCTCACAAAAAAGATGCGCATAAATATATCAAACATAACTTGACATATGGTGATACAGACCTTCCAAGTGCCATCAAATTGGCAAATTGCCAAGGGTGAATGTTACCCCGAATTTCACTGGATTGAAGAACACAAACATTGAGTGCAATGACAGCAATGAAAATATTAAATCACCCATAACGGCTAGAGAGAGAGAGAGAGAGCAATTGCAACAAACTAGGTAAATGTATAATGTCAAGTGCAATCACGGACAGAACAAATATTACATTGTGCTTTCTTCTTGTTCTTCCTCTGCTAGATGTGGAGGAGGCGGAGCCGAAGGAGGCAAGGGCGGAGCTGGAGGGCGGAGGAGGAGCCGAGGAGGCTGAGCCGGAGGAGGCGAGGGCGGCGGCGGAGGCCGCGAGCCGCGAGAAGGAGGCGGAGGCGAGGAGGAGGCGGAGGCGCGAGAGGAGGCGGAGCTAGAGGAGGCGAGGGCGGAGCCGGAGGGCGGGAGGAGGCGGCGGAGGAGGCGGAGGAGGCGGAGGGAGAGAGGAGGCGGAGCGAGGAGAGGAGGGCGGGAGGAGGGAGGAGGAGGCGGAGGCGGGAGGAGGCGGAGCGGAGGAGGAGGGCGAGCGAGGAGGAGGCGGAGGCGGAGGAGGCGAGGCGATGCCGCGAGCGAGGAGGAGGCGGAGGCCACGAGAGGAGGCAGAGCCGGAGGAGGAGGCCGCGAGGAGGATGCGAGGGCAGGCTGCAGCGCAGAGGCCGCGAGGAGGAGCCGAAGAGGCGAGGGAGGTGGCTGGGATCGGGGATTTTGGGGAGGCGGCTGGGATCGGGCTCGCTTCGCCCTGTGGTATGCCGTGGCCCACCCGGTATACCGTGGATCCGCCCGTCCGCTGTCCCCAGCTCCCTCCCCAACCATCGGCCCTTGGCGACACCCCCAGCCTCCCCACCCCCCTTGAGCGCCGACGCCGCCTACCCGGCTAGGACTTGTGTGGTCAATGTCTAGTTGTATCGGAAAATTTGATGTTTTTTATATGGTTGATTTGTTGCAGGATTTTTGACGTTGGAGATTTGTGTGATCGATGAAATATGCTACATTCTGATTGTATGTTACCTGTGTAATCGGCTTCATTCAAATTCAGACTGAATGAATAATGTCAAATATGCTACATTCTGTCATATCAAATTTCGGATTCCAGATGTTACATTTTGTTCTCTCCTGCTTGCTTCTGTTCTTCTATACGTGCAAACCTATATCTACTATCTAATACTGTCTGAACTATTCCAAACAGCAATGCCTCTTTTGTACTGTTGTATGCATCATGCATCTTCTATATATAGGTGTGGTTCATTAGATCTTACAGTCTGTCTGTGCCTTATTATTATCTTTAACCGGCATTTAGTTTGTCTAATTTAAAAAAGTTATCAGAACCATATAAATTCAAGATTAGATCAATCTAACTGTCACTTTAATCATCACCAATCTTAAACATTTGTTCATTCATTTTTCGCTTCAGTTGTTAAAATTGATCGGCTACTCATGATACTACTTTACACGTGCTACTTATTGTCAAATAATAAAAATAATAATGCTATGGGGTCTCATACGACACCGAACGTGCCTTCGCGCTATCGCAGTATAAGTGCCCTTCTTTCATTGTTCCTTGGCTGCAGCGGCGGACCGACCGGTGGGTCAAGGGGGGCTGGCGCCCACCCTACCAGCGGCCGACGCCTGAATACCCCCCTAGCCCCCCTTCCTCCGGCTGGGGTGTCACGCCGCCAGAGCCACCGCCGGCCGGAGCTACCGATTGCAATCTCACTGAACAAAAACATCATCAGTCATCACAGCAACGGTAACAAGGCCGAAAAACATTACAACAAAATTGGGCCGCATACAAGGTAACAAGGCCGAAAAACCAGCAAAGCCCACAAAGAAGTACCCTCCCACATCAACAGCACAGTAATAGGCCAACATTTTCATCCCCTTTCTAGTTTCCAGATCCACGAACACCAAGCACGAGCAGGACTGCAGCCCTGCAGGAGTAGCCGAGGCCGCCGCCGCCTAGATCTTCCGTCGTCGCCGAGGCCGCCGCCGCGCCAGATCTCACCATCGTCGCCAGATCTCGCCGTCGATCTCGTCGTCGTCGTCAAGCAGAGCAGCCGCCGCCCACCGCTACCCGGATCTGGAGGAGGCGCAAGTGCGCAATGTGAGAGGGAGTCGGGAGGCCGGTCGGCCGGGGAGCGGGAGGAGGGGGTGGGGCCGGGGCCGGACTAGGGAGGCCCGGTCGGCCGAGGGCGGAGGCGAGGCGCTTGTGCAGGCGGACCGGCGGAGAAGGCCGGCGCCGGGCGGAGAACGGGAGAAGAGAGTTCGAGATGCGAGTGCCGGCGAGTGGAGTGGCTGGATCTGGATCTGGCCGAGTCGGCGTCTCGGGCTCTCGGCGAGACTGCTAGTGGGGAGTGGGGACTGGCCGACTGGGCACCGCACTGGGGACTGGCGTCTGGCGCTACGGCGCGATTTTTATCGGTGAAATCGGGTCACGGTCTCACGGCTGTTTGTTTATCGGTGGGTGAATCGATGATTCAAGACACAGCTGTTTGCCTGTTTGTTTATTTCAGCAGACACAGTTGAATCGATACTACTACTGTATTGGTAGTAGCACAGTAAACTTTAAATTTTTTTTTATTTGTGAAACTCACTTTAGTTCATTTTATAATCAATCTTGCGTTGTCTTCTTCAGCAGGCCAGTTCGCTGAGGAAAATCAGAGAACATTGTCTTCTTGTGGTGTGGTGATTTACTGAATTTGTAGGTATGAAACACAAATCTATATTTTAAATTTGTATAATTATGATTAATTTAGAATTTTAATTTTATTTATTGTTATTTACTGATTTATAGAGTTGGAAGAAATGGAGAAACGAACATTGCATAAATATTTTTTGTCCAATACAAGTAGTACTCCACATACTAATGAGAGTCAAGTAAAGAAGGCTCGAGTGGATTTTAGTCCCGATGAAATCATCGCTGATCCAACAAATCGTATACCTATTAATGAGTATGCCAATGAAATTAGAGATCAAGTGAGGAGGGCGTATTTGTTGAGAGGTCCAACCCAACCAAAAGGCCATGATTTTCCTTACAAAATGCAGAATGATTGTTCAAGGGCATTTCAACAATCTTGGTATAATAGATATGATTGGTTGGAATATAGTGTGGAAAAGGATGCGGCCTTTTGTTTCTATTGTTTTCTTTTCAAGAAGCCTGGAAGGTCTGAAAAATTTGGTAGTGATGTATTTACAACAACATGATATTCTAATTGGAAGAAAGCTTTAGGAACATTTGATAAACATGTTGGTGGACCTAGTAGTTATCACAACATTGCAAGGGGGGACTGTGAGGATTTTAAAAATCAAAGGGCAAGTGTGACACAAAGACTTTCTGATCATGGCCGAGAGTCAGAAATTGCATATAAAATTCGTTTGACTGCTTCTTTAGATTGTGCAAGATTTCTTCTAATGCAAGGTGAAGCTTTCCGAGGACACGATGAATCTTCAACTTCCATTAATAAGGGAAATTTTAGAGAATTGATTGAGTGGTACAAAGATAAGAATGAGGAAGTGAAGAAAGCGTTCGATAAAGCTCCCTTAAATTGTCAAATGATTTCTCCAAAAATTCAAAAGGATCTTGCGAAAGCTTGTGCGCAAGAGGTCACGAAGGTGATTATGGAGGAGATTGGAAATTGCTGAAATTTATGCTGATGACTTTGACATAGCTGACCGTTTATTGTTAAGAAATCAGCTTCAAACATTTGTTCTCAATATCAAGAGAAGTGTAGAATTCCATGGATGTGGTGATATTGCAAAGTTAGCTCAAAAGATGGTTGAAACAGGAAAAAATAGAACATTCCCATTGGTCTATCGCCTCATTGAGCTAACATTGATCCTTCCAGTAGCAACGGCATCTGTTGAAAGAGTCTTTTCGGCAATGAATATTATCAAAACAGATTTGCGCAATAGAGTAGCGGATGAGTGGTTCAGTGACTTGATGATATGCTACACTGAGCGAGAGATTTTTAGAAACCTTGATGATGATAGAATTAGAAAACGCTTTCAAAGCATAAAATCTTGTAGAATATTATTGCCTCGTACTTGCACCACTACTACTCAATCCTAGTTACTGGTATGTTTCATCTTTTTTTTCAATCTTTATAACTATTCACAATTACAATTTCTGATTTCATCACTAAGTTTACTAATTTTGGTGTGCAGATAATTGCTTACATATATTTATGGACATTAGAAGAAACATTATCTATTACCAAGGTACAATCTTTATTGTATTTTGTATTTTTACTATGTCTCTATTTTAATTATGTGTGATTTTGGATTGCAAAATATAGTTCACTTTGTGTTTAGCGTGTTTATCTTTTATATATTATGTCCCACTAGCCCCTCCTAAAATTTGGCTCTGGGTCCGCCACTGCTTGGCTGGAAATATCTTTCCTTTATGCTTGGTCTTATAGTTTACCAGTTACCTGGTTCAGTATTTATAGAGTAAGCATGCTTGGCAACCAATTCTGATATTGATGCATTATACTTTCAGAGAAATGCAAACACTGGTTGGGGTTCTAAGGAGGAGAGCAATGCAAGATCGGAGCAAGACAGACACCATGATCCAAGTCTGAAGTGAAATATGACGAAGGAGATCGCAAATCACGGAGATAAAACTTGGCTTTGTAACGGCAGGCATTGTTGTTCTAATCTGTTTGATGTTTGCACTTGTACAAGATGGATAAATTTTGTTTAATCCTTTGATGTTCGGTACTGTATGCCTAGATTTCGTCTTCTGGTGCTTTTTTACAAGTTTTTGAGCATACTTGCCCATGGATGAGTTTGCAGGATATTAATTCAATCCATTGGTTAATCAGTGGTTATCAATGTTATACACTGATGAATTTTATCAGTTTAGAACCTTTCTAAGGCATTAGAGGAATGCCATTTAACTGGACTGTGCAAATTGTAGGGATGCTAATGAGCAAGTCTTATGTTGTTTCAAGTTTTACGAAGAGAATATATAGTAAGCCACTACTGTCTACTGTGGGCAGGCAGCAGTTACTCCAGCTTGTGCTCTTTTTATATTATAGTGGACAAAACACTAGTAATGTACAGTTTTCATGTTCCTCCTGTCATTACAAGCAGTCTGCATCAACAAACATTTCACCTCCCGCTATCATATTTTGGACGCAGATAAACCAGCTGTGATATGAGACATTGCATCTCTGCTATACATTTATTGAACTTATTACACTAATTTTTATTCACTACAGCAAGATCCTACAGCACATAGGCTATAAAGGTTTCTGCTATAGACAGCAAATCGAACATAAAACAAAGCTGTCCTGAGTCCTGACTACTCATCTAGAAATGTAGATTCGGCAAGATCAATGGCACGCGCAAGGCCAGCGGCCTTGTTGAGACATTCCTGGTGCTCGTCGTCGGGTTTGCTGTCAGCCACAATTCCAGCTCCAGCCTGAAGGTGAGCCACCCACTCCTGGCGAGCGTTTCTGTCGGTGTTAGTAAGAGTACATGGCGTCGAATCGAGATCCAGTGGGGAAGACCATAGTCCGCAGAGCGAGCGCGATGTCCATGTCTCCGCGGAAAGAAATCCCTCCAAACCCACCACTGTACGGCCCACGCATCTTCCTTCCATCTGATCAATCAGTTCCATTGCTTTCACCTGGTTCGTTTCAGAAACAAGCATGAGGAAATTGAACTCAGGGGAACAACATTAATGCATGGAAGATGAAGCAAATAAAGAGTGATTAGCAAACTATGGTCAGCAGTCATTTCATGTAAAAGTCTCGAGGTGCTGTATGGTTGGAATTTAGATAAAGGTTTGCTCAAATTCAATGGATTTATCACCTATTTAGTCATATTAGAGTGGTTCTTTTTTCCAGACAACATTCAGGTGATGCAATCATGTTTGTTTCTTACTTGGCTGCAAAACAGAACCAGAGCTAACAAGCTAGCAACAAGTTTGTACTTACCTTTGGAGCATCAGGTTACCATAACTTTTGTATCATTAAACCTACTTACTCCAAAACAACTATAGACAAGCAGCCAATGCCGATTGCTTATATGGTTATGTTATAACAAATGAATACATCCACGAAAAATTCGAGATTATTGGAGTAGTCTAACAGAAAAGCAGGCTTACGGTTGAGCTAATGTGCATGACATGCGAATATCGCTCAACATTCATCAGTTTCTCCACCTTTACCAAACCTGGTTTACTGGGGGCGGCACCGGGGCCAGGGAGGGAGCCGGGGCACGGCGCCGGGGGCTAGGGGCATCGCCGAGGGCTGGGAGGGAGCTGGGGGGTCCGAGGGAGCGGGGAAGGACAGCTCTGGGGAAGGAGGAGGCGAGAGGCCGGGGAGGAGCGGATGGGGGATCGATCTAAGGAGAGGAGAGATGGCTGAGAGGTATATTATTAAAAAAATATTCTATACAGGGGTTTTATGAAAGGTTCATTAAGGGGAGGATTTCACCCTCCTTAATCCGAGCCGTACAGCCCGAATCGGATGGCTTTGGAGAAGTTTTAGCATTTTAGCACTGAATAGACCTTTAGCACTAGATATGCTCCCATATATATGCATACATATACATAGATATATATACATATATACATATACATATATATACTCTCAATCGCCTTCTACAATCCTTGCACCAATTTCTCCCTCCAATGTCATACTCGCATTTTTTATATATTGGCCCTTTTTTTTGGCTTTTCAGCTAGTTTTTTGCTTCAACTTCTTTCAACAATTACTATTCATTAGACTTATAAACCACAGCCCAAATGAACAAGACTATCTACCCACGTCAAACAACACTACCCCTTCCAATGAGCTTCACCACTGCTAGCGCCATCACTTGGCACGGTAAATTGTAGGATCGTATGGCGCAATCAGAGGGGGTGAATGATTGACTCCGCTTCTTGGTACCTAAAATCAAATCTCAAACCACAAGAAAAATAATATAACTTGCAGACGTGAAATTCGACCACAAGACGCTCGACCGTGTGCACGGGCTCGATGGAGGTTCTGACCGCTCGGCGTTCGACCGCTCCTCGACCACTTGACTACTCCGACAGCTCTAGTGCTCCGACCGCTAGAACACTTTGATCGCTCGCTTTGACCACCTTTGCACATAGTCAAAATCTCCCTTCGCTCGAAAGCTTCAGCTGCTCGAACAAGAACACGCCAAAGACAATACCGTGCTCGTTTCTCGCAAGGTCAAGATGTATTAGCACACTGCCGCCGAAGACACATGAAAATAATGCTCATAAAACATATCGCTGACACCGACTAAATTTTCTTCGAATAGAGTTGATATATTATTTCTATATCATGTAATGGCTACAAAGCGCTCTCACGGCACCCCTAAAAACCATAGCACAAAAAGCATCCTCAAAGCCATGGCTAAAACCCTTGGGAGTATCTGAACATGTTACCAGGAGCAAGGTAGTTCGTCTCTACAAATTTCAGTGGAGCAATCATTTTGAGGAGGAGGCCACATGGGAGCGTGAGGAGGATCTCGGAGCGTGAGGAGGATCTCAGAGCGGAGTTTCCTAACCTATTCCTTTAATGAGCCTGATTCTCGGGGTTGAGATTCTGTTTAAGGGGGGAGGTTTGTAATATACTGATTTTCAGAGCCTTGTTGAAGCTTTAAAATAAAATTCACCATTTGGATTTTCTTCCTGGAACTAATACAGGCTTAACAGGAATTTTTTTCTTTGGAAATCTAAAATATTTAGTATGACTAAAGTAAACATCAAATAAAAGAAAACTAGTTTCTGTTGAGTTCCTTGTGCTGCAAGGAATTCATTTGTATTTTTTGGATTTATTTGCTATTTTCTAGAGCTCAAATGAATTTATGGGAATTTCCAAAAATAGAAAAGCCCTAAAATCCATAAAAAGGCCTTTGGGCTGTAACCCGTCTTTTCCTCTCGGCTCAGCCCGCGCGTCAGCCTGCTCTGGCCTACCGTCCTCTTTGCTGGATGGTTGACACGTGTCGACCATTGGCCTCGTCTTCTCGCCCACACCCTTGTTGGTCGTCCACCTGTCGACGTGTGCGTTGTCGTCCTCACGGATTCTCATCGTCGCCATCTCCGACCGAGATTCCCTCGACGTCCGAGCTGTGCCCATCTCAGACTCATCGTTTGTGCCGCCCGTGGTCTTCTCGGCGTCTGTGTATAAAAGCTGAGCCCATGCCTTGCTTTTCGCATCCTCACAGCCGCTCACTTCCAACGAGATCGCTCGTGCGCTGTCACCGCTGCACCTCTGCGGCCGCTTGCCGAGTTGCCCTCGCCACCGGTGAGTCCACTGTTGAGCCGTCCTCCACTTCCGCCCCGCTTCGCCGTTCTGCCTCGTCAATGGTCAGCACGCCGCCGCCCTCGCCGGTCATCCCGCCACGATCGACCACACCGCCGCCTCGATTCACGCGCCCCGCCGATGTCATCGCGCACCCACGCTGTGCGCCGCTTTGCCTCCTCCATGCACCCCATCTACCATGAGCCGATCCTCTGACCCATGGGCCTAGCTGAGTCACCAAGCCACGTCAGATCCACTATGCCATAGACCAATGGATCAAGCCTCGTCATCACTGTCATGTCAACCCTAGCCACCACATCAGCAAAGCCCATCACCGTACACTGTTCCATGAGTCAGGCCCCCGTAGACTAGCTTTTCCGTACACTAAGTCCACACCACAATAGAATTTCCAACCTTTTTCTTTAGATTAGATTTTTCTAAGAGTCCGTTCTCCTCCGTCCTAGCTCCGATTGACCCGATTCTTATTTCTAAATTCATATAAAATTTAGATCTACCTTTTGGTTCCTATTTTGAAGTTTGTTTGAATTTTGTTAATTTTATTATGTGCATCGTTTTATTTTTTCTCTCGTTAGATCACGTCTTCGAAGGAGCTAAAGCAAGATCTCAAGATCAAGAGTCATTAACTGAGAAAGGCCAAGGTAAGTCATGTCCTTTGATTATATTGAATCTAGTTTTGAAATCTATTTATTTATTATTTTATTTTAAATTATCATGTATTGCTATTTTATTACAAACCCTTGTACTTAGTATTTATTATCCAATTTGATTAATCCCTCCTTGAAACTTTAAATACCATGATTCCTTTGTCACCATAGGATGAATGTTTATCTAGTAATATAATATTAGTTGTCACATAGATTGTACGTTTAGTATACATGGTTGTGCTTGTAGTATGTTAGGTTATCATCACATATAATCAAATAATTAATTTTGACTTAATGAGATTCTGAATCGTGGTTGTACCACTGTTATAAAATTTGTGTGCCATGACATTGGTGTGTCATTGATGGTGATTATACAAAATTGGTTTCACTTGGACGAATGATCATACAGTAAAGGGGGTGCAGTTTGCACATTAGGATGTGGATGTTTCGCTTGGGTAATGTCTAAGGACTTAACTTTGTGCGTCATTGATCTGAGTCTTACCATGCAACCATATGTGATATGTCTGGTATGAGATACCTGGCTGATTAATTTGTGATATTTCAATTTTGATTCCGCTGTTGTGATAAACATGATTGCTGATTTCCATGATGTCGGGACCCCGGATTACCAAATCCGGACCCTCTGTGTATTACAGCACTAGTCCCAGATCAAAGCTAGTGCACACAGTTAAATAGTGATGATTACATTGCTAAAGACGAATATTACAATAATATAAAGAGTACTGACCAAAGGTCTTACAACACAAACGAAGTTTCTAGACCTCACAAATAAACATAAACACAGCGGAAGCAAATAAACTTGATAAAGACCCATCAATACGCCACAGGCAATTGACTGGGGAGCGCGACCTAAACGTCTGGAAATCCTTCATCAAATCCCACCGCAGAGTAGTCGAAGCCTCCATCTTGAACTTCATACTCCTCTGAGATATATATTTTAGGTGTAGCATGTGAGTACATAAAGTACTCCGCAAGTCTTGGGAAAATGTAATAGATGCATGGTTTAACAAAGAGGGCTATATGGCTATTTTGCACAAAGCAACATTTTATTTTCAATAACTATTTTTGAAGGCGACAGTTTAACTGAAGTATTTACTCTAACTAAAATCATTAAGCATTTTTACTCATAAAGATTCTACCACCAAGTTTGATACTACGGGTTCCAACCACCCACACTGGTTCCAACCACCAGGACAATTTCCCCGAGAGTTCTATCCACTCTCGGATTCCCAAAACTTTTATTTTAAAAACCAAAGATAAAGATCTACCATGTGAAAGCATTCCTTGCCGCCTTGACCGTGGGCACGGCTATTCGAATAGTTTTACACTCTGCAGAGGTTGTACACTTTACCCACAAGAGACAAGTTATCTTAATAGCCGACATGCTTCCTTAGGCATGAGACCCAGATAACATATCACAAAGCTTTTACCATACTCTAGTCTAGCTAGACACCACCCGCTGAGGTTTCACCGCTGAAGGGTTAACCACCCAGACAGAAGCCCCCTCTTGCGCGTATGAGTACAGTAACCCTGTCCCTCATCGTGAATAACCAGTAACCCTGGCACTCACTTTCCACTGGTGATATCTAAACTAGCCTATCATAAGTTAATCAGCTAGGTCGTACCCATATAGACATGTGGTTGTACGGTAGTGCTCAGACTGGACAAACACAAGCGTCGGTCCTTAATTGACTAGGGCGGAACATACACTTTTCAAGATCTCGTGCTAACCGCACCAATCCAAACCAACCATCCGCCCCAGTCTAAAATAATTTTCACAATTTAATTTATTTCACATGAACAGAGGCAACTCCATTTGCCAATCTATTCTGAACAAAAGTCTAATTTATTGGAATGTAATTCCCAATCCAAAGTTACTAAAGTTATATAGCTTGTCTAAGCATCTTACTACCGATACAACAATTATCAAAGGTTCATAATACTCTCATTGTTGAGACAAAAGTGATCCTATGGTTACAAGGGTACATGGTATTCAAAGTTCAATCGAGGGCATAGCAATAGTTGGGATAACTAATACCATAAGGCGTAAATTAACATTTTATGTAACATAGCGAATGCAATAAATTTAAAATATTCAAAAACATTTCACAATCATAGGTTCAAGATGGTCAAAGGAGACTTGCCTTCGTGGGTGAATTCTCGATTCTCTAGTCATGGCTCTGCGAACTCTTGACCGATCGATTCTACGCAAAACGAGAACACAAAGGACAAATAAATACAAATAAAAGTATAGATATTATAATAATATTACTGGAATGAAGTTTATAAATTTAGATGAATTTAGGAGGAAGTTTCAATGGAATCGGAGTTCAAACGAGGAGAAAGGGTATTTGAAATTTGAAACTTGAATTTCAAAATATCAAATAAATTTTAAAAATTTGAAAGGATGGCCGAAATGTAAAGATTGAAATTTTGATGAATTTAGAAATTTGAATGGACTCAAACGGAGTTAGGATGAAAAGTTATGGCCTTGGGAAGTTTGAAATCGAGAAAATGAATAAACCGAATTTTTAGAATTATTTTTCGAAGGAAAATGAATTATTGCGTCATCTGACGTCAGCCCTAGGGCAAGAAGCACCGACGTGCGGGCCGGGTCTATGGACCGGGTCCATGGACCTTCGGAGACCGAGGTGGCACGGGTGAGTTGGCGCCGACGCGCGGCCACTGGCTACCGAGGTGGCGCGGCGTGGCGCCATGTGGCGCCACGTCGGACGGGTGTGGCCCACGGGCAGGCGGCGGCGGCGGCGGCGCGGCGGCGGGCGGCGGCGAGGGGCGGAGGAGGGAGAGGGAGTGTAGGGGAACTCGGTGGTGGCTCGGGTTTTACCGGAGGCGGCCGGAGACGTGCCGGCGACGAGGAGGAGGTGGCGGCGGCTCGGGGACTTCGGTGCCGCGGTGTTCCGGCGACGGGGAGAGGCGGCCGAGGTGTGGAGCGGCTTCACGGCGGCGCGGGGAAGGCAAGAGTGGTGACGGGTGAGTGGCGGGCTCGGCGGCGATTTCATGGGAGGTCGAGGCGGCGGCGGCGACAATGGTGCAGTGCCGGGCGCTAGGGCGGCCGTGAGAGAAAGGGAATGGGGAAAGGTGGAGGGAGGACGGAGGTGCTCGGGAGGGTTTATAGGGGCGAGGGGAGGAACCGGCGGCAATTCGTCACGGAGTGGGGAGGTGGCGGTTGCCGAGAGAGAGGAGGGTGGGCGTGGGAGAGAGGGGAGTGGGGCGTGGGGGCGGGGTGGTTGGGGAGAAGTGGGCGCGGAGAGGGGAGGCGCGTTTGACCGGGCGGCGGGCGAGGAAGGAGGAGGCGGAGGTCGGGATGACAAGGCGGCCCGGGCGGCAAAGTGAGAGAGGTGGGGCGGTGGCGATCGGGCCTGGCTGGCGTGGTGATCTGGGCCGCCCACGTGGCGGGCAGAGGGAGGGGGAAGGCGGGATGGGCGGGGCGACGTGGAGGCGATCCGGCCGTCCACGTGGCGGCCGGAGGGGAGGGAGGGGTTTTTAAATTTTTATTTTTAATTTCTGATTTACAGAAAATACTAGAAAACTCAATAAGCCTCAGAAAAATACAAAATAAACTTCTAAAATTCTAGAAAAATTTATATAAGTTTTTAGATACCTTTTGAGCTTAAATAAAATATTTCCAAGATGTTTTGAAGATATATTTTCATATTAAAATTTCTTTTTAATTCTAAAAATTGATTTTAAAAACTGGAAAACTCGTAAAATTCAAATAAGATCCAAATATTTTAAAATAATTAATTTGAATTTAAATTTTCAAGATTTGCAAATTTTGGGATGTTACAAACCTACCCCCCTTAGGATGAATCTCGGCCCCGAGATTCGGATGGACTGGGAAAAAGATCGGGAAACTCTGATCTCAAATCTTCTTCACGCTCCCAAGTTGCTTCAGACTCGGAATGATTACTCCATTGAACTTTACAGAATTTGATGCTCTTGCTTCTGGTTCGACGTTCTGCTTCATCCAAAATTTTGATTGGATACTCTGGATATGTTAGGTCCTCTTTCAAAGTCACTTCTTCTAAAGGCATTTGTTCTTCTGGAACTCTGAGACACTTTCTTAACTGAGACACATGAAAGACGTTGTGCACATTCGACAACTGAGGTGGGAGATTTAGCTGGTAAGCAACTTCTCCCCTTTTGGCTAGAATAGGGAATGGTCCAATAAATCTCGGAGCAAGTTTCCCAGTAACACTGAAACGACGCAAACCCTTGAAAGGTGAAACTTTCAAATACACATGATCTCCAAGTATAAATTCTAACGCTCTTCGACGATTGTCTGCGTAGCTTTTCTGTCTTGTTTGTGCTGTCTTTAACTGCCTTGAACCGCATTTAACTTGCTCTTCTGCTTGCTTCAACACATCAGGTCCAAATACTTGTCCTTCTCCTGTTTCTTTCCAATACAATGGTGTTCTGCATTTTCTGCCGTACAGTAGTTCAAACGGAGACATTTGCAAGCTAGATTGATAGCTGTTATTATAAGAGAATTCTGCATATGGCAAATTTTGATCCCAGCTAGCTTTATTTGCCAAAGCACAAGCTCTCAGCATGTCTTCCAATATTTGATTTACTCTTTCTGTTTGTCCATCAGTCTGCGGATGATATGCCGTACTGAAATTCAAGTTTGTCCCCAAGAGCTCATGCAGCCTCTGCCAGAATCTTGATGTGAATTGTGTTCCTCGATCTGACACGATTTTCTTTGGGACTCCATGTAAACAAACTATTCTTGACATGTATAACTCTGCGAGTTTATCTCCAGAGTATGTGGTCTTCACAGGTATAAAGTGTGCAGCTTTTGTTAGTCGGTCCACAATAATCCAAATTGAGTCATAACCCGACTTGGTTCTTGGCAATCCTGTTATGAAGTCCATACCAATCTCTTCCCATTTCCATTCAGGTATCTGCAAAGGTTGCAACAGTCCAGCAGGTCTCTGATGTTCAGCTTTGACTCGCTGGCACACATCACACAAGGCTACATATTCAGCAATTTCTCTTTTCATACTTGACCACCAGTATCTTTCTTTGAGATCTTGATACATTTTTGTGCTTCCGGGATGAATTGAGTATCCAGACTCATGAGCTTCCTTCAGGATTAGTTCTTTTATTTCTTTCTTTTCGGGTACAAGAATTCTTTTTCCAAACCAAAGGATACCTTCTTCATCTTCTGAAAAATTTGGTGCTTTACCCCTTTTCATATTCTCTTTGATTTCTTTGACATAACTATCTTCTCTTTGGGCTTCCTTTATCTGGTTCTCTAAAATTGGTTGAATCTCCAAAGTAGCTAGGAATCCTTCTCCTACTACTTCTAGATTGAGCATTGAAATTCTTCATGAAGTGCGGGTTGTTGTCTTTGATCATCAGATTATTGCAATAGCTTTTTCTGCTCAAGGCATCCGCTACTACATTAGCCTTTCCTGGATGGTAATGAATTCCCACATCATAATCCTTTATTAACTCCAACCATCTTCTCTGTCTCAGATTGAGGTCAGGTTGAGTGAAAATATACTTCAAACTCTTGTGATCCATATAAATTTCACAACGGTTGCTGATTAAATAATGCCTCAGATTTTTAGAGCATGCACAACAACACTAGCTCTAAATCATGGGTTGGGTAGTTACGCTCATGCGGGCGCAATTGCCTTGAAGCATAAGCTACCACCCTTCCTTCTTGCATCGAACACGCCTAGACCTTGTCGGATGCATCGAAATACTTCAAAATCTTTCCCGATATCCGGAAGAGTCAATCTTGGTGCAGTTAACCTCTTCTTCAGCTCTTGGAAACTGTCTTCACATGATTTACTCCATTCAAACTTCTTTTCTTTCTTTAGTAATTGGGTGAGTGGTCTGGCTAGCTTGGAGAATCCTTCTATGAAGCGACGGTAATAACCAGCTAATCCCGTAAAACTTCGATCTCGATTCATCGACTTGGGTTGTGTCCATTATATATATCATCACCTTCTCGTGATCCACGACACTCCTCTGCTGAAATCACATGACCCAAGAAATCTACCTTCTTTAACCGAACTCACACTTGTCGAACTTGGCATACAATTTGGTGTTCTCTCGAGTTTTCCAATACTATCCTCAGGTGTTGGGCATGTTCTTCTTCATTTCGAGAATAAATTAGAATGTCATCAATGAATACAACGACAAACTTATCCAAATATTCCATAAACACCTTATTCATCAGATTCATAAAATACGCAGGAGCATTGGTCAAGCCAAAGGATATTACTGTAAACTCGTATAACCCATAACGAGTAGCAAATGCTGTTTTTGGTATATCCTCCGGTCTAATCTTCATTTGATGATATCCTGATCGAAGATCAATCTTGGAAAAGACACATGATCCTTTTAACTGATCAAATAAGTCATCTATCCTGGGTAGAGGGTACTTGTTCTTGATTGTTGCATCATTCAATGCTCTGTAATCCACACACATACGTAGACTGCCATCCTTTTTCTTCACTAGAAGTACTGGTGCTCCCCATGGTGAAGAACTTGGTCTGACAAATCTTTTCTCTTGTAGTTCTTCGATCTGCTTCTTGACTTCTGCTAGATCATTGGCAGACATCCGGTAGGGTCTCTTGGAAATTGGGGCATTCCGGTACAGATTAATAACAAATTCAACTTCTCTCTCGGTGGCAATCCCGGTAAATCTTCAGGAAATACATCTGGATATTCTTGTACTATAGGCACTTTTTCCATAGTTATTCCTTTCAAGCTATTCAATTCACAACCATTCCTTGCGGATAAACTCGGCTTGCACTCTATTTGGATTCCTTCAGAGTTGGTAAGAGTAATAGCACGGTTGGCACAATCTATTTGCCCTTTATACTTGGTTAACCAATCCATTCCAAGTATCACATCTAGACTATTGAGTCTATTATAATAAGATCGCCTAGGAACTTAACTCCATTTATATCTACGGTTGCTCTAGGGCAGACCGTATTAGTCCTCATTTCCCTTCCCGGTGATTGGACTAGCATATTATTCTTTAACATTTGAGCATTCAAATTGTTTCTTTCAACAAATCCTTTGAAATAAACGAATGCGAAGCTCCAGAATCAAATAATCTTGAGGCGGTCTTGAGTTGACAAGGAACTTACCCGAACTACTACGGTGCTTCCGAGTCGCTACTGTGGTAACATGGTTGACATGTCCCTATTTATCACTTGTGGAGTCCTTGTCGCTTGCGGTGTTCCACGGACTTGTCCTGTTTGGTGGGGCTCGTCTTGGAGTAGTCCCTGGTTGAAACAGACAGAGTCACTGGCTGGGCGTTTCATGACGATTGTTGGCGTAATGCCCCATGTTCTTGCAGTTGAAGCACTGAATTCCTGCTGTTGCAGTCTTGTTTTGTTGGGCTTGACCTCCATTGATTGGTCGAGGAGCCTGAGGTATTGGACGAGGTCCACTGATTGGTGTCCTCGGCACACTCGGCATAGAAGGCCTGAAAAAGTGTGGCTGATTTGGACGGTGGCGAGTGTTATTGGCACCTTGCTGTGCCTGAAATTTCCTCTTTCGGACTTCATGTAGCGGCGTTGGGCATCTTCTTGGATGATCGCTTTGTTCACCATGTCTTTGGAAAGTTGGATAATCATTAGACACTAATCGCACCTTGAGATTGGGATCCGGTCCTTGCATGAATCTCCAAATTTTTGCTACATCAGTTGCAACATCCTCTGAAGCATATCTGGCTAGTTGGGTAAATTTGTTCAGATACTCAGTAACGCTGAGGTTTCCTTGCTGCAACTTATAGAATTCCATCCTTTTCATTTCCATGATTCCGGAGGAATATGTGCGAGACGGAATGCTTCTTCAAACTCAGCCCAAGTGATATCTTGTGCATTCTGGTGAGCAGCACAATAGTTCTCCCACCAATTAGCTGCGATTCCTTTCAGCTGGTGAGCAGCATACAACACTTTTTCATTTCCATTGCATTGTGCCAAATTCAGCTTCCTTTCGACGTCCTTGATCCAGTCGTCAGCTTCCATTGGGTCTACTGACCCACTGAAAGTTGGGGACGAGTTCTCATAAACTCCCCCAGCTTGGATTGTGGTGCTTGATTGGGTGCTCGCGAATTTCTTGGACTTGGTTTTGGGCTAATGCTTGGAGTAATCAGAATCGCATGGCCATCATCTTTCCAAGTTAGGGGCTTGAACTGGCGGGGGTGGAATTGGATTATTGCCTTCTGGCTGAGCATTGACATTCTGGCTGTTGCCGGCACTGTTCCTTGTGTTCACCATCTTCGAGGTAATTGGGGTTAGCAAAAGGAAAGAGGGA
Organism: Bonia amplexicaulis; assembly: GCA_036346245.1. Lineage (NCBI taxonomy): Eukaryota > Viridiplantae > Streptophyta > Magnoliopsida > Poales > Poaceae > Bonia > Bonia amplexicaulis. The sequence goes on from CM070766.1 coordinate 12,783,502, forward strand.
AGTAGCATAGGTAAGAGATTAGGGGAGACTTAACCACATCCCAAACAAACACAAGGAAAAACACGGACAACAAAATGAAAGGAAATTTGTCTTGAATTCAAATTAAATTTTTAAAGGAAATGGCTGTACCACAGGTGCACAAGTGCTTGGTACAGTCCATCCCACACACTAGAATAAAATACAAATCGTTCTAAGGAATTAAACATTAAATTGGGTGCTACGGTCTCTGCAACTACTTGTCCTCCTCGAAGACAAGCTCCTCCGGATCCTCCTCTGGATCCTCCTCTAGGATACCCACGTGGCGCAGCTTACAACCACACTCGGGGCGGTTGCAAGAGGCACGGGTATGAAGACGGTCACTACTGCTGGAGGCAATAGACCGAGAGCAGGAACGGGAATGAGAGAGACTGCGTCTCTTGCTGGAGTCTCCGATGTCGATGTCGGGCAAAGGACTAGGGCGCCGCACACTCTTGCGCGCCGTGAGTAAGGTACGGGGTCCTGTGCGACGAGTCGGAGCCTGGTTGTTGGGGACGATGGCTGGTACTGGTGAAGATGGTGTGTAGTCGGGTGGAGACCGGCATTCGCTCGGGTCGCCTCGCTCAAACTCTGTTGCTCGCTCGGATGAGCCGAGCACGGAGAGTGTCGGAATCTTGGTAGGCGGAAGTGAGAAGCATCTGAAGCTGTCCAATCTCCTCCAAAGCGCTGGCATAGGTGGCTGCCATCGCCTGAGTGAGCTGGACCTAATGTGAAAGGCGGGGATCGTCCACGGCGATCTCGAAGGGCTGCGGATGACTCTGTCCCGCACAAGTGGATGAAAAGAAACAGAAGGCGATCGCTGCAGTAATCCCCGTAAAACGACATGCACGGTTATGGCCTAACGAGCTGCATCCTGAGTGGCGTCCGAACGATCAGCCCGAGGATGATCAATGGGTATCTATGGGATTGAATTCCCTTCCGTGCATACAGGAATACCTCCATTGTCCAAGAATCTCGATCTAATATCCGTAGGACTTTCGCGCCTCCGAAGATAGGCGGTGAGACGGAACTTCAGTCTCGCATTAGTTGGCGAAGAAGCTCAACAAATGCACCCTCAGTCTCAGCATGGGAGATGTAGTCCCACGAATCCGCGGAGATAGAGCCGGCCACCTACAAATTTTGAAAAGATAGAGAAGTTTAGTAAACAATTTTGAGTAAGTGATTATAAATAGAACAGAGATAAAGAAGTATAGAAACACTTTCTAAAATATATATTTTTAATAAATATAGGTCCTTAAGGCTTTTGTCATTCTAAACTAGATCACGTCCTACAGTCAACATTGGCTCTGATACCATCTCTGTCGGGACCCCGGATTACCAAATCCGGACCCTCTGTGTATTACAGCACTAGTCCCAGATCAAAGCTAGTGCACACAGTTAAACAGTGATGATTACATTGCCAAAGACGAATATTACAATAATATAAAGAGTACTGACCAAAGGTCTTACAACACAAACGAGGTTTCTAGACCTCACAAATAAACATAAACACAATGAAGCAAATAAACTTGATAAAGACCCATCAATATGCCACGAGGCAATTGATCGGGAGCGACCTAAACGTCTGGAAATCCTTCATCAAATCCCACTGCAGAGTAGTCGAAGCCTCCATCTTGAACTTTATACTCCTCTGAGATATATATTTTAGGTGTAGCATGTGAGTACATAAAGTACTCCGCAAGTCTTGGGAAAATGTAATAGATGCATGGTTTAACAAAGAGGGCTATATGGCTATTTTGCACAAAGCAACATTTTATTTTCAATAACTATTTTTGAAGGCGACAGTTTAACTGAAGTATTTACTCTAACTAAAATCATTAAGCATTTTTACTCATAAAGATTCTACCACCAAGTTTGATACTACGGGTTCCAACCACCCACACTGGTTCCAACCACCAGGACAATTTCCCCGAGAGTTCTATCCACTCTCGGATTCCCAAAACTTTTATTTTAAAAACCAAAGATAAAGATCTACCATGTGAAAGCATTCCTTGCCCGCCCTTGACCGTGGGCACGGTTATTCGAATAGTTTTACACTCTGCAGAGGTTGTACACTTTACCCACAAGAGACAAGTTATCTTAATAGCCGACATGCTTCCTTAGGCATGAGACCCAGATAACATATCACAAAGCCGACTAAAGTTATATAGCTTATCTAAGCATCTTACTACCGATACAACAATTATCAAAGGTTCATAATACTCTCATTGTTGAGACAAAAGTGATCCTATGGTTACAAGGGTACATGGTATTCAAAGTTCAATCGAGGGCATAGCAATAGTTGGGATAACTAATACCATAAGACAGAAATTAACATTTTATGTAACATAGCGAATGCAATAAATTTAAAATATTCAAAAACATTTCACAATCATAGGTTCAAGATGGTCAAAGGAGACTTGCCTTCGTGGGTGAATTCCTGATTCTCTTCTTTCATGATTCTGCGAACTCTTCGACCAGATCGGATTCTACGCGCAAAACGAGAACACAAAGGACAAATAAATACAAATAAAAGTACAGATATTATAATAATATTACTGGAATGAAGTTTATAAATTTAGATGAATTTAGGAGGAAGTTTCAATGGAATCGGAGTTCAAACGAGGGAGAAAGGGTATTTGAAATTTGAAACTTGAATTTCAAAATATCAAATAAATTTTAAAAATTTGAAAGGATGGCAGAAATGTAAAGATTGAAATTTTTGATGAATTTAGAAATTTGAATGGACTCAAACGGAGTTAGGATGAAAAAGTTATGGCCTTGGGAAGTTTGAAATCAGAGAAAATGAATAAACTGAATTTTTAGAATTATTTTTCTGAAGGAAAATGAATTATTGCGTCATGCTGACGTCAGCCCTAGGGTAAGACGCACTGACATGCGGGCCCGGGTCTATGGACCGGGTCCATGGACCGCTCGGGAGACCGAGGTGGCACGGGGGTGAGTTGGCCGACGCCGGCGGCCACTGGCGGCCGAGGTGGCGGCGTGGCGCCATGTGGCGGCCACGTCGGACGGGTGGCCGGCCGGCCGGGCAAGGCGGCGGCGGCGGCGCGGCGGCGGCGGCCGGCGGCGAGGGGCGGAGGAGGAGAGGAGTGTGGGGAACTCGGTGGTGGCTCGGGTTTCTGGGAGGCGGCCGAGAGCGGCTTGCGACGAGGAGGAGGTGGCGGCTCGGGGACTTGGTGCCGCGGTGTTCGGCGACGGGAGAGGCGGCCGAGGTGTGGAGCGGCTTCACGGCGGCGGGAAGGCAAGAGTGGTGACGGGTGGTGGCGGCGAGGCGGCGGCGATTTTCGCCGGAGGTCGAGGCGGGCGGCGACAATGGTGCAGTCTTGGGCGCTAGGGCGGCCGTGAGAGAAAGGGAATGGGGAAAGGTGGAGGGAGGACGGAGGTGCTCGGGAGGGTTTATAGGGGCGAGGGAGTGAACCGCGGCAATTCGTCACGGAGTGGGAGGTGGCGCGGTTGCCGAGAGAGAGGAGGGAGTGGGGCGTGGGGAGAGAGGAGAGTGGGGCGTGGGGAAGCGGGGTGGTTGGGGAGAAGTGGGCGCGGAGAGGGGAGGCGTTTGACCGGGCGGCGGTTGCGGGCGGCGTGCGAGGAAGGAGGAGGCGGAGGTCGGGGATGACAAAGGGCCGGGCGGCAGAGAGAGGAGTGCGGGCGGTGGCGATCGGGCGGTGGGCGGCGTGGGTGATCTGGCCGCGCACGTGGCGGGCGAGGAGGGGAAGGCGGGATGGGCGGGCGGCGTGAGGCGATCGGCCGTCCACGTGGCGGCCGGAGGAGGAGGGTTTTAAATTTTTTAATTTCGATTTCTGAAAATACTAGAAAACTCAATAAGCCTCGAGAAAATACAAAATAAACTTCTAAAATTCTAGAAAAATTTATATAAGTTTTTAGATACCTTTTGAGCTTAAATAAAATATTTCCAAGATGTTTTGAAGATATATTTTCATATTAAAATTTCTTTTTAATTCTAAAAATTGATTTTAAAAACTGGAAAACTCAGAAAAATTCAAATAAGATCCAAATATTTTAAAATAATTAATTTGAATTTAAATTTTCAAGATTTGCAAATTTTGGGATGTTACACATGAGGCGCAAGAGGGGGTGTGATGCGAAACCTTAGTGTGGCGAAATTGGGTTGAGGTTGAGCACTGTAAAGGCCTTGCTGTGATTTTCTTTAACGTGAGGATGATCACATCATGTGGGTAAAGTTATATAACCGCTACATAGTGTAAAACTATTCAAATAGCTGTGTCCCCAGTTATGGACAATGCTCGGTGATTTCACACGAGGGGTAGAGTTTTTATAAAAATCTAGTTGAGTTAAGTTGGAAAGTGAATGCTTAGTTCACTGGTGATTCATTACGTGAATGGTTAATTCATGAGTGGTTCATATGAGTGAATGGTCAATTCACTTGTGGTTACTCTCAATTTCTTTGATTATTTATTTATTAATCATTTTCAAAGTTCGCTTTCAATCTATTTATTGTATTCACTTCAAATTATTGCTTTCTGCAAAATAACCACTCATCCATCACTTGGTAAGCCTTGCATATTATATTGTATTTTTGACACAAATGACTTGTTGAGTACTCTATGTACTCACGGCTATATCCACATCTGTTTAGTTGAAGGAGAAGAACCATATCAGCAAGAGGTACCTAAAGAAGGATACTTTGACGATTTCATGGATTAGGACTTCGCTCCTAGTTGATTGCCTGTGGGCATGTCGAATGGTTACTACGCTTATTTTTTATTGTTTTCTGCTGCAAGTTTCTTAAGAATTTCAGGCTATTATCCGTAAGCTTGACAATAAGGTCACAACTTTGATAATTAATAATATTTGAATCTTTTTCTTAGTAAATCGTGATATTTTTTATATTTCATCTATGTTTACACTATGTGCACTAACGTGATCCTGAACTAGTGTGGTATACACAAAAAGTTCGGATTTGCGTATTCAGGTCTCGACACCCGACCATCTCGCGTGACATCATGGACCGCATCGACCTCAGACTTCCCCATCCTAGTCTCGGTCCTCCTCGTCACCGACCATGATCGTCTCCACGCCAACCTACACATCAAAGATCAAAGAACGTTTTCCCCGGCATAAGTTCTTCACAACTTGATCGTCATCAGCACACACACACGAATAACACACCCTTGTCTGACCATAGATATGAATTAAACCATCCACGACCACAAACCAGGTCGTCCATGACCACAAGCCATCACAGAGCAGAGAGAGAGGGAGTAGAGGGGAAGGAGTGAAGAGTATACCAGAGGTGGCCTTGATGTTGACGACAGCGTCCCGCGTGAAGACGCCCGGTGACGGTGACTCAAAGAGCGAGCCATCGATGACGAACTCGTCGTTGGCTCCCCAGTCACCGTCTGGCCATCCGCCGCTAGTGGGCTGGCTCTCGGCATAGTCGAGGTCATGGTCGCCGTCACTTCATCACCGTCCCCACAACCCCTCCGGTGTGGTGCCCTGGCCGGGGAGGAGGAGGCGGTCAGAGGGAGGGAGGCGACCAGGGGAGGTCGGGGGAGGAGGGAGGTGGCCGAGGGAGGAGGAGACGCTGGGGGAGGAGGAGGCGCCGGGGTGTCGGGAGAAGGAGGTGGTGGGGGGGGGTAGGGGATAAGGAGGTGTCGAGGAGGTTGGGGAGGAGGAGGCGGTTGAGGGACAAGGAGACCGCCAGGGGAGGTTGAGGAAGGAGGAAGTAGTTGGGGGCGGTAGCTAGGGGTGGCCGGTTGGGTGGACATCAATTAGGTTTTGGAGGATTGGAGGTGTGGGGGGTGTGTGTGTGTGTGATGAGAAAGATGAGGATAGTTGGATCTTAATCCAATAGTTGAAAAAAGTGCTTGAGATGTGCTATGATTTTGGCTGATTTCATTTTTGCACTTGTGATATGAGGTGTGTTTTGTTGTTCTTTCTTAAGAAACATCATCATACAAAAATAAGGAGCATTTTTTTACAATTTTGTCTTTATAAATTAGTATATTTAACATATATTTATAATTTTTACATCATAGCTCATTTCATTGTGATTTTATTTTATATAAACAAATTACTACTACATACGCTTCTAATTCTAACATAGCTCCTTTCACCGACTGTCTTTTTAATTCTAGCATTTGATGAGATAACCACCCCATGTATGTTGCAATTAACCATTATATAAATAGAGACAGTCTGTTATTAGTGCATTTATTCTAAGTAGTTACTGAACTTTCGAGAAACTATTTAAAATTGATTTCTTAACTACAATAAACTACACTCATGACTCTGCTTAAACTTTTCTATTTGACCAGTGGGCAGCCCTATCATCTCATTTTAATTGTCATCTTGTTGTCCTATTCACGGACTATTTCTGTTATGGAGTCTCATACTTTTATTTGGACATATATAGCTAATTATTTAAAGCTAAATGTCTCTGAAGATGACTAAAATCACATAATTTGATTTGCTCACATACATATAAATGGAAAATGTCATTCATTATTTTTAAAAAACTTTCTTCAATACAATGAGTCACCTCGTACAAAGGATTGTCTGAAGCAGTAGTGCAAAAGGCAATTTATGAATATTCGACCGATGAGATCCTAATTGTGATGTGAGTGCTCTATAATTTTTTTATTATGCTATATTCCACAATGTATGCTTAGATTATTTTTAAATTTTAACTAGTTTTTAACGAGGTGGGTACAAGAGAAAGGAAGATGGCGGCGGCCGCCACCATTATTGCTGCCGCCTTCGTCGTGTATAGTTACTTCGGGCTAAGCTTAGGCTGCCATGGCACGAACGCCGATACGATGGGCTTTGGGCTGTATTTTGGCTTGGCCGAAGTTAAGACAGACTGGCACGACATGACATGACAGAGTGACTGGACCGAACCGGTGCGACACGAAGTGGCTTCAAGCACGATGAGCCCACGCTGAGCCAGCACCGATGCCCACCTCTACTCATGCATGCAACTCTCTCTATTAAATAATCTTTTCTCTCACATCCATGCATGCAACTCTCTCTATTAAATAATCCTTTCTCTCAAAAGCTCATGCATGCATACGACTCACTAAGTCAGCTCCAGTTAATGACATATATGAATGATTAGTTAACTCTCTCTCCTGCATGCAAATCACACAGCTGCAAGCAAGACACCCTCGAGCCTAATTTTTCTAACAAAATACAAATCTAAAATTTTAACACTTCCAAATTAACAATGATTCATCACAACAATATTTAAAACCTTCTCACATGGTCCTTCGTTTGGCGAAGCCGACTACAAATTCCTTAACCACAACCTTAAAAGAGTACAAAAAATTATCGCACTCTCATAACCCTCACTATCACATAAAAGTTCATCACAAATAGTTCGAAATTGTCATCACAGACGATTCCTTAAACTGTCTAACTTCATTGGTCAGTGATAATAGCAGTTATTTACAGACGGTTTTTGACCTGCCTGTGAAATCCATATCACAGACGGTTTAGAACTAGAACCGTCTGTCATTGTCCGTTATCACAGACAGTTTAAAATCAGAACCGTCTGTAATAGTCAGCTATCACATACGGTTCTCGGTAAAAACCGTATGTGATAGCTATACCAAAGCTAAAAAAATTGAGTAATTTTAAAATGCCTTGGATGCTCAAAATTTGGCTAAGTCTGTATTTTTATATTAGCTTAGATGCTCAAAAATTTAGCTAAGTATGCATTTTTACCGTGCCTTTGATGCCAAATTCTATATTCTTAAGATTGGTCTAACAGATTTTGTACCATTGAGAATCTACGAAAATCACAAATGAACCAACCTACCTTGTCTGCCCTTTTATTTCTAAAAGAAAAAATAACTTACAAACAATATTTGCTAGACGTATTACCTACAAAAACTACTCTTCATTTTCCCACAACTATTTCCATTGGATTAGTAAAATAATATTATTATTATTATTTTAAATCGGCAAACCGGTGCGCTACTTGTCGGTGACACACGCCCACCGGTTTAATAAAGGTATATTACTGTAATTTAGAACAAAGAGTGGATTACTTAAAAAAATCGTGTTACAGCATTCCACAAAAAAATTTGTATTTCTAGCAGCTCATTTTCTATATCTAACATTTTCTACAAAAAAATATTTTTCAATTAGTTTTCTGAAAAATTAGTATCATTTGGTTTCTTAGAAGAAAAAAAGGCGGCTGTTATGAATATTGTGTGTATATTGAAGAGCACCAATGGGCAATATATAGGGAGTATAAAGAGATATTACAGGGGAATATGCCACATTAGATAAGGAAAGCGAGACATATACGTAAAGGAATAAAACGATTCCTATTCTATCTCTAATACCCTTAACAACTCCCCTCAAATACAAGGCGTATGCAACAGCATTGCATTTGAAAAAGGGTTAACACTAAAACAAAATAAATCCGAAGTCCGAGTCTTGATAATATCGTTGTTGCGTGCAGTTTTTGAATAAACTGTCAAATCAAGCTGAAGAGGAATAGATAGATGCATGATGGCGCAAATCGAAGCCCAAGAGGCGGCGGCGCAGTGGACAGAGGACGTGCGGCGGCCTTACAAGCTCGGGGCGGTGGCTAGAGAAGCGGCGGCATCATAACAACTTCTACGATCTGCACGCAGCTCAGAGAGTAGAGCGGCGGCTGCTGCCATGCAAAAGAAAATTCCTACACTTCTATGACTGACAATAATTTTGTGGACTCGTACGGCTTGAACGAACTAAAAATTAGAACTATGGACCTGGATGGACGCAACGAAAGACTCACGAAAAATAACTAAAGACTGACTCAAAAGAAATTAGTAGTAGAAAGACGGAAGACTCAAAACCACATAGACTCGTCGGCGACAGGAAAATAAAAGAAAAACAATTCAGCGCACCCTCACCCCAATAAAAATTCAGCGCACCGTCGCCCCTCACTCTCTCTCTCCACCCCCGATCCCCTCTCGCACAACTGCCCGCTCTCTCTTCACTCCCGCCCGCCCGCGTCTCCCCCCTCACTCGGAGAGAAGAGAAGCGGCGAGCTCCCGCGGGAGGCGACGGCCGGAGAAGAGGCGGGACGGCGGGACCGGGAGATGGCGGCGAGGTTTGGGCTGGTCGCTTCCGACTCGGTGGAAGCCGGCCGGGAGAGGAGACGAGAGGAGCGACAAGACGGCCCGGCGCGAGACGCCCGGATCCGGTGAGGAACGGGGATCCGGCGGGCGCTAGCGCTGGCAACGACGGCGGAGGGCGCGGCGATCGGATCCGACGGATCCGGCGAGGAAGGCGGATCCGGCGGAGCCGGGCGCGGCGGCGGCGACGGCCGGACAATCGGATCCGGCGTGGAGGTGGCGATCCGCGGATCCGGCGAGGAGAAGATAGAGGCGGGAGACGGCGACCACGGCGGCAAGGCGAACGGCGTCGGATCTGGCGGCGGCGGCGGCTCGGGCGGAGACAACCCGAGCGACGACGGCTCGGGCGGAGACAACCCGAGCGACGACGGCTCGAGACAGCGGCCGTGCGGCAACCGGCTCTAACGGAGATGAGGAGGCGGCGACGGCACAGCCCAACAAGATGACCGCCCCTGGGAGAATAGATCATCCTCCCAGGGGCAACAACAGCGAAAGTAGATGAGGTTAGGGTTTTAACCTAAACTCTTATACCATGTTATGAATATTGTGTGTATATGAAAGAGCCCCAATTGACAATATATATAGGGAGTACAAAGGGATATTACAGGAGAATATACCACATGAGATAAGAAAAACGAGGCATATACGAAAAAAAATAAAACGATTCATATTCTATTTCTAATATCTTTAACAGTGGCGATCTCGCGCGAGCCGGCCTAGACCACCTCGCGCGGCACACGGGCGCGCCAGGCCGATCACGTGGTACCCGACCTTGCCAACAACCGTCACGCGGTGTCCAACCACGCAAGGGGACCAAAATGGTCCATTCTGCCGGCCGGGGGCGTCTCTTGTCCAACCATGAAAGGGAGGACTGCCAACAGGCTCCCAAGGGTCTTCTCATGTAGATACCATGGAGCAGTAGAAACGATTTGCCATGCTGAATTGTTCAGCCACTCATTTATAAGGTTATAAACTGAATATAGGGGCTGCATATCAGGGAAGGCAGAAAGACGAAGTATTTCTTCAGGAAGTCACCGTCAGCTAAGACGGCTAGATTGACCGAAAATTCGTCTCTTGTCCAACCATGAAAGGGAGGACTGCCAACAGGCTCCCCAGGGTCTTCTCATGTAGATACCATGGAGCAGTAGAAACGGTTTGCCTTACTGAATTGTTCGGCCACTCCTCATTTATAAGGTTATAAACCGAATGTAGGGCGCATATCGTGGAAGGCGGGAAGACAAGTATTTCTTCAGAAGTCACCGTCGGCAAGACACAGCTAGATTGACCGAAAATTGTCTCTTGTCCAACCATGAAAGGGAGGATCGCCAAGAGCTCCCTGTGGTCTTCTCATGTAGATACCATGGAGCAGTAGAAACGATTTGCCTTACTGAATTGTTCGGCCACTCCTCATTTATAAGGTTATAAACTGAATGTAGGAGCAGCATATCAGGGAAGGCAGGAAGACGAAGTATTTCTTCAGGAAGTCACCATCAGCGCACACGGCTAGATTGACCGAAAATTCATCTCTTGTCCAACCATGAAAGGGAGGACTGCCAACAGGCTCCCAAGGGTCTTCTCATGTAGATACCATGGAGTAGTAGAAACGGTTTGCCTTCTTGAATTGTTCACCACTCATTTATAAGGTTATAAACCGAATGTAGGAGCGAGATATCGTGGAAGGCAGAAAACAAAGTATTTCTTCAGAAGTCACCCGTCAAGACACGGCTAGATTGACCGAAAATTCGTCTCTTGTGCAACCATGAAAGGGAGGACTGCCAACAGGCTCCCAAGGGTCTTCTCATGTAGATACCATGGAGCAGTAGAAACGGTTTGCCTTACTGAATTGCTCAGCCACTCCGCATTTATAAGGTTATAAACTGAATGTAGGAACTGCATATCAGGGAAGGCGGGAAGACAAGTATTTCTTCAGAAGTCACCGTCACAAGACACGGCTAGATTGACCGAAAATTGTCTCTTGTCCAACCATGAAAGGGAGGATCGCCAACAGCTCCCAAGGGTCTTCTCATGTAGATACCATGGAGCAAGAGAAACGGTTTGCCTTTGTGAAGTGTTCACCACTCATTTATAAGGTTATAAACCGAATGTAGGAGCAAAGATATCGTGGAAGGCGGAAAACAAAGTATTTCTTCAGAAGTCACCCAACAAGACACGGCTAGATTGACCGAAAATTCGTGTCTTGTGCTACCAAGAAAGGGAGGATCGCCAGCAGGCTCCCAAGGGTCTTCTCATGTAGATACCATGGAGCAAGAGAAACGGTTTGCCTTGTTGAATTGTTCACCACTCATTTATAAGGTTATAAACCGAATGTAGGAGCGACATATCGGGAAGGCAGGAAAGCAAGTATTTCTTCGTGAAGTCCTTGTCAACAAGACACGGCTAGATTGACCAAAACTCGTCTCTTGTCCAAGCATGAAAGGGAGGATCGCCAGCAGCTCCCAAGGGTCTTCTCATGTAGATACCATGGAGCAAGAGAAACGGTTTGCCTTACTGAATTGTTCGGCCACTCCTCATTTATAAGGTTATAAACCGAATGTAGGAGCGCATATCGTGGAAGGCGGGAAGACAAGTATTTCTTGAGAAGTCACCGTCGAGCACACGGCTAGATTGACCGAAAATTGCCTCTTGTCCAACCATGAAAGGGAGGATCGCCAACAGCTCCCAAGGGTCTTCTCATGTAGATACCATGGAGCAGTAGAAACGGTTTGCCTTGCTGAATTGTTCAGCCACTCATTTATAAGGTTATAAACTGAATGTAGGAGCAGCATATCAGGGAAGGTAGGAAAACAAAGTATTTCTTCAGGAAGTCACCGTCAGCGCACATGGCTAGATTGACCGAAAATTCGTCTCTTGTGCAACCATGAAAGGGAGGACTGCCAACAGGCTCCCAAGGGTCTTCTCATGTAGATACCATGGAGCAGTAGAAACGGTTTGCCTTGCTGAATTGTTCAGCCACTCATTTATATGGTTATAAACTGAATGTAGGAGCAGCATATCAGGGAAGGCAGGAAAACGAAGTATTTCTTCAGGAAGTCACTGTCAGCGCACACGGCTAGATTGACCGAAAATTCGTCTCTTGTCCAAGCATGAAAGGGAGGACTGCCAACAGGCTCCCAAGGGTCCTCTCATGTAGATACCATGCAGCAGTAGAAACTGTTTGCCTTGCTGAATTGTTCAGCCACTCATTCATAAGGTTATAAACTGAATGTAGGAGCAGCATATCAGGGAAGGCAGGAAAACAAAGTATTTCTTCAGGAAGTCACCATCAGCGCACACGGCTAGATTGACTGAAAATTCGTCTCTTGTGCAACCATGAAAGGGAGGACTGCCAACAGGCATTTCTTCAGGAAGTCACTGTCAGCGCACACGGCTAGATTGACCTAAAATTCGTCTCTTGTCCAACCATGAAAGGGAGGACTGCCAACAGGCTCCCAAGGGTCTTCTCATGTAGATACCATGCAGCAGTAGAAACTGTTTGCCTTGCTGAATTGTTCAGCCACTCATTTATAAGGTTGTAAACTGAATGTAGGAGCTGCAAATCAGAGAAGGCAGGAAGACGAAGTATTTCTTCAGGAAGTCACCGTCAGGAAATCAAGCGGTACGTAACTCATACCTCGTTGTACATCCACGTTTCTGTACGCAAATTTCCCATGTGATCTTGTACTTCTTTTCCCCATGAAGGGATATGTAATCTTGTATCTGCACACAACTATATTTTGGGTCTTGTCGGAGAATCGCACAATCAAGAAAAATGGTTGTTCTGCATCATCCTTTAATGTTGCCAGCATCAAGCTTTTAATTTGACGGCCAAAGGATCTAGCAAAAAAGGTTAACAGATTATTTAGGACAACATAAGCTGATAAGACTACCATATGACTCCTATTTCTTAAAAAAACAATGAAGTTAGTACCAGTAGATGTTATCTTTTACTTAAAAAAAGAGCCCCATACAATTACGACACTGAACTGCAATAAAACAATAAGGAGTGACTATGTATAACTCAAGTAAAAATTTGGTGCATTTCAGTCAAAATTTTCAACCCCTGATCTAGATCCAACAGCTCAGACACCTCCCTCAATCCTCTAACACCACCCCCTAACCCTACCTGCCCCACACCCACCCTGACACCGCTGCCCCACTTGCACCCACCCCCGCGACGCACACTGCAGCATGCCACCAGACGAGCTCCGCTCATTGCCCCCGTCAGCTGACCCACCTCCACCACCACGGCCGGTACCCCCTGCCGCACCGCCACCTCTTCCGTCTCACATCATTGGAGGTTAGACATTGAAATAAATCCAAATAATATCCTAAACTTTGTTTGAAAGTTCGTCTAGTACCTCGAACTATAAAATCAGACATTTGACCCTCGAATTTTATAATCCAACTTAAATAATACTCTGATCTAGTTTCACATAATAGTATTGCCCATATAACGTGATAGTGAGTAGTTTTACCACGTAGAATAACACATTGACTAACTTAGATCAATAACGTATAAGACCCATAAGAACTTCTTTCCTACTAAACTCTCAGTCGTGCTTTCTGCCCACCACCACCCCTTCCCTGCAACCGCCGCTCCCACCCCTCCCACCCTAACGCTTTTCGTGTCATCAGAGGTTAGACATACAATGGATTACAAAAGAAAGACAGGTGTTCAAAAAATGGATTTAAAGGTGTTAAAAAGTGGGCTAAAACATTCTTTCGGTGCATGAGTGCGACTCTCAGACACTGAAACGTTAAAATACAGAGTAGATGAGCCAACTGTCCGACATACTATATCTGTCTTTCTTGAGTTGATGAACCAACTGTCCGACACTACTATATGTGTTTTTCTAGAGTATGAAACCTATGACTACAAATATGAAATTTTAGCCCCCAGTGCCACCCACAATCTGCCATTAATTAAACTAGTGAAGCTTTTGGCAGATGTAAATGGCTGGATATGTTTACTGCTTTTGCATGCAACATACACAGTTACATAAACTCACATTTGCTCATGTTTCCCAGTGCCAACAATGTTTCCTGTTCTGTTGCTTCTCTTGCCATACGTGCTCCAACCGGCCTCTAGTTCATTTGTTCAAGCAACAGAGAGGCCATTCAATAATAATACTGATGGGGATACCTTGCTGGCGTTCAAGGCAAGCCTAAATGACCAATGGGGTGCCCTAGCCTCATGGAACACATCTACTGACTTCTGCACGTGGCAAGGTGTCACTTGCAGCCTTAAGCATAAGCGTAGGGTCACAGTGCTTAACCTCTATTCAGAGGGCCTTGCAGGCACGATCACACCTTCCATCGAGAACCTCACATTCTTGAAATTATTGAACCTCAGCTGGAACAATTTGCATGGTGAAATACCTTCATCAATTGGTCATCTATCTCGGTTACGATATCTTGACTTATCCAATAACTCATTTCATGGTGAAGTAAAGACCAACTTGAAGAATTGCACCCGTCTTGAAAGGATCAACCTTGATTCAAACCGGTTCACTGGAGAAATCCCCGCTTGGCTCGGAGGCATGTCAAGTCTCAAGGCCATACACCTGCAAAAGAACAACTTCACTGGGATAATTCCGTCATCACTGGGCAACCTCTCGGCACTGCAAGAAATCAATGTCAACGTGAACCAACTTGAGGGTGCCATCCCTGAGGACCTTGGCAGGCTCGGTAGTCTTGAGTTCATGGCGCTGGGTGGAAACCACTTATCAGGCACCATCCCTACAACATTCTTCAACCTTTCCTCACTAATCCACTTCAGTGTGGCAATGAATGAGTTGCATGGCACACTGCCTTCTGACTTGGGTAATCGCCTCCGAAAGCTCCAGTACCTCCTCCTCGGATTAAACCACTTTACAGGAAGACTTCCAGCCTCTCTTGCCAATGCAACGGAGATATATTCTCTAGACATTTCCTTTAACAACTTCACAGGAAGCGTGCCATCAGAAGTCGGAAAACTCTGCCCTGACTTCCTTTCTCTTGAAACAAATCAGCTCACGGCGGCTACTACTCAGGACTGGAAGTTCATGACATTCTTGACAAACTGCACACGCCTCCGTGTAGTTGACCTCCAGTACAACATGCTCGGTGGCATGCTGCCAAGCTCTGTTGCCAACCTATCAGCACAACTCCAGGTATTGTATGTTGGATTCAATGAGATTTCTGGAGAGATACCATCTGGCATCAGCAATCTTGTTGGTCTAAACCGGCTGCAACTCTCTGATAACAAATTTACAGGTGTCTTACCTAACAGCATTGGAAAGTTAAATTTGCTACAATTATTTGCGTTCAGCTATAACATACTGACAGGGTTCTTGCCATCCTCGCTAGGGAACTTGACACAGTTGCTAAAACTTTATACTGAACACAACATGTTTGAGGGGCCACTTCCAACAAGCCTAGGGAGCCTCCAGAAGATAACCGATGCAGATTTTTCAAACAATAAGTTTACAGGTCCATTGCCGACAGAGATCTTTAACCTATCATCCTTGTCATATGCCCTGGATTTGTCAGACAATTATTTTGTTGGTCCTCTTCCACCTGAAGTTGGTGGCCTGACAAAGCTTGCATACTTGCACATCTCCCATAACAACTTATCAGGGCCGCTACCTGATGCACTCAGCGACTGCCGAAGTTTGATAGACCTCCGTTTGGACAGTAACTCCTTCAATAGTAGCATTCCCACGTCTATCAGCAAAATGCGAGGCTTGATATTGCTAGATCTAACAAAAAACAGCTTCTCAGGTGTGATTCCTTGGGAGTTAGGACTCAAGGAGGGCATGAAAGCGTTGTATCTTGCACACAACAACTTGTCTGGGCAAATACCGGAAAACTTTGAAAACATGACATCACTATACCATCTAGACCTGTCCTTCAACCATCTACATGGCAAAATTCCATCTCAGGGCGTGTTCAGTAATGTTACTGGGTTTCTGTTTGATGGGAATTTGGGGCTTTGCGGTGGTATCCCAGAATTACATTTGCCTCCATGCCCGCCAGAATCCATGGAGCACAGCAAAAGGAAACATCATATCATTCTCACAGTAGTTATCCCAATTGCTGGCATCATTCTATGCTTGAGTTTGATGCTTTTTTTCTTCAAAATAAAAAAGAAGCAGAAAGCTCAATCTGCAAGGATGACAGGATTTCAATTGATAGATGACAAGTATCCTAGAGTTTCTTACGCTGAATTGGTCCAAGGAACAAATGGCTTCGCCACAAACAATTTGATTGGTAGAGGAAGGTATGGATCAGTGTATAAGTGCAGTTTGCTGCTCAAAAATATGTTGACCACAGTTGCCGTGAACGTTGTTGATCTTCGACAATCTGGTTCTTCCAAAAGTTTTGTAGCTGAATGTGAGGCACTTAGTAAGATCCGCCATCGTAATTTGATTAGTGTCATAACTTGCTGCTCAAGCTCTGACTCGAACCAAAATGACTTCAAAGCCCTTGTGTTCGAGTTCATGCCTAATGGGAGCCTAGATAGGTGGTTACATCCAGATGTACATGCATCACAGCAACTGCAAGGCTTGACATTGATGCAGAGATTGAATATTGCCGTTGACGTTAGTTATGCACTAGATTATTTGCACAATAACTGCGAATCCCCAATAGTTCACTGTGACTTGAAGCCAAGCAATATTCTTCTCAGTAAGGATTTAGTTGCTCGCGTTGGGGACTTTGGCCTTGCAAAGATTCTTTCTGATTCAGCAGGTGAGCAACCAATTAATTCAAAGAGCTCTATTGGAATAAGAGGAACAATTGGATATATCGCTCCAGGTAACTCAAATTTTTCCTAACATCATTCCGTACTCTCATAACAGAAATTTTGCATGCCAAATCTTTACTTTGTCTATGCAATGTAGAATATGGGGAAGGTCGTCAAGTTTCTCTATGTGGAGATGTATACAGTTTTGGAATCGTCATCCTCGAGTTGTTTACAGGCATGGCACCTACTCATGACATGTTCAGAGACGGGTTGAGCTTGCAGAAGCATGCCGAGAATGCATTTCCAGGGATGCTAATGAAGATTGTTGATCCAGTCCTACTGTCCATTGAAGAAGCTTATGCAAGTAATTTGCAGGGTGGAAGCAACACCATGGAAGATATCAGCAACGCCATGTTCTCCGTCACAAAAATTGCTCTGTCATGCAGCAAACAGGCACCAACAGAGAGGATATGCATGAGAGATGCAGCAGCTGAGATGCGCAGGGCAAGGGATAACCATGTTAAAAGAAAAAATGGGGATATGCACTAAGCTAGCCAATGCTTGGCAATACATAGAATGTCACTCATTCTGCTTGCCCTTTAAGCTCTGTAAATAATAATGGCTTACATAGGACAAATCTATTTACAAACATAGCAACACCATACTTGGGCCATCTCCTTGCGTGACTCCACACGATGAAATTTCGCCTCATCTAAATAATATTGGTCCAGGGCATGGAGCAAGAACAAAATGTATTTGAATATAGTCTGTTGGATTTGTGAATTAATGAAAATGTCGAGGAAATATTGTTGTATGATGCTCTTTGTTTGTAATCAATCTTTAACCGTGCATTTTGTGCAGTAATTTTTTTTCTTTTTTTAGTATCATGGGACTGCACGTACTAGCCTATGAGGTGCTTCATTTATAAACCTTAGCTTTGTTCCAATCATTGTTACCGGATTTGCTATAAACCCCTGCGAATCGCGAACCGGATTCATCAAACCCAAACTGGTTTAGGGTACAGGGTTCGTGTTTGCAGTGGAAATTGGAAGAAAAAGTGGCAAACTGCGAACCCAAATCGCGTACCGCAACTCGGACGAACCACGTTTCTGGTAACTATGGTTCCAATCTACAGGCAAAATGGGTGACTGCAATGCTAGAAGGGGATATTTGGCTTGATCTGTTGATCATGGAGAAGTTGAGCACATTGTGCCTACCAGAAAATGTAGCACTTTTTTAACTAATAAAAAAAATAAAAATTATAGAAGTTAAATAATAAAAAAAATAAAAAGTATAGAAGTTAAGCACAGCATGGCTCTACCCCTAGCTGCATCATGCTTAGAATTGGGATACAAATTCATCTACAGTGAAGAGCACCGAAAATGACAAGTTGCAGATGTGAATAGTAGATGGACTATTCGCATGCGTAACTTGTCATTTTTGGTTCTATGTAGTACAGATGAATTTTACATTGAAAATTTTTTGATATGTAGTACATTTAAAGTAGTACAAGTATGAATTTTTTGAGTAGTGATTCCATGCTTTTCACTTCTATAGACATGCACAAATCTTAAAGCATCAACAAAGGGGTAAGAAGTTTCAATCTACTCTTAAAGGTGCTTTAATATCAGTGCAATTCACTATTTGGGAGAGCATGGAATCACCTTCCGAATTTTTTTGATATGTTTGGAGCAATGGTTCATGCAACTTTTCTGAATATTTTGCAAAGGTGGGCAGCTGCCCCAACGCTCAGCTGAGCATTTCCCAATAAAACAATTGGCTAAATGTAGATTATTTTGAGTTAAAAGGATTGTCTTATAACGGAAATTTTTTAGTTGTACAATTGAAGGGCAGATGCAAGTTCAAGGTTTCGGTTCCGTAGTGCACATCGAGATCTTCTATAGCGGTTTTTGCAGGTATTTTGTATTGGAAAAAGGAAACCTTATTAGATAGAGAAAGGGCATCTTTTTTGATGGAAAGAGAACGGAAATTGGGTTGGTAATATACAATGATTACAATTACTCACCATACTGCAGTGCCACTCTGCCAGGAGGTGATCATCACAATGCCATCTCACCTTCAATACCTGTCCTCAATACCCTTCATCGATACTTTCATATTCCAACTCTGTTTTCACCTGTTTTGGGGGAAAGGTAACATAGATGCAGTATTTAGTTGAGGAAGAGACTACCGCTTTAGCCTGTGATTCAGAAAACCTAGAAAGAACCTTTTTAGTCTACGTTTTCTCCTTCCTGCCTACAAGTCCACCACATCATCTCAATTTCCTGTCATATATGGTTGAAACAACAAAATTATAAAAACAAAAAATTAAAAATTTGAGTTGACTAGAGAAATGGTGAAACAAGGGGGCTTGCAGTGAACATTAGTAAACCTTCCTTGCAGCATTATTTTGCCATGGACTTATGTCTGTGTTTTTTAAACTTTTGATCTTTACTTTCATAGCAAAGTCACCAAATTTTTTTTTTGGAAAAACAATGTTTGTTTCTAAGTTGCAATTCTTTAACTCTCTAATCCTAACATACAAAATTCGGTCAACAGAAATAACTAACAAATCAGCGTATACCTCCATCAGCACTACTCTGGTGTCCTAGGACAAAGGATAACCAGTTTCAGGCAATCAGCCACGGGATTCTGGCAAACTTTGAAGTGCTCAGATATACTACATACAGGTCGCACTACATCTCCTTTCAAACCCAAAAAAAACCATCGCGTTTCAACAGGATATGTTGTAAATATAACATTAATATGGTTAGTCGAGACCATATGGCTTTAATAATTATTACGATCAAACACAAAGACCATAAACCAACAAGCCATGCTTCTTTAGGCTCTGCTATACATCGGATGACTTCAACTCCTATTTCGCCACTCTTAGCTGCAAGGGCGAACGTCTATTGTTATTTTCCACTCCTTTCCCTTTTTCCTCAACAAAATATTTGCGTATTACAGTAGGAAGATGTGATAGGCCTCCTCATATCCAGCTAGAAATTGCTCATTTCAGGTAGGCACATTTTATATCCTCTGAATTCCTTGAAGCCGTTCTTTCTTGCACTTGAATTTGCATAAATCTATGTGCTCTAGGGAGTTATTAGTTCTTGATTCTGAGAAAACTAACGAATTTTAGCGGGTAAAGGAAAGACGGGAAAACGCAACAAAAAAAAACCGGGGAAACTAACGAAATCTGCGCATACTTACGGATCGGATTCACCGAGCAGACTAGCTGAGCACCGCAGGCTGGAATCCCCCAGGGCGCCGCGATGCTGGATGAGACAGGGGAGGTGTGGGGGAGCGGCGGTTGGAATTCTTGGAGGCGGCGCCGTTTGGGTGGTGGACTGGTGGGGGCGAGGCCGCGGGAGCGAGCGGTGGCGGCTTGGTACGGTCGGCGAGGGCAGTTGACGCGAGCAGGAGCAGTGGCGGGGCGGTGGGGTTCCGGTGGCACTTACGGCGACGGCGGTGGCCGAGAGCTCGCGGACGGGAGGGCCGGCGACGAGTCGAGGCGTTGTTTGGGGCCGGCGTATGGCCCGTGAGATGGAGAATTAACGGCGTGGATTTAGCATGGCCAAAAAAAAGTGAGGACCCTCTCTCTCCTTAAGCCTGCATATTGTCGCGAGCACAGGTGTCCAATGCACCGTTCCGGGCACGGCATGGACCCGACAACGACACGGCCCGTTAAGATCCGCTTAATAAATGGACCATGTCGATCGACTGCGGGCGCGGATGCGAGCCTAGGTGCGGCCCGTGGCCGTCTTGGCCGCCACGCAACAAGCAGTTACGACTTAATGCACCATGCCAGTCCGGTCGGCCCGTTAACCCAAAAAAAGAAAAAAATCGAAAAAATTAAAAATTAAGAAAAATTGTAGAAATTTAAGAAAAAAATCAGAAAAAATATAGAAAATTGTAGACATTTTTAATCATGAAAATAATTATTTTCAATGACATACTGAGCTTTATTAACTTATTAAATTACATAGGATGGCTACCTCATTAAAAACTTTCCCAAGTCAAAACTCAACTTGAGAAAACCTTGATAAAGAAAAAAGGAGTACAACATATAAAGCTCATTAGTGACTACATGTGAAGAAAAATATTGAAAATCATATTCATTGCTATCTAGATATAAATTCTCAAAAGATTCTTCTAAATATCTATTATCTGCAGTATGTTGGAGTCTTGATTCAGTATTTTCCTAGTCTTTGATGGTTAGAAGGATTTCGACCATCTCGTTCGAGAGACTTGTTCGTCACTCCTCGATTATTCTTCCAGATAGACTAAAGGCTGACTCCAAGGAGACTGTAGAGACAAGAACAGTCAACACATCCCGCGCTAATATGGATAGCACTGGACATGTTACTTTCTGGGTTTGCCACCATAAGATGATGTTCAACTCTTGCTCGAAGCTGACGCCATCACATTGAGATAGCTTGATATGTCTTCAGTGCTTTGTCGCCTTCCTCCTCCTGACTGATGTGTACCTGCACTGCACGAGAATTTCTAGACGAAGAACCAAAAATCTTGCCTCATTGCATAGTCCCCCTAGAGGTGCTAGGGGCTACCGAAGGTCTTTCCAAACGCACGGACCCAAACTTATTTTCATATACCTTATATAATTTATCCTTAACTACTCTATAGTATGTATAATAGTCTAAACCGGTAGCATCACTTAAAAGTTGTAATACATTTATAAATCCTTGGAGTTTGGCCCTAGGATCCAAAGTAAAGACGAATGCATATAAAATAGGAATTTCCCTCCAATATTTTAAAAACTTAGTTTTCATGGCAACTACAACATCCCGTAATACAGGATCATTTTCAAAAGCCTTTAGGTGGATGGCAATTTCAAAAATGTTATGAACAATTAGAGAAGATGTTGGATAGTATACTCCAAAAAGAAAAAACTGTAGCTTTATGAAAAAGTTCTAAAAAGAAAAATATTTTTTCACCAACAACCCAATCATCCTCGGTAAGTTCAGGGTCTCTAACTTGGATTCTACTGGAGGAGCTATGAGATTGATGACCTTGAGTGCGAAGGAAAATAGATAAGGTGCTCTTATATGGCAATATATGTTTAAGTATAAGGTAAGTAGAGTTCCATCTAACAGGCATGTCTAAGCCAAATTTTCTAGGACAGACGTTAATTGCTACGCAAAAACTCTTATATGCGGCTATTCGTTGGTTATAACAATTAATATATGAAATTGCATCCCTAAAATAATCAGTACAAGCATTTAATCTTTTTAAACCAGATTTAACAATAAGATTAACAATATGACAAGCACAACGTTGATGCAATAAGAAAGATTGTGCATAAGTATTAAACAAAGGAATAAGAATTTTCATAACCTTAGTGTTTGCAGCTGCATTATCTAAAGTTATAGAAAAAATCTTATCCGTGATGCCAAAATCTTCTACAACTTTAATAATACTTTCTACAATATTTTCAGCACTATGTAAAATATTAATTAGTTTAAATCCTATAATTCTTTTTTCCATTACCCAGTCATCATTAACATAATTAGCAACAATATTAGTATAATCATATCTAGCCCTACCACTCCATATGTCTGATGTCAAAGCAATAGAGAATGTACAAATATGAAACATTTCTTTCAATTTTTCACGATAATTGTTATAATATTTAATTAAATCTCTAGTTGTGGTTCGCCTAGATATAGCGCTAAATCGAGAGTTATAAGCAGTCCTAATATATTGTTGAAAAGCATCAGATTTACCAAAATTAAAAAGTAAATCTTGAAAAGCAATTAATCTACAAAGAGATTCCCGAGTTACCTCTGGGTTGTACTCCCAAGTAAGTACCGAGCCGTCGGGGTTATATTGCAGCTTTGTCTGGCACATTTGTATTCCTTGCCTTCTTTTGCAGCTTGTAGCATGCCGTCGCAGGTGACCCGTCCCACCTAAAGATTTTGTAGACAATTCATTACCACAAATTTTATAAATAGCATACCTCACCAAATTCCTATCATCGTCGGTCTTAAACTTCTTGTCGAAATAATTCCAAACTCCTAATGTACTAGCTCTTATTCTTTTTACACCCGTGCTATGGGTTGTGGATGCACTTGTTGAGCCAGTAGAAGATGGATCGATTGTACTCTACGCCATCGGGGCCGTCGTTTTCTTCTGGCTCTCCAGTTTGTTGTAGATGTAGACCATCCACGGATGGATATTCTTCTTAAAAGGATTGCATATCCTCCACCGAGAGGCTGAATTCGGAGAGTTGAAAATCGTAGTTCTCCATTGAATCAACTGCAAATTGAAATAGTAAAGAACAATTAACTTACTATTGAATCAATAAATAATAGCAAAAAATTAAAATAAGACAACACTATTACCTCTTTTGCAGCTCTCAGAAAATTCTTTGAAGATTTTTGAATTTTCTGAATTTTGCACAAATTTCTCACTAATTTTGCTAAATTTGTACAAACGCTACCGGATTTTTCACAATTAAATAGAGAGAAGAGGGTGAGGTTTGAGGTGTAAAAAATAGAGGCCAGATGACACCCCTATTTATAGAAAAAATTCAGATTTTTTTTGAATTTTTTGCTATTTTTTCCGAATATTTTAGCCCCCAACGGTCAAAAAAGGCTATATTTAGCTAGGCCGGGCCGTACCGGCACGGCCCGTTTACAACCGTTGGCGGGCCGAGCCGTGCCGGCCCGACATGTCACGCCGCTGGCCCAGGCACGGCCCGATCTGTGCTTGGACCAGACCAACAGTATCGGACCGTGGGCCGGCACGATTGGGCCTAGCCCACTTGAACACCTCTAGTCGTGAGGAAATGGTCATTTGGTTCGTAATTTCACGTGAACTTTGCATGAATTCCGCCGAATCGAAAGAAAAATTCCGGCATTCCAAAATGTTTAAGAGCAGATGTAACATCATAATAAAGTTGTACGAAAACAAACAACTCATATGCAATCTAGCTGTAAGTTGCTTACGAGGTCCATAACCCAGATGACCAACGAAGAGAGTTGCTCTTGGTCTCGAGCTGCAACAGCTAGCGGGCAGCGGCAGATTGGCCTTTTGCTGGTTCTTTGACATCGAAGCTTTGATTTCAAGTGAGATACACGAATGTAATGCTCTATAGGCATGTTTTTTTCTTCAGTTTTTGGTTTTTTTTATAGTAACTAGTTTTTAAACAAAGTGTTCTTTTAAGATAAAGTCTACTAGTTAATTATAGTACATATTGTACCGATTTTATTTTTATCGACAAAAACCGTACGTGAGTTTCTATTACTCTGTAATTTTTCGTACGAACAGCCTAAAAGTCACAAACCGCAACAAAAAATCATAAGCTTCAACTAAGAACAGGCCCATAATTTCAAAACGACTTTTATAGCAATGCTCATAGGAGTCAAACCCAGAGACAAAAAAAAAGTTGAAACCGGCATATAAATAGTACTCCCTCTCGGTCACTAGAGAGCGGCGCTTTGAACATTAAGACGGTCATTAACATATAACAGTGGCAACTAATTTTTATTTTATACATTTATAAAACCTAATATAGTTCTAATGTTATGAAAGTATTTTTCAGGAGCGATCTGCACATATTATTTTTATATCTCTGATCTAAATGTTCGTAGAGATATCCATAGCCATTATTTAGAAAGTTTTGTTGCATATATCTCAGCTCTTTACATGGTTAGTCTAAAAGACTTTCGGGTGAGTACATCAAATTCAACTCTCAAATACCACTTTAGTCATACATACATGTGTACAATCAAAATTTTGAAATTTTAACTATTAATTTTTTTAAATATTTAGATTAGATACATAAAAATCATATAGAAACACTAACCAACGCGTATATATAAAATAAACACGCGCCCATAATTGACCCAACTAGTCAACCGTTTCACTATCCTACCTACTTAGTACTAGTGTTTGTTAATTATGGTAAAATTACTATCGAATGTACATCAAATCATCATCTGTAATTGAGAGACCATGTGGAGGTGTCCCCATGTTTGTGATGAGTAATTGACTCGTGTTCTGGAAAGTTTGAGTTTGGTTTGGTTGGTTCGCGCTAAGTCGGTGTATGGCGCAGTCTGGTTCGGTTGGACTTGGTCGAACGCGGTCGGGTGTGCTTAGGACGGTTGTTCTTTTTCTCGATCAGTCGTTGGGGCTATTTTGTGTTTCAGTATGTTTCATTGTGGTTAATGATGATTATGTTGTTTCGTGCGGTGCTATGTGATGGTTTGCTTGTCTGTGTGACTGCAGGACTTCGGAGCTAGGTCATGGTGAGGCGTGGGAGGACCAGGACTAGGCACAGGAGGTGTTGAGGTCCAGACGGTCGGAGACGCTAAAGATGATCGAGACTGCTGAGGTGGTTGCGAGCCGGGAGATGAGGAACCGGAGCTGGAGCTACCGAAGGTGGACACGACGGGCAGCGGCGAGGTGGACCGGGACTAGACTCAGGGAGGAGTCGAGGTCTAGACGGTCAGGATGCCGGGTGCAGTCGTATGCAGCGGAGCGGACTGGGACTAGACTCAGGGAGGAGTCGAGATCCAGTCGGTCGGAGTCAGGTGCGGTCGTGCGTGATCGACAAGAAACGAGAAAGCTTCCCGAAAGGTGCAGGAGGGGCGTTTTGGTGAATACGCAAAGCTGCACTAAAGGAAGTGGATGTGGTTAGAGTTAGTGGGTAAAGAGTAAAGCTTAATGGGCAAAGCATGTTGTGAACCCATTATGGGAGAGTATAAATAGGTTGCATGTCTCTTGGTGAAGTGAGAGAGGTGAGAGGTTGTGATGGATTTTAGAAGTTGCTAGGGCTCTAGGAGTTGTTCTTTACTTTGAGCTTTTCTTTTTGTGCTGTTGAGAGTTAGTGGGAGAGAGCAGAAATGTTATTTTGCTTTCTGTTTTGAGTTGGTGAGAATGACAGAAGCTGTGCTGCCACTTCTTGATATGCCCTGTGTGTGGTGGTTGGTCTCAGGCTGGGAGTCTGGGCGTGTATGTGTTCTCAGTTCTGGAGTTCTTGATTTGGATTTGAGTGTGTGAATCATGTAGCGAGATGAAATGGTTGTAAGAAATCATATGTAATCATTCATCTCTTCGTATCGATTTGAATTTATCTTAGTCTGAGATGCTTTGGGTTCAGTTTTTCTCAGTGTGTGCTTCTGTTCTTTTCTCTGATCTAAGTTCTTCTTTGCTTAGTTCTAGTCTTGAGTTGAATCCCTGCTCTTGATTGTTTCGCTACAAGATCTCTGCCTTGAATTGAATTTGGGTTCAAGACCCCTTGGCTAATCCATTCCCAACAGCAGAATGCAGATTCGAATGATTTTCTCCTCTCTCAGTTCTTCGCCATTTTTCCTCTGTTTTCTCCCCTGCCTAGGGTTTACTGTTTTGGCGAGCAGAGGAATCTTGTTCCCTTGATTTCTCAGCAAAAAGACTGCTCCAAGTTTGTGTTTCTTGTCATGAGATCACTTCCTACAGATTTTAGAAGTCACAAGATGAAAGGAGCCAAGAATCACAAGCATTTTGATGTTGTCTCTCCTGCTGCTTACTTTTCAGCAAAAATAGTATTCAGTGTTGTGTTTTGGTTTTAGTCTGCAATTTCTTCTCTCTGAGCTCAATTTGCTTTTTGGTTTGAAGTCCCTATCAAGAGACCTGAGAAGAGTTGCAATCCTTCAAGCTTTTATTGTCTTCTCTTCTCTTTTCAGTAATTACTGTTCTGAATTTTTAGTCAGCTGTCTTCTGCTCTGATCTGCAGCCGCTAGATTTCTTTGAACCCGGTTAGACCGGTTGACAAACTGCAGTCAGACCGGTTATGAATCTCCGGTCAGACTGGTAGTAATTAACTGGTTAGACTGGTTTTGGTTCTGCAGACTGAATTCTTACAATTGCTGTTTTCAGCCGAAAGAGCTTCTTGCTTTGTTTGTTCTTGTTTCAGCCAAGATTGCTCCTTCTCTGCATGTTTCCCTTTCCTGAGGCCAGTTTGGTGTTTAGTTTTAATTTCTAATTCTTTGGCCCGAGAAGCTTAGCCTTCGTATGATCAATTCTCTGGTCTTTGTGTCTCCTTAGCAGTAATCACTGTGCAGCATCTTTTCGGCTGCTGTTTCAGCTTTTTCAATATGTGCCGATAGCACTTAGTCCTTCCCTCGCTGGTCTCTTTTCTTCTTTAGGTTTTTCCTTCCTTTCTTTTTCGTTTTTCCCTGTGCTGCAGTTTGTTGGTATAGTTCCTGCTCGGTCTGCTTTCGGCCAGGTTTTTGCTTTTCCTTTGTTTACAGTTTCAGCTTTGGAGTCTTTATCCTTTTTAGCTTTTGGTTGATCTTTTCACTGCTTTTTGTCTTCTGCAGTATTTACCCTTCAGTCAGTTCTTCGGTCAGCTGCTCTCTATTTCGCTTCTTGCCGCTACTCTCTGGACTGTATTAGTTCTTTGTTTTCAGTTCTGACAGTTTCCAGTTTGTGTCTGTGTTTTGGCAGTGAAGTTTATTTTTCTGTCTGTTTTTCAGAGAAGATTATGTCGGTCTAATTTTGCCTCTTCCTCGTGTATCTTCGGCCAATCGGCAAAATTGTTTTCAATGTCCAGTAAGCAAACTTTTTCTTTCTTTATAGTAGCTATAGCTATCAGAGAAGAAAATTTGTGAGAATACGAGGGGCGATGTTTGAAGGCACCATTCACCCCTCACTGTTGCCATTTCGGTCCTACAATAATACATAAAGTTACTTACAATTATCATTATATAACTAGCAGTATCTTCACTCATACATGATAGAAACTTTATATGACATGATTTTCGCAGCGTCAAAACATATTCAACATGATCTTGTTTTATTGAGTTCGTAATTTCGAATACAATAGTGAAAACAGATTGCATATTGGATTTTTGGTGAAAGAATTATTGTATTTTTTAACTTGCAAACAAGATTAAAAATCACAAGTCAAGTGTATTCTCTTCTCTTTCCTACCGCATGTATGCATGCAAGTCAAGTTACTATCCGCTGTGAGACAAGTTACGACCTGTTGTGAGGAAAGTTACCACCGGCTGTGTACTGTAAACGTTCGGCAGTAACTTCACTCGCTACCGATGATAACTTAATTCAAAAACGTTAGTAACTTTCTGGCACTGTGAAGATTTGGCAATAATTTCATTCAAAACCGATGGTAACTTCATTCAGAAACGTCAATAATTTTTCGGCGCGCTGGTTATCATCAATTCATGAATTGGTTATTTATCAATTCACGCGTAAAGTCAACGACCCATGCGGCAGGCGCTGAATAGTGCTACCGAAAATTATATATAAAAATTTGTCTCAGAAATTAATATTATAATTTTATTAAGTTTTACAAATATATTATAATATAAATTAGACGTTTAAAATGACGGAGGAGCAGTGATAAACCCCGCCCCAGCCACTCCTTTTTGGGGCTTGATCTCCTAATCGCAATTAAGAAGTTGTTGTAAAGTTAAATTTGTACAGGCGATTGGATTACTCGGAAGCGTAACGTCAGGAACTACGCCATCACAGAGCTCTGACGCCCCCACCACCCTACCTCCCATCACATCTGGACCGTCCAACGACGATCGGACGCGGCACAGACACCGATCCCTTTAATCCACACCGTTACCGCCGCAGAAGATCCGGCCACACCTAATGCACTACCATACAGCCCTTCACATAAAAATACTAGAGCCCATCCGAACCCAAAAGTTGCTTAAAATCGAAGCAAACCAGCCAGAAAAATCCAAAAAAACCCCGAAAAAGCAAAGCCGAAGAGTCGAGAAGCTTTGGAGGAGGCTACCAGCAACCAAGAAATGGGGAAGGGCAAGGTCCACCCATCGCCGCCGGCGCCGGTGGCCGGCGGGGAGACGGCGGAGACGGTGCTGCTCCGCCTGCTGCCTGCAGCGGTACTCGCCATGGCGGCGCCGCTGGGAGCGGAGGGGAAGGAGGTGCTGGCCTACCTCGTCCTCTCGTCGCTGCGGTCGTCGGCGCTGCCGACCCCGGCGAGGGAGGAGGCGGAGGGGGCCGGGAGCGGGAGGAAGGCCCACCGGCCGGAGCTCGGGTGCGGGTGCTTCGGGTGCTACACGGCGTACTGGTCCCGCTGGGACGGGTCGCCGGAGCGCGACCGCGAGACGATCCACCGCGCCATCGAGGCCTTCGAGGAGCACCTCGACAGGAAGGAGGAGGGCAAGGGAGGTCGCCGCCGCAAGAAGCGCGCCGCCACCGCGAAGGACAAGGCCGGGATGGGCAAGGAGCTGGCCGCCGTCAACCCTCCGTCGCCGCCGTCGGCCGAGCAGGAGGAGACAGCCCCCGCGGCGGCCGTACTGGCAAAGGTGGATGAAGGCGGGGAGGAAGCGAAGGCGGAAGAGAAGGCTACTACCGCCGCAGCCCCCGGCGTGGAGGAGGAGCGGAGGCGGCGGGGTTGGGGCGCGGTGGCCGGCGTGCTCAACTGGAGGGGTTGGGCCCCCTGGGGGTCCCACTAGTCGGTGGCAGTCGTTGATGGTTTTTGTGCTTTTGTTGGTGGGGGTTATATGTTTTTCTGGGGGTTTTATGTTGGTTGGGAGATGCTTAATACGTGCTTAGGCAGTCTAATTAGTCTTAGCCTTTCATATACAGTACTACGCTAGCATAATAATAACAATAACGGTGATCATGTGCTTGGTTGCTTGGGTGTAAATATGACGTCTTTGGAATTGACGATGTTTGGTGTAATGTAAGAATTGACGATGTTTGGTGTAATGTAATTATGTAGTATGTGCCAACTTTCAATTTCCCCTCTTCTGTGCAATGAACTCTTGCTCCGTTTGGGGTATCTACGATAATTGAACTGTTTCATGTACGAATCAAGGATCTTGGTAGAAAATTGTACTGATTCAAAAATAAAATTCTGTAGTGGTTCAGATTGGGAGGCGCGTTAATCAAGTTTGTTAACTGTCTCAAAATTTCGGGGAAGCCTTTGATGGTAATCGCTTCCACTTTTGGTCGGTTGGTTAGTGAAAGCTAACTTGGTACAGTACTCCACTGCTAGTCGTACAGCATTTGGATCCGACAAGTCTTAACGATTCTGGACCATCCGATCAGGGGGGAAAGCTGAGATTAGATGCTACAGTACCATCGGTGTAACATTTGGTTTTCTTCTTTTTTTAACCGAGGCTTTTATCTGTACTTGTTGGTAGGTAGCAGACAATAGAGAAGCAGACGGCGCACGCTGTCTTAGAGTTCGAAAAACCGTTTAGAAAAATATGTTTTAAGAAATTGTTTTATTTATTTTAACTTTTGGATAAACCAAAAGTATAAAAAAACAGACCCGTGTGCTATACGGTAATTTCAAACAATGTTGCACAGTTCTGCTACCGATTTGTCGTTATTATCGCTGCTCCGTTTATTAAAGAAACATAGATCCGAAAGAACCGGCCCCTGTGCTATACAGTAATTACAAACAATGCTGAACATTTCTGCTACTGATTTGCGGTTTGTTCTCGCTATTCACTACCGTGCTCCTCTTGCCTTCCTCCGCGTCAAAAAGCCGGTTCCCTAAGCAAAGGGGTTCGTTCATGTGGCCCTGCCGCCATGGTGCTTTCAGGGCAGCCGTCCTTTCTTCTGGTGCTGATTCCCTGCCCATTTTCAGCTCCCCTTCTCTGGTACTACGGAAATGTAGCATTTGACAGCAGAATCTTGCTTTACTACGCAAGTTGAGTAGCAGTGGAATTTTGAGGGCATCTTCTTTACTGCTGCTAAAAACGATTTTTAGTTTTTGTTACAATAATTAATTTTTAAATAAAATATTTATTAAGACGAGATCTATAAATTAATTGTAGTATACGTTAAAAGTCTAATGTCTGTATCAAATAAAATCGCAAGCGAGTATCTCTCTCCGTAATCTCTGTCGCAAACAGTCAAAATTCAAAAATTTCAGCCAAAAGCTATAAGCCGCAGCTAAAAGGAATATGCCCTGGGTCTGTTCTTCTGTAGCTTTTGGCTTCAGTTTTTGACTTTTCTACAGTAACTAGCTTCTAAACGGAGTGTCTTTTTAAGATAGGGTCTACTAGTTAATTATAGTACATACTGTACCGACTTTATTTATATCGGCAAAAGCCGCACGTGAACTTCAGTTACTCTGTAATCTCTCACACGAACAGACAAAAACCAAGTCGCAGCCAAAACCATAAGCCGCAGCTACAAAAGAACATGCCCTTTGCCACGAGAGATACTAGCACTAAAACCCACGCTTTGCTGCGGCGACTTTCTTTTCTCATTTTTCTTTCTGAATTATTATGAATGGCCTACTACAATTGTTGAAGTTTTTATAATTTTGATGTTTGTTATTTTGGCTATTGGCGTGTTTGTAAAAAAATAATACAAAGAAAGTTATTTACGGATATAGCGATTATTTGTGTTGTGTGCGCGCATATATTTGTGACGACACACACATGTCAGACATATATTTGTGTTGTGTGCGCGCATGTATCGTATACAGAGGACTACGAAACGGCTTGGTTTTACGTGTTATGATATTTATAATTTTGTTCGAATCATCCTTTTGTCATTTCTTCGAGTACACTGATCCTTGGTTTTTAAAGTCGGACCGGCTGGCGAACCCGTGAGGCTACCGGTCTAACATGCGGTTCACGGGTCATATATACCAATATTCTATCAGTTTTCATTACTATCAGTGTCAATTTGGCATTATTTTCTATGAACAAAACTCTGTCCGTTCCGTAATATAAGTCCTTATTTATTAAAAATATTGTTCCACAATACAAGTATAGGGTAGAGACCAGTAACAATTTGTTGTAATTTTTTCCGTTTTACCCCTCATAACACATTACGGATTGAAATAGTTTTAGTGCTTCCAAGAATGTATGCATATAGTGTGTGTAGGACCGAAATGGCGACAGAGGGGGTGAATGTCGTTCTCTTGAAAATCGCCCTCAAATTATCCACACGCTCTTCTTCTCCGATAGCTATAGAAGCTATGAAGTCAATAGAGATTGCTCATTGGTCATCTAAAGCATTTTTGGTGAATGGCTGAAAAGAGGCTCGCAGGAGAAGCAAATAAAGACCAAAGACTATCTGCACTAAATCTTGACCAGAGAGAGCTGGCAGAGGACAAATTGATCAAAAGGTTAAGAACTGTATTTGGCCGACCAAGAAAAGAGATTTCTGCTGCAGGCTGTAGATGAAAACATGAGTTAGATCGAGGAAACAAATGAGAGTCGTCTACACGAAAACAAATTGAAAATAACTAAATGAAAACAGCCAAAACAAGTGAATAGTAGTAACTACCGAGAGCAACTGAAGCGGTGAGAGTAAAGCGAATTGGAAACAAAGCTGCAGCAGTAACAAACCAAAAGATCGAAAACAG
The DNA here is from genome assembly GCA_036346245.1 of Bonia amplexicaulis. Classification (NCBI taxonomy): domain Eukaryota; kingdom Viridiplantae; phylum Streptophyta; class Magnoliopsida; order Poales; family Poaceae; genus Bonia; species Bonia amplexicaulis. The sequence continues at coordinate 12,815,714 of CM070766.1, forward strand.
ACTGAGGATACTGCAGCCAGAACTGCTGCTGCTACCGACAACAGGGGACTAAAGAAGCGTGAGACGGACTAACAACAAGCCGAGAAAACAGAAAAAGCAGACCTCGATGCAAAGAAAAGAAAACAAAGAAGGAATAGTACGTAAAATGCGGTAGAAGTGAGATGGTCGTAATTCTCGCGATCCATCGAAAATACCCAGTTGACATCAGAACATGCTGAGAGACTGAATTTGCTACTAAAAACAGGGGGAAGAGGAGATCAGAGAAGACTGTTAAAGAAACTGAAAAGAAAAGCTAGACCCAGAGAAGAAAGCAAGAAACTGAAAAGAAAAGGAGGACAGACAGCAGAAAGAAAAGAGAAAGCTACTGGCTCTTCTGAGATTTGAACCACTGCTATGCTTCTTTGGACAAAGGTCTCTGAGTTTTAAAATAAATAGCATCTCTAACTCAGGATCAAGAAGAAGCAAACAGATAGCAGTCTGCCTGAAGTGAAAACATGCGACCTGAAAAGAAAATACGAGAAAGGAGGGCTGCTTTGTTCAAGAAGCGCCAAGACAAGAATGGCGAGCACAACCTAAAACACAGAAATTTTCTAAAGCTTGTTGTTCTTTGATTCTTTTGAGCATGAAACTCTTGATCAATCCAAGAAAAGACTTGCGATCAAGAGAACAAGAACCAAAAGAATATGAGCTCTTCTAACAACAACTCCAATCAACCAGACAGAATGCAGAGAAGAGCAGAGTGCTGCTGATGAAGAATAGATGCCAAAACATAGAGAGAGATCAACAAGAAATGCAAACTGCAGATAGCCAAAAATCAGAGAGATGCCGAGAGACAACTGGAGACTCAAAGACACAAGAGAATCATAGGGCACTCATAAGAAAACTCAAACATACAAAGAAATCATCTCAGAGAAAGAAAAGAAATCATTCCAAATCAAACAAGGATTACAGATGAGTCCCCATACGTATGGACATTAGAACAAAATGAATGATTACACGACTCTCAATCCATCCTCTCTCTCTCAATCCTCAAAAACACCAAAAGCCTCACATGCTTCTTGGGAGGAACACACACAAAATGGAGAGCAAATGCACAAAAACCCTCAAGGGGGTATGCAGCCCCCAACACCTATTTATAGCCCTTGGCTAACGGGTCTCCAACCCGTTACGCCGGCTAAACCCTAACGGAGCCGTCTCCCGCTTGTGCAGTCTTGCGAAATTACCGATTCGCCTCCCGCACCTTCCGGAAGCTTAGCGCTCCTTGTCGTGTACGCCTCGCAACCACATCGAATCTCCGCCGTATTCGACACATCCGACCGTTTTGACCTCGACACCGCCTGTGTCTAGTCCGGTCACCTCGTGTCTCGCCACGACTCTGCCTCAATGTCCTGCATGTCGTATCCACCTCCGGTAGCTCCAGCTCCGGTTCCTCGTCTCCCGGCTCGCAACCACCTCAGCAGCCTCGATCATCCTCGACGTCTCCGACCGTCTGGACCTCAACATCTCCTGTGCCTAGTCCCGGTCCTCCCACGCCTCACCATGACCTAGCTCCGAAGTCCTGCAGCCACACAGACAAGCAAACCATCACATAGCACCGCACGAAACATGAAAACACAAATGCATTAATTAAGCCTAAACCTGTCAAATCAGCAGAATAAGCATCCTAATCCATTTGACCAGGTTTGACCAAGTCCGACCGAGCCCGTTACGCCACGCAACGTCTAGGTCCGAACCAACCGACTCAAACTCGACTTTTCTAAACCGATGTCAATTACTCATCATACACAACGGGATGACCTCCACATGGTCTCTCAGTGTGACCTGTGTCCAAGATAGTGGTTAATGCAAACCACAATTCCACCTAACAGCGCTACTGTCGGACTCAGGATTTTGCAATCCAGAATCATCTGTGATTTCACCGTACTATTCCCTGGATCAATAGATAGTGCTCACAGATACAGTACTGAACATTAAAGTACATATCATACGGAAGCATAAATATAATAATAGACTTACACATGGGCCGATCTGGCTAAAATCAATAAAATGCTGCAGCGGAAACGGAACACACAGGTAGGACTCTCAGGATGTACCCACAGGAAGCCAACTGGAGTTCGCGATCTAGTTCTTATCCTCTTCATCTTCTTTACCAGTTGCATCCCAAGGCGTAGTGATCTGGCTCTCTTAATTCTGGATTAATTAAGTGAGCGAGGGTGAGCACAAACCACCGTACTCCGTGAGCCAATATGCGGGATGCAAATAGATAACATACATGGTTTATCAAGAGAAGACTCGAGTTGTTTTATTTGCCATAAATTACTTTTAAAATACGATACATAGAAATTCTCTAAGGTCTAGAAGTTTGAACTAAAACATGTTATTTGGGTAAAAGAGTGCAATATTAGCAGTAGTACAGATTCCATCCACCGTTACATAGCTTGTACACTATATGCTAACATTTCAGCGTTATAACCGCCTACCTTATCACTGGGGCGACACCCAAGGCAATACAAATCAGGGCTTCCTGCAGCTCGCCATTTTTCAATTCCACTCATAAAGTTTTTGAAATAAAACTATATCTGGTTAAGTTTCCATGTCCGCCCTTGACTGTGGGCATGACTATTCGAATAGTTTTTACTCTGCAGAGGTTGTACACTTTATCCACAAGATATGATTATCTCACAATGTCGGCCATTACACAGTTTCGTAGGTGTGCGACTGAGTAATCATAACAAGGCTGTTACAATGCATCTTCCTAGTGTGGTTACGCCCACTAAGGTCTTCCTTCTGTAGGATACAACCATCCCTCGAGAAGTTTCCTTCTGGAGCCATCACGCCAAAGGCAGGGATGTGACCATCCTTCCCTTTGCACGTGTGCACACCTTCACGTAACCACGCTAGGAGTACGCAAATTAGTTAGCCCTGCCTAAAATTTGCCAGCTTATGGTTGTACTATTTTACACTAGGTAGTCATCATAAGATTCAGTCCTTATAGTTGTCTGGATGGTTTTACCACACTCCACACTCTCATGCTTCCACTGCACCACACCTTTGAACCATCTGCCCAGATAGTTAATCAATTTAAGGTTTTTTGGGAGCATAAAATATCCATGTTACAACATACTAACCATCTTCCATTAATGAATGCCCAAACGAAGTTTTCATGTTGAAATGATGCCAGGGCAAGTTAATGCCATCGAGTATCTAATCAGTACTAAACAAAGTATATAAATGTAGACTTATTTTCAAAAGTTACCATTATAGTTTTCCTAGGGCGACAAGGCTCGAATGCTTAAATGTTCTAAGGGAATGTAATAGTCACAAGATAAATAATAGGCATGTAACTACAATCTTGAAACAATCATAGATTTACATATAAAATAACGGCATGCAATTTGATAATTTAAACAGAAATAGATTGCATAAAATGTAGGTTCAACATGATCAAAGTATTGACTCGCCTTGCGTAGTTTACCGTAGTCTTAAACTCACTCAAAGCTTTCTCATTAGATGGTCTTGAGCTCCTGGTCTTCATCTTCATCTCGATCTTGGTCTCGTTTGATCCATTGATTCTTTATGACTCTAATTTCTAATTACGCGCCAAATAGTTGAATCCTGAGAGACCATGTGGAGGTCATCCCGTTGTGTATGATGAGTAATTGACATCGGTTTAGAAAAGTCGAGTTTGAGTCGGTTGGTTCGGACCCTGACGTTGCGAGGTGTAACGGGCTCGGTCGGACTTGGTCAAACCTGGTCAACATGTTTAGGATGCATATTCTGTTAATGTGACAGGTTTGGATTTAATTATGCTTACATGTATCAAGCGGTGCTATTTGACGTGTTTCTTGTCTGTGTGACTGCAGGACGTCGAGGCGGAGTCGTGGCGAGACACGAGGTGATCGGACTAGGCGCAGGTGGCGCTGAGGTCAGAACGGTCATGATGTGTCGAAGACGACGTGGACTCGAGGTGGTTGCGAGGCGTGCGAGGCAAGGAGCGCGGAAGCTTCCCAGAAGGTGCAGGAGGGGCGAAACGGGAATTTCGCAAAAGTCGCACTGGCGGGAGCGGCTCCATTGGATTTAGCGGGCGTAGCAGGCGGAGACCCGTTAGCCAAGGCTATAAATAGAGGAGAGGGGCTGCATGCCTCCTCAAGGCTTTGGGGAGAGAATTAGGGTTTCATTTGAGTCAAAAGAGCCTTTGGCAAGTGGTTGTGCTTTAGGATTTAGTTGGTGAGACTCTTTAGTGGTTGTGAGCAAGGAGAGGGCAGAGGCTCAGTGTCTCCTTCGATGGTTTCTTGAGTGTGTTCATCCCCTCCTCCAAGTATGTATGGTTGAGGGATTGAGTTGGAGAGGGAGAGGTAGAGGTGAAACCACGTAATCTTCCATCTTGTTCTAATGTCCATGCGTATGGGGATGTATATGTAATCGTTTGACTGATTGGAATGGAAATCTGAAATTTCTCTCTACTCCTGTTTCCCTTAGATGCCTCTATGCTTGATTTCTTGATTTTATATTTTCTTGTTGTTTCTTGTTGGGAAGCCCCAAAATGGGTTGCTATGACATGGGAGATGCCCAAAAACCATTTGGCTAGTCAATCCTAAGAGCAAACCACTTTTAATTTCAGTTTCTCTCCTGTGGCCTCCTCTGTTCTTGAGTTTCTCTTGTCATTTATTTCTAGGGTTTGTGATTTCTCTTCATTCCCTTCATGATAGAGCCTGAAATTTGATCTGGAGTGTCTTGTAACCATTGCTAATCTAGCTGCAAAAGCTCATGATCAAAGATCTTGTGAATCTCAGGTAATTTGGATTTTATCCCTGCCTGCTGTATCTTCTGAACAAAATCTGGATTTTTGTTTCAATTGCCTTTGATCGGATTCCCTTTTGCCCTTGAGGTCCTCCTGCTATTCACTTTGAAGTTACATCCATTCGGCATGAAGAGAGCAGCTTTCTATCAATTTTTGTCTCAGTTTTCAGATCAGCTAGCAGTTATTTTTGCATTTTCGGTCAGCAGATTTCACTGTGCTGTTTCAGGTTGCCGATTCGGCTGCAGCTGCATTTTCTGCATGTTTCGGTCTGCATCTTCTTCAGATTTCCTATGTTTTCAGTTTGGTATTCGGCCAGCAGCTCTGCCGAATTTATTGTACTGAATCTCAGTTTTCAGCAGGAAATTGCAGAATTCTTGTTTCAGTTTAGACTGCAGTATATTTTCAGTTCTTAGTCATTTCCTTGGTGTCTGCTGATTCAGTTTTAATCAGGTTCTTGATGTAGTCTGAAAGTTCAGATTTCAGTGCAGATTTCTATTCTTTGTTTGCTGATTTCAGTTTCAGTTTGCATGCAGTTCTGTTTTCAGTTTTGAAAATCTGTGTTTTGCAGCAAACTCAGTAATTTCTGTGCAGTCTCTTTTTCAGTTTTGTTGGCAGATTTGAAGCAGTCGCTTTTTCATTTTTGCTGGCAGATTTGAAGTCTATTCCCTATTGTTTAGCAACTAAGTCTATCTCTTCAGAAAAAGTTGTTGTTCTCTGCATTTCTTTTTTCTAGCTGGTTTGGCTGAGGTGGACATAGTTGCAGCCAGTGCACCATCTGCGTTGAGTCTGAAATCATCTCACATATTTTCGGCTATAGACTCAAGTCAGTTTCAGTCCTTTGCTACTCCCTGTGAAGGCTATTGTTGGATTTAGTTTCCGCAGTTTCTCTGATCTCTTCCTCGGTATTTACTCCCTCAGAAAAGATCTTGCCAGCTTATTTTCAGTGTGAACTTTTTCAGTCTAGTCTTTTCTCTGGCATGGAGTCCCTATGATTTTCGGTAAAATTGCTTTTGTCTTCCAGTGATCATCCGATTTTCTAGCTTCATAGTTTCTATGGCTTTTGGAGCAAAAAGATTGTGAGGATATTTGGGGGCAAATTTTAAAGGGCATCATTCACCCCCCCTCTGTTGCCATTTTCGATCCTACAAATCCAAATAAATGCAAATAACCCAAAAGGTCCAAATAAATCGAATAAACTAAATTTAGCTTTATTATAAGTTAATGGGTGATTTGAGGCAAGGTTGATTGGGCGTGGAGTATTGACGGAGTCAAACGGGGCTTGAGCGAAGTGAGGAAATGACAAAAGGGAAATCCGTCGAGATGGATGTCAAGGAAGGTTCATGACGAGAGGAATATTGATGGCAATATTCTGCTTGGGGTTCAAAGATGGCTAGGCATAGTCGGATGTAGAATACCATGGCTTGATGTTTTTATCAATAACTTCTTTTATTATTTTTATATTTATTAAGGAAGTTTCATGAGTCAGGTTTGACCTATGGACAGTTATATGAGTTTAGTTTATTGAATTAATCTTTAGAATCTGTAGTTCTGGCAACTTAAGTTGTGGTATTTTAGGGGGTTCTGTTTGCCAATTATTCAAATTATTAACGTTATGATTAGTCTTAACAATCTATGGTGTTATTTAATTATTCAATTAATATTTAGGTTGACATACTCAAGACAATGGTTGTCATTTTTGTATATGCTGACTTATAATATTCTACATGAGTCTTTGCATCATTGTAAGGCTAACGGACTCCTTTTACTTGTAAAATTATGGCCCCACATTTTTATCTAATTTTATCATCACTTGATATGTGCACAATTTAAACAATGGTCGAGTTTTATGTTATAAACTAATCTCCATTTTCTATTCCGATGATTTAACTAAAATTAGACTCTATCTTCATGAATCACCATTATTTATAATTGTTGACCTTATTATTTCATGGGTGAATTTAAGTTGAGAGGGCCTATCTAGGAGTTATCTCATAGCGGCTCTTCTATTTAAAATCTTTTTATTTTAAAGATGTTCCTTGGATTAAGTATTGTTGACATTTTATGCGTACTTTAGTTATTATTTGGCTTAGTTTAACTTCAATTATATTTATTTGTGTGGGCTAGGCTTGTTATACAAGATTATACTTTATTATCATTACTAATTAAATCTACCGCTTAGGACCTAGTTATCAGTGCCAGGTTAAATGACATGGTTTGTATCTTTAATAGGGCCTGTGACTAACATATGATCCTCTAATTTAAACTTGCATCTCAATTTAAGTGGCAATGTCATGTTAGCTAATTTCCTTATTTTAGCTGGGTCGACAATTTAACTGTGGTCCTTATGATACTCGGATGAGTATAAATATCAATGGTCTTTTACTAGCATTTCCATTTTTGGATAATTATTAACAGTGCACTAATTATTTTTGAGACTATTTAATTACATGCAAGGTCATCCTTAATTTAAATCTTAGTATTTTTGGTTACATAGTTAGTATTAAATCATTTCCTTTTATTATTTTAATTAGCAATTATTCACTTAAGTAAAGGAGACTACATGCATGTGTGTGCATAGATACAGAGTGTTCTTTAACTTAGTTTGCAGCTACTAAATGGTTACCTTTTAGTTCCATAAGGTGGCCCACCTGTCATTGAGAGGACAGACAGAGATTGGGGGATGCTCTGTTTTTGGCCGAACAAGGGAGCCAGAGCTGTGCTAGCCGGGCATTGGCATCGTCGGCGGGGGGAGGCCGGAGGTGAGGAGGCAGTGGAAAAAATGGGACCCATGCGAGGGGAAGGGGCCAGGGGATGTGGTGACGGGGTCCAGACGGTGCCATAGTGGGCCACGGGCGGTGCTCGGTGGCTGGAAGTGAAGCCGAATGGCGCGGCTACACCGGAGGGGAAAAGAGGGCCAAGCAGGAGGGGCATGAGCTCGAGGGAAGCTAGAGGGGACTTACCAAGCTGACTGCACAGGTGGAGGAGCGGCGAGCAGCTCCGGCGATGTGAGCCTATGGTGGCGCCGGAGGGTTGACAGTGGCGGTGAGCTGGAGTGCTCGGGAGCTCAAATTGATGGCACGTGGAGCTAAGGGGAGGTACAAGGGTGGTTCACCCAGGAGGAATCGACCTGAGCCCTCCTAGTGAGGAAGTGAAGATGGCGGCGGTGCTTTCCGGTCAGACGCTGGGAAAGGGGCGATGGGGTGGCCGTTGGCGTGGGTGTAGCACGGCGGGTCGTGGCCACAAGGTGTGACATGCGTCATGGCACGCGCGTCGAGGGGGCCAGCAGGGAATGGGCGTTGTAGGGGGTGATAGCGACGGGCTGGAGGGAGGTCGATTTGCGGGAGACGCTACCGCGGCTGTGCTCTGGGGAGAGGTAGCACGGGGCCAGACCACGACAGGTGTGGGCGGGTGCACGGCCTAGCGTGGTTACTGCGTGTACAGTGAGATGCCGGTGGTAGGGCATGGTCTCTGGCGTGGCTGACGGCATGGTGAGGCAATAGAGATGGGACGCCGGTTGTTGAGAGTGCATACATGACGTGGCTAGCGCAGGGCACGACAGGGCGACATGGGGAGGCATGGCGCCATGTACGGCCACAATAGGGTGATGGTGATGGTGACGTGTAGGCGGGAGTGCCCGGTCGGGGTCATGCGCCAGGGCAATAGAGAGGGAGCAAGAGAAAGGAGGAGGAAGAGAAAGAAAGAAGATGAAAGAGAGAAAGTGCAGCCCCACTTGGAAGTGAGAGAAAAGAGAGAAGAGAAGAAGAGGAGAAAGGAAGGTTCAGGCCAAAATTTGAAATGCGGATTCTTGATTTAAATTTGCATTCAATTTGAATTGCCAATTTTGAGTTTTGAATCATATTTAGATTTAGGAAATTCGAATTTCTTAGTTTAGTCAGTTAGCCAAGAATTTTGCTTTTAAAATTAAATTTGTACTGTAGGAGTTCTTTCTTTCAGTAATGAAATTCATGTTTTGCATTAACGACTTACTTTTGAATTTTAGTCTTCATATTTATAATTCCTAGCCTTAAATTATTCCGTATATTTTGTTGTTACGAGTATACTTGCATCTGGGAATTATTCCAAGTTATTAACTTGCATTACATGAAATTCGAACAATCCCAATTAAAATTGCAGAAGAAATTCAAATGCCAACGAATTGCAGTAAAAAGTTTTAAATTTTTTCTCATTTTCGAATATCCGAATTTCAGGATGCTACAGTTACTAAAAGAGTAGGATTTTTAACCACATAACAGTCATCTCCATTCAATCCAATCGAAGAAAACACCAGAAACACTTGCAACTAGAGATGGAAACAGATCGGATACGATATAATAGTCTCAAATACGAATATGAATCCATATTTTTAAAACAAATATGAATTCGAATATTCTTGAATACAAATACGAATCAAATGTCGTAACGGATACAAATTCGAATCGAATATGTACTTAATTCGGTCGAATACGAATATCCTCCTATAACATCTGTAACAAATCTTAGTAGAATAAATTTCTAGTAGTTTTGCCAGTTTTTTGCCGGTTTTTGACCGGTTAGCGATGATAGGTATAGGAAATGGATCGAATACGAATACACATATTATCGAATACGAATATTCTCAAATACAGATACGAATATTGTCGAATACGAATACGAATATTTTTGAATACAGATTTTGTTTACTATATTCATATTTTCTCGAATATAAATATCGAATAAAATGAATTATCCATTTGCGTATCCCACCCTTACTTGTAGCCACCTACGTTTACGCAGGCGAAACTCGTAGATAATGTCCTTGTCGATTTCAACCCTCTTCTGACCACAATTCTTGGTTTTTCTGTGACACGTCCACATGAGGACCAATTTGTTGAGGAACCGTTGCTGGCAAGTCCAGTCCGATCGATTCCTCTGCTATGCAAAAGACAGATCAATCACAAAAGACGCAAATAGTAGATTGAAATACAGAGATAGGGGGAGAACTTCTTGTCTTTTTTTATTGCTTTCTCTTTCTTATGCATGTACAAGATAGCCAATAGTAGCCAATAGCACTCCCTATTTATAGCCTAGTGGTGAGGTTCTTACCATGGGCCAAGACTTCAAGCCCAGGCCCAAGTTTCTCAACACTCCCCTTTGGGCACTCATCCGACACATTCATACCTCATCAAAACTCCATAAAAACCCAGTGGAAAAAATTTGGAGAAATAGTACATGATACATGTTATGTTGTGTTGCATGAATTGCCTCATTAAAAACTTTGGTCGAGAAACTTCAGGAAAACTCGTCAAGGAAAAAAGTATAATCCACCAAATTCATTTAATCTTCAGGATTTATTCTTTGGGTACCCGATCTTCGTGATCAAGTTTTAATAACGGGCTTGAGAAAAATTGATACGGAGTCGCCCGATCTTCTCGACGTAGGATGGATACTCACGGGAGTCTTGATGAATCGTAATGATCCTCCAATGCCAATGCAAGGGACGAACACTCTTTAATCCGCCGAAACACACTCGTGTTGATTTCGCCGACCACCAAGCGAAGATCTATCGTGCACCCAATTCCCAATGGAAAGGCTAAATGATCTTGATTGAAGAAAATCACTCCTAATTCCCTATGGAACTTAGGCAACAATGCTAAACTCGAACAAACTTTAGTAGATTCATTATTCTCAAACGTGGTCCCCTTACAATGGGGGTCTAACCCTCAATATATAGTACCCTATCCACCTCATGGTTGGCCAAGAGGTTCTAAACCAACTCTAACTCATCCCTACATGTATTTGGAAACAAACTCACACAAAAGGAAAAATCTAAAATTAAACCGTCACCATGTTTCGGTCATAACTTTTTATCCGTGATGACTTTGAAGGTGGGGCCAGATCCATTGCGTAGCCCTTGAAATTATTTTTCCAACGAGTACAAGAACACCTGAATCGGACTCCGTTTGTGAAAGTTATGGCCCTTTTAGTAACTGCCTGTCAGGCTATCCCGAACCGAATCCGAATTGAATTCTGAGTTGAATCCGAGTTTGAATTGGATTGAGGACGTGGGAGGTCCGAATTTGGCTTGTAAATCTTATCCAAAACTTATAGTTTTAGTCCTTGTGCTCCTCCCTTTTGCTCTCCCAAGTCTTCACATGAATCATACATAAGAATACGTAAAATAATAGCATGATGTAGTATTGCAAGTTCATCATCAATTAAAAGAAAACTCCTTTAGAAACAAATTCACCTGACAATATTTAATGCGGCTCAATACTTCTTTCCAATTAAATAATGTATTCGCCTGAAAAGTGCTAAGTGTGTGCGTATCCGCATGATCCTCTCCTTCTTCAAGAAAAGCCGTCCTCGGCTTTTGGTAGCCTGAAATTGTACTAAGCAAAGAATACAACGTATATGCATGGTATATATATTTGTCATCAACACTTCTTTTGCTTAGCATATCAAGAACATCTGAAGGCGTAGTAGATAAAAAGAACAACATATATGCATGGTATATGTATGAATCAATTATCGTGTCATTCTTGTTGTTCCACACAAACAAATTAATATAACGGCAACCATAAGATGTATACATTGCAACATTGTCTTTCATATCATTCTCCCTCCCATGAGAAAAAGTCGTCCTCGACTTTGCTAGGCACATGGACAAGTCATTAGTGGGCCAAACCAAATTAAGTTGTTCAAATATGGGGGAGAAAATTTTTAGTTCCTTCCATGCTTCAACTGCGCTACTCTGATTATTTGTACATGATTGTACATTAAAGGATGAATAAGTAGGCTTAAGAAATCTTTTGAAACATGCAGCATTATTGTTGAAACCCGTCTCATTGTGATCATGATATGGCACAAAAGATTGTTTATCCAAAATATGCAATTTCAATTCAGCAAATTTATCACATGTAATGCATATTCGGTAAACATAAAACTTATCATCTATACCATAATTTCCAATCAAATTGAACTTATATGTATATGCATAGGTACTAACTAGTGATTTTAAACATGAAATTTCAGCAACATTCTCAATCACACTAGATAGTTCTTTAGGATCATCAAACATGATATAATATAAAGAATCATCAGGAGATATTCTCGTAAGAACTTCCTTATGAGTAATCAATTCCACATTATGTAAATTGAGCAAACAAATTTCAGAACATGGAATTTTCATTCGTATATATGAGTTCTCACAAGTACTCACCGTTTCACAATTAATTTCAGCACCAATATTGTTACCTTTATTGTTCTCCTCAGTTGATGTAGGTGTTGTATGTATTAAATCATCATGATGTAACAACGGATCAGCAAGTACTTCATCTTTAACTATGATTATCTCCTCATCGTTTATCTCCAAAGGTGCCAGTTGTTGAACATTTGATTCCTCTTCTTTAATATCAACCTGCACAATGTGAGAAACAACACTAGAAGTAGATATTAATGTGTTAGTTTCATAATCAACCTCACTTTGTCCATCTTCCACTTCTCTCTTTTCTTTTGGTGTATCTCACACTCTCGCTTGGATGCTCTCAAACTCACATATGGTGGAATCACACAGCTCAATCTTTTTAGCACTATCACTCAATTTGGCTATGTGGCTCTCATTCTCACATAGGTTTTGATGCATCTCAATTGTTGTATGTATCATTGGTGCAGCATAAGATGTCTCCTTTACTGAAGGAAAAGTCTCATGCTCGGTCATCTTCTCATGTGTCACACTAGTGGAACCATAAGAGCTGAAGTATGGACATGGATTGAATCGTGATGTACGTTTCTCCATAAGTCTCTTCTCCTGTATAATAGCATAATTCACAAGATCATGCATGCTACTAAAATATTTATGTTGAAGTGCGTGGCGATCTCGAATTCAAGCCACCCTTGAAGTATGCCTTCTCCTTGATGGACTAGTGACACCGGCAGACACATCGCATCTTGCAATTCAAAATAGTAATCTTGGACGGTATTACTTCCTTGTGTGATATTCTCCAAATGGTGAAGCAATTCCTGCGCATAATAGGATGGCACAAACTCGCTCCTCATGAACGCCTTCAAATCTGACCAAGATTTAATGAATTGTTTTCCAATTAGTTGTTGCCACCAATTATAAGCATAGTCTTCAAACTCCCTTGTGGCACGTTTCACCTCTTGATCTTTGGAAAGTTTCGGAAATCTAAATACTCTCTCCATTTGCCATTCCCACTCAAGATACTCCTCGGATCATCACCGCCATAGAAAGGAACAAAGCTATCTTCTTCTTGTTGTGGACGAAGTGCTCGCACAATATCATTCACGATGTTTTTATGTATCACTTTCATTTGTTGATTGAGCTCAATGCAAATCCTTCATACCCACTTTAATCTCATCACCATAGTTATCTTCTCCACCTGCCATGGTTAGATTGTACAAAGAAGACACCAAAACCACAAATATATGGGTAATATGTGTTCACTCTATCTCACTTTTCTTCTCCCAAGTAAAGTTCTTACCTTCCAAGTGGATTGAGGCCAAAAGAAACTTACACTTGGTGGTGGCTATAATAACAAGTGATGATCAAGCGGATTTAAAAGTGACTCACAATTGCCGGCAAAGGATATTTTGTGGAGTTTGGTTAGGAAGTATTTATCCTACACGATCGATTTCGATGTTGTAAAATTAAGTAATAATCCAAGTTAGAATACTTTGCCTATGTGCTGATCCAAAAGATTTAAGTGAAGTATATGAACGCACACGCAAAGATCAATGTGACTCGATGCAAACAAAAGGAATGAGCTAACTAGAGGCAATATGAAATTAAAGATTAGATAGCTCGTTTTACACCAAGTACTAGGAGAGACGTTAGCCAATTGCAATGATATGAATGTAAGGGCACAAGATTGCTCAAAGGAATTAAATACACAAGCTGAATTTATGGACTAAGAGCTCATCCTAGATTCGCCAATGTTTTTTTCTCTTTTTTTCTTAGCAATTTTTTTTCTTGTTCTTGTTCTTCTTCTTTTCAAGGGCCGAACTAGGTTTAATTGTCTCTTTGATTTTGCATAGGTCACAAATATTCACAAGATGTAGAATACTCAAGAGCAGCCCTAGATGCAATATTCAACAACTAGTCTCAATTGATGAAATAAAAATAGCAGAATTTTTTTCACAAGATGTAGCATCACCGTTCACAGATGCAAGATAAGATCTTGTTCACGCCTTTGTAGCGATCGGATATTTTGTTTGAATTTTGGATTGGACACAAAGATTAAACTACGCAAATAAACACGAACGATCAGCACGTAAACAAAATTTCTAATGGATCAAGACATAATAAAACTCACGAAAAAATAGCGGATGCGAAACTAGGGTTTGGATTTTTTTTGTGTTTTCGGTTTATGGACTATAGGATGACAAGTAATAAACTGAAATTTAAAGGGATAAGATCCTACCGAGTAAACCGCGCTCGATACCAAGATGATACGGGTCGCCCAATCTTCTCGACGAGGATGGATACTCACGGAGTCTTGATGAATCGTAATGATCCTCCAATGCCAATGCAAGGGACGAACACTCTTTAATCCGCCGAAACACACTCGTGTTGATTTCGCCGACCACCAAGCGAAGATCTATCGTGCACCCAATTCCCAATAGAAAGGCTAAACGATCTTGATTGAAGAAAATCACTCCTAATTCCCTATGGAACTTAGGCAACAATGCTAAACTCGAACAAACTTTAGTAGATTCATTATTCTCAAACGTGGTCCCCTTACAATGGGGGTCTAACCCTCAATATATAGTACCCTATCCACCTCATGGCTGGCCAAGAGGTTCTAAACCAACTCTAACTCATCCCTACATGTATTTGGAAACAAACTCACACAAAAGGAAAAATCTAAAATTAAACCGTCACCATGTTTCGGTTATAACTTTTTATTTGTGACGAATTTGAAGGTGGGTCTAGATCCATTGCGTAGCCCTTGAAATTATCTTTCCAACGAGTACAAGAACACCTGAATCGGACTCCGTTTGTGAAAGTTATGGCCCTTTTAGTAACTGCCTGTCAGGCTGTCCCGAACCGAATCCGAATTGAATTCTGAGTTGAATCCGAGTTTGAATTGGATTGAGGACGTGGGAGGTCCGAATTTGGCTTGTAAATCTTATCCAAAACTTGTAGTTTTAGTCCTTGTGCTCCTCCCTTTTGCTCTCCCAAGTCTTCACATGAATCATACCTAAGAATACGTAAAATAATAGCATGATGTAGTATTCCAAGTTCATCATCAATTAAAAGAAAACTCCTTTAGAAACAAATTCACCTGACAATATTTAATGCAGCTCAATACTTCTTTCCAATTAAATAATGTATTCGCCTGAAAAGTGCTAAGTGTGTGCGTATCCGCATCAAAAATCCCCCCTGAATTTTGCACTTCTCTAAGTCTCATTATTCCAATTCCTCGTACGCATCTTTCAAAACTAGATGCTGGAAGTAACTTAGTGAATAAATCTACAAGATTTTCACATGACTTAGTATGCAGTACCTAAATTTCGTCCATCTTTTGCAATTCATGAGCTTATAAGACTTTGGGGTTGATATGTTTTGTGAGATGACTCTTCACGTCGCTCGTATGCACTTGTGCAACACAAGCTGAATTATCTTCATAGATAATTGTGGGAGTTTGCATGATATTCAACCCACATGACTGCTGGATTGGTGAATCATTCGTCGGATCCAAGCACATTCTCGTGTGGCTTCGTACAACACTATAATTTTTGAGTGGTTCGTCAAAGTCGCTACAAGTCTTTTCTTAGAAGATTTTCATGAAATCGCAGTTTCACCTCATATGAATAATAGCATGTTTGTGATCTTGCGGTTTGAGGGTCCGACAGGTACCCAGCATCTGCATAGCTAGTTATATTCAAGTCTTGGTATTTTCTGTAGAATAACCCAAGGTCTTTACTTCCTTGGAGGTATCGGAAGATGTCCTTTATTCGCTGCCAATGCCTTTTCGTAGGTTCTGTACTATGCCTTGCTAATAGGTTTACGACAAATACAATGTCTAGTTTAGTGCAGTTTGCTAAATACATAAGTGGTCCTATTGCACTTAAGTATGTGAATTTCTGTCCCAGGACTCCCTCCCCCTCTTCCCTAGATCGGTATAGATCCTTATCATACTGTAAAGATCTCCCGATCATTCGTACTTTCGATGGATATGCTTTCTCAAAGCTGAACCTTTCTAACACCTTCTAGGCGTAGGCTGACTGATGTACTAATATTCCTTCAGGGATATGCTCGAGCTGTAAGCCTAAGCAATATTTGGTTTTACCCAAATCTTTCATCTCAAAATTTGACTCTAGGTAAGAACTTTCTTCCTTTATGTCTTCCATGCGCCTGATGATATTCAGATCATCTACATATTTTGAGATTATACAAAATCCATTCTGGGATCGTCGTATAAATACACAAGGACAATATTCATTGTTCGTGTAGCCTTTCTTGCATAGAAAGTCGCTTAAGCGATTGTACCACATCCTGTCTGATTGCTTAAGTTCGTATAGTGATTTTTTGAGTTTCACACTGTACAGATTTCTATTTGCTCCGTCTTGCTTTATATCTTACAACTTCATTTATTTCATTTCTCTTTCGAACAAATACCCACTTATGCCCTACAGGGTGCACATGGGGAGGTGTGCGGCTTATAGGCTCAAACACCTCTCTTTTGTTTAGAGATAATAATTCAGTTTTTGCCTTTTTTCAATCTTCCTAATCTGATCTTTTCTTACATTCAACGAGTGATGTGGGATCTGGAATAAGATCGATGATTGTGGCAATTTTCTTTGCAAAGTAAATATCAACATTGGCTGTTGTCCTATGCATGGATTCTCCAATGTGCATATAATTTATAGGTATTTCATCATGAGTTGATTCTTCTTGTGCTTCTACTTATTCACCACTCCTTCCAGTTGCGGCGATAAGTTTCTTTAATTTTTCAGCTCCAATGTGTGCGCACACATCCATATGGATTTCTCCCTCCATGGGAATGTTTAGATCCGGTATGCTCTTTTCTGAAGGTGTCATACCGATGCCAGGTGTCAACTGGCTCCCCTTCTGGTTCTGGGGAACTTCAGTGATTGGCTGTGTCAAGTCCTTCTTATCCTTTTTCACCAGGCGTCCCCAATTACTTAGGGTTCGAGGGGCCGGAATTCTCGTCCTTTTATTCTGAGGCCTCTGGACGGGATTAGTGATACCTTCAACTTTCTTTGGTATTTTAACCCTCTCCGGTGCATTGCGTGCAAGCACATATGACTTGTTCATGCTCTTTAAATCACTAAAGTGGCCAAACAGTTGGTTTGCTAATGCTTGCAAGTCAATGATCATCTGGACTTCTCTATTTGTTTCACTAGTGCGCGGGTCATGTGCATGGATTCCCGTGGCTTGCCACGTAATTTTATGATATTTTTCATCAAGAGGTTGATTTCCTCTCCCTAATGTTGGAAAACTATCCTCATTAAATATGCAATCAGTGAAGCGGGCAGTATGCAAATCTTCTGTCATGGGTTCTAAATATCTGGTTATGGATATTGTCTCATAACCAATGTATATCCCAGTCTTTCAGAGAGAACCCATTGGAGTACACTGTGGAGAGGGAATAGGTACATAAACATTGCATCCAAACCACCGGAGATGAGAAATTTTCAGTGCTGACCCTTACGCTAGTTGCATAGGTGAATGGATGTTGTAGGCCGATAGTCCAAAGTTGATGAGAGTTGCTGCATGCAAAACTGCGTGTCCCCAACATAGAGCTGGTAAATTACAATTCTACAAAAGTGGTTGGGGAATAAATTTAATTCTTTTGATTAATGCCTCTGCTAGACCATTCTGAGTGTGGACATGCGGTACAGAATACTCAACTGTAATTCCCATTGCCATGCAATAATCATCAAATACATTTGAAGTAAATTCTCCGGCATTGTCCATTCTAATGAACTTTATGTGATGATCAGGGAAAATATTTCTAATTCGAATTATCTGCGAGATCAGCTTTGCGAAAGTATGGTTTCTCGTAAATAATAAACACATGTGCGACCATTTTGAGGAAACATCGATGAGTACCATGAAATATTTAAATGGCCTTGATAGTGGCTGTCTGGGACCGTAAATGTCTCTTTGGATGCGCTTCAGGAATGCAGGGACTTCATCCTTCACTTTCAGAGTAGAAGGTCTACTAATTAATTTTTCGGTGGCACATGCGGGGCACATAAAATCTTCGTGATTTGAGAAATTTTTTACATTAATATTATATCCATGTGAATTGTTAATTATATTTCTCATCATCCTAAGATCTGGGTGGCCTAATCTGTCATGCCAAAGACAGAAGTGTTCAGAGGTTCATGCAGGGCAGTATAGGCTGCAGGTGCCTTGATGTTAGTGTAGTATAGCCCAGTTTCTGATGAAGAAAGTTTTTCTAATACCCTTTTTCCATTTGCTTCACGCTTCATAATGAGAAGGTATTCCTTACCATACTCTTCTTCGGTCTCAACATGGAAACCATTAGCGCGAATATCCTTGAAACTTAGGTGAGTTCTAGTCGATTCTGGGTACAATAAGGCTACAATAAGGCTTCTTGAATGATCAAAGTTGTGCCCATTGATAGTATAATTGTAACCCTTCCTGAGCCTATTATACAAGCATCGCTACTGGCGATTGTTGTAAGGCTGCCAGCATTCTTACTAATCGACTGGAACTATTTTGTCTCTCTTAAGATGGTATTCGTTGTGCCGCTGTCGGCTAAGCACACTTCCTCCATAGGGCGCCACATGTGTTCTAATATAAAGTATTTTATTAATATGTAGAAGAAGGCAATCAACACATAAATAAAATACTTCAACATCAGAACATATCATGCCATTATAAACTGAATAAATGAATGAATTATTCAATATCATCCAACCATCACGAGAAAATAAAATTGTTTGAGTACCATCCATGTAAAACCTAACTTATTCCTTCCACACATAAAGTAAATGACAATTAAAATCTAAATGCATTCTGTGCATTAGACTGAATCTACTAAGAAGTTGGAGACTTCGGCTACTATCTTCTCAGGGGTGATATTCTCTTCCAGAGAAATCATGATGGTGGCAACTGCAATGTCAAGAGGGAGTGCTGCTATCGGAATGGTTTCAACCTCCATCAGCGCAGGTATCTGCTCAGAACTCTCCCCCTCAACAGAAGCAAAGTGGGTTTCATGCTGCCCTTTGCCATCCATCTTCTTCTGAGCTTGGAAGGCATTGATAACATGCTGCGGCTCTTTACAGATCCGCGACCAGTGCCCTACTTGCCATACTTATAGCAGGATTGGTCTTGCTGACCATAGAGCTTGCCGTCCTACTTTGGCTTACTTGCGTTATTCTCACGTGGAGCATCTGACTTTTCTTTCTAGACTAGGGCCTTACCCTTCCTTCCCCTTTTCTTCATTATGGGCTTTCGCACCTTGTAGCTTTCGACGTTGGCTTCACGGCCAGCGGAGCTCCCTGGTAGCTGTGAGACATGATTCTTACAGAGAACTTCATCCTGAGCCTTTACAACTTGCATCATATCAATCAATTCAGCATACTCCTTGTAGCCGTCTTGACGATAATTGCATGTAGACTACACTACATTGGGGTGGAATGTTGATAGGGTCTTCTCAATCTTCTGCTCATCTATGATCTGCTTGCCACAAAGTTGAAGATTGGTACAAATTCTGTGTAGAGCAGAATTGTACTCCCCGACCGTTTTGAAGTCAGCAAATCTTAGTCGGATCCACTCTTGCTCTACCTGAGAAAGAATGGTGTACTTTAGCTTCTCGAACTGCTTCTTTTGTGCAGTCCATAAAGTTAACGCACTCTTCTCTGCCATGTACTCATTCTTGAGGGTGAGACAAAGATGCGCCTAAGGAAGTAAAGTGCCTGATCATTTTCGTTAGGAGTGGGTTTGGCATCCTGCGATGCACCAATCCCAATGGCAGCACGGAGCTTCTTGGCTCCAAATACTATCTCGACATCGAAAGCCCAAGTCAAGTAGTTTTGGCCAGGCTGGGCCAGCTCCTCGAACACGTAGTTTGTGATGCTTGTCATCTACATGCGCATGAAAGAAATATATAAGTTTACTGATGGTAAACATGCATAGATTTACTATAGGAAAATAAATTGGACAAAGGTACTAAAGATTCTCGTAATATTCCATAATTTTCTATGCATTTTCTATAAATTTTACTGTTATTTTTGGTGATTAAAGGCAATTTAAATAATTACGATTAATCAAAACAGTAAATAAATATAGAAAACATAGAAAATAATAATGATAGTGCAAAACATACTTCAAATGCTAAAAATAATTCAAAATTTGAATTCCCGAGGCCCTTTTATGCCGGAATATGAATTTTCAGTGAATTCTGCAATTTTCGAGGGCCTATATGTAAATTTTCAATCCAGAGAAAATTTTTCGTGTAATTTTCTGATTCTTTGAAGACCTATTTGCAAAATTCAGGACCCGTCTAAAAATTCTGAGGACCCTTCCATAATTTTTAGAATTCAGGGGCCTTTTGACAAAATTGCTGGCGCCTCCCTCCGGGTCGAGCCTCCGGCCCATTTGGCCTATTGCCGACCGGCTCAAAGCGGGAGGGGTAGGGTTTCCCCTACCCCTGCTCACCTCTTTGGCGGTGGCAACCCGAGGAGCGGCTCGGGGGGTCGGCCTCGGCGGCGAGCGTCTCTGGTGCTCGGGGCGCATCCGACCAACGACTCGTGTAGGAATAGTGGCAGTCGGGAGTGGCGACGGCTAGGAGCTCACTGTGCAGCCGAGGCTCGGGAGCGGCGGCGTGCGGACCGGCGGTGCGCGATGCATGCGGCTTCTCGGGGCGGCGGCGTCTTGGTCAACATGGCGGCTGTTTGTCTTGCGACCCATGGCTGGAGCCGAGGCGTCGGCGTGGTCGACCATGCGGGTCGACAGCAGCACAAGACGAGCCGATGCGGGCGGCCGTGTGGGGCCGCACAACGCAGAACTAAGGCGACGGTCGGCGCAGCTTGGCGGCTCCTTCCGCTGCTTCGGGCTGTGGTGGCCCATGCGGGGCAGTCGCGCATGGGAAGGCCAGCGGCGGCTTCGGTCCAGCGTGGCGGTGCGTGGGGAGACCGGCGGCTGGTGGCGGTTTCGGGCCAACGCGGCGATGCGCGCGGCGGCCGTACGGGGTTGGTCGTGCAAGAATTTTTTCTTTTTTTTTCAATCTACAATGTAATCGACATCTACTCTTTCATGTAATCTACCGATCGATATTGTGTCGGCTACTTCATGTCTGCTCGCAGTGGATTAGATTGGATTTGCACCGTATGAAATAATCTAGAAAGCGAAATCTGCGGAATTTAAAGCGATATATATGTAGACAATTCAATCTACTAATGCTTCGATGATTACCTTTGATTCACTGGAGCGATTCGTGCTGATAACGTGTTGAGGAACCGTCGCTGGCAAGTCCAGTTCGATCGATTCCTCTGCTATGTTGATCTTTCTTTATTACTTTCTCTTTCTCACAAAATAGTCAATAGCACTCTTTATTTATAGTCTAATGATAAAATACTCATCATAGGCTAAAACTTAAGCGCAGACCCAGATTACCCAACACAATCCATTGCCCTCGTTGCAAAACACGCCTGACAGTACGTACTGACCCTTGTAGGCCCATCGGCAATAGTCCTGCAATACTTCCCTTCAAAAGCATTGGTTAGGTTTTTTAACTGTAGCTTATAATTTTTAATTTAAAATCTTAAATTCCGTCTGTTTCCTACTTTTTGGGCTTATGTTTTTAGTTTCTAACTTCTTAATCTCGTTGTTTCTAGTTTTTAGCTATTTTTTTGGGTTTTTTGTTTATTTTTTTCCTTTATTCCTCTGTATTGTTCGATATAAAATATCATTTTTCTTTTTTATTTTTTAAATTTAATTACACAAAAAAGTTCATATCAGTTATAATATAAAATAAAATCAAAATAATGAAAAAAAGCTAAAAACCATAAGTTTTAAGCCCAAATGGATAGGATCCGTGTTGAGGTCCATAGTCACCTCACGGCGCAGTGCAAGTAGGTGATGTTCGTACTTACACAATTGTTTTAGAGGCAAAAATACAACTCGATGAAAATTTGACGATTCAGTTTGGCTCCAAATATCTTCGTTCAAAAAAGTTTGGCTCCAAATAAGTCCAGTGAGTGGTTTTGGAACATCAATCTCAGTTGAAAAAAGATCCAACCAAAGCCTCCCAAGACTTCAAAACGTGCAAGCATGTATGCACTAATCTCCATGGGGTAGCGTGAGTGAGGATGCTTTCATTAATACATTAGCCTTGGTTAACCAAGGGTAGTATGGCATTTACCTTCACTCAATTTACAATTCCTTTGTATACGGTGGACTTTGAATTACATTGCGAGACAGAGGGAATAGATCAAAATGGAGGAAAAAAAAGAGCATGAACACTTCAACAGAAGGAACAAACCAACACACAGTGGTAAAATGGAGAAAAAAAGAGCAATCGAAGGAGCATAAAGTGTAACTAATCTCTAAATAAAATTTCACAAGCATTACAAGATAGACGCCATGAGTGGTGAGTGTATCTTAGTTTGCAAGCCGTCGCCGGGTACCGACGCGGCGATGCCAAGAAGCCGCTGCCCGCCGCCATCGTCTTTCAATACCAGGTCGCCGCCGCCGTCTTCCAACGCCCAGCCTCCGTCGCAGGCCTCCCAAGGATCCAGCCGAGGAGGAGCTTGATGTAGACGACGGTAGGAGATGGATTGGAGCTGAGAGAGAGGTGGCGAGGGATGGTGAGATGAGAACGAGTGGCAGGCCCGATTGGGCTGTTGGGCTAACTGACATGTGTGCAAGCCCGTTTGCCAGTCCATCATGAGAGCTTGTGCGTGAATATAAGAGCCGGCCGGTTCACTCGAAGCTGTCCCGGTTCACCGGTTCCGCATATAACCGCGCGGTTCAATAGGTTTCTTCGGTTCGATTGTATGAAAAGGTTTTGAAGCAAAAGTGCTATGCTCAAGTTGGTTTTTTATGGCTTATGGTTTTTCACTGTAGCTAGTTTGTTTTATACTGTACCCGATGATAGCTGTTTTGGTATAATTAAATTTACAAAAGTTTAAAAATAAAAAAATAGATTATTCTATCACGAACAATACAAAAGAACACAAGAAAAAAAAAGAAAAAGGCAAAAAGTTCTAAAAATGCTAGAAAAAGATGACATTAACGAATAGTGAACTAGAAGACAGAAGCTGAAGCCGACACGAACAGAGCCTAGTCACCACCAAGGTCATCGTTTCCTGTTTTTCCCGGTTTAACGGTCGATCCAGTCATGTTTTTTAAACTTAGGCACCCGTTAGGTTGCAAGGGTCAAGGTGTCTCCTGTGGTAGCCCTGGGCAAGCTTGTTGTATAAAAAATTTCTTGAGAAAGATAACAACTGTTGTAAAAAAGTGGTTTTGCTCCTGAGTCCCTTTTTCTCTGTTTTTCTCTATTTGCCTCCCGTACTGATCAAGATTCTTAATTAAATCCATCATGGTTATCTAGCGCCAAACTAATGCTATTTCTAACCGAATCTCATAGCCAATAGTTTTACTACTATGCTATTCGTATTTCACATGCTAATTTTTTTATTATCAAAACATGACCAAGAGTGGTCCCTTTTTGTTAATCTCATAGTGTGGAATGCAATGGTTCAAACGGATCATAAATCAAATACTCCAGTTGGAAGGTATAGCCTTTTAAATGTCTTTAACCAAAACAAATATGATAATTGATGCAGCCACTTGGTAATGGACACATCATAGGGATCTTCTTACAAAAACTCAGGATTGCTACAGAATTTGATAAATAATCAAATGGTGCTCTTGCAAGTATCCAGGATTTTTTCATAAAACCCACGTTACCTGGCATATATAGGGCTGCAAATGAGCCGAGCCGAATCGGCTAGAGCTTGGCTCACCCAAGCTCGGTCGGAACAATGGCTCGGCTCAGATTGGCTTGTTAAGGAAATGAGCCACAAACCTAGCTCGGCTCGACTTGAATCGAGGCTTGAGCTAGCTCATGTGGCTCACAAGCTGTAACAACCTAATTTTATCTCCCAAATAAATATACATGATTTTCCATGAATTTTCAAGTTTTTGGTGCATTTTTAAAAATTTTCCTAAAGCCTGGATGGTGTTTAAGATTTTTAAAATAAACCCCTTGGCCCAAAAATATGAAACCAAAATTTCTAAAAGTCAATTGGATGCTGAGGAATTTTTCCAAAAATTTTCATGTACAAATTCCTCTTGTAATTCAAATTAGAAATTCAAACTCAAATTCAAAGTAGAATTTAAACTTTAAACTTTATTTAACTTCTCTCCGAACCATCGGGCCGAAACCCACTCATGGGCCTAGCCCATTTCTATCCTTCCCGCAGTGGCCCGGTGGTCGACCCACGCTTCGCCTTCGCTTCGGCCCGTCGTGCGTCACTCTCTCGCGCGCCACTGACATGTGGGCCCCGATCCCACTCATCAACTAGCCACTGTTCTTCTTCTTCGTCTCTTTCTCCCTTGCGCGTGCGCCCGAGCTCATCGTTTCGCCTGTATTCGTATGCAAGTAAGCATTGGAAGCCTCTGTGCCTCAAGCCAAGTACGTTGTGACCTTGTCTCGTTGCCGTGAGTTTGTCCCGTCGCCAGCTGCCTTCTTTCTTGCTCTCTCTCACTTAGTGCCCGAAGCCATTCATGGCTCTCGAGCTCTCTCTCCCACCTCGCCCCTATTTAAGCCTGGTCTTACGCATTAAAAGCTTCTCTGGGGTGAGTTCTGACCTCCTGACATCCTCGCTGCAGTGCCCCACGCCGTCACTGACCTCCTGACCTGTTCTCTTCTCTGGGTGAGTTCTGACCATTGCCATCATGCCATTCGTGGTTTCCTTGACTCCCTTTTGCTAATTCGCCCTTTGGATGGCCTTGTCGTGCCCCAAAGCCACCGATACACATCATTCTTCCTCAATGCCGACTAAGCTCTTCTCCGTTACCATTCTCGTGCCTTGACCAAAATTCTGGTAAGCCCTTTCTCCTTCTTGCAATTCAGCTCAAAGCCAAACCCATAGGCTAACCATCAAACCTTAGAACCTGCCATAGCTCTCGAGCCACGTTCACCTAATCTCGCTATCACTTGCTCCCATGGATAGCATGACACAGCGCGTAATAAGCCACAAGTAATGCTTGAGCTTGTAGATCACAAAACTGCCTTCAATTTGAGGAAGTTAGATAGGAAACCCAAGGTTCATTGTTGTCAACCATGTCACCTCCACCTGGCTAATTTCCGACCCCGCTTCGACGACCATAAGTCTGCGAGCCACATCCAAAGTACTATTGGCAATTCGCTGAATGAGTGCGTGCATGATTTTGGCTTGAGCAGGGCTCTGTGCCCTTGCCGTCACACCGTCGCCTAGCAACACTGCTAACTGCCGGCTAGCCAC
The DNA here is from genome assembly GCA_036346245.1 of Bonia amplexicaulis. Lineage (NCBI taxonomy): Eukaryota > Viridiplantae > Streptophyta > Magnoliopsida > Poales > Poaceae > Bonia > Bonia amplexicaulis. The sequence goes on from CM070766.1 coordinate 12,840,987, forward strand.
CACTATGGTGCACCCCACCTAGTGCCATCACCACCAATAGCAAGTCCTTATGCCAGCAACCCATTTTGGCCCATGGCCAAGCTTGTCGACCACACCCTCACCGTTGGCGAGCTCACCAAGGAGCTTAATCATGAGCCTCTCTGTAGCTTCACTTAGCCTCACTAACTAGTGGACACCAGCTATCAGTAGGTAATTAAACTCAAGGATTAAATTAACTATTAGTATGACATGTAGGCTCCCCAAGAATTAGAGTCCTAATTAACTTTGGTTAACAGCCTAGAACTCGCTGACATATGGACCTCGCACTCTTAAACCATCGCATAAACCTAGCCCATGGACTACTGTCACTAACATGTGGGTCCCATTTTCTAGAAATAGCTGCATAGATCAAGTCCCTGTGAGCCATGACCCCACCTGTCAGCCTCATCCTTTTTCTAAGTTAAAATAAATACAAAACATAAACAAAACCCCTGGGCTCCACCTGTCAGCCCCTCGATGATTTCCTTAAGGAAAATAATTATAAAGGAAAAGGAAAACTCCAACCAACCCCACCTATTAGCCACCAAGGCTTTTCCTTTAGAAAAACAATTCAAAAAGAAAAAGAAATTCCAGATGGCCCCACCTGTCAGAAATTTTTAAATTTTTGGAATTTCATTTCAGTTCAAACTTTGAAACACCATAACTTCTTCATTTTAAATTCAAATCCAATGATTTTTTCTAAATTCAGTTAAATTCAAAACCTTTCCAAATGTACCAAAATCATAATTTTTGGAGTCCATTTGAATTTTATTTGAATGTTTGATTGAATATTGATAGTTTCATGTGTATAAACTTTGATGCTCGAGACGACCCTGTTGCTGACGAACAAGATTCCACCCTAGCCACATTTGATTAAGGCAAGTTCTTATAATTGATCATATTGAACCTAATTTTCTAATGACAATATTTTACTTTCAAATATACATGCATGCTTATTATGAATAGTTGTTAAAATGCTATGTTAAATGTTGATTACCTTGTTATACCATGCACTTTATGCTTAGTATCGCCCTTCATTGATTATTGATATTCTCTTGCCATGTCGCTCTTTGACACTTACAAATAATGATAACTCCACCATTGGTCAAACTCTAGTAGATTATGGTTGTGCTTAGAAATACCTTAGTGGTAAAATAAAGTGCAACACAAACATTACTAACTGAACTTGAAAACATAATAACAATGATAATATGGGATACAAATGGAAATAGAAAAATGTTTTTCTAAAATGGTGGAGACTCGGGTGGGTGGTTGGTTGGAGACCGATGTAGGGATTGTAATGTCATTTTTTTTGGATGGACCGTGTAGGGATTGCATGTCTGCTTTCTTGAATAGCTGGGCAGAGATTGCGCTAGCTGTAGGTATGCGGTTGGTCTCTTCTGAGTCATTTAAGGACCGAATTCTTGTGCTCATCTTTTCTACATATAAATCATGCAACCATAAGTCTGGTTATGGGACAGACCTGACCCACTAATTTGCTTAGCTTTGGTGTAAATCCTGTGCAGTAGATTGGTAGGTGAATTTTTGAATTTCTATTATGGATTTCATTAACATGAAGGGCCGTAGACACCTTAACAATTTGGTCTCTTATTAAAAATGTAGCTCAGGAAAGCAACATTTTGGGGTTGAGGTGTAACTCGAGATGGGAACGGTCACTGTCGCTAGTCTTGAGGATTCATACTGGAGTGGGAGTAAGCATTGTAACTAAGTATTGTAAAAGTCTTATTATAATTTTCTCAGTCACACGCCTATGAAAGCATACGGTGGCCAATATTATGAGTTAATCATATCTTTTAGGTAAAGCTGTATAACTCTGTAGAGTATTAAAAATCTATTTAAATAGTCGTACCCCCTAACATGGACAAACGTGTAGAAACATTACACTTACATAGTTTTCATAAATAAATAATAAACTGGTAATGGTCGTGATAGCCAACTCAAAATGGAAGTGAAAGCGTAGGGATTTCACCATCTTGATAATGGAAGTGAAAGCGAAGGGGTTTCACTCTCATAATAAACTTGACTTATTTGACAAATTGGCTTTATACTATAAAAGAGACATAACACCTTCACTTGGACAATATATATACACACATATTTTGCTATAGGGACTTGCTGATTACCTTTGTACTAATTGTTGCTTAATATGTGTTTTAGATGACAGAAGTGATGACCTGTTGTTTGGATTCATCCTTGCTACCAACATGGAAGATAAAGGCCAGGACTAGGTTTAGCCCCAGTTGATTGTCTGTGGCAAGTCATGGATGCCCCCTTTTGGTTCAATTACTTTTTCGCTACTTGATATGAACAATCACATTTGGCCTATTGACCCGTTATGTAAATCTTGTTCATATGGCCTATTTGTGGTTGTCTATGTAATATGAAGTACTCTTTTACCTTTTTTGTATGTATGGATATGATATTTATCGACGTAGTTGTGTGAGCTAGCTATTGATCTAGAGACTAGCTTGGAACACATAGGAGATTTGTATTGTCAAATTCGGATCCCCATAGGGCTGGTATCAAAGCCATATCAACTGTAGGGTAAACCTTAGTTAGAATGGTTGTTAGTCTAAGGACTTGTTCTGTGGAAAAAGACATAGAGGATTAAGAAGAAAAGCAGGAGAGATTCCTGGAAAGCCTACGGAAGGGATAGCATTACAACTATCTTCTCATGACTTTGTAGATTTCCAACACCTAGTGGACAATGCCCTTGAGGTTGAGAACAAGTGCAAGCTTCTTGAGAGCAACAGCAAACGCTAGCTGGCTTACCAAGGAAATTCACAGAGCACCCGAGTACCCCCTACCTTAGGCAGATTTGCCCTAGTTACACCTCCTAGAGCACCACCTACAGTGCCATGCCTCGTCAACCTTATCTACCAGAGCCCTATTCAAGAAGGACCCCAACAGAGGAGAAACACTCTCACCACTGGAGTCACTTGTTTTCACTACAGTAACAAGGGACACTATGCCAGTGGATGCTCAAAGAAGTAGCAGACCCTAGTTAGGACCAACACCACAGATACTTAAGCTAGAGCCCTAATGACCCAAGCAGTAGGCCGAGGAGTGTCGGACTCAGGAGCAACACGTCCAAATCCTCTGAGTTAATCGTACTAGTCTAGGATTAATTGTGGGCATGGCTATCTATTATAGTTTATACACTCTGTAGAGGTGGTACAGCTTTACCCACAAGATATGATTAACTCATGTTGTCGGCCACTACACGCTTCCGTAGGCATGTAACAACGTAACCGTAACAAGGCCTTTACAATACAAAGCCATCAACCTGGTCACACCTCCACTAAGGTTTCACCCCAATAAAGAATCCACTAGATCAGGGCCGCCTCTTGTGCCGTGTGAGACTTGTCGTAGCCTACGTCATGCTCACGTTCAACCTATAATGAGACTTAGGTTAAGACCTACAAATTTATTAGCCAAGACTATCCCACACCAGCCTTGTGATAGTACAATAGGGCTTTATAGCAGTAGCTCACAGACCAGTCCTTAATTGACTTAGGCTGACTTTCTACATACCCCTTGTGTCTAGCCCCATGTTGAGCCATCGAGCACAAAGTAAGCCAGCAAGCACCCATCAACTAACCATTTGCCTTAGTCTAAACCAACTTTTTATGTTTTATTTTGAAACATTGCATATACCTTCTTGACTCTCTGAAGTTAAGAATACATTTTAAAAGACATCATTTCATGTGAAAAATTACCCCAAGCCTAAAATTATTTCTAGGCATGTGTAAGTATTTACTACAACAGTTTTCTAGCCTCGGGATACCTTCCTTACCGTTATCCAAGACGTTGCATGGGAAGACATCTGCAAGCTAAGGGACATCTATGAGGTGGAGTTGAGAGGCACCGCTTTCTGGTACTATCCCAACAAGTACCCTACTAGCTCTAAGAGCTTCTTCGTGACTATGGAGGATGAGGACGACCCCAGGCTTGTTCAGCAGGTGCGGCTCACCATGTCCCTGGATTATCTGTATCAGTACACTTTGGATGAGCTTATCTTGGCCACCTACCAGCTTCGTAGGGCAGAGGATGAGTTAGCAGAGATCCGTGCTGGAGATGATGGTTCCTCAGTGCAGGGAGAGAATGACATCAAGTCGCCACCCAAGAAGAGCCAAACGAGAGTCAAGAAGAAGTGCCTAGCCCAGTTTAAACCAGCCTATTGGGATATCATGAGTCTTAAGTCTTAGATCAATAAAAAGTGTTACTTATGAGTTGTTATACCCTTATCAATAGGCACAAGGTTATCTTAATATATCTATTAACAGATTTGCTTTTGCTTTACTAAAGTTTGCTTTTTCTATGTTGTTCCTTTTATTTGGAAGTTTCCTTGTGTTTTGTTTACGGGATGGACATAAAAACTCCTCTTAGTTCCTTTAATCTTTCCCTAACCTTTGGAAGCGCCAAGTAGATGGTAAACACTAGGAGCAATGGCAATGGAAGTAGCAACAATAACAACAAAGCCCAAGGAGGTCAAATTGCTCCCATTCCTCTACCACCACCTACTAATGGACTCGACTAGGCCCAGATGATGGCCAACCAACACCAACTCATCAAACTGCTAGTTTAGACCATCAATAACCCCGCTCAGTCTGCTCATCATCCACCACAACCAGCTCAGGCTCCCCAATCCAGACTGTCAGAGTTCATAAGGATGTGTCCTCCAACCTTCTCCAGCAGCATCAACCCTATGGACATACATGACTGGCTCCAAGCTATCGGGAAGAAGTTAGACATCATTCAGTGCAACGATCGGGAGCGAGTTCTCTTTGCCTCTCATCATCTGAACGGACCTACTAAGAGTGGTGGCACACTTTCACCGCTGCTCATGCTAATGTGCAAGCGATCACCTAGAATGAATTTGTGTAGTATTTCTGCAAGGCTCATATTCCTGCTGATTCCATCACTCTCAAGAAGAGGAAGTTTAGAGATCTCTGCCAGGGATGATGCTCGGTTAATGAGTACCTCTAGAAGTTCAGCCAACTGGCATGCTACGCTCCCGAAGATGTTGCCACTAATGAGGCAATGCAGGAGAGGTTCTTGGAGGGACTCAATGATAATATATCTATGCAGCTCCTCTCCAACGACTACACTGACTTCCACTAGCTTGTTAGCATGGCCATTCGTCAGGAGGGCAAACATGTTGAGATGGAGAACCACAAGAGAAAGATGGCCACTCAGAGGGTCAACCCAGGGGTTTTTCCTAAGGCCTGTGGTACCCCGCCACCATCCGACAGCTTCAGGCCAGTGGCCACCCGTCCACCTTTCCAGGTGAACCACTCCGCTCCTCAGGCATTCCGCACCCTTCCATCCAGTGGCAAGTGCCAAAGAACACACCCCATCAGATGGAGTGAGTTGTTTCTACTGCAAAAAGATACAACACTTTGCCAAGTCCTACCCTAAGAAGCTTCAGGCTTTAACCAACGCAGGATCATCAGGAGGTTAGAACTCAGGGCAAGCTTTCAAGAAGCCTCTGAACTTGGTCAAAGGGCATGTGAACCACATCACTGTAGAAGAAGCCCCAGCTGCACCAGACATCGTGTTGTGTATGTTTCTTGTAAACTCAATACCAGCGTCAGTTCTTTTTTATTTTGGAGCTTTTCATTCATTCATTTCCCAAGCTTTTGTGGTTAAGAATGGGTTGGGTTCAGTTCCTCTTAGCAATCCCATGCTAGTTCATTCCCCTAGAGCAGAAATGAGAGCGGGGACCTTATGTCCATAGGTGGAGTTACTCATTGAGGGAGTACCATTTCTAGCCAAGCTGTTAGTCTTAGACTCCAAATTGGATGTCATTCTTAGTATGAACTGGTTATCCAAGAACAAGGGACAGATAGATTGTGCCACCTGATCCATCACTCTCACCAATAATCAGGGAATGGAAGTGACCTTTGCACCAAGGATTTCTGTAGTAGAAGAGTGTATCCTTAATCAACTCCAAGGTCTAAAAGAGATACCAGTCGTACGGGAATACCTATATGTGTTTCAAGAAGACTTACTCGGAATGCCACTAGATAGGGACATTTAATTCATGACTAACTTAGTCCCTGGTACAACTCCCATTTCAAAGAGACTATAGCATATGCCAACTAATGAGTTAGATGAACTGAAGAAACAAATTCAAGAACTTGAGGACAAAGATTATGTCCGACCGAGTTCATCATTTTGGTGTGCACCTGTTCTCTTTGTCAAGAAGAAAGATGACAGCATGAGAATGTGTGTGGATTACAGAGCACTTAAATCAAGAACAAGTATTTGCTACCTAGGATTGATGATCTCTTTGATCACTTTAAAGGAGCAAGTGTTTTCTCTAAGATAGACCTAAGGTCAAGATACCAGTAGCTGAAAATTAAAGAAGAGAATATACCCAAGACCACCTTCACCACCTGTTACGGCCAGTACGAGTTCACTGTCATGTCCTTTGGGCTAACCAATGCACCAACCTACTTCATGAGTATGATGAACAAGGTTTTCATGGAGTACCTAGATAAATTCATAGTGATCTTCATTGATGATATTCTCATTTACTCCGAGAGTGAGAAAAAGCACGAAGACCACCTTAGAATAATCCTGGAGAGACTTAGAGAGGAACAACTTATGCCAAATTCAGCAAGTGTGAGTTTTATCTAAGAGAGGTAGCCTTTCTTGGTCATATCATGACATTTGAAGGCATTGCGGTAGATCCCTCCAAGGTTGAAGCAGTAATGGGTTGGAAGTAACTAGAGTTTGTAACTGAAGTCAGGAGTTTCCCAGCAAGGACTCAGTTGCGTTTTGATGTAAGAGGGCAAGGTGTTAGCCTATGCATCACGCTAGTTGAGACCTCACGAGTGCAACTACCCCACTCATGACTTAAAGTTAGTAGCAGTAGTTTATGCCTTAAAGATCTAGCGGAATTATCTTATTGGTAACCGTTGTGAAGTTTACATAGATCATAAGAGCATGAAGCACATTTTCACTCAGGCCATACTCAACCTAAGGCAGTGAAGATGGATAGAGATGATCAAGAATTATAACATTAGGATTCACTACCATCCAGAAAGACCAATGTTGTAGAAGCATTAAACAGAAAGATCTATGCAAACTACACTATGGCAGAAGTAGTCTAGACACAACTTCAGGAAGGAGTTGCCTATCTTACCCTAAATTCGATAGACTAGATTATTCTTTCAATACTGGAGATTCAGCCCACCTTATCAGAACAGATCCGAGAAGCTCAAAAGGTAGATGAGGATATCCAAGAAATAAAGAAGAACATGAGAAGAGGAAAAGCCACCGGTTTCAATGAGGATGAGCATGAAATGATTTGGTTCGAGGATCACATCTGTATGCCCAATAAAAAGAAATTAAAGATATGATTCTACACGAAGCTCATGAAACCCCTTACTCCATCCATCCAGGTTGTACCAAGATGTAATAATACCTGAGAGAAAGATATTGGTGGGTCAGTATGAAAGGAGAAATTATTGAGTACATTGATGCCTATGACACTTGTCAAAAAAAAGCAAGGTAGACCATAAGAGACCTGCTGAACTTTTGCAACCATTGCCAATGCTAGATTGGAAGTGGAAAGAGATTGGTATGGATTTTATCACACTTTTTAGAACTCAGTCCAATTATAACTCCATTTTGGTGGTGATAGATCGTTTGACTAAGATAGCCCATTTTATACCAGTCAAGATCACCTACTCTGGGGGTAAATTAGTAGAAATATACATATCCAGAATTGTATGCATGCATGGAGTTTCCAAGAAGATAGTGTTAGATCAAGAAAGCCAGTTTACCTCTCGGTTCTGGTATAAGTTGCATGAAGTCAATTTCAGCACTGCTTATCACCCTGGACTGATGGTCAGACAGAGCAAGTCAACCAAGTGTTAGAGGTCATGTTGAGTGCTTGTGCTTTGGATTTTGGAGATAGCTAGGATCATGCCCTATCCTACATTGAGTTCTCCTACAATAATAGTTACCAAGTCAGTCTCTAGATGCCACCTTTTGAAGCCTTGTATGGGAGGAAGTGTAGAACACCGTTGTTGTGGGATTGACTAGAAGAATCCCAAACCTAGACCCAGCCTGCTTCAAGACTCTAAAGAGAAAGTGAGGAAAATCAAAAGTAGATTGAAGATAGACTAATCTTGACATAAGAGCTATATTGACAATCATCGCTGAGACTTGACCTTTGAAGTGGGTGACTTTATTTACCTTACAGTATCCCCGCTCAAAGGAGTTAATAGATTCCAAACCAAGGGGAAGCTTGCACCGAGGTTTGTGGGACCATTCCAGATCTTGATCTACAGAGGAGAAGTCACTTACCACTTGGAGTTGCACCAGCCTTGATAGCAGTACACGATGTCTTCCATGTTTCCCAATTGAAGAAGTGTCTTCGAGTACCTACGGAGTAGGCAGCACAAGAGACCCATGACCTTCAAGAAGATCTAACCTATAGGGCACATCCAATTAAGATCCTTGAGACAACAAAGCGTAAGGCCAGGAAGAAGACCATCCATTTTTGCAAAGTGCAATGGAGCAACCATTTAATGGAAGAAGCTACCTGGGAATGGGAAGAAGATCTAAAGGTCAACCATCCTCACCTCTTTGATAGCCCGTCCATATCACGGAGTCGAGATTTTTCTTAGGGGGGTAGGTTTATGACATCCTAAATTTCTAAATTTTTTTAATTGGATTTATTTGAGTTTTTCTGGATTTCCTTTTTCTTTTCTTTATTTGAAGCCTACAACTAGTTATTGAAATTTGTGTTCAATTGGAGCGAATTTAAGTTGATCTTACTTTTCCTGAGTTCCCCTTGCTTTTAGTATTTTTGAGTATTTTCTTACATTTTTTTGGAGTTTTTCTGCTATTTTCTGAGCCTTTTTCCATTTATTTAGCCTTTATTTACAAAGAAAAAGGATTTTAAAAATCTAACTCCCTCCCCGAGCTGACACTTGGATGGCTCGGATGCATCCCCACTGCCACGTGGCTACATCCCCTCGCGCCTACACCCTTTTCCCTCTCTCTCCGCGCGACGACCCGGATCCCTCCCCATCACCATGTGTCACAATCCCGCTACTCCTTCTTGCCTGTCCTCTCTCTCTTCTCGTCTCTTCCATTGCCAAGCAGGCCTGCCCTGTCAGCCCTCTCCCTTTCTTCGCCAGGTGGAACCCACCTACCATCCCTTACCTCCCGCTCTCTTCTCTCTCCCCGCCCCGCCATCATCTGAGTTTGTCCCGATTCCTTTGATTGTTCCATTTTGCACTGCGGGTCCAATGGGATAAACCTCCGCTGGTTGCGACTTGTGCGAATCCCACAACCAATTTCCATCCCCATTCACCTTATCTCCCCTAAATCCCCTTACTCAATTTGGCACCGCTGTTATTCCGGCGAGAGATAGACATGCTGGTAAACCCTCCCCGAGGCTATAAATAGCCCTCAAAGCCTCCTCGCTTCCTTACACACCAAAGCCGTCACTCCCTCTCACCTCCCGAGCCCCCGAGTCTCTCCATCCATGTGTCGCTCGTCAAGCTTGCCAGTGAGGAATTCCCACTGCTCTGGGCCTTGTCTTGCACCGTCATTGATGCCAAGAGCTCCACCATGCCGTCGTCAACCTCGTCCGCCTCTTCGCCGTGCTCCTCCACCCCCGAAACTCTGGTACCACCGCAAACCAAGCCCCGACACCACTTTTTCTCACCGCCTGCCACGTCCATCGATTCCCATGCCTCGCTCCTAGGTGAGATCATATCCCCTCACTCCCCTCTTGCTTTTGCACCACTCGCCGTCTGCCACTGACCACCTCACCGCAGGTGACCATGGGGTTCCATGTGCCACAACCCACCGCCGGTGCCACATCAGTGCATAGGTGCGCGTGGCAGCCGACGTGGTGGCCATGTGGCGCCATACGTGTGCCACGCCAGCGCACGGGAGCCACGCCAGTCCCCCGTACCACCTTAGCCTGCACCTAGTCCACCATGGATCGGGCTTAGTCCATGGACCTGGTCTATGGACCTGGGCCTATATGCTACTCTCTGTAGTATATTTCTTTAAGAAAATTAATTTGTCCGAAACTCATAATTCCTACTGACGTCATGGTGACACATTAATCATGATTTTTCCCATAGAAAATTAACTTGGCCAAAAACCAAAATTCCTGTTGATGTCATAATTATCTTTTCCTTTAAAAAATAACTCCATAAATTCTATTTATCAATGCTTTCTCATTTTCTTAGGATTAAAGCTTCTAAGAGCCATTCTCCTTCGTCCTAGCTCCGATTGAGCCCATTCAAAATTTTAAATTCATCTAAAATCACAAGCTACTATTTATACCATTCTTTCAAATTTTTGGAGTTTATTTGAATTTATTTGAATTTTATTTGAGTTTAGCTTATTTAGTTATTTTCACGTGTAGACTGCAACGATTATGAGGAGTTCTACTTCGACGACTCTCATCAATCCATAGAGCAAGGCAAGTTATACACCTTTACCATGTTGATCCTAGTTTGTAAATAAAATTATGTTGTTTTAAATTATTTTGCATGCACATGTTAGTTCAATGATTTTAATTTAGTTTTAAACTTAGTTATTGCCTACTTGTTAGTACCCTTTCACATTGATTCCTAGATACCTTGTCACCCTAGAACAAAACTCTAGTTAGTATACTAGTATGGGTTGGAGAACTTTTGTAGCAAATGCTTAGACATGCCTAGAAATAATTTTAGGCTTGGGATAACTTTTCACATGAAATGATGTCTTTTAAAATGTATTCTTGACTTTGGAGAGTCAAGAAGTTATAAGAAGTGTTTCAAAATAAAAACATAAAAACTTGGTTTAGAATTAGGTAAATGGTTAGGTGGTGGGTACTTGCTGGCATACGTTGTGCTTGGTGGCTCAACGTGGGCGCTAGGCATAAGGAGTATGTGGAAAGTCAGCTTAAGTCAATTAAAAACCGGTTTGTGAGCTACTGCTATAAAGGTCTATCGTAATATCACAAGACTGGTATAGGACAGTCCTGGCTAACTAATTTCTAGGTCCCAACCTAAGTCGCGTTGTAGGTTGAATGTGAGCATGGTGTAGGCCGTGAGAAGTTTCACACGGTACAAGAGGGAGCCTCGATCTAGTGGATTCTTTATTGGGGTGAATTCTTAGTGGAGGCGTGGCTAGGTTGACAGCTTTGCATTGTAAATGCCTTGTTATGGTTACTCTGTCACATGCCTACAGAAGCGCGTAGTGTCCGACAACATGAGTTAATCATATCTTATGGGTAAAATTATACCACCTCTGCAGAGTGTATAAACTATGTTGGATAGTTGTGCCCACGATCATGGGCATACTGAGCAAAGTTTTCCACGGATTAGACTTTATTTTTCAAAAACTGATTTAAGGGGAAATTGTTGGAATCTTTTTGGAGAAAGATGGTCCAGGTGGGATACTTGTGGTTAGGTTAGTGTCAGGTCGGTGCCTGCATTATCGATACTAATTTGTTTAATTTACTGTTTCTACTTATTGTATTAAATTTAGAAATTTACTATCTATTTACTTTATTTCTTTAAATTATGCTTTACACTCAAATAACCCTATATGCCTTCAGTTGTTACCCTTACATTAATAGTGCATTTTGTCGTATAACTTACGGAATATATGTTATGTGCTCACCCTTCCTTAATCCTGTTGCTCAGAGGAGGACAACTTTGACCGTGGTGAGGATTAGGACGAGTAGGCCACGTCTTACTGTCGTTTACATGTGGACAGGCTTATTGGGCTTCTTCCGCTTTGGCTTTATCTGCTGCTTATATTTAAATTTGGCTATGGGTTGTGGATGTAAACTTTGGCGTTTAGGTCCATATTTAGTTAATCAATAAATGTCATTATGGTTGATATTTATCTTTGTTGTCCACTGTGCTAGCTGATCCTAGACTAGTGTGATTAACACAGAAGATCTGAAAGTGTTGCTCCCAGGTCCGACAAGGAGCATACTAGATGCCTTATGCAACCAGACCTACGCCAGCCTTCGGAAGAGGCCATGTTAACCACATCACCACAGAAGAAGCTCAAGAAGTCCCGGACGTCGTACTGGTATGTTCCTTGTGAACTCAGTACCAGCTACCATATTGTCCGATTCTGGAACTTTGTATTCGTTTGTTTCCAATGATTTTGTCAAGAGGCACCACATGCCCATCTTTTTGCTCAAAAACCCTTTAATAGTTCAATCATCTGGAGATGATATGAAAGCTCATCTAGTCATTTCATAGACATGGATTCAGATTAAAGAAGTAGAATCCCTAGCTAGCCTAATAGTATTGAATTCCCAAGTCCTGGATGTGATCTTAGGTATGGATTGATTATTCCAACACCAAGGTCAGATCCATTGTGCCCTTAGACTAGTGACCCTAGTCAACGCCCAAGAAATTCCAATACAAATCACAGTGAACCCTTCACCTCAAAAGACCCTGGTAGTGAACAGCATGAAGTGTGTTGGAGTAGAAGAAGTGCCCATTGTAAGGGAATACCCCGATGTCTTCTTTGGAGAATTACCCAGCATGCCGGCAGACAGAGATTTTGAATTTGTCATAGAATTGGCACCTAGAACCACACCTATATCCAAAAGGCCGTATTACATGCCTGCCAATGAACTGGAAGAGCTAAAAAAACAGATACTGGAGTCATTCCTAACTGTTATCATGAACATTTCAGTTTGTGCAAAAAATATGCAGTAAATACTGGAATCATTCCTAACTGATATTCGAGAAACTACCTTGAACAATGGATTTAGATTTGCCACAACCTTCTAAGCCCATCGTATTTCAAAAAGGTGAATGGAATCTCATGCAAGAAAATCATTCTTATGAGCTCATGCCATGAAACATCTGGGTCGAAGCTCTAATCTCTCAAGCGGACACCATCAGGAGATCAAATTGTGGAATTCGGCCTCTCCACAACCTTGAGAGTGCTGGTCCATTTCTTGCGTCTTTGTAAATGCTTTAGTAGTGAACTTGTTCCCGCTCCGCTCTTGGCACTAATCTTATGCTCACAATGTTTGCATTTTCCTTTTGCAACTTCTCCATCGACAAGTATTGGTACATACTCATTCCAAGCATCTGATTTGAATCTTTTTGTTCTCACTTCGATATTTGAACCAACACGAACAATCTTGACTTGATCTCTCAAGCATGTTAGAGAGGGAGAGTAAGCAAAGATTAACAGATTTTTCTCATTTCTCAGTAAAGTAAACAACATCATAGAGCCAAGACAAGATAGATATGATTTAGTATAAATCTGCAAGAACAACCTGTTCCAACCTTTAAGATCAATATACATAAAAATTGCATTAGATAATGACCTAATTTCTCCAACTGGATGGCACACAACAATTAAAATGTGTCAACATGCATCTTATACCATAATTTTGCCGAGCTATGGATCAACTATGCAAGATCATTACTCAAGAATATGAATGGCATCTAAACACAATGTAGGAACCAAGAGAAGACCGAGACCTCACCATGGGAGGAACTAATGTGAAGTGTTGTTGTGGGCATTTGGAATGCATATAACACCAGCCCTGTAGATGACCTTGCCATTAAAGAAGTGACTACCGCTGGTGAAGCTACCACAACTAGGAACCTCGCTAGTAAAGACAACCTCACAGTCAAAGAAGTAAGAGGCAATCCCTTGGGTCCTTCGTTGTGGGGTGGGATAAATGTTGCGACTCTTGTAGCGGGGAACCATCCATGTCAACCGGCGGCAGGGACAAGCTTGCAGTGGAGGAGGTGGCAGCGAGGATCCGGAGGAGAAAGCGAAGGAGGAGGAAGTACTGGTGGTGATCCAGAGCAACTCGCGAAAGAGGAGGTGGCGGTGGGATTCAGAGGAGCTAGCGGGGAAAGTAGCTCCTGGTGGCGGTGGCAAAGCAGTGGCGGAAGTGGAATGGTAGTATAGGAGGAATGGCGGTGTTGGCCCTCTGTGCGTCTCGCATGCGGAGGAAGGGTCAGGTCGACCCTAGGGTCGATAGGGTCCTAGCCCTATTATATCTCTTGATTTTGGGATCGGCCCATTACCCTTTGGTGCCAAAAATCTAGGGCCAGTCATGTAGGCTAACAGGCCGAACCAAACCCATTGCATCCCTGTGTACGCTTGGCATGTCGTGTTTAGATTCTGGGTACAGTGAACACTGAATAGGATCGAGTATAGTGCTACTCTAACTGCATCCAATAGGTTATAGATTGACTGCACCTATTTTGCACGTACTACTCAATCAAGCCATCAGAGGAGTACGTATGTACGTACCAAGCTTCACAACGAAAAAAATAAGTTGTATGGGAAGCGATTAGTGTCTAGCTTGTTGCTAATAGACCTCAAGTTTTGGAGCTAGCATCTAATGGATCTCCTCATCTTCTCCCCTCTTCCACATAAACCACGTCTCCTCTCCACCTCCACCTACAAACCCTAGCCGCAACCCACTATAGCCACGCCAATGGCACCCTTCACCACCAGCATTATTAAGGCCATTATTGCTGACCATCGCCCCAGAAAACCTAATTCAACCGCATGCCTCCCTCATTGTTCCGCCCATTGGTTGCTACCCACTATATATCTCCCTCCTAGTCTTAGGTCTACAACCGATGGCTTCACCACACCACTTCTGTTGCCTCTACCTTGCCAGAATATAAGGTCGGAGAATGATGAACCAAAAGCCGGAGAATAATGAACCAAAAGCCCTAACAGGTGAACCCCAAGATAACCTTGCGGGGGTTGCCACCTACCACTGGTGCTATACTGTGAGGAAAATTAACAAAAAAACTTGACCAAGCATTACTAATTAGCAATTAAACCTAGGAAAATAACTATGACAATTTTTGACTTGGAATTAACTTGTTGGATTGTCTATGCAATTATTCCAATGGCCTGTTTGGGGATGTTAGCTCCCTTCAGATAATAGCTTCTCCGAAAGTCAGTGAATAGGGATACTTTTCTTTTCGGCTTCTAAAAACCGTTTTCTACAGTAAAGTACTTTCTACAGTAACTAGCTTTTAAACGTAGTGTCTTTTCAAGATGGACTCTACAAGTTAATTGTAATACATATTGCAGCGATTTCATTTACATCGACAAAAATTACACATGAGTCTCTATTTCCCTATATTCTTTCTTGTAAACAGCTAAAATTCATACACAACCGCCGAAAGAAGAGTTTCCGAACCAATCTAACACCAGATCTGGATCCACTGATCACATATGTATCACCAGTCGTTCAACTCCACTGACGCACACACTGCTCGCGCACAGAGAGATACGTTCACGTCATCACGTGTGAACCTATGCGATGGCCAGTAATTTCATATTATCATCCGATCCACACATGGACCCTCGTCGTGGGCGCCAGGAGGGCATGATATCTTGCTAGCTTGGGGCGGGGCACACGCCCACGGTGGCCACAGCCAGGTCTGTCCGTGAGCTCTTGTTCGCGTGTGTCTATATATATATATATAACCCTAGCTAATAATTAATTATTAAGTGAGATCGTTAGCATTTGCAAAGTAGTATACATGTACGTTTTGAGTTAAAAGATAAATAACATGAATGCATATATGGATCTAATTTAACATGGTAATATATAGGTCGTGTCATGTCGGTCTGTAGTACGTAGTACATCGGTCGAAGTAGTTTTATCGATAATTGATTGCTGCTAGCTTTACAGGTGACGAAGATTGATGATCCATCATCGATTGGTTTGGTTTTTTAGAGGTACAGACAGTCCACAATCCACGTATATATTTATACCATATGTATATAGTGACGGAGTCAGAATTTAGCGGAGTTTTAGATTCAGTGATAAAATAATCTAGCCTATTTGAATTGAATCATAAAAATATTATCCAGACTAGACTGAATTTACTCGAGCTGTATATTAGATATTTTTTCACACCCCGGACTGAAGCGTATCCTGCCCGAGGTATAGCTCCCCTGTATGTATATGGGCCTGTTTGGTAACGGCTGTGGCTTATGGCTTTTGGCTGAAATTTTTAAATTTTAGCTGTTTACGATACAGATTACGGAGAGATCTACTTGCGATTTTAGATGGTACAGATGTTAAACTTTTAACATGTACATTGTTTAATTTGGAGACCATGTCTTAAGAAAATACTCCGTTTAAAAGTTAAGTACTATATTAAAAACTAAAAATCACTAACTTCGGAGAAAAACAACATGTCCTCTGTATGTGTATGTGTTCTTTACGTACGCTAGGATCTGTTTGGTTTTGTTGTGACATATCTGGCAACCCATTTGCTAGCCGTGGCTTTCTTGGATGAACATATATATCTTACTTAGATATTCCTTGAACCTCTCTTAATTATTATTAGCTGTACGTGCAACCATCTCACAATCGTAACTAACAACCATCTCACAATCGTAACTAATAAAGTTATCAGTACGGCTACATCACATTGACTTTTGTGTTAATTGCTCCCACCAATAATTAACCAGGTAAATTGAAGCAAATTTAAGCATGCAAGAAATTAAGGAAAAGCACCAGACGTACGTACCTGCTGATGTGAAGTGAAGCGATCGCTGACACGTACAATGCAGTGACACGCTCATATGGATCGGAGAGGCCATCGGTGGAGTGAGTCGCATGCAAGGCTGCAAAGCACGGGTGTGCTTGCATGGGACCGTGCCCCCTAGTCGACCATTTGTAGGCTTGTTTTGGCTGCGATTTATAATTTTTAGTTATAATTTATGATTTTTAGGTTATTTATGTGAGAGATTACAGAGTAACAGAAACTCACGTGTGATTTTTTGTCATATAAATAAAGTCGGTATAGTATGTACTATAATTAACTAGTAGACTCTATCTAAAAAGATACTATGTTTAAAATTTAGTTACTGTAGAAAAGCCAAAAAACAGCTTTTAAAAACAAAAAGAACAGAGTCTCCCTATGTTCAGATCTTCCCTATGTTTTGATCTACCGACTAAAAGACCATAACCGTTGGCATAAATAACACTGTAACTAATTTTTTTAAAATTTAACTACTAAAAATTTATTTTTATAAATCTAGCTTGACCTATCGAGCTCGACAGATACTCGCCAAGGGCCGGCAGATGCCCCCAAGCGGCAGCAAAATCAATGTCCATGATTAGCGATAATTAAAGATCATGATTAGTGCTAATTAAATATAATTAACCATAATTAAATACGATTAGCAGTAATTAAGCATGCACTGTTCCGGCCGACAACGTGGCCAGAGCGCCATTTGTGTGGACAGTTTGAAAGATCACTCCTGCCGCTGCAGTGCGGGTCCCTCTCTCTCTCTCTCTCTCTGGCGAATTCGACGTCTCTCGTCTATTAATGCCTCCTCGTCCGCTGGCTCCCCAGCTAGACAAAGCCTCTCCGAGATGAAGGTCAGTACATGCTTAGCTTGCTTGCTGTCTTCGTGATCATGCATCTCTATGGTTCATGCCTTCACATTAATTATTTGTTTGGTTCTTTATCAACCAATTATTATTCCTCCCTGGCCTAATTGCATGCAAATGTTCTTTTTTTCTTTGTGTTGCTCTTCTTTCCTTAATACGATCCCTATCTTAAATCAATTGCTTCATTGCTGAGGGTTTTTGGATCAATGTAGCCATAGCTATTCTTTAAGCATTAATTCTTCTTTTATCATCATCGTCATTTTTTTCATCACTTGGTTATATGATCATGGCCATCGATCGATCCTCTAAAATACAAGAAAGTTTTACAATCTTCTTTGCTACAACTAATGCAAAACTCTATATATATATATATATATATATATATATATATATATATATATATATATATATATATATATATATATATATATGTGTGTGTGTGTGTGTGTGTGTGTGTGTGTGTGACAACACCATCACCCTCCTGTGATCTCCGTGTACCAGCTCTTAGGTTGGATGCACCGAAAGCTACGGAGTAATAATGATGTGTTCAAAGAGTTCAACACCGGTGGAGGTACGTCCGCCTACTCCTTTTCTTCCTCACTGCATTTTGATGCAAACATTTATAGATTGATATGAAAAAAAGGCCTTTTTATGTTGATCTTTTGGATAATAATCTCGTAGAAAAGCAGATAGAAATGCATGGTCCACGATAAGAACTTTTTAAAGAAAAATCGTTGCGAACTGCCACCGGCAAGCAGGCACGTGCAAAGTACGCTGCTAGTAGGATCCACGTGTCAATGAAATTCTCGTAGCGGTTTCATAAAACAATTTTAAACATGGTGTTCGGTCGGGCTGAATTTTTGTGGTTTATATTTGCATTTTTACTGTAACTGATTGAAATTACATTGTAGCTGATGATAGCTTATTTGACATAATTCAATTTTTTAAAAAAATTAAAAATAGAAAAAACGGTTTAGCCGAGCACGTATAATACAAACGAATACGAAAAAAGAACCGCAAAAAGCTAAAGAAAATCCAAAAAGTTAGAAAAAAATCAAAATTTAGGAATAGTAAAAATAAGCCAGTTGTGTTGAAAAGCTGTGGCTTGTGGCTGAAATTACACTATAGCGGCTGAAATTACACTATAGCTAAAGATGACTTATTTAGCGTAATTAAATTAAAAAAATTTAAAAATAGAAAAAATATACTAGCTCATCACAGACAACACAAACGAATACGAGAAAAAAGAACCGGCAAAAAAGCTCAAAAAAGGGCAAAAAGTTTAGAAAAAGATAAAATTTATAAATAGTAAAAAATAAGCAAGAAATCAGAAGCTAAAGCCGAAAAGAGCGGAGAAAATCTAAATGAGCGGGGTTGTTATCCACATTCACGTTACACGTATAAGGTACATAGAAGAAGTTACTTTTGTTTAACAGCAAATTTGAACAGTATGGACCCACGGAAATCCTTCGCAATCTTGCTCTTTGTCACATTGGAGTTTGGACATGGCACGTGCCACTCTGTCCAAGTTAAGAGTGTATGACTGATGGTTTATAGTTATGATTAGTGGTTTTTAGATTTAGTGTGAATTTTATGTGAACGAATCGAATATCGATAAGTTGATAAGCAGTTTAGAAAAGATTATCCTGATAAGTTACTTTGAAACAGCGACGGAGAAATTATTCTATTTACTTATTCGAGAAAAATTGTAAGCTAAAAAGTATGGAATGTAAGGCTAGCTATTAGAGAGCAAGCACCCCTACCATTCTTAGATAATATTTATTTATAGCAACGTTGTTCTATATGTTATACATATCATGGAAAGATCATAAGGGCATATGTAAGTAGGGATTCGTTTTCGACGACATATTGGGATTTTTGGGGATTTTTACAGCTGGGAACGGCTCACGACATTGTTGGCCATTCTGCAATTGGGGAGAGAGATACAATATTTATGAATTTAAAATTGACCAAAATTTTGTGACTTATTTTAAATGAAAGATTTTTTTACACTCACTAATAATAACAGATGTCTTTGCATGGTGCACTATTTCTAAAATATGACTTTCACCTTTTAGTTTGATCACAATATATTATAAACAATTTACAAAATCGTAATATCATGGAAGCAATTTTTTGAACCAAAATATTACACATTTTTGTTATGAGAAATTTCAGATATTTATAAATATATTGCGGTCAACGCAAAAGCGAGAATGTTTGACCACTATGCATATAAATTGGCATGTATTTTACTTTTACACTAAAAAGGGCCATAAGTGTCAGAAATATTTTTAAATGTCACCTCCCCTCCCTGATAATTCTATTGAATTTGGTTTTGCTTCTATCGACCAAACATATACTATTTTAACATTGCATCGAATCTCTAAATCCCTTCTATTCTTTCTTTTTATGCAACTCAGAGTTCCAAAAATACCATAAATAAAAATAGAAATAATTTAACAAATACATGGATCCTATTCTGTCAGTGCAGGTGGGGCCTGCAATTGCATCACCGGGCTGGCCTCACCGGACCCCGACACCTTCCTCGCCTCCGCCACCGAATACTTAGCCGACGACGCCTTCGCCACCACCCATCCTTCGACGCCGGTCACCGCCAGCGACCTCTTCACCTTCGGCGGCAGCGGCCTCCTCACCATCGGCACGCTAGGCATCGCTGCCATCGCCATCCCTGGAGACGACGACGACGAAGACTACGACGTCGACACCAGCGATGGCACCATCGACGAAGCAGGCGACGGCGCCGTCACGCCCACCTTCACCTTTCCCCTGCCGCAGGCCGCGGCCGCCGAGAAGGCTATCGCCGTGGTCGAGGCCATCGCGGAGAAGGACGACGGCACCACCACGGAGGACGACCTCATGGTGGTGAGTGCCGAGCTAGAGAAGGTCCTCGGGGGCAACGGCGCCAGCGACGTGGCGTCGGCTCGGGTGAGCTTCGCCATGGGCGTGGACTGCCCGCTGCAGGGCTTCCTGTTCGGCTCCCCGGTGAGCAGCGACGCCGAGTCGCGGCCGGAGCAGCGGGAGGGCGGCGGCCGGCGCACCTCGCTCGGCGAGCTGTTCATGCGCACGCGCTTCGCCGAGGAGAAGGTGGCGCTCGTCACCGTCGCCGAGAGCGAGGACGGCGGGGACGGAGCTGCCGGCGGGGAGAGGGAGGAGGGAAAAGCAGGGAAAGGCGGCGGCGGCCACAAGATGATGAAGAGGAAAGTGAAGGATGAGAAAGGCGCCGGCGGCGACGGAGTAACGGCTAGTGCGACGGTGACTAAGAGCAAGTTTCAAAAGGTAATCTTGTTCTGGTTTTCTTTACCAAAATCATCTGCAATTTTTGACAAATTCTTGAATTGATTTTTAGCTGTACGTTTATTTACTTCGGCTAATTCTTGATTTTTTAGTTGCCACACTATAGTTTTCGTTTCATTTTTTGATTAATTTGTACTAAAATGTTATATGTGGTAGGTTAAATTGAGTTTTGATGCTTGTTTTGTCAATAACATATGTAACCATTGCATCTTCATATTTTCTACATGCAGTCATTTTTTCCTAATTAATTTGCATGACTACACATATATTTACAAGTAACTAATTAACCAAAATTGTCATTATCATTTATATTTATCGTCAAGAGTTCAGAAAAAAGATATGTGACATATTTGTGAACAGAGGTACTACATTCTTTAAGGTATTTGAGTTTGTATACCTAGTTGAGAAAATTGAATAAAAAATTGAGTTTTGGGGATTATTTTATATATTAGTGCATCTAAGAACTCTGTCCCACAATCAAACTATCATATGTCTTGATAAAGGTGGAAGCTATGCGATATTGAAGCCATTCCAAGGAAATTAGGGGTAAAAAGGAGCAAGGCAATTTCATTTAATTATTTGAGGGCTTTCCCAGAAATGATTATAAATTTTGTTCTAAATGACTACCGTGGGCATCATTCTTTAGAGTTTTAGACTAAAAGCAATCTTGAGAATCCGAGTTGATATTCACCTTAGTACATACTTTTTAGCCAGTAATTTCGCACTTTAAAGTTTGTAATGGTCCAGGCAGAAAAGGATTTTTTGTAATGGTCCAAACTCCAAAGTACTTCAAAGTTTGCTTAATAATTCGATTGCCAAGGTAAGATCAACGTGCTGATCACAATTGACCGTCCGATTACTGACCAGAAGATGCCACAATTGAAGCCAATCCATTGCACATGCATACCCTACTCCTTTACAATAATATAAACGTGCACGCTAAGTTAAAACTAACATATCACAATTTATTGTATTTTGATGAATATTAGATTCAAGTTATATATCTGCACAACAACTTGGTGTCAAGTTGTTGTTAGAAGTGGGGGCAGTGAGTTGACATGGAGATTCGTTTGCAATCTCCTGTCCAATGCTATCTCCATGGATCCTTCCTTTATGGATCATTCCATTTGTCATTTTATCCTTAGCCTCTAAACTAGGATGCTTGACTTGTGTATCCTTCTAGACACTTTTGCTTTTTTTAATTATTGAGAGGATGCTTTAGATTTTTCTGAAAGGTATCTAAATAAGTAACTTCAGAAAACACTTGTCATATTCCATACACACAATGTGATACTAATTAAAACACTGCCAATTAACTATTCTTTATACAACACAATGATAAACTAAATTTTGGGAAGTGATCAACATTTGACAGAGTTCTGAAAGGAAGAAACATTTGCTCATTGCAGATACTTCAAATCTTCCACAGGAAAGTCTACCCTGAGAGCACAATCCTGACGAGGAACTTGACCAAGAAGAACCGCAAGCGCGGCGCCCTTGACAACGACCGTAGCGGTGGTGGAGGCGCCACCGGAGATTCGGACGAGCCATTGGCCTCACCAAAGCTCTGGTGCCGCAAGGATCAGCGCATGCCAAGCTTCGGCTGCTTCACCAACCGCACCTTCAGTACCTCTCCCGACAACGGCGAGCTGAACAGCAACAAGAGCGGCCACTGGATCAAGACCGATGCAGACTGTGAGTGCATGATCGTCCCTATCCATCAATGTTGCAATCACACAGCACAGTAATCCATCACCAAACGC
The DNA here is from genome assembly GCA_036346245.1 of Bonia amplexicaulis. Lineage (NCBI taxonomy): Eukaryota > Viridiplantae > Streptophyta > Magnoliopsida > Poales > Poaceae > Bonia > Bonia amplexicaulis. The sequence continues at coordinate 12,863,511 of CM070766.1, forward strand.
AGTCTTGACAATGAAATGTTTCATACTATTTTTGGAGAATCTTCCAGTTACTGTATGATGATGCACACTTCATTGTACTTGCATTGAACTTGCCTTTTTCTGACTGGATGCAGATTTGGTGCTGGAATTATAGGGGGAAGGAAGAAAGAGAGGAAAAGTCAGAAGCTGTTGGTTTGATGATGAATTAAGCATAGTGAATCTACTATATATGTATGTGTATGCTTGCTGTTTCAATCCTTATCTGTTTGGTACTGAATGAGTTGTATGTGTCACTACATAAAGGGGGAAAGGACTGTGAGATCAATCAGGTGTGTGATGGTACATGGCTCTGTGAATGTATGACAGAGATCGGAACTTAAATATATGGTTTGCTTCTTATTGTGACTGGTGTTTTATGAACCTAGCTGATGGCTTTGTGTGGGTGCACAGTGGGGGCTTGCCCCCCTAATCATGCTCTCTCTTGAACTCTTGTTGGTGGCTTGCTTGCATAAAGGATGATCCAGTGACAGTGATGGCCCTAACTATACACATGGCACTAGTGTCCTCATTAGCTTGCCCTTTAGCTAGGAATCATTCTTATGGCTCTTTAGGAGCAGTTACCCACCATCTGGTCTCTTGCATGTGTGAATGATGATGATGGGTTAGGCAGGAGGTTCATCAGATCCAGTGTTCAGTGAGACACAGTTGATTAGCATGAGTCTGAATGGCATCTAGTTCTTGGGGTTATGAAGGATAAGGCTAGAGCACTGAAGATATCTAGTAGGTTGGTTAGGACTGAAGCCTAGTTTGTGCATGCATTTGTAGGACCGAAATGGCAACAGAGGGGGGGTGAATGGTGCCTTTAAAAATTAAATACCTCCCCTACAGTACTCACACAACAGAAAAAAACTCACTGGAAGACACAGATCAAGAAAAGAAATCAAATCTAGAGAGCAAGGAAAAATCTGGGCTGTTCTGCTGGCTAGCGGTAGTACCGCTGATATGAGCGGTAGTACCGCTGAGCGGAAGTACCGCTGTTGAAAATGCGGTAGTACCTTTGAGCGGTAGTACCTCTCGACGAGCGGTAGTACCACACCAAAAACAGCACGCGCAGAAAAACAGAAATCTGTGAAATTCGTGTGATTCTTGGGTTCTTGGCTTGGGAAACTTTGAGGATAACTAGGAAACACTCCCAGAAGACTTAGCCAAGAACTAATTTCAAGATTTCTCTAAGGAATCAAAGAATGTGACAAGAAACCCGAAAAGTACAGAGGGTTGTCCAAAAATCCAAAATTCCAACAAATCTTTGATCCTTTGGCCAAGGGACTTTGAGGATAAGTTAGCAATAGCCTCTGAACCCTATATGCCAAATCTCAGGCCATCTCAAAGAAGGAAACACGATTTGGAGCAAAAACCCTAGAAATGAGATATGAACAGAGAGAGAGCCAAAAACGCGAATCTGAGATTAAAACTTGATTTGCTCTTAGGAAAAATCGATCAAATGACCTTGAGGCACTATCCCATCACAGAGCAACCCATTCCACACCTCATAGGCAAGAAACAACAAGAAAATCAGAGAATCAAGAACTCGCCCAAAAAGAAGAAATGAGGAACAGAGAGCACGGGAGTAAAAAGAAACTTCAGATTCTCATTCTAGATCACAAGATGAGTACAGAGGAGTCCCGATACCATGTACATTCGAACAAGAAGAAAGATTACAAGACTCTCAACTCATCTCCACTCTCTCAATCCTCAAAATCACCAAGAACTCTCCCTAGTTCTTGGGAGGAACACACAGGGTGGAGGAGGCCTTGCTGCACACAACCACTCTCACCCACTAAAGCCTAAAGCAAAACAACCTCTCCAAAGACTCTTTTGACTAAAGGAAACCCTAAATCCTTTCCATGTGTTCAAAGAGGTCATGCAGCCCCCCACCTCTATTTATAGCCCTTGGCTAACGGGTCTCCGCCCCGTTACGCCCGCTAAATCCAACGGCGCCCGCTCCCGCTTGTGCAACCTTGCGAAATTCCCGTTTCGCCCCTCCTGCACCTTCCGGGAAGCTTCCGCGCTCATTGCTGTCCAAGCCTCGCAACCACCTCGAGTCCACGTCGTCTTCGACACATCTCGACCGTTCTGACCTCAGCGCCACCTGCGCCTAGTCCGGTCCACCGTGTCTCGCCACGACTCCTCCTTGATGTCCTGCACCAACATGCATAAGAAACACATCACATAGCACCGCTCGATAACATGAATTCATTACATGCCCTAAATCTCAAACCACCCAACCCAAACTCAAATTTTATGCCCTTACTGTTCTGTCTACGCACAAGCGGTAGTACCGTCGTTGCCACTGCGGTAGTACCACCGGCCGGTAGTACCGCAGTTCAACTCATGTAGTTCGAAAATTCGGGAGCAAGCAGACCGATCCATTTTCCAGATTTTCAGCACACGAGTCAATAACTCATCACAAACATGGGAGCACCTCTCACATGGTCTCTCAATCTCCCCCTTGATGAGTATATTGACAAACACCTAAAAGACATAAAAGTTTTGGTTTGAAGAATCCAACATGGTCCAAAGAAGAGAATGAAACAAATGACCATGTCGACAGAAGAATCACTAGAGCAACTCAAGAAACAACAAATTGATCTCCAAAGCTCTAGAAAGATCCCAAAAGACTTTTTCTCCAAAATTCTCCCCCTTTTGGCAATAAACACATCAAGATGTAAAAGAGAGAATATGATATCAAATTGGATGAAATGTCTGAAGTTTGTTTATTCTTAGCATTTTGAGCCATGAGAATTATCCAAAATGACCATAATGTATTACACCAAGCCATAATTCAATGAAGGGCTATCTAGATCATGACAAGGTATGTATAAACCAGCTAGAAGCTACTAGATGACAATATGAGTATTTGAGCATTTTGTTACCATGTCAAGTCATCCAAAAGGCAAAGTCTAGCTAGAGATATCCAAGGATGATGCAAGCCATGTCAATCAAGCTAAGCGGAACCAAGAATCTAATATTGAGCCCAAATAGAGTGTTATATACTCGAGTGAAACATTGGTTCAAGTACTTGATTCCTTTGATAGCATTTAGCAAATTTAGCACAAGTGATATTTTTCTTTTGAAACTTATGGTTGTTTTCAACCAATATTTTTATCATGTGCTAGATCTCAAGCCATTCTGCGACTACTCCAAGCAAGAAGCTTAAGAAGATAGTCTAGGTCATCCAAAACTTCCCCTGAGTTCATGCCTAGTGCAATGGCAAGCCGTCTCATGAGAAAGAATTGGTGAGATCGGTTTTTCGCACAAAAGAGATCTTTTGCTTTTGACAAGTTGTACTAACTCATGTTACATCAAGAGTTTAAGACAGCTCAATCTAAGGCTCAAAAGAGATTCAACGCTCAACTCAGCCTATTTGACATGGTATGAATCATAAAAGGATAGTTCAAGAAAGACTAAACTCGAGTGCTAATCATGACAAATTTTTAGTGTAAATTGAGCAAGTTTAATTAACTCATCATGGCATAAGCTAGTCTACACATATGAAGTCATGATAAATCTAGCAAATAAGCATAAATCATGGCAAGATGTAAAGCATCGTAAGCATGTCATAACCGGATAATAATCAAGGCTCAATGTATTTATATTACAATGTAGAATAACATGCAGAAAAATCCAGCTCCCCCTCAACATGTGATGCAACTTTTAGTTCAAGTTGAGTTAAGTCAATATTACATTCCAGAAGCTCCCAAATGAACTCCCCTTGAACCAAAGCAATAAAAACGAGAAGCTGGCAAAGAAAACAAAGATCCTTAAAGCATAGATAAGATATAGATGATACTATGACTCAGACTGACTCTTATCTACCCCATACGACTCCGGGACTATCACCGACAAGAAACACACACTAGAGAGCAAACACGCACTGCTCACCAGAAGGTGGCCCGACCCTCGCTAGATCGCAAGAAGTGAGTGAGCTCTACCTAGTGAGATAAGAAGACAGCTAATAGAGTATCCTGAAGGCATAAGATAAGAGTAGGAAGTCTAAGCAAACTAGACGTGAGAAACACTCTAGTCTATGCTAGGAGGACTAACCCAATGCACCCAAATGCAATGCAACAGAAAAGAGACAGAAGCATAAATAATATGATAAAGCAGTAAAGCCCAAAGCTCCCCCTCACAACAGTCTATAAGGACAAACCACCCCAAGCTCTCCTCAGAGTGAAAATCTCGTGCTATCCAAAGGCTTGGTGAAGATATCACCACCGGTGGTCACTCTCCACAAACCGAAGCACGATGTCACCCTTGTCTACATGATCTCAAGAAAATGATATCGATATCGATGTGCTTGGTTCGAGAGTCTTTGCTGGGTTCTTAGCAATGCTAATCGCAGACGTGTTATCGCAAAAGAGCGGAACACGGTCGATAGCTAACCCAAAGTCCCGTAGAGTCGAGACCATCCAAAGGACCTGGCTACAACAACTGGCTGCGGCAACATACTCGGCCTCTGCGGTGGACTGTGCAACACCGGACTGCTTCCTCGAAGACCAAGAAACGAGAGAAGTGCCAATGAACTGGCAGGTGCCCGGAGTGCTCTTCCTATCTATCCTACAGCCTGCAAAGTCTGCATCCGAAAAGGCTCTAAGGGATAGATAGGAGGAGGAAGAGTACCAGATACCATAGTCAATGGTAGCTCGAAGGTACCGAAAGATGCGCTTCACCGCCTGGCGGTGAGACACGCGAGGAGAAACCTGAAACCGAGCACAGAGACACACGGAGAAGTGTATGTCTGGTCTCGAGGCAGTGAGGTACAAGAGGGAGCCGATCATACTTTGATACTCCTTCTGATCGACTGGCTCGCCGTCTTCATCTGGGTCGAGTGGAATTGATGTAGCCATAGGAGTGGACACCGGCTTCCTATCACTCATATCGAAGCGCTTCAGGAGGTCTCGAGTGTACTTGCCCTGATGCAAGAAGGTACCTCCCGAGTGCGCTTAATTTGGAAGCCAAGGAAGAAACTCAACTCGCCCATCATGCTCATCTCAAATTCGAGCTCATGACATCGGAAAACGGGAAACGAGAGCATGCGAGGAGTCAGAAGATGATGTCATCCACATAAACCGACGAGCAGAAAGTCAGTGCCTAGCCGGCGGATGAACAAGGTCTTGTCAACTTTACCCATCTCGAAATCATGTCTCAATAGATAGGACTTAAGCCTCTCATACCAAGCTCTAGGGGCTTGCTTAAGTCCATACAACGCTTTGGAAAGCTTGAAGACATGACTTGGGTATTTGGGGTTCTCGAAACCTGGAGGCTGTCTGACATAGACTTCTTCCTCAATGAAGCCATTGAGAAAGGCACTCTTGACGTCCATTTGGTAAAGCTTGAAACCCTTAGAAGCGCAAAGGCAAGCGAATTCTAATGGCCTCAAGACGAGCTACGAGGGCAAAGGTCTCCTCGAAATCCGGACCCTCAACCCGGGAGTACCCCTGCAACCGCCTAGCCTTGTTTCAATGACTACACCATCCTCACTTTGCTTGTTCTTGAACACCCATTTGGTTCCAATGATATTGTGATCTCGAGGGGGCTCAACAAGCGTCCAAACCTTGTTTCTTTCGAAACTTTCCAGCTCCTCATGCATGGCATTGACCCAAGATTCGTCAGATAAAGCATGACAAACGTCTTTGGGCTCAAAGGAAGCTACGAAGGCAGAGTGGAGACAGAAAAGTGACACGCCAGACTTGGAGCGTGTGACTCGTTCAAAGAGATCTCCAATCATCTGCTCAGAAGGATGAGATTTTTGGATATGTCTTGGAGGTCCTAGATGAGATGAAGAAGTAGCCTCTACCTCGTTACAGCGGGGTAGGAGCAGAGCCACTAGCTCCGAAGAAGCGAAGGTAGGGTCGATCACCTCGAGGTGCGGTGGAAGAAGGCACCTCAAGGGGTGGAAGAGGGATCGATCGGTAGACAACCATCATCTCCATCATCCTCATCATGCACGAAGATGGTCTCGGATCGCTCTAGTGAACTCGAGATATCGGGCCTAGTCCCTGACCGCCTCATCGAAAGTCACCTCACGTGTTTCTACCAATTTGCTAGACTCGCAGCCTGCACCCTATAGGCCCGCGAAGAAGTCGAGTAGCCTAGAAAGAGTCCATCACAAGATCGTGACTCGAACTTATCTAGGTTCCCGGACTTTAGAATAAAACACTTGCAACCAAACACACGAAAATGAGAAACACTGGGCTTTCGCCCGTATCTCAACTCATAAGAAGCGGTGCAACCGTGTTCAAGAAAACTCGATTAGAAACATGGCACGCGGTGGCTATAGCCTCACCCAAAACTTCCGCAGATAGAGTACTCATCAAGCATCGCCCCGCCATCTCGACCAAGGTACGGTTCTTCCTCTCCACAACGCCATTCTGCTGAGGGACGTATGGAGAAGAGAACTGGTGCTCTACACCGGTCTCATCACAGAAACTCTCAAAGTAGGAGTTCTTGAACTCCATGCCATTGTCACTGCGGATCGCTTGTAAGACACCCGGAAGCTCAACAGAAAGCCTACTAAAAAGACCTCGGAAATGTGTAAACGTCTCATCCTTCGAGGCTAAGAAAAACACCCAAGAGTAACTCGAGAAGTCATCGACCACGACAAGAACATACCACTTCCCTCCTGCAGACTGCACTCGAGCTAGTCCGACTGTGTCCATGTGGAGCAGCTGTCCCGGTGCATCGGTCATAGTAAGCGTGGACCGGAGGATGAGAAGCGGAACCATCTTGCCGTCTGCGGCATGTAGTGCAAACAAGATCTTTGACCATCTTGAGTTTCGGCAGACCACGAATGAGATCGTGGCCGCTAACTCGGGTCAAATGGTCAAATCCAATATGACCAAGTCTCCTATGCCAGAAGGAAAGGTCGCGGGACTCAGAAGCAAGCAAACAGCGGAGAGGATCACCAGAAAACTCAGAAAATTCAGCACGAAAGATCCTCCCAAAACGAGAAATCCATAAACCGGACTACCCAAGAATCAAGAATTTTGCGCTTGTTTTCTTAAAGCTCACCTCAAAGTCGCCATCGATAAGTCGAGAAACGGAAAGCAAATTATACCGCAGCTTACTAACCAAGGCAATATCTTTCAAAATAAATGAATCATTAATGCGACAAGTACCTTTGGCGATGACGCGCCCAGATGAAGCATCTCCAAAGGTGATAGTCTCATCACCTGGAGCACGGGCAAGGGAAGAAAACCAACGGGAATCTCCGGTCATGTGTCGTGAACACCGGAGTCTACAAGCCAAACCTTTCCCTTCCTCGCCGCGAACCCGAGTCAACAAGAGAGTAAAGTCTCGATCGGGTAAATCAAGAGTGATTTTGGCACCCAATATCGAGTAACACGTCGAGCGATGAAGTAGTCAAGCACGATCGACCTCTATCTACCCCACGCTCTCGTCACTAAAGAAATGAAGGTGCGTGTGCAGACTGAGGTCGTTGTCGGGTCCGACCGCTACGGACGAGCGAGTCGGCAAGACCCAAGAACAGTCGATCACGCCGCGGTAGGCATCTCGATGGAGAAAACGAGATCTACCCTCGTGACGGCGGAAGTCATGACCAGAGGGAGCACGAGGACTAAAAACGAAGACTCGGAAAAACCAAGTCCTCGGTCGCCCAAAGCTACCAACAAGAGCAAGCCTAGACCTCGTGTTGGTCTTAGGTGCACTCAAGGTCCGGGCGACCACGAATACGCCTAAGAGACTCAACACGGTCTCTTCGCGCGATCTTGGCGCTTGAAGCAATGGTCAAACAAATGCCCATCCTTCGGCGGAAGGTGCAATGATACCGCCCCGAGGGGTCAAGTAGCATGAGATGGCTTCGCCTTCTGAGAGGCCGAAGCTGCAGGTGAAATCACCTTGCTGTCAGAAATCCCTTGGACAAAGCCCGCCGATCTAAATTGAACTTTCTTGTTCTTGGCTTGACTCGATCACACCTGCGGCTATGGGTCCGAGCACGGCGGTGGATGCTTCCTTCTATCCTCTCGAAAATCATATCCTAGACCTTGATTGAATTTGCAAATCTTGATTGGTCTAGAATAAGATTAAGATTCTTCTTACCCCTACAAATCTCTCGAGAGTGTTCATAAGGCACCGACACTCCCGAAACAGAGAGGCACAAGAAGGGCAGGGAGAAGAAGGGACAGCAGAAGGTAAGGGAGTAGAAGAAGAACCAACAGTAGAGGAAAGTTTGGCTTGTGCACGCACAGCCGACTCTGGGGGCACATTCCTACTACTAGCAGGTTGGTTCGCGTCTCTAGGCGTCTTACCCTTGTCCCGGGCTTCTTCCCTTCTCCTCAATCACATTACAAGTGAAGGTGGCTTTCTAGAAGGTCCTTAGTTAGCTTCACACATTTCTCATTCAATGCAATCAAGTCGATTTTAGTTTGTTACAATTAATGCATGGTGAGCTAACAGGGTCCTTAGAAGCAAACTGAGCCAACTTCCTATCATGATCAATCATATCTTGAAACTGTTTGGAGACAGATTCAAGTTCGGCAGTAAGCTTAGGACAATTCACACATGAAGCAATAGGCTCAAGAAGAAAAGCTTGTAATTCAGCAATTTTATGATCTGCCCGTTTTAAGTTCATCTTTAAGTTATTGCAACTTTCACAAATCTCGGGCAGATCGAGAAGCATAGTGTAAAGACCTCTAAAAGCATTGTCCTTATCCTCACATGAGGTGCAAGAAGTAGTCTCAACGGTAGATGAAGGAAAAACAATCCTAGACATCTCTAGTTCAATGAAGGACTAACATTCTCCACCTTAAGAATATCTAGCTCAGAGGTCACACTATCATATGAAGTCCTTAGCTTCTCCATATCACCAATCAAGGTAGGACATGTATCACATTCGTCACGAGAGGAAGCAGATGTAAGTGAAGTAAGCTCTCGTGACAATGTAGCTACTTCCTTCTCTAACTCAGTACACCTAGCCTTAGCTCTAGCATGAAATCCATCTAGCTTAAGAAAAGCATGATTGAGCTGGTCATAGGTGGGGCATACCTCGTCCGAGTCGAGTACACTCATTGTCGCTCGGTTCAGCCCTCGAGGGCCATGAAGCACATGCCGAGAAGTCTTCGCCGCTCTTGGGGTCTTGATCACCCGTCCGTCGTCGTCGCTCCATCCCTCCACCTCGCCGAGGTCGAGGTCGTCGAACGCGAGAGGATGCGGTGGAAAAGCTTCTTGGCCTTCCCAAAGTCGCGAACTTCTTCTTGCCTTGCGCCCGAGCCGGAGGCTTCTTGTTGCGGTTCTTGTCGGTGTAGTCGTTCTTGACCGAACCGCCGTAGTCGTTCTTGCCCTTCTCCAGCTTGGGGCAGTTTGCTCGAATGTGGTTGGGGCCACCACACTCAAAGCAAATCAATGGTCCTCTTCTCTTTCCATCCCTCCTCCTCTTGTAAGCATGGGAGAACTTTCGAGCTAAGAGGGCCAGCTGTTCATCCTCTAGCTGCTCTAACTGATCATCAGTTACATCACAGAGAGCAGATAGGGAGAACCCACAAAGAGAATCAGCAGAAGAACCAGAAGCAGCAGTGGGATTGGTGACTAGTGCCATCGACTGAGACTTCGACCGACGAGAGACTATGTCAATCTCGTGAGTCTTGAGGCGCGAGTAAAGCGCGTCAAGAGTCAGGGTCGAGAGGTCCGTGGTGTCCTTGATGGTAGTCACCTTCATCTCCCAAACCCAAGATCGAGTGCGAGAAAGAATTTGTCGGCGTTATCCGAGTCGGAGTATGTGAGACCGACGGCTCGGAGGTTGCTCAAAATTTTGTGAAAGCGAGAAAAGCACTCGTCAAGGGACTCACCAGCAAGCATCTCGAATTTGCTGTAATCGCGCTTGAACTGGTCTTGTTGCACCGTCTTTATTTGGGTGGTGCCCTCATGGTAAGCATTGAGGGTCACCCAAATATCGAAGGCCGACGTCAGGTGAGAGATGCGATCAAATTCGCTTCTGCTCAATCCCTGAATGATGATGTTCCTCGCCTTTGCGTTTGCCTCAACATCAGCCATATTCCGGCATTGATGTTCTCATCGGTACGGAACAACAACCGGACCTTGACCTTTCGCCAGATGGCGTAGCCTCGAGCTCGGATGTAGGTCTCCATCCGGCTCTTCCGAATGGAAAATCCATCCCATCAAAGATCGGGGGCTTGGTCGAGTACTTGTCCGTTGCCATGGCTCTTGAGACCGGTTAAAGATCTATCAAGAAGAGCTAACCGGCTCTGATACCAATTGTAGGACCGAAATGGCAACAGAGGGGGGGTGAATGGTGCCTTTAAAAATTAAATACCTCCCCTATAGTACTCACACAACAGAAAAGAACTCACTGGAAGACACAGATCAAGAAAAGAAATCAAATCCAGAGAGCAAGGAAAAATCTGGGCTGTTCTGCTGGCTAGCGGTAGTACCGTTGATATGAGCGGTAGTACCGCTGAGCGGAAGTACCGCTGTTGAAAATGCGGTAGTACCTTTGAGCGGTAGTACCTCTCGACGAGCGGTAGTACCGCACCAAGAACAGCACGCGCAGAAAAACAGAAATCTGTGAAATTCGTGTGATTCTTGGGTTCTTGGCTTGGGAAACTTTGAGGATAACTAGGAAACACTCCCAGAAGACTTAGCCAAGAACTAATTTCAAGATTTCTCTAGGGAATCAAAGGATGTGACAAGAAACCCGAAAAGTACAGAGGGTTGCCCAAAAATCCAAAATTCCAACAAATCTTTGATCCTTTGGCCAAGGGACTTTGAGGATAAGTTAGCAATAGCCTCGAACCCTATATGCCAAATCTCGGGCCATCTCAAAGAAGGAAACACGATTTGGAGCAAAACCCTAGAAATGAGATATGAGCAGAGAGAGCCAAAATGCGAATCTGAGATTAAAACTTGATTTGCTCTTAGGAAAAATCGATCAAATGACCTTGAGGCACTATCCCATCACAGAGCAACCCATTCCACACCTCATAGGCAAGAAACAACAAGAAAATCAGAGAATCAAGAACTCGCCCAAAAGAAGAAATGAGGAACAGAGAGCACGGAGTAAAAGAAACTTGATTCTCATTCTAGATCACAAGATGAGTACAGAGGAGTCCCGATACCATGTACATTCGAACAAGAAGAAAGATTACAAGACTCTCAACTCATCTCCACTCTCTCAATCCTCAAAATCACCAAGAACTCTCCCTAGTTCTTGGGAGGAACACACACAAGGGGTGGAGGCAGCCTTGCTGCACACAACCACTCTCACCCACTAAAGCCTAAAGCAAAACAACCTCTCCAAAGACTCTTTTGACTAAAGGAAACCCTAAATCCTTTCCATGTGTTCAAAGAGGTCATGCAGCCCTCCACCTCTATTTATAGCCCTTGGCTAACTTTTCTCCGCCCCGTTACGCCCGCTAAATCCAACGGCGCCCGCTCCCGCTTGTGCAACCTTGCGAAATTCCCGTGCCGCCCCTCCCGCACCTTCCGGGAAGCTTCGCGCCCTTCTGTCCAAGCCTCGCAACCACCTCGAGTCCACGTCGTCTTCGACACATCCCGACCGTTCTGACCTCAGCGCCACCTGCGCCTAGTCCGGTCCACCATGTCTCGCCACGACTCCTCCTCGATGTCCTGCAGCCAACACAGACAAGAAACACATCACATAGCACCGCTCGATAACATGAATTCATTACATGCCCTAAATCTCAAAACACCCAACCCAAACTCAAATTTTATGCCCTTACTGTTCTGTCTACGCACAAGCGGTAGTACCGTCGTTGCCACTGCGGTAGTACCGCTGTTCAACCTGCGGTAGTTCCGAAAATTCTGGGAGCAGCAGACCTGATCCATTTTCCAGATTTTCAGCACACGAGTCAATAACTCATCACAAACATGGGAGCACCTCTCACATGGTCTCTCAGCATCTTTCTGTGCAGAAACTATTTTAGGTAGAAACTGTTGATTAGCATGAGGCCTAGCACATCCCTACTTTGGCAGGTTAAACTTTGGCCTCATGTTTATGAGGATCCTACTCAAACTTCAAATAAAGAACTCGGGTGGTTTTTAACTTCGGTTCTGGCCCTTGTAATACTATACTTGGGAACTTTTTTGGGTGAAAATTATTGCAGTAGTTTGCAAATGTGAACTAGTACAGTAGTAAATGAATTAGTACATAGATATTCACTAAAATTTACAAATGGGACCTTCAATTTTAAATTTATTAATAAAGTGCTGCCTATGAAAATACTCAAATTAATAGTTTGTGATATAGGAGTTGGCACGATCATCAAGTGCTTACCACAAATTAATTGGCTGTAGTATCTTTAATTTTTTTCCGTATATTAGAAGCTGGTTAGAGCATTTACCTAAACATTGTAGATCAACATCCATGATACTTGCGGGACTATGTGAGAAGGTCCAGAAATATTTATGAGAAACCATCATCAGTGTGTGTTGAATAGAAATTTAAATTCAGAAAAGATTTGGATTTTCAGTCTGTTGATTTCACTCCCTAGTGGTAAGTCTGGCATTGTAGAGCGGCCAAACTGGCTGTGCATGGCGGTTAGACCGGCCAATTTCTGATTTTCGATTGAGAGTCCTGAAATTTGGGAATTTGATTATGAATTGGGTCAATTGATCCTAGGTTAGTGCATTCATGTTATATGAAGCACGTTTAAGCTAACGTGGGTCAAGTTTATGAAGAATTTGTACTCGAAAATGATTTCTCATTCTTTGGATGTGCAGGGAAGCTTAGAGTCAACCATGGTCAACGACGAGGACTGGTACTACGCTCATAGAGGAGCTGAGATCTAGAACGATCAAAGATGCTGGGTGAGATGGCCGAGCTCAAGCATGGCACATAGAAGTAGGGATGGCAGTTGTGCCCGTTTACCCGTGTGCCCGTGGGTAAATACCCTAATAGAGCCAGGTATGTGATGTATTCTTTGCCCACGGGTATAAAAATGGAGGAAAATCTCGCCCATCTGCAACGGCACGGTATGGGTTAGCTTTACCGCACTGCCTCGTCCGTTTACCCGTGAAATAGACTGACATGTGGGCCATCCTAAAATAATAAACCCTAGAGTACATTTCCTCTCGCATCTCGGCTCTCCGCCCCTCTCGCACTCAGCGCCTCGCACCCGGCCTCCAGATCCGCCTCCTCCTTCATCTGCCTCCTCCGCCCCCCACCCGCCGGCCTCCTCCTCCCCCTGGATCCTCCTCCTCCTTCATCCTCCTCCTCCGCCCCACCCGCCACCGGCCTCCTCCTCCGCCCAGATCCGCCTCCTCCTCCTTCATCCGCCTTCTCCGCCCCACCCGCCACCGGCCTCCCCTCCGCTCCCCACCGCCGGCCTCCTCCTCCGCCCCTAGATCCGCCTCCTCCTCCTCCTTCATCCTCCTCCTCCGCCCACACCGGTCGTCGGCCTCCTCCTCCGTCCCTGCATCCGCCTCCTCCTCCTCCATCCTCCTCCTCCAGCCCCCACCCGCCGGCCACCGCCCCGCCCAAATCCGCCGTCGCCTCGCCCCGGCCTCGCCCGCCCAGATCGCCATCGCACCCGGCCGCCACCGCCTCCTCCCACCCGCCCGGCGTGCCTCCTCCGTCCCTACGCCCCCACCCGGCCGGCCGCCCTCACTGAGTTCCTGTCCTCCCTCATGGACTACACCCCCATGGTACGGTAACACACTCTTGCCCTAATACCCTCTCATTCGGCCGATTTCTGAGTTCTGTGTTTGATTCGGTAGCGCGGCAGATTTTGGACGAGTTGGTGGAGCACTACCTCGGCCGCAGCGGCTTCCACAGTTCCGCTGCCCTGAACTACGCTTGTAAGTACTCTCATTCTCCAAGCTCTCCCAAGAACACTCCTCTCTCCCCAGGATGGCTAAAATTACGGTTAAGATGTGACTTATTTCGCTGCCCTGGAATAATTGAAACTAAGCTCGAACTGAAGTTTGCATGATCTCTTGTACACATGGTGACAATCCGATGGAGCCACTTAGGGTTGTTTCATGAGCATAGCTGACATTTCTCCCTGCTGAAGAGAGGTTTTAGGGTTTTCTTATTTTCACAGAAGGAATACAAAACGAAAGTCTGTCTGGTGTAGGAGGCACATAGGTGTGCGGTGCTCTAAAAGAATAGGGTTGTCTTCTTTTTACTTCTCATGGCTTATCCTTGTTTCAGAAAAAAGGGAAAGAATGCTGGGTCTTAACATGAAAGGTGCATAGGATTATCTTGACATCATGTTTTGCGTTTTTGCATAGGATTATCCTTCGCGTATCTTATTGCTAATCTGTTACTTCTTTAATTTTTAATTTTTGTGCTTCCCAACTGTTCTGGTAAAATGTGACGGGGAAGATATACACTAGTTGACTCAGTTCGCCGGTAAACGGGTATGCCCACGGGCAACAGGTACCCGCGAGCGAGGGTATGGGCGAGGTTTTTCGCCCGTCGTCTTTCGCGGGTATACCCGTGGGCGTAAATCAGGGTCGCGGGTACGGGTATAGGCGAGCACTACCCATACCCGCCGCGCCCGATTGCCATCCCTACATAGAAGGCATGGAATGTTGAAGGAAAGGTTCGAGCGACGGGTTGCACCAAGTGGCTTGGTCGGTCCAAGTGAGGCGTGGTCAGGTGGGAACCAGAGTAGAAGACATTTGTCGATGCATGGCAAACCATTGATGCAACTACACGTGGCAAGTATGGTGATTGCTTGTAAGGGAAAGAGAAGACTGGGTCAAGACGTGAGTATTTTGGTAGTTAGCTAAATACGACAAACTTCATTGGATCAAAATCATGACGCTTGGGGAAGTGGTTTTGGTTAAGAAGATGATGAGAAGATCAAGTGGGTCAAAGGCTAAAGACTTAGTGAGTTCGGACTTATGTGCTTTGAAAAACGTGTATAAGTTAAGTGTGAGTGTAAAACCCATGTTGTGTTGGGGTTAATGGGTTTTTCCCAATTGTGTTAGTGAATAGTATCCATTAGGGTTAGATGTGGGCTGATTACTCTATCTATTTAATGGGTTGCAGATGAAAGCTTGCAAGCCAACCATCCCAATCATTTTCATTCTTGAGTTCTAAGGTTAGGGTTTAAGAGAGAAGAGTGAGTGTTGTGGTATGCTCTCTTGTTCTTCTTATAGAGTGGCTGTGAAATCTTTATCCTCAAGTAGCAATACAATCAACTTTGTTTCTCTTATGAAGTGTTCTTGTCTTGGTTGATTTGCTCTTGTTCTTATTGGTTCTTTGCCTCTTCTTTCCCCTTCTTGATCTTCTTGTGTGCCAAAGACGTATAAGTGATGGAGATGACTCATATAGACCAAATCTCATCTATTTAGGCACTGTAGTTTGTAATATTTTAAAGTTGCCTAGTTCTTGCTTTATTGGAGCATTTCTTGAGAAATCTTGATTTGAGGGTTTTGTCTTCGATTCCCTAGGTGATCATGCTTGCCGTGACATTTAAGAACTCATCTAGAGCTATCTTGGCTATTCTTACCCCACGAGAAAGTTGGTTCTCAAGTTTTAGATATTTGCTTGATTTTGGTGCAACCTTGCATGTTTTGAGGAAAGGTTGGACTTTGGTGAAGATCCATGTGATCCTTAGATAGAATAGGTTCCTAAGATACTCAGCAAGGTGTGTGCAAAGTTTCACATCATTTGGACATGGATTTGCAAGTTTGCACCAAATTAGGTTATGGCTTGGGCTAATTTTATGTTTTGGGAAGAGGGGAGTGGTCCGACCGCTCCTAGGTCTGGTCAGACTATGCACTAATTAGACCTGACCTTCAGTGGCGGTTAGACCAGTCAGGTTGTGAAATCTTGTTATTTTTTGTTGTTGTTTAGTTTTAGGCTGTCAAATATGATCTTCTTAGCTTTTTAGCTATTGGAGTGAAAGATTACTAGATGTTTGGGAGAATATTTTGAGAAGGCGTCATTCACTCTCTCTGTTGCTATTGCCGATCCTACAAGTGGTATCATAGTGAAGGACCGAAATGGCGACAGAGGGGGGGTGAATGTCGTTCTCTTCTAAAATCGTCCCCGAATATTCTCACAATTCTTCTTCTCCGATAGCTCTGATAACAGCTATGAAAAAGAGGATTGCTTACTGGAAGCAGAAAATCAACCTGTCAACCGAACAAAAATCAGAGCAGAGAACCAATCAGCAGACCGGCAAAAGTCTACTAGACAGAGATAGAAACAATCTCAGCTTACAAAAGATCAAGCAATAGATGAAGACACAACAGAGATGGCAAAAAGGAGACTATCCGACAAAAGGGGGTTGAAATGGACTCGGTTGAAAATTGCAAAGAAAGAAAACTGAGAAGTACTTTGCCTGAAGCCTGCAAAAGAGATTGAAATAATTTCAGCTAAAACAACCTTCCTTTAGGACTGAAATGGCCTTACTCGACCGAAGCCGGCACAGAGCTGACAAGCAAAGATATTGCCGAAAGTTTTGCTGCTCTTTGCAAGCCAGAGAAAAATAGGGATTCAGACTAACTAGCCTACCAATCACAGGAAGTGAAGATACCGTGAGGAAAAGCTGTTTGGTAGAAAAACAAATGAGAAATCCAGACTTGCATGTTACCTAGTCAGACTTAGTTTAGATTGGTGAGTACACAGGAAAAATTTCAGCCAAAGCGAAGATCATTTATACTGCATGCAGCTGGGTCAAAGACAGCACAAAAGAATTCAAAAACTGAAACAGAGTGGCTGCATAGAATTAATTGAAACCAAGAAGCTGCCGAAACACAAATAGAGAAGGAAAGCAGAAGAAGGATTAAGATCAAAGTCTATTGGCTGCAGCTTTTCTCAAGAACTTGTTAAGAAACTTATAATAAAAAACCAGTGAAAACTAAGCATGAGAACTTCAGATTCAAAAGAAAGATCCTACAGAAAACTGACAAACCTAACCACAAGACTAAACTTCAGATTTTCAGGCAGAGGAGTTTAGAACAAAGATGCTAATTAAAGAAAGAGATCAAAAGTCAAGTTCATGACTCTTTTGTGCTTGAGTCTTTTCAACATAACAGAGAATCATCTCTTAACAAGAAAACAAGAGATGAAACACTTTTTACCAAAAGAAAGACTCAAGAACACAAACTAACAGAGGCAAGAACTGAGAGCACTACAAAAATAAAACAACAGAGAAGCATATGAAACCAAAACATCTCAAGCATATATTGAGGCGTTGAGAGGGATGATTACAAGAGTGTAAGATTTTACAACCACTTCATCCCCATACATCCTTAGAAGAAAGAACTACATGCTTCACATGGAGATCCTCACGCAGGGGAGACAAAAACCAACCAGCTCCTGCTACTCCTACCAACTTTCAATAGAAAGCAAAAGAGAAAGCAAAAGCAAAAACAAACTCTAGAAATTCCTAACTCTCTCCTAAAGCCATATAGAGGCATGCAGCCCCTCTCCTCTATTTATAGCCTTAGCTAACGGGTCTCCGCCCCGTTACGCCCGCTAAATCCAACGGCGCCCGCTCCCGCTTTTGCAGTATTGCGAAATTCCCGTTTCGCCCCTCCTGCACCTTCCGGAAGTTTCGCGCTCCTTGCCTCGCACGCCCGCAACCACCTCGAGTCCACGCCGTCTTCGACACATCACGACCGTTCGACCTCGCGCCACTGCGCCTAGTCTCGTCACCTCGTGTCTCGCCACGACTACGCCGACGCCCCGCGGTCACACGGACAAGAAACACGCCAAATAGCACCGCCGATACATGAAAGCGTAAATAGAGATCAAACCTGTCGAGTCATCAGAATATGCAATCTAAACCCATACGACTAGGTTCGACCAAGTCCGACCGAGCCCGTTACGCCGCGCAACGTCTAGGTCCGAACCAACCGACTCAAACTCGACTTTTCGTAAACGATGTCAATTACTCATCATACACAACGGGATGACCTCCACATGGTCTCTCACATAGCTCAATTAGCTCTTTTTGATAGATCTTAATTAGTCTTAGAGCCATGGCTTCAAACAAGTATTCCACCAAGCCATCGGTCTTTGATGGGGTTGATTATCCCTATTGAAAAGCTTGGATGGTTGCCTATATCAAAGCCCAAGGGTAACCTATTTGGGAGACAGTAAAGAGACCTTACGTAGTGCATGCCGATGACCAGATCACTCCAATCAATCTTACATATGTGCAGGCCAATAACTAGGCACACAACTACTTGATTCAGGGGCTTGGAAGATCTGAGTTTGATTGAGTATCTCACTTGATGTCTGCTCACAAGATCTAAAAGATACTCGATGACTATATTGAGGGTTCTTCGATGATCAAGGAAGTGAGTCTGAATCAATTCAAGAGAAAGTATTCCAAGTTTGAGCACAAGATTAGTAAATCTTTGGATGAGTTGTTTTCTAGATTCTCCAAGATTCACTACTACAAAAAGGATCATTACAGACGGTTCATAACCATCATCACAGACGGTTTTCCGAACCATCTGAATTTATGGGTCAGTGATAATCGGAGATTATTACAGACGGTTTGTGAGCCGTCTGTGAAAAAACAACATAGACGGTTTGTAACTAAAACCAGTTACAAACCGTCTGTGAAGAAAATTATTACAGACGGCTCCAGTTACCAACCGTCTGTGATTGGCAAGTATCACAGACGGTTGATATATAGAACCGTCTGTGATTGGCAAGTATCACAGACGGCTGGTATATAGAACCATCTGTGATTGGCCAGTATCACAGATGGTTGGTATATAGAACCATCTATGATAGTCCTTCATAGACGGTTTATACCACAAATCGTCTGTGATAGCCTCAAGAAATAATGTTACCCATGCCCTTTGAAAATAAGCAAATACAGAGGCAAGCACAATGACACATTCTATTATAGGATAACAAGCTAACGAACCCTTCGTGGCATGATGGTGAGGCTGAACAAGACACACTTACGACAAGAGTGTGTTGTCCAGCCTACCGTGGTGCCACAACGGAGGCACTAGCTCACGGCAGTAGTCGGTGTCGTTGAGGAACAAACAAATAAAGAGGCAAGCACAACAACATATTCTATTACAGGATAACAAGCTAATGAATCCTTCGTGGCACGACGGTGAGGCTGAACAAGACACACTTACGACACTTACAACAAGAGTGTGTTGTCCAGCCTACTGTGGTGCCACAACGGAGGCGCTAGCTCACAGTGGAGGGGAGGATGCAGGAAGCTAGCTAGTGTGGATGAACTCACGCATGACTACCAGTGGAAAGGTAGATGGGGAGTTATTAATAAGGGCCGGGCAGTGGGAGGAACTGGTGCCTGCCATTCGATGTGGAGAGAATGGACGGGTGAGATCGAAATCCTGGGGTATACGCCATGGATCGATGATGTGTCATTATCAGAGACGGTTTGTTATACGAACTGTCTGTGATAATGAATATCAGAGACAATTTGTTATACGAACTGTCTGTGATAATGAATATCAGAGACGGTTTATTATATGAACCGTCTGTGATAATACACATATCAGAGACGGTTTGGAATACGAACCGTCTGTGATATTAATATCAGAGACGGTTTGGAATACGAACCGTCTGTGATATTAATATCAGAGACGGTTTGTTATATGAACTGTCTGTGATAACCTGTAACATCCCAAAATTTGTGATTTTTGAAAATTTAAATTTAAATCAATTACTTTAAAGAAGTTGGATCTTATTTGATTTTTTCTGAGTTTTTCCAGATTTTAAAATCAATTTCTAGAATTAAAAATAGATCTTAATTTGAAAATATATTACCAAAATAAGTTGGAAATATTTAATATAAGTCCAAAATATACCCAAAAGCTTCTGTAAATTTTTGTAGAATTTTTAGAAGAAATTTCATATTTTTCTAAGCTATATTCAATTTTCTATGCATTTCTGAAAAATCAAAAGTTAAAAATAAAAAATTAAAAACTCCTCCCCCTCCCTCCGGCCGCCACGTGGACAGCCAGATTGCCGCCCACGTCGCCTCCGCCCATCCCGCCTTCCCCCCCCCCCCGCCACGTGATCGGCAGATTGCCGCCACACCACCCCCTGCCGATCCCCGCCCGCCCCTCTCTCACTACCGCTCGGGCCCACCTGTCGGGGCCGTCTTCCCGCCTCTTCCTTCTTCCCCCCTCCTCCTTCTTCCGCCGCCAAGAACCGCCCACTCCCCCAACCGCCCCAACCACCCCGCCTCCCCGCGCCCACTTCCCCACTCTCCCACGTCCCCATTCCCCAACCGCCTCAACCGCCACCCACCTCCCCACCTCCCATGACAAATCCGCTCCGCTCCCCTCCGCCCTATTTAAACCACCCTGCACCCCATTTCCCCTCCACCTCTCGCCGCCTCGCTTCCCACTCTCCCGCCCTAGCGCCTAAGCCTTGTGTACATTGCCGCCGCCACCATCAAACACCGGTGAGCATTGCCGCCAAGACGGCCCCGCCGCCTCGCCGACCCCGCCGCCTTCACCGCGCCTGCGTGCGCACCCGGCCGCCCTCGGCTACACCTCTCCGCCACCGGGCCCCCTCGCCGTCGTCAACCGAGTCGCCGCCGCCCTCGCCGTGCCGACGCACCTCCACCATCTCCCAGAAACCCGTACACCCCGATTCCCTCCGCTCCCTCCTCCTCTCTCGCCTCGGCCGCCACCGTGCCCATGTGGTGTGACGGGCGCGTCGGCGCCACATGGGCGCCAATTCGGCCCGGTGGCGCGGCGTTAGCGCCACCGCCACCGTGCCACCTCTAAGAAACCCATCGCCCGTGAACTCTGGTCCATGGACCAGGCCCACATGTCGATGCGTTTTTCTAGGGTCGACGTCACCGACGTCATAAACCCGATTTTCCGCTTAAAATAATTCGCCGAAAAGAAATTCCCACGACGTCATAATTCCGAATTTCCTTTAGAAAAATAAATCCAGAAAATCTTCTTTTTCTTTTTCTCTGAATTCAAATTTCCCGATGCCCGTACTTTTTCATCCTAACTCCGATTGAGTCCATTCAAATTTCTAAATTCATAAAAAATTCCAAACTATTCATTTCTGCCATCCTTTTAAATTTTTGAAATTTTTGTAATATTTTAAAATTCAAATTTCAAATTTCAAACACCCAATTCATTTTCAAAATCTCGCCATCCCAAATTTTCTCAGACACCTCCAAAGATCCAAATCCAACCTTGTAAAATATCCATAATATTATATTATTTTTCTGAGATCAGATATTTTATATTCAAATTCTTTTTCATTTAAACTTCCAAAAATCCCCTCTCCCTCCTCCGAACTCCGAATCCGTTGAAAATTTTGTCCTAAATTCTTATAAAATTATAAACTCCTTTCCAGTAGTTACATTGTGCTTTTGTAATGTTATTTGTATTTATTTGTTCGTTTGTTTTACCGTTTTGCGCGTAGAATCCAACGTTGTTGAAGAATTCGAAGACCCGCAACAAGAAAGTCAAGATATCGCACACGAAGGCAAGTCTCCATTGACCATCTTGAACCTATGATTGCGAGATGTTTTTGAATATTTTAAATTTATTACATTTGCTATGTTACATAAAATGTTAATTTCTGTCTTAAGTTATTAGATATCCCAATTATTGTTATGCCCTCGATTGAACTTTGAATACCATGTACCCTTGTAACCCTAGGATCACCTTTGTCTCAATAATGAGATTATTATAAAACTTTAGTAAATGTTGTAGCGGTAGTAAAATGCTTAGACATGCTTTATAACCTTTGGTAACCTTGGAATGGGAAATGTTACTTCAATGATCTAGACTTCTGGTTATTCAGAATCGAATGGCAAATGGTGTTGCCTCTGTTCATGTGAAATGAATTAAATTGTGAAAATTGTTTTAGACCAGGGCGGATGGTTGGTTTGGATTGGTGCGGTTAGCACGAGATCTTGAAAAGTGTATGTTCCGCCTAGTCAATTAAGGACCGACGCTTGTGTTTGTCGGCCCGAGCACCACCGCACAACCACAAGTCTATATGGGTACGACCTAGCTGATTAACTTATAATAGACTAGTTTAGGTACCACCAGTGGAAAGTGGGTGCCAGGATGTACTGGTTATTCACAGTGAGGGACATGGTTTACTGTACTCATATGGCGCAAGATGGGGCTTCTGACTGGGTGGTTTTACCCTTCAGCGGTGAAACCTCAGCGGGTGGCATCTGGCTAGACTAGAGTAAGGTAAAGGCTTTGTGATGAATTATCTGGGTCTCATGCCAAAGGAAGCGTGTTGACTAATAAGATAACTTATCTCTTGTGGGTAAAGTGTACAACCTCTGTAGAGTGTAAAACTATTCGAATAGCCGTGCCCACGGTCAAGGGCGGGCAAGGAATGCTTTCACATGGTAGATCTTTATTTTTGGTTTAAAACAAAGTTTTGGGAATCCGAGAGTGGATGGAATTCTCGGGGAATTTGCCCTGGTGGTTGGAACCAGTGTGGGTGGTTGGAACCCGTAGTATCAAACTTGGTGGTGGAATCGTTATGATTAAAAATGCTTAATGATTTTAGTTTGATTAAATACTTTAGATAAACTATCGCCTTCAAAAATAGATATTGGTATTGGAAATAAAATGCTGCTTTGTGCAAAAGAGCCATATAACTTCCATTGATAAGCTTTGCATCTAATGCATTTTTCCCAAGACTTGCGGAGTACTTTATGTACTCACATGCTACACCTAAAATATATCTCAGAAGAGTACGAAGCTCAAGAAGGTGACTACGACTACTCTGCGGGTGGATTTGATGAAGGATTTCCAGACGTTTAAGTCGCGCTCCCCAGTCAATTGCCTGTGGCGTATTGATGGGATTTTATCTATGTTTAATTTGCTTCCGCTGTGTTTGTATTTATTGGTGAGGTCTAGAAACCTCGTTTGTGATGTAAGACCTTTGGTCAGTATTCTCTTTAATATTGTAATATTCGTCTTTGGTAATGTAATCATCACTGTTTAACTGTGTGCACTAGCTTTGATCTGGGACTAGTGCTGAAATACGTAGGGTCCGGATTTGGTAACCGGGTCCCGGCAGAGATGGTATCGAGCCAATTTGACCGTAGGACGTGACCTAGTTTAGAATGGCAAAAGCCTTAAGGACCTATATTTATTAAAATATATATTCTAGAAAATTTTCTATACTTCTTTATCTCGTTCTATTTATAATCACTTACTCAAAATTCTTTACTAAACTTCTATCTTTTCAAATTTGTAGATGGCGGCTCTATCTCCGCACTTGTGGGACTACATCTCCCATGTCGAGACCGAGGTGCATTTGTTGAGCTTCTTCGCCAACTTATGCAAGACCAAGTTCCGCTCACCACCTATCTTCGAGGGCGGAAAGTCCGGATATTGGATCGAGATTCTTGGTCAATGGAAGTATTCTTGTATGCACGGAAGGGAATTCAATCCCATAGATACCCCATTGATCATCCTCTGACCGATCGCTCGGACGCCACCCAGATGCACTCGTCCGCCATAACTAGTCGTGCGCGATTCACCAGAGATTCTCGCAGCGATCGCCCCATCGTTTCTTTTCATCCACTCGGCGGGACGAGTCATCCGCAGCCCTTCGAGATCGGCGTGGACGATCCCGCCTTTCACATCGAGTTCACTCACTCAGCGATGGCGACCACCCACGCCCGGCGCTTTGAAGGAGATTGACGACTTCGGATGCTACTCACTTCCAGCCTATCAAGACCGACACCCTCCGTGCTCAGCTCATCCACAACCAGCAAGAGAGTTTGAGTGGGCGACCCCGAGCTGCATGAATAGCCTCCACCGACTACACACCATCTTCACCAATACCACCGTCGTCCCCAACAACCGTGCTCCGACTCGGCCAAGACAGACCCGTACCTTACTCACGGCGCGCAAGAGTGTGCGGCGCCTAGTCCGCTGTCCGACATCGACATCGGAGACTCCAGAAGAGACGCAGATCTCTCTCGTTCCTGTTCTCGCCTCGGCCTATTGCCTCCAGCAGAGTGACCATCTTCATACCGTGCCTCTTGCAACCGCCCGAGTGTGGTTGTAAGTGCGCCGTGGGTATCCTAGAGGAGGACCCAGAGGAGGATCCAGAGGAGGATCCGGAGGAGCTTGTCTTCGAGGAGGACAAGTAGTTGCAGAGACAGTAGCACCCAATTTAAATGTTTAATTCCTTAGAACGATTTGTATTTTATTCTAGTGTGTGGGATGGACTGTACCAAGCACTTGTGCACCTGTGGTACAGCCATTTCCTTTAAAATTTAATTTGAATTCAAGACAAGTTTCCTTTCAAATTGTTGTCCGTGTTTTCCCTTGTGTGTTTGTTTGGGATGTGGTTTAGTCTCCCTAATCTCTTACCTATGCTACTTCCTCTTTCCTTTGCTAACCCCGATTACCACGAAGATGGTGAACACAAGGAACAAAGTCTTGGCAACAACCTGAATGTCAATGCTCACCGTAAGGCAAGAATCTAATTCCACCCCGCCAGCTCAAGCTCCTAACATGGAGCAGATGATGGCCATGCGACATAGATTACTCCAAGCCTTAGCCCAAAACTAAGTCCAAGAAATTCGCAGCACCCAATCAACACCACAATCCAAGCGGGGAGTTTATGAGAACTCGTCCCCAACTTTCGGTGGGTCAAGAGACCGATGGAAGCCGACAGCTGGATCAAGGACGCCGAAGGAAGCTGAATTTGGCACAATGCAATGGAAATGAAAAAGTGTTGTATGCCGCTCACCAGCTGAAAGGAATTGCAGCTAACTGGTGGGAGAATTATTGTGCTGCTCACCAGAATGCACAAGCTATTACTTGGGCTGAGTTTGAAGAAACATTCCGTACTGCACACATTCCTACTGGAATCATGGAAATGAAAAGGATGGAATTCTATAAGTTGCAAGAAGGAAACCTCGGTGATCGAGTATCTCGAACAAATTTACCCAACCGCCGATATGCTTCAGAGGATGTTGCAACCGATGCAAAGAAAAATTTGAGATTCATGCAAGGATTGGATCCCAATCTCAAGGTGCAACTAGTGTCTAATGATTATCCAACTTTCCAAAGACATGGTGAACAAAGCTATCATCCAAGAAGATGCTCAACGCCAGTTACATGAAGTCCGAAAGAGGAAATTCCAGGCACAGCAGGGTGCCAGTAACACTTGCCACCGTCCAAATCACCACACTTTTTCAAGCCTTCTATGCCGAGTGTGCCGAGGACACCAATCAGTGGACCTCGCCCAATACCTCAGGCTCCACGACCAATCAATGGAGGTCAACCCCAACAAAACAAGATCGCAACAAAGAGTAATTCAATGCTTCAACCGCAAGAACATGGGGCATTACGCCAACAATCGTCTCAGAAACGCCCAAAGAAGTGACCCCCGTCTGCTTCAACACGGGAACTACTCCAAGACGAGCCCCACCACAGACAAGTCCGTGGAACACCGCAAGCAAAGAAGGACTCGCACAAGTGATAAACAGGGACATGTCAACCATGTTATCACAGAAGCGACCAGAAGCACCGTAGGTAGTTCGGTAAGTTCCTTGTCAACTCAAGACCGCCCAAGATTATTTGATTACGAGCTTCAGATTCATTTATTTCCAAAGAATTTGCTGAAAGAAACAATTTGGATGCTCATTTGTTAAAGAATAATATGCTAGTCCAATCACCGGAAGGGAATGAGGACTAATACGGTGCCCGCCCTAGAGCAACAGAGATATAAATGGAGTTAAGTTCCTAGCGGATCTTATTATAATAGACTCCAATAGTCTAGATGTGATACTTGAATGGATTGGTTAACCAAGCATAAAGGGCGATAGATCGTGCCAACCGTGCTATTACCCTTACCAACTCTGAAGGAATCCAAATAGAGTGCAAGCCGAGTTTATCCTCAAGGAATGGATGTGAGTTGAATAGCTTGAAGGGAATAACTATGGAAAAAGTACCTATAGTAAAAGAATATCCAGATGTATTTCCTGAAGATTTACCGGGAATGCCACCAGATAGAGAAGTTGAATTTGTTATTAATCTGGTACCCGGGACAACCTCAATTTCCAAGAGACCCTACCGGATGTCTACCAATGATCTAGCAGAAGTCAAGAAGCAGATCCAAGAACTACAAGAGAAAGGATTTGTCAGACCAAGTTCTTCACCATGGGGAGCACCAAGATTCTAGTGAAGAAAAGGATGGCGCTCACGATGTGTGTGGATTACGAGCATTGAATGATGCAACAATCAAGAACAAGTACCTCTACCGTGATAGATGACTTATTTGATCGCTAAAAGGATCATGTGTCTTTTCCAAGATTGATCTTCGATCGTTACCATCAAATGAAGATCAGACCGGAGGATATACCAAAGACAGCATTTGCTACTCGTTATGGGTTATACGAGTTTATAGTAATGTCCTTTGGCCTGACCAATGCTCCTGCGTATTTTATGAATCTGATGAATAAGGTGTTTATGGAATATTTGAATAAGTTTGTCGACATATTCATTGATGATATTCTGATTTATTCTCGAAATGAAGAAGAACATGCCCAACATCTGAGGATAGTATTGGAAAAACTCAGAGAACACCAGCTGTATGCCAAGTTCAGCAAGTGTGAGTTCTGGTTAAAGAAAGTAGATTTCTTGGGTCATGTTATTTCAGCAGGAGGAGTGTCTGTAGATCCCGAGAAGGTGACAGATGTACTTAACTGGACACAACCCAAGTCAAGAATCGAGATCGAAGTTTTCTGGGATTAGCTGGTTATTATCGTCGCTTCATAGAAGGATTCTCCAAGCTAGCAAGACCTCTCACCCAATTACTAAAGAAAGAAAAGAAGTTTGAATGGAGTAAATCATGTGAAGACAGTTTCCAAGAGTCAAGAAGAGGTTAACTGCACAAGATTGACCCTTCCGATATCAGGAAGGATTTTGAAGTATTCTGCGATGCATCCAGACAAAGTCTGGGCTGTGTTCTGATGCAAGAAGGAAGGGTGGTAGCTTATGCTTCGAGACAATTGCGCCCGCATGAGCAGAACTACCCAACCCATGATTTAGAGCTAGCTGCTGTTGTGCATGCTCTAAAAATCTGGATGCATTATTTAATCAAGAACTGCTAGAAATTTATACGGATCACAAGAGTTTGAAGTATATTTTCACTCAACCTGACCTCAATCTGAGACAGAGAAGATGGATGGAGTTAATAAAGGATTATGATGTGGGAATTCATTACCATCCGTGAAAAGCTAATGTAGTAGCCGATGCCTTGAGCGTAAAAAGCTATTGCAATAATCGATGATCAAAGACAACAACCCGCACTTCATGAAGAATTTCACGACTCAATCTAGAAGTAGTGGAGGAAGGATTCCTAGCTACTTTGGAGATTCAACCAATTTTAGAGAACCAGATCAAGGAAGCCTAAAGAGAAGATAGTTATGTCAAAGAAATCAAAGAGAATATGAAAAAGGGTAAAGCACCAAATTTTTCAGAAGATGAAGAAGGTATCATTTGGTTTGGAAAAAGAATTCTTGTACCCGAAAAGAAAGAAATAAAAGAGCTAATCTGAAGGAAGCTCATGAGTCCGGATACTCAATTCACCCCTAAGCACAAAATGTATCAAGATCTCAAAGAAAGATCTTGGTGGTCAAGTATGAAAAGGGAAATTGCTGAATATGTAGCCTTGTGTGATGTGTGCCAGCGAGTCAAAGCTGAACATCAGAGACCTGCTGGACTTCTGCAACCTTTACAGATACCTGAATGGAAGTGGGAAGAAATTGGTATGGACTTCATAACAGGATTGCCAAGAACCAAGTCGGGTTATGACTCAATTTGGGTTATTGTGGACCGACTAACAAAAGTTGCACACTTTATACCCGTGAAGACCACATACTCTGGAGATAAACTTGCAGAGTTATACATGTCAAAAATAGTTTGTTTACATGGAGTCCCAAAGAAGATTGTGTCAGATCGAGGATCACAATTCACATCAAGATTTTGGCAGAGACTGCATGAGATTTTGGGTACAAACTTAAACTTCAGTACAGCATATCATCCGCAGACTGATGGTCAAACAGAAAGAGTAAATCAAATATTGGAAGACATGTTGAGAGCTTGTGCTTTGGCAAATAAAGCTAGTTGGGATCAAAGTTTGCCATATGCAGAATTCTCCTATAATAACAGCTATCAATCTAGCTTACAAATGTCTCCGTTTGAACCATCAGACGCGTAAAATGCGAACACCATTGTATTGGAAAGAAACAGGAGAAGAACAAGTATTTGGACCTGATGTGTTGAAGCAACAGAAGAGCAAGTTCGTCTGGTTCAAGACAGATTAAAGACAGCACAAACAAGACAGAAAAGCTACGCAGACAATCGTCGAAGAACTTTAGAATTTATACCTGGAGATCATGTGTATTTGAAAGTTTCACCTCTCAAGGGTTTGCGTCGTTTCAGTGTTACTGGGAAACTTGCTCCGAGATTTATTGGACCATTCCCTGTTCTAGCCAAAAGGGGAGAAGTTGCTTACCAGTTAAAGCTCCCACCTCAGTTGTCGAATGTGCACGACGCCTTTCATATGTCTCAGTTAAGAAAGTGTCTCAGAGTGCCACAAGAACAAATGCCTTTAGAAGAAGTGACTTTAAAGGAGGACCTAACATATCCAGAGTATCCAGTCAAAATTTTGGATGAAGCAGAGCGTCGAACCAGAAGCAAGAGCATCAAATTCTGTAAAGTACAATGGAGTAATCATTCTGAGTCCGAAGCAACATGGGAGCGTGAAGAGGATTTGAGATCAGAGTTTCCCGATCTTTTTCCCAGTCCATCCGAATCTCGAGGACGAGATTCATCCTAAGGGGGGTAGGTTTGTAACATCCAAAATTTATGATTTTTGAAAATTTAAATTTAAATCAATTACTTTAAAGAAGTTGGAATTAAAAATAGATCTTAATTTGAAAATATATTACCAAAATAAGTTGAAAATATTTCCAGAGTATCCAAAATATACCCAAAAGCTTCTGTAAATTTTTGTAGAATTTTTAGAAGAAATTTCATATATTTCTAAGCTATATTCAATTTTCTATGCATTTATGAAAAATCAAAAGTTAAAATAAAATTTAAAACTCCTCCCTCCCTCCCGGCCACGTGGACGGCCGGAGTGCCCACGCCGCCTCCGCCCATCCCGCCTTCCCCTCCCTCCTCGCCACGTGGACGGGCAGATTGCCGCCACACCACCCCCGGCCGATCCCCACCGCCCCCTCTCTCACTACCGCTCGGGCCCACCTGTCGGGCCGCCTTCCCCGCCTCCTCCTTCTTCCCAGCGCCCCGCCGCAACCGCCCTCCGCCTTTCCGCGCCCCGCGCGCCGCCCACTCCCCCAACCGCCCCAACCACCCCGCCTCCCCGCCCCACTTCCCCTCTCTCCCACGCCCCATTCCCCAACCGCCTCAACCGCCACCCACCTCCCCACCTCCGGCGACAAATCCGTGCCGCCCAGCTCCCCTCCGCCCTATTTAAACCCCCGCACCCCATTTCCCCTCCACCTCTCGCCTCGCTTCCCCTCTCCGCCGCCCTAGCGCCTAAGACGTGTACATTGCCGCCGCCACCATCAAACACCGGTGAGCAATTGCCGCCAAGACGGCCCCGCCGCGCGCCGACCCCGCCGCCGCTTTCACCGCGCTGCAGCGCACCCGCCGCCTCGGCCACACCTCTCCGCCACCGGAGCCCCTCGCCGTCGTCAACCGAGCCAGCCGCCCGCCGCTGCCGACGCACCTCCGCCATCTCGGTAAAATCCGTGCCACCCGGATTCCCCTCCGCTCCTCTCCTCCTCCGCCCCGCCGCGGGCCACCGTGGCGCCGGAGCACCATCGCCGCCTGCCGCCCCGGCGGCCGCCACCCGTGCCCACGTGGCGGTGACGTGGCGCCGCGGCCGCCACATGGGCGCCAATTCGGCCCGGTGGCCGCCGCGTCAGCGCCAGCCCGCCACCCGTGCCACCTCGGCAAACCCACTCGCTCATGAACTCGGTCCATGGACCAGGGCCCACATGTCAGTGCGTTTTCCCCTAGGGTCGACGTCACCGACGTCATAAACCCGTTTTCCGCTTAAAATAATTCGCCGAAAAGAAATTCCTCACGACGTCATAATTCCGAATTTCCTTTAGAAAAATAAATCCAGAAAATCTTCTTTTTCTTTTTCTCTGAATTCAAACTTCCCGATGCCCGTACTTTTTCATCCTAACTCCGATTGAGTCCATTCAAATTTCTAAATTCATCAAAAATTCCAAACTATTCATTTATGCCATCCTTTTAAATGTTTGAAATTTTCGTAATATTTTAAAATTCAAATTTCAAATTTCAAACACCCAGTTCATTTTCAAAATCTCTTTCATCCCAAATTTTTCAGACACCTCCAAAGATCCAAATCCAACCTTGTAAAATATCCATAAAATTATATTATTTTTCTAAGATCAGATATTTTATATTCAAATTCTTTTTCATTTAAACTTCCAAAAATCCCTTCTCCCTCGTCCGAACTCCGAATCCGTTGAAACTTTCTCCTAAATTCTTATAAAATTATAAACTCCTTTCCAGTAGTTACATTGTGCTTTTGTAATGTTATTTGTATTTATTTGTTCGTTTGTTTTATCATTTTGCGCGTAGAATCCAACGTTGTTGAAGAATTCGAAGACCCGCAACAAGAAAGTCAAGATATCGCACACGAAGGCAAGTCTCCTTTGACGATCTTGAACCTATGATTGCGAAACGTTTTTGAATATTTTAAATTTATTGCATTTGCTATGTTACATAAAATGTTAATTTCTGTCTTAAGTTATTAGATATCCCAATTATTGTTATGCCCTCGATTGAACTTTGAATACCATGTACCCTTGTAACCCTAGGATCACCTTTGTCTCAATAATGAGATTATTATAAAACTTTAGTAAATGTTGTAGCGGTAGTAAAATGCTTAGACATGCTTTATAACATTTGGTAACCTTGGAATGGGAAATGTTACTTCAATGATCTAGACTTCTGGTTATTCAGAATCGAATGGCAAATGGTGTTGCCTCTGTTCATGTGAAATGAATTAAATTGTGAAAATTGTTTTAGACTGTATGATGGTTGGTTTGGATCGGTGCGGTTAGCACGAGATCTTGAAAAGTGTATGTTCCGCCCTAGTCAATTAAGGACCGACGCTTGTGTTTGTCCAGTCTGAGCACTACCGTACAACCACAAGTCTATATGGGTACGACCTAGCTGATTAACTTATAATAGACTAGTTTAGGTACCACCAGTGGAAAGTGGGTGCCAGGGTGTACAGGTTATTCAAAGTGAGGGACAGGGTTTACTGTACTCATATGGTGCAAGATGGGGCTTCTGACTGGGTGGTTTTACCCTTCAGCGGTGAAACCTCAGCGGGTGGCATCTGGCTAGACTAGAGTAAGGTAAAGGTTTTGTGATGAATTATCTGGGTCTCATGCCAAAGGAAGCGTGTTGACTAATAAGATAACTTATCTCTTGTGGGTAAAGTGTACAACATCTGCAGAGTGTAAAACTATTCGAATAGCCGTGCCCACGGTCAAGGGCGGGCAAGGAATGCTTTCACATGGTAGATCTTTATTTTTGGTTTAAAACAAAGTTTTGGGAATCCGAGAGTGGATGGAATTCTCGGGGAATTTGCCCTGGTGGTTGGAACCAGTGTGGGTGGTTGGAACCCGTAGTATCAAACTTGGTGGTGGAATCATTATGATTAAAAATGCTTAATGATTTTAGTTTGAGTAAATACTTTAGATAAACTATCGCCTTCAAAAATAGATATTGGTATTGGAAATAAAATGCTGCTTTGTGCAAAAGAGCCATATAACTTCCATTGATAAGCTTTGCATCTAATGCATTTTTCTCAAGACTTGCGGAGTACTTTATGTACTCACATGCTACACCTAAAATATATCTCAGAGGAGTACGAAGCTCAAGAAGGTGACTACGACTACTCTGCGGGTGGATTTGATGAAGGATTTCCAGACGTTTAAGTCGCGCTCCCCAGTCAATTGCCTGTGGCGTATTGATGGGATTTTATCTATGTTTAATTTGCTTCCGCTGTATTTGTGTTTATTGGTGAGGTCTAGAAACCTCGTTTGTGATGTAAGACCTTTGGTCAGTATTCTCTTTAATATTATAATATTCGTCTTTGGCAATGTAATCATCACTGTTTAACTGTGTGCACTAGCTTTGATCTGGGACTAGTGCTGAAATACACAGAGGGTCCGGATTTGGTAATCCGGGGTCCCGACATAACCCTTTAATATGCACGCCCTAATCCAGCTCTTCTACACTGTAAGATCATCTCCCTCATGTTCTTCACTAGATTTCTTAATAATGACATCTAATATTGTTTTGATCTCCTTCCTCTCATATATCTATCATGAGTTGTTTGGCTGCAACCTTTCACATGCGGCCAGCAATTTACGTCTGAAGCAGCTCCTCCGCTCACACCCTGCTCTCCTTCCTCGACTCGCTTCCATCTGTCAGCTGGACCTCATCATCCGCCGTTGACGGAGGTGTCTCGTTGCCGCTCAGGAAAAGAAAACCGCCCTCAACCTCGTTCTTGTCTGCAATGTTCAAATTTTTATAACTGTGGCTCATTACCACAATTCAATATCCCATTAAGTGAAAATTAATTAGTTAATCCACATGTGATGATGAACCCTACGTATTACAAGTATGGCTAAGCAAACAAAACGTACAACTCATCTGGATAGTAGTATCGCATCAATAAATAATTACCTATCCTATGGAGATAATGGAATCATGGCATTCAAATTATCAAGGAGAAATTAATCAAGTTGGACAATACTACAAGGTACAAAGGTTTATATTAAAATAGCAATGCATGATGATTTAAAATAAAATGATAAATAAATAGATTTAAAAACTAGGTTTAACATGATCAAAGGACAAGATTTGCCTTGACCTTGTTCAGTTATCAACTCTTAATCTTCAAGTCCCGCTTCTGCTCCTTCGAAGACGTTAGCTAACGAGAGAAAGCAAATAAAATACAAATAAATTTAAATAAAATCCAAACAAACTACAAAAACTACAAAACAATAACCAAAAGATAGAGCTCAATTTTAGATGAATTTAGGAAAAAAGAATCGGGCCAATCAGAGCTAGGATGGAGAAGAATAGGATCTTGAAAAAATTTCCAGAAAATAAATTCCAACAAATTTGAGAAAAGCTACTGTGCTATGGACTGGGTCTACAGTGAACTCGGCTCATGGAACAGTGAATATGGACGGCTCAGAAGACGTGGCTCTAGGGTTGATGTGGCATGACACGTAGACTTAGGGCTAAGTGGCTGCTGAGTTGGTAGTGACGTGGCTGCTAATGTGGCACGGTCCATGGTCTGCGGAACAGTGACCACTAACAGGTGGGATCCATGTGTCATAGACTCAGTTCATGTGAACTAGGTCTACAGAGTAGGCGAAGGGACGACAAGTGCGTGGTGAGGTCAGTACTAACATCGGCGGGGCACACGAACCGGGCGACCCTTCAGGTGATGAACGGGCGCGTGGCGGGCGAGACGTCAGCGCACACGGAGCGAGGCAAGGTGGCGAGTGGCCGGCGGGGCTGGACAGCGAACCGACAATGAGGTCACCAGCCAAACGGTGGAGGGAGATGCGGCGAAAAGAGAGCGGAGCTCGGCGAAGAGGCTCACTAGTGGTGAGAGACCGATGATGGCGCAGAGAAGGTGAAGCAACTGATGGCTCGGCGAAGACAATGATGAAGGCAAGGACAACATGGACGTCAAGGGCTTAGGCAGCTCGGGATGCGGAAAAACAAGACAGGGCTCGGCTATTTATGCACAGATGGCAAGATTTCCTACACGAACACGGCTGAGTGTATGCGACGGAGGTGACACGGACGTCAAGATGAAGTCCAGCTCTGGTACACGCGGTGCGGTGGCGAACTCTAAATCAGGAATGACAAACAGTGCATGGGGGTCCCGATGCTCAACATGTGGCACTAGGGGGTATATCACACAGCCGGCGCGCTGCTTGGCCAGATGGTTGACACGCGGCGTGCATCTAGCGGGGCAAGGCGGGTAGCTTGCTGGGCTGGGCCATGGCGCTGGGTTGGGCCACGCACACGAATATGGGCCAAAGGGTTTGGGCCCAAAGGCTTTAGGAATTTCTGATGATTTTTTTCTAATTTTAGAAATTAAGAGAAATTCAATTGAGCTCTAGAAAATAGCAAATAAATCTAGAAAAATCATGTAGGATCGGAAAGGCAACAAAGGGGGTGAATGGTGCCGATTAAATTTTTTTCCCAAGTATTCTAGATCTTTTTCTCAAATAACTACAGAATTACCGAAAATCAAATCCAAGCTAAAAGCACAAAGTAAAAACACTGAAGAACACAAAATCTTGAAGAACTCAACCCCTAGATGTCTAACCGCCAACCAGGGGGTGGTCTGACCACTCCTTGGTTGTATAACTGCTAATGATGGGGCTGTTTGACCTCTCTAGGGTGGTCTGATCTCTGTTCTAGCGGTCTGAACAGTGACTTTAGGCAAATGAACGGTAAAATCAACATGGTTGCGAAACTTCAAATCCATGTAACTCTTGATTAGATGATCCAAAAGCTGTGAAACTTTGTACGCACCTTCCTTAAGATCTCAGAAACCTATTCCATCCATGGATCACAAAATATCACATCAAAGTTCAGACCTTTTTGAGATTTAAGCAAGGATGCACCACTTAGCACAGTGGGGGAAACCTGGTAACTCCATACACACGGATTTTACTCACACATGTTTACTTATGCATGCTTTTCAAAGCGCATAAACCCGAATCCACTAAATCCTTAGCATTGATCTATCTTGGTCAAATCAGCTTCACCTTGACCTAAACCACTCTCCCATGCACCACTCATGCACTGCGGTTTTGATTTAAGATAGTTTTCAGTATTTTGGCCAAACTACCAAAATACCATTCGTTGACTTAGTCATCATCATCCATTGTAAGCAATCGCCATACTTGCCATGTGTAGGTGCACCACTAGCTTTTCATGCATCGCTAAGTCCCTTCCGTCCCAGTTACATCGAACTATGGCTCACTTGGCCTGTTCAAGCCATATGGTGCAATATAGTCGCTCGAATTTGCCTTCAACATTTTCTACTTTTTCTGTGCCATGCGTGAGATCACCATCTCACTTGGCATCCTTGATTGTTCTGGGTCTCAGCTCCTCCATGAGCGTAGCCCTGATCCTCGTCGTTAACCGCGGTAGACACCAAGCAATCTTGCACGTCCAAAGACAAAGAAATCGTTTCTGGTCACAAATTCTTCACAACTTGTCCCACGTAAGCAATAACATAGTTCATGCAATACATTTACCAAGAATTAGGTCACTGGAACCCATTTCACGATTAAAATCCACAAACTCCAAAAACCACCGTGCTGGACATTCCATAGTCGGTCAGACTAGTTTCATCAGGTTGGTCAGACCGCTGACACGGACTGGTCTGACCAATCCCACGAGGCAGTCTGATCGCTAATACATGGACCGGTCTAACCATTGAAGCGAAGCAGTCAGACCGCTGATGCCATTTGGTCAGCCAATCCATCAATGTCGGTCTGACCGGCCAACTATCTAACCGACCAATCAGACTACCATAAACATGCAAATCAATTTTCTGACCTTCTCAGTTGCAATGGTTCATCACAACACTATTTGGGACCTTCTCACATGGTCCTTCAATCTCCCCTTGAGGAGCCCATCGACAGTTATGAAAAAATGCAATTAGAAGTTGAATTTAGATAAATAGAGGGAAATTTGCAAATAGAGCTCCAAATAGTCAACTAAAAATGACCATTTGAAGCAGAGATAAATAGAAGCTACTGAAAATGACAGGAATTCCACAAAAAGCTTCAAATCCACCAAAAGAGTCACGAAATCTCACTCTAGGTCCATATGAAAGAACAATTGTTCTGTTTGACCTTGGTCATGGTGAGAAGAGATCAAAAGCCTCTAACTAAGCGAAATTTTGCACAAAAACTCCAAATTATGCTCTAGATATGCATTTTTACCAATCTTTCCCCTTTGACAATGGAGTCATCAAGATGCGTAGAAAGAAGATAGAGTATGAATAAAATGAAGTGGTTGTATTTTATTTATTTTTAGTATTAGGAGTCATGAAAATTATCTAAAGTGACTCTACAAGAATTACACCAAGCCATATTGTGTAAAAGTGCTATCTAGATCATGGCAAACTATATATAGCAAAGTTGAAGCCAAATAAGCAATAATCTGAAATTAAATGGATTTTTAGTATGTCAAGTTGCTCAAGATCATAACTTAGCCAAAGGTATCCAAAAATGAGCCAAGCCATATCAATAAACTAAATAAAATCAAGAAGCTACAACTGAGTCTATTTAGAGTGCCACATGTTCAATGTTGAATTATTTTATTCAAGAACATGGAATTAAGAAAATTTATCACATTTACCACTTGCTGAAATTCATTTTTGGTTTTATCTTAGCAAAGCAAGTTCTGGACTAGGAGCCATCTACAACGGCCTCCTAAGTTTCAACCATTTTTTACAATTTTTGTATTCTTAGCTATGTGCTAGATCTCAAGTCATGCTATGACTATCCCAAGCAATAAGCTTAAGAGAGTGGTTTAGATCATCCAAAACCCCACCTGAATTCATGCCTAGTGCAATGGCAAGTAGTCTCATGAGAAAGAATGGGTGAAGTCAGTTTTTCGCACAAAAGAGATCATTTTTATTTTCTTAGCTTAGTTTGTGAACAAAGAGCTGACACTAACTCATGCTTCAATAAAAAAACTAGCATAGCTCAATCTAAAACTCAATTCAGATTCAGGATTTAATTTAGCATATTTGACATGGCATGAATCATGAGAGGATCACTAGAGCAGAACTAGTCACAAGATCCAATAAGACATGATTTAATTCAAGGTTCTCACATTTAACAAAGCTAGTATATCAAAAGCTAAGCTATACATAGAAAGACATGAAAAATGTAGCAGACTAGCATAAGACATGACAAGATGTAAAACAATATATGATGTCACACAGGGATAATAGTTAAAGATCCATGTATTTATATTACAATGCAAATTACTGAATTTAAAATACAATATGATGCAATAAAGATTCCAGCTCCCCCTTAGCGAGTGAGTCAATTTCAGAAATATTTTGGTTCAAGTTGAGTTATATCAACATTAAGCTCAAGAAAATCTTAAATGAACTCCCCTTGAACCAAAGCAATAAGGAGAGACAAAGCTTGGGAAAATAAAGAAGTGACAGTGCTTAAAGCATAGACAAGATAGTGGGATCACTATGGCTCAGATTCTCTCTCATCTACCCCATACGACTTTAGGACTATTAGCTAATCATCTAAATACAAGGGAGTAAACATGTTCCCTGTCTACCTATGGGGCCTAAACCCTGCTAGGCCAAAAAGAAGTGAGTGAACTCAACCTAGTGTGAAGAAAAGTAGCTAATAAGTAGCATTCTAAGGTCACAAGATGAGAGAAAGAAATCTAAATAGCATAATATGATAACAACTCTGGTCTATGCTAGAAAGATTAACCCAAAAGCACTGCAAAGGAATGTAAATAAGCATATGATATAGAAAGTACATCATACTCCCCCTCAGATTATGCCATAACGAAAAACAACCCTAAGCTCTCCCCGCAAAGCCATGAAGCTCGAGCTAGCTAAAGGCTTGGTGAAAATATCAGCTAACTAGCAGTCATTCTCAATAAATTGAAGCACTATGTCACCTTTCTCCATATGGTCTCTAAGGAAATGATCTCAGATATCTATGTGCTTGGTCGTAGAGTGCTGCACTGGGTTCTTGGTAATATTAATGAAAGAAGTGTTATCACAAAAAATAGAACACAATCTATGGCAAACCTAAAGTCTTGCAAGGATGAGACCATCCAAACCATCTGACTACAGCAACTAGCAGTTGCAACATATTCGACCTCTGCTATAGACTATGTAACACTTGACTGCTTCCTAGATGACCGAGAAATAAGAGAAGTGCCAATAAATTGGCAAGTACCAGAAGTGCCCTTCCTATCTATCCTACAGCCAGCAAAGTCTGCGTCAGAGTAGGCTCTAAGGGAAAGACAGGAAGCAGAAGAGTACCAGATACCATAGTTTAGAGTAGTTTGAAGGTACCTAAAAATGCACTTCACCGCTTGACGGTGAGAGGCGGAGGAGAAGCCTGGAATCGAGCGCATAGACACACGACGAAGTGTATGTACGGCCTCGATGCAGTGAGGTACATGGGGAGCCAATCATGCTACAATACTCTTTCCAATCTACAAGTTTGCCATCCTCGCCAGAATCAAGTGTGGTCGAGGTCACCATAGAAGTCAATACTGGTTTGTCATCACTCATGTCAAAGCATCTCAAGAGATCTCGAGTATATATGTCTTGATGCAAGAAGGTACCTTCTCGAGTCTGCTTGATCTAGAAGTCGAGAAAGAAGCTTAACTCACCTGCTCATCTCAAACTCTGTGTTCATGACATCAGAAAACTAGGAAACAAGAGCATGAGAGAAGCTACCAAAGATAATATCATCCACAAACATCTGGATGAGAAGAAAATCATTACCATGCCTACGAATGAACAATGTTTTATCTACT
Organism: Bonia amplexicaulis; assembly: GCA_036346245.1. Taxonomy (NCBI): domain Eukaryota; kingdom Viridiplantae; phylum Streptophyta; class Magnoliopsida; order Poales; family Poaceae; genus Bonia; species Bonia amplexicaulis. The sequence goes on from CM070766.1 coordinate 12,902,136, forward strand.
TGACCCATATCAAACCTATGACTCGAACGATAGGACTTCAACCAAATTCTTGGGGTTTGCTTAAGTCCATACAAGGCTTTGAAAAACTTGAAGACATGGTTTAGGTATTTGAGGTTCTCGAAACATGTAGGCTATCTAACATAAACCTCTTTTCTCAATATATCCATTGAGGAAGACACTCTTGACATCCATCTGGTACAACTTGAAGCCCTTAGATGCTACGAATGCAAGTAAAATCCTAATGGCCTCTAGCCTAGCTACAGGGGCGAAGGTCTCCTCAAAGTTTGAACCCTCAACCTGAAAAAAAACCCTGAGCTACTAGTCTAGCTTTGTTCCGAGTGACCACACCATCCTCACTCTGCTTGTTCTTAAAGATCTACTTGGTTTTTATGACATTATGACCACTCGAGGGCTCAACAAGCGACCAGACCTTGTTCCTCTCAAAATTCTCTAACTCCTCATGCATGGCTTTGACCCAAGACTCATCAGACAAAGCATGACCAACATCTTTGGGCTCAAATGTGGCGACAAAGGTAGACTGCAAACAGAAATGAGATCAGACAGATTTTGAATGTGTAATAGGCTCAAAGAGATCACTTATGATCTACTCAGAAGGATGAGAAGGATGAACGTGTAGGGGAGGTCCTAAATGTGATGAAGTAGTGCCTCTATCTCATGAGCTGTGGAGGTAAGAGCAGAGCCACAACCTCCAGAAGAGCTAGAAGGTAAGGGTTGATCTTCCTGACATGCAGCGGTAGAAATAGGTACCTCAGGGGTCGGACTAGATCAGGTAAAGAATATTCATCTGTATCATCCTCATCACCTATAAAGATAGTCTCGGACATCATAACTAGGCCTAAGATATCGAGCTTAGTACCAGAACTAGACTCATCGAAAGTAACCTCACAGGTCTCTATAATCCTACTCGTCTCGCAGTTCCAGGCCCTATAACCCTGTGAAGAAGTTAAGTAACCCAGAAAATACCATCGGAATAAAACAATTGCAACTGAAAACACAAAAATGTGACACACCGGGCTTTCGCTCATACCTCAACTCATAAAAAGTGTGATGCAAGTGTGCCCTAAGAAAAACTCTATTTGAAAAATGGCAAGTGGTAGTTATAGCCTCAATCTTAAACTTTCTAGGTGTACCATACTCATCTAGCATCGTCCTGGCCATTTTGACCAAGGTACGGTTCTTCCTCTCCACAACGCCACTTTGCTGTGGGACGCATGGGGAAGAGAACTGATGCTTTATACCTGTCTCATCACAGAACCACTCAAAGTAGGAGTTTTTCAACTCCATGTCATTGTCACTACGAATCGCTCTTTAGGAACTAGGGAGCTCAATAGACAACCTACTGAACAAACCCCGAAAATGACTGAAAGTATCCTCTTTCGGGGCTAAGAAAAAACCCAAGAGAATCTCAAGAAGTCATTAACCACAGTAAGAACATACCACTTCCCACTAGCCAACTGCACTCTAGCTAGATCAGAAGTGTCCATATGAAAAAGCAGTGGCTGGAGGATGAGAAGTGGCAACCATCTTGTCATGTTGGCAACGAGCACAAACTAAGTCTTTGACCATCTTGAGCTTAGGCAGACCATGAATGAGGTCGTGGCTGCTAACTCGGGTCAAGTGATTAAAGCCAATGTAACCAAGTCTTCTATGCCAAAAGAAAAACTCACGAGAATTGGAAGTAACTAAGCACTAGAAAGAATTACCAGAAGACTCAATAAAATCAGTATGAAAGATCCTTCCAAACCTAAAAATCCCGCAAACTAGACTTTCTGAAGAATCAAGAATTTTACAAGTATTTTTTTCAAAGCTTACCTCGAAATTATCATCGGTAAGCTAGCAAACAGATAGCAAATTATATCACAGCTTACTTACTACGACAACATCCTTAAGAATAAAATAATAATTAATGCGACCAGTACCTTTAGTGATGACTCGACTTGACGAATCATCTCCAAAGGTGATTGTCTCATCACTTGGAGCTCAGTCTAGGGAAGAGAACCAACGTGAATCTCCGGTCATGTGATGAGAACAACCGGAGCCAACAAGCCAAACATCTCCCTTCCCAGCCCAATGAACCTGAATCAATGAGAAGTAAACATCAGTGGCTCAGTACTACGGTAAATAAGAACAAATCTAAGAACCCAGTACTAAGTCACACGACAAGCAGAAGATCCAGTCAAACAATAGAAAAACTAACCTCCAGCGACACTATGCAACTCTCCTCTCACAGAATCACACTGCGGATAGCTACCTCGATGGGGAAAATGAGGTCTATCCTCAAGATGGCGGAAATCTTGACCAGAAGTAACTCGAGGACCAAAACCAAAAGAAGCCTAAAAACTAAGTCCTCAACACTGCCTAAAACTAAGAAAGTCATGAGAGCTACTTGCAACTCTAGATCTCGTGTCAGTCTTAGGAGAACACCAAGTTTGGGGCTGACCCTGAATACCCCTAAAAGTACGAACAAGATCACAACATGTGACCTTGGCATGCCTAAAGTAGAACTAGACTAAGTGTCTATCCTTGTGACAGAAGGTGCAATGATACTTCACCTTTTGAGAGATCGAAACAACAGGAATCACAACCTTACTATCAGAAATCCCCTAAACAAAGCCCATTGATTTAAACACTGTCTTCTTAGACTCGGGCGCAACCTCAATCACACCACCTACTATAGCTCTAACAACTATAGGTGAATGTTTCCTCATATCCTCTAAAAAATCATATCCTAGACCTGGATCGAACATGCAAATCTTCAATTTGTCTAGGATAAGATTGAGCTTTTTCTCGCCTTCGATAAATTTTTTACAAGTGTTCATGAGGTACTCACACTCCTAAAAAAGGGAAGCATAGGAAGAACATGGGGAGGATAAAAATGAAGAACCAGAATGAGAATATCGATTAGCACGTGCATATCTCTCCCTATGCATGGCCGCCTCTGGCCGCCTCAAGCTTGAGGGCTTCACATGACACACACGGGGGAGTCCTAACCCTAGCCATCTGGGCCTTGAATCCCTTCCTAATGGTCTCTTCCATTTCCTTCATTTTCTCCTCTACTTCAGCGCAGAACAAGCAAGCAGATTGTGGCTTCTCTAGTAGGTCCTTAGTTAGCTTTACATATTTTTCATCCAAGGTAATCAATTTATACTTTAATTTTCATAATTGTTACATGGTGAGCTAACAGGAGCCTTAGAAGCATATTGAGCTATTTTCTTATTATGATCACACTTATCCTGAAATTGCTTAGATATGGATTCAAGTTTAACAGTTAATTTAGTACAGTTGGCACAAGAAGCCACAAGCTTAATTAAAGCAGCATGCATTTTAGCAATTTTATGATCTGCCTTTTTAAATTATTCTTCAAGTTAACATAACTATCACAAGTTTCAGGTAGACCAAGGAGCAAGATATATAGATCTCTAAAAATATTGTCCTTATCCTCACATGAGGTACAAACTGCAATCTCAACAAAATCAAACTGACAAGGAGTTACTCTAGCCATTTCTAACTCATCTAAAAGGCTAACATTCTCCATCTTAAGCAAATCAAGCTTAGAGATCACATTATCATGCGAGATTCTTAGTTTCTCCATATCTCCAACAAAAAAGAACAAACATCACAATCATCATGGGAGAAAACAGAACTAAGTGGAGTAAGCTCTTGTGACAAGCTCTCTGCCTCCTTCTCTAACTCACCACACCTAGCCATAGACCTAGCACATAATTTTCCTAGCTCAAAAAAGCATCATTGAGCTAGTCGTAGGAGGGGCCTACCTCATCAGAGTCGCTGTAGAGATCGTCATCGCTGATGTTGTTCTCGTTAGCCATGAAGCACATCCCAGTGAGTCATCGTCACCCTTGGTGTTCTTTTGCGGATCATCCTCGCCATTGTCGTCGCTCCAGCTCTCCATGTCGCTGAAGTCGAAGTTGTCAAAGGCGATGAGGATGTGATGGAAGAGCTTCTTCGCCTTTCTGAGATTGCGGTACTTCTTTTTCTTGCCTTGATTGTGAGCAGGAGGCTTCTTATTGCGATTCTTGTTGGTGTAGTCATTCTTGCTAAGGCCATTGACTAAGGTCAAGATTGCAGATGTGGGATCAGTGACTAAGGCCATTGACTATGACCTCATCTTGCAAGAGATGGCGTCGATCTTATGAGTATTAAGACAAGAATACAACATGTCAAGACTCAAGATTGACAGATCAATTGTGTTCTTGATGGTGGTTACTTTCATTTTCCAAACTCTAAGATCGAGGGCAGAAAGCATCTAACGACCATTATCCGAGTCTGGGTATGTGAGACCAACAACTCGGAGGTTGCTCAATATCTTATGAAATATGCAAAAGCATTTATCCAAGATTCACGAGCAAGCATATCAAATTTGTTGTAATCTCTCTTATACTGGTCCTGTTGGACAGTCTTAATCTTGGTGGTACCCTCATGGTATGCATCTAGGGTCACCTAGTATGCCGATGAGAGGTGAGAGTGCTATCAAACTCATTTCTGCTAAGACCCTGAATGATAATGTTTCTTACCTTACATTTGCCTCAACATCTAGCGTATTCATAACCATGATGTTCTCATTGGCAAGAACAACAAACCAAGTCTTAACCTTTTTTCAAATCACATAGCCTTGAGCCTGAGTATAAGATTTCATCCTACTCTTCCAAAAGGAATAGTCGATCACATCGAAGATAGGAGGATTGATGGAATACTTGTTTGCTGCCATGGCTCTCAAGACTGGTTTAGATCTATGAAAAAAGCTAACTGGCCTCTAATACCACTTGTACGACCGGAAAGGTGACAGAGGGGTGAATGGTGCCGATTAAAATTTTTCTCTAAGTATTCTAGATATTTTTCTCAAATAACTACAGAGTTATTGATAATCAAATCCAAACTAAAAGCATATTGCAAAAATACTTAAGAACACAAAATCTTGAAGAACTCAACCCTTAGAGGTCTGACCGCCAACCATGGGGCGGTCTGACCTCTCCTTGGTTGTTTGACCGCCAACCATAGGGCAGTCTGACCTCTCTGGGGTGATCTGACCTCTATTCTAGCGGTCTGACTACTATAAAAAGTGACTTCAGGCAAATGAACAGTAAAATCATCATGGTTGTGAAACTTTAAGTCCACATAACTTTTGAATGGATCATCCAAAAGCTGTGAAACTTTGTACACACCTTCCTTAAGATCTCAAGAATCTATTCCATCCATGGATTGCAAAAACCCATCTCAAAGTTCAGGCCTTTTTTATTTTTGGGCAAGAATGCACAAAAAATAACCTAGAATCAAAATCGACAATCAAGGCTTGCTCATTGTAGAGGATAGCCAAGATGGATTTGGATATTCTTTCATATATCATAACAAGTAAGAACACCAAAAAATCACTCCAAAAACCCTCAAATCAAGAAAAACTTGTAAAATAAAAAACATGCAAAAACCAAGTTTTTTTGATGAACTTGCTACCAAAGTGCCTAGATGGGTGGAGGATAATTCCCAGAGGTTATCTCCATCTCTTATATGTTCTTAGCACAGCAAGATCAAGAAAGGATGAGGGGAGGAGAAAAACCAATCAAAACAAGAGCAAATCAATCAAATGGAAAGATAGCCATTGAGTAGATCAAAGATTGATTCTATTGCTGCTTGAGGAGGAAAGTTTTATAGCTACTCTACCTTGAAAGATCGAGAGCACGCCAACCACTCAAAACCCTAACCCTAAAATAAGAGAGTACAAGAGATGTGAGGTTGGATGGTTAACAACAAGTCTCCATCCCAAACCCCATTTATAGATAGGCTAGCCAGCCACATTCACTCCTTAGTGGATACTATCCACTTAGCACAATGGGGAAAACTCAGTAACCCTACACACACGGGTTTTACTCACACATATTCACTTATGCATGGTTTTCAAAGCACATAAGCCTGAATCCACCATATGCTATTTTTTGACAACTTAGTTTTATCCACCCTTTATAATCACTGGGTTCTATCCACCTAGAAAAAAATCAATGCTTAAGGTTCTATCCACCTCATGTTTTTCATCCCAACCACAAAGTTCATTTTGTAAATTGATACTAACTTCGGCAGGTTCCAAAAGTCCACCCATGACCGTAGGCATGACTGTTCAAATAGTTTTTACTCTGCAGAGGTCACACACTTTACCCACAAAGATATCCAACTTGTTATATTCTATATGTTTCCTTAGACATGCAGATCAAGAAGGTCACCATAAGGTCTTTACAATGTATCTTCCTAGTAAGGCCATGCCTGCTAATATTTCCACTATCGTGGAGCTCTATTTACCCTGTTTGGAAGCCTACTCAAAGGCTTTTCTGTCTACCTCACATGACTGTGTGCCTCTACATGGCGCAACCCGCACTGGGTTGATGCAAATTAGTTGATCAGGTCATACCCATTATACACTTGTGGTTGCACTGTTTTACCATGTGAGGTCATATAGGATTTAGTCCTTAGGGTTACTGGGAGGTTCCATCATAGGTCACATTCTTGTACTCTATCTACACCAACCACTCATACCATCTGCCAAGATATTTAAGCAAGTTTAGAGTTTTAGGGGTGAAATATCCTTCATTTCAAAATACCAGTCATTTGTATCCAATGACAGCCAAAATACAAGTTTCTTGATCGAAATGATGTCAGGGTAATTTAATGCCCCCGAGTACCTAAATAGGACTAGGTATGGCACTTAAATACATACTTATCACTAGTATATTTACTATTATTTATAGGGCAATAATTTATGTCCAAAGTCAAATAGTGGGTATAAATAAGCAATTATCCATAGGGAATTAACTATGAGCTAATGCGAATATAATTTTCATAATAAAGTAGAGCATGCAATTTGATACTTTCAAATGAAATAACTTACATTCAAATGGTAGGTGCAATATGATCAAAGTAATGACTTGCATTGCTCAATTTACTATGGCCTTGATCTTACTCAAAACCTTCTTAATCAATGGTCTTGAACTCTTGGTCTTCATCTTGATGTCACTCGATCTGTTGCTTCTTCAAGACTCTAATTTCTTGTTACGTGATAAACAACTGAATCCAATCCAAATAACTCAAAAGTCCAATAAATCCGAATGAACTTAATTAAGTTGGTGATATGAGGTAAGGTTTAGTGAGTATGAAACATTGACAGAGTCAAATGAAGTTTGAGCGGAGAGTGAGTCAACATAGGGAAATTCTACCGAGATGGATATGAAAGAAGGTTCAGCGAGGAATTCTGCTCCAGGTGTGAAGATGGTTAGGCATAGCCAACCGTAGAATACAATGGCTTAATCTTTAACTTAATAACTCTTTTACTATTTTACATTTATTAAGAAAGTTCCATGAGTTAGGTGAAATCTACAGTAGATATAAGGATTTACGTGTGTTTGGTACAATTTTAATTAGCCACATTAATCTTTTATTTCCCACGTCTGGGAAGTTCACGACATACTATTATTTGAGGTTTAATTTCCAATTAATCAAATGATTAATTCAATAATTTACTAAAGCATGGGATTATTTATTTAATCAACAATTATTTAATGATTAACTTTAGTTAGACTGGTATTTACTAACAACCATGGCTGACAATTAATCCTTGGGTTTAAATGCCTTTGGACGAATGCAACTCTCAGCTTAGTCTGGGTATTACTAGACTTCAGATTACTACCTATTGATATGGTAGTGTATTATTTTAATTAAGGTCTAATTAATTTGCCTTATTACCCTATAGTTCATAAATTTGTAGTTTAGTATAATTATTCTTAATGATCAATAGCCCATGGGTAATTGTGATAATTAATTGTATTTTAATAAACGTACCAATTATATTTTAACATGATATTCAATTAAAGATGTTTTTTTGAATTAAATGCCATCGACATTTTAATTATCCTTAGATATTATCTAGCACAACTTAATTTTAGTTAGAATATATTTTGGTGGGACCGAGCTTATTATATACCATTGTCTTTCAATATCATTTTTAATTAAATCTACTATTAAGATTTAAGTGTCGGTGTCATGCTGATGATTTTAATTTTGTTTATAATAAAACTATATTATGTTTTTTAATTTTGCGTAATAGCCCAGTTGTTTATTTTAAAATATTTAGTGAACAAATTCAAATAAATTTAATTTAAAATAAAATCAAGTGTTATCTGATTGCTTGAATTTTGGAGATTTTATTTGCCTATTTTCATCTTTAAATTTTTTTTATTAAAAGTAATTCAATTAAAAGCATAAAAATATTATTTATTAAAGGGTATTTTGAATTTTTGTAAAAATTCTATTTCAAATTAATTATTTTAAAGCATTTGTCCTTTGTCTGGATTTTTTCGTAATTTAAAAATCAGTTTGTAAGCTAAAATGTATTTTTTAAAAAATTAAAGACTAACTTTAAGTTGAAAATATTTTTCCTAAGTCTAAAACAGCTCCAGGAATTTTTGTGAATTTTTTTTGAATTTTTAGACTTTATTTGTTATTTTCTAGCCTTTTTATTTTATTTTTGGGAGTTCTAAAAAAATAAAATAGGAATTAAAATCTCTTTCCTTTTTCTCAGCTATCACGAGGAAGCTCAGATCTTCTCTTCCAGCCACACGGCCAAATCTCCACCGCCCGTGCTATCCTTCTCTCCCCCTCTCACTCTCGCCTGCCGACACCTGAGGCCTACGCCTTCTTCTTCCCCTTCCTTCCCCCTCTTGTCATGACAGTCATCATAGCCGTCGTTCAGAGCTCGCGCCTGTTGGTCTCCGCCCGTTCTTCTTCCTAGGCGAGTGCACCATTATCACCCCATCATTCCTCCGCGCTCATCCCGCCATTAACACCTCCTTTAAACTCCCCGTTAACTAAAGCACCGCGCCACGCTCGACGACATTAACTCTAGCAATCCACCCTGACCCATCCCCTCCTTCCCCGAGCTATATAAAGGTGCCCCGGCACAGGTGCATCCCACGCCACCCCCTCCCGTTCCCAATTTCTACTCTTGAGCATCCGAGTGCCTTCTTCCCGTAAACTCGCCAAGTGGTCTTTGGAGTGACTCCGGCGAGAATTTGCCATCGCCACGGTCCGCCTCACTCCTCACCAACATCATCTATACCTTCCTCGTCACCATGCGAACTTCTGTCGTCCCTCAACTGAGCATTCTTACCATTGGAGCGTAACCGCACTGGGAGCTGACCACCGTTGCCACCTCCTCCATATTGCCGGCCGCCTCCATTTGTCTTCATCCTTGGCATGAGGTATAAGAACCCCGGCATATCCTCTCTCTTTTGCACCCCTCTCCGACCACTGCCAAGCATCGGTGATTGCCTTCTCCGTGCGCAACCGCGCAAGACCACAGAAGCCTTTTTGACCACTTCTTCTGACCATTGCTTTCAACCACTCCTACCGACCACGTTGCTTCGACCATCGACCAGCCCCGACGCTTAAACCATCGACCGTAGCCATGCACGGAAGCCTCTTCGACCACCTCAGTCACTCTGACCGCTGACGATCACTCTCGAGCCCTGACCACCTTTTGTACTCTGTGGCTTTCGACCACACCCTCTTATGACCACAGTCGTTCCCGACCATTGCCATCTCTGACTACCTCTGACCTTTGACTACGATCGCTGCAAACCACCGACCACTCTAAACACTCTAAAGCCCCCGACGCTCTCAAAACTCTATAGCATTCGACCACTCCAACTCTCCAACCACTGTATAGCTTTTCAACCGCTCTGACCACTCTTTAGTCTTTGTAACCTTTGACCACTCTGTAAGCCTTCCAACCACCAACTTTTGACCACAGTTGGTTTTGACCGTAGTTGTTTTTTGCCATAGTCGGTTTCGACCATAGCTTTTTTCGACCACGCCAGCCATTCGACACTTCAATCCTTTTTGACCACGACAGTTGTTTGACTACTTCAATCCTTTCGACCACCCTTTCCAGCCACACATATAATTTTGACCACGTTCTGCCATCTGATCTCAGTTGGTCGACCACTTCAGTCACCGACCACTCTATAGAGCTTTCGACCACCGACCACCCTATAGAACTTTCGATCAGTCAAACCACTCTAAAGCTTCTTCGGGCACTAAAACTTTTCTGATCACCACCCTTGAAATATAAAGCACAACACATGCCATCAATGATAACTGTAGGATCGGATATGGCAACAGAGGGGGGTGAATGTTGATCTCAAAATCTGTTCCCCAATTATCCACAATTTTTCCTTCTCCGATAGCTATGGAAGCTATGAAGAAGATGTGTTCATACTTGTTGAAAATGAAACTGAGTACTAGACTAATCACAGAACTATAACTCGGTCTCACTGCAGTCCATTACTCGGTTTGACCAAAAACTAGACAGGAGGCTGACCACAAATAAGAGCAAATAATGCAGACTTAATTAGCAGCAAAGAGTGAGATCACAGGCTGAAAAATAGGGGCAAAACAGTAAACTGAACCCAGCTAAATACTGCAGAAAATAGTACTCGGTACAGAGAGTAAAAACCGAAAAAGGCTGATTGTTTTTACTGCCATCCTTGAGTTTGTCTTTGCTACCGACCAGGAAGTAAACTGCAAATGTTGTTGGCAAAGGAATTCCCAAACAGAGAGTTGGTGCACACTGAAAATCACCCTGCAGCCAACTGAGAACCCGGCTGCAACAAAAAGCAAAAAGAAGGATGCTGAACACAAGTGTCTGTTCCAACCGAAAGTGAACTGCAGGAACTGGAATTTCTAACCTGCCCACAGACTGAGGCAACAAAGGAAAACTGAAAGCTGAAAATTGATTGCCCAACCAGGACTGCAGGAAGAGAAAACTGAACTTTAATCAAGACCCAACCGAAAACTAGACTGCAATTAAAATCAGTCCTGCTGCCGAAAACTAAAGATTTCAGATTGAGGTAGCTGCCGACAGCAGAAACTGCATTTGACTGAAAACAGTTTCGGTACAGAGAAACAAACCAAAAGACAATCATCTGGTGCTCTTCTCAAATAGAGTTTTAATCAAAAAGTATTCAGAACTCAGGAGCAAGAACCAGCAATTCACTAAAGCTTTGAAACCGCAATCTGATACTGCTGAAAATAACTGAACCTGTAGCTAAGATATCCAAGTGATTGCAATCTGCTGACACCGAGAACAAAATGAAAAACAGGAAGACCAACTCGGCTGAAAAGAAATGGACTGCAAACTGAAAGATCAAAGAAGATCAGATGTCGTCATCGTGAGTCGCTTTCTTTCTCAAAACAGAGTTTGAACTTACTGCAGAAACCAACTTAAAACTGAAAAGAAAACAAAGCTGAAAAGAAAAAGAACGGAAGGCAAAGACCAAAAGAAAAAGGAGTCAAGTGTCCAGATGAAAACAGAAGACAGCCGAAGCTTCTGAGATTTGAGCTAAAACTGAGATGGGTTTTCTTGGAAATAGTAGACCAGAGCTACAATGCTAAAATGCCAAAGTTAATCCCAAAACAAAGCATCCATTTGAGAAGGGATTGACTGTCCCTAAAAGCTTGATAGAGATCAACTCATAGGAATGAACATCTATTGGAGCAAAAATCTGATCAGCTGCAAACTAAATGACTAGTAAATATGAAGGACTGAGAGAGGATCCAATTTGTAGCTACTGAAACCAGCGCAGATCAATCACCCAAGAAGAAAAGAAAAGCAAACAAAATATAGAGCAGAGAACATAGTGCAAGAACAAGATACTGAGAGGAACACAAAAACGAAACATCCCAACAGAAGTTCCTTGAAAAAGAGACGGAGACATATAGAAGAAATAGAGTGATTACATGCTGTCCACTTCTCTCAAGAACACAAACTAAGTCCCCATACGCATGGACATTAGAACGAAAGGAATGATTACAAGACTCTCAATCCATCCTCTCCCTCTCAATCCTCAAGAACACCAAGAGCCTCACATGCTTCTTGGGAGGAACACACACAAATGGAGAGCAAATGCACAAAAACTCTCAAGGGGGTATCCAGCCCCCAACACCTATTTATAGCCCATGGCTAACGGGTCTCCAACCCGTTACACCGGCTAAACCCTAACGGAGCCGTCTTCCGCTTGTGCACCTTGCGAATTACCGATTCGCCCCTCCCGCACCTTCCGGAAGCTTCCGCGCTCCTTGTCGTTCACGCATGACCGCACCTGACTCCGACTGACTGGACCTCGACTCCTCCCTGAGTCTAGTCCCGGTCCGTTCCGTCGCACACGACCGCACCCGGCATCCGATCGTCTCGACATCCGACTCCTCCCTGAGCCTAGTCCCGATCCACCTCGCCGCTGCCTGTCGTGTCCACCTCCGGTAGCTCCAGCCCTGCCTCGTCTCCGGCCGCAACCACCTCGGCAGCCTCGATCATCTTTGGCGTCTCCGACCGTCTGGACCTCAACACCTCCTGTGTCTAGTCCCGGTCCTCCCACGCCTCACCATGACCTAGCTCCGAAGTCCTGCAACCACATAGACAAGTAAACCATCACATAGCACCGCTCGATACATGTAAGCATAATAGAGTCAGTGACACAATATTAACCTCAAACCTGTCAAATCATCAGAATAATCATCCTAATTCTATTGGCCAGGTTTGACCAAGTCCGACCGAGCCCGTTGCACCCCGCAACGACATGGTCCGAACCAACCAACTCAAACTCGACTTTCCTAAACCGATGTCAATTACTCATCATACACACGGGATGACCACCACATGGTCTCTCAATAACACATAATGCACAAAGCAATCTAACAACCCCACGTTGGTGACAAATTAATGACCAATTAATAATAACCATCCTAGGGTGACAAAGGATCATGGCATACAAATGATATGGTGGATAAATAGCAATTGGGACAATAACTACCTCCCAGGGTAATTTTAATAAAAAGCAATGCATGTAATTTAAATGCAAAATAAAATTTACAAGAACTGGGTTCAACAAGATCAAAGTTGCACAACTTGCCTTGTTAAGCAATGTTGTTGTTCTTCACTGTTCCGTTCTTTGTCCTTTGGTTTCTTTGTTCCCCAACTCCTTTGAATGACTACCAAAATACCAACGTCTAACAAGAAAGAAAATCCAAATAAAAATTAAAACAGAGAGCAAACAAACTTCAAAAATTAAATAAAATTTACCATACAACTGAGCTTGATTTTAGATGAATTTAGAGACTTGAATGGGCTCAATCGGAGATCGTGTGAGACAAAATGGGCTCTTGGAAGTTGAAACGGCTGAAAAATCCAGAAAAAGACCAAGATTACTATGCTAGGGTTTGTTGTGCTGTGAAACAAGTCAATGGACCGAGGGCTAGGTCTACTATGGAATTGGTATATGGAACAATGCTACTATACGGTGACATGGTAGGTTGACTAGAGAACACGTGTGCAAAAATCTAGTGAGGCGGCACTGACATGGAAACACGTGGCTGATCGGTGGCGGTGTAATGGGTGAGGTGGTGATTTAGGCTAGCATGGCTAACATGTGGTATACACATGAGCTCTGTGCACTGATGTGGATGTCCATGTGAGCTACCAGCTCAGATCCGATCTACAACTAGGGTTCTCGTCATCGGCGACGATGAACGGTGGTGAACAACGGGCCAGCGTGAGCACTTCAAGCTTCCTAGCATCGAGATGAACCCATCTACTAGCTCCGATCAAGTAGAGGTGGTCGGTGCGATCATCGTCGATGGGGTGGGTGGTGGCAATGGGTTGGCGGTCCTGAATCTGGTGATGAAGACCTCAACAAGGCTAGGTGATGCGCGCAATGGGTTTCTAGCGTTTAAATGAAGAAGGTGGGGTCTATGATGATCTCAGGGTTCCCCTGTCCTCTAGCCTCGGCATGGTGCGGAGGAGATAGATTGAGATAAGGCGAAGCTCTAGTAGTGGTCGGCAAAGAAATAAACTCACTGTAGTTTGTGGAATTGCTCATCAGAGAAAGGTGGCAATGATGGCTTCAGATCTGAATCCTGGTGAATTCCATGTTGAAATGTGGCGACGGCTCCAAGGATTGAGGTGCGGGAGGCTCAGGGTGTTTGGAAATGAGGGTCATGATAAGATTTATAGCATAGGGAAGAGGAATCCAGGGCGGAGATAGCGGCGGTGTCACAACGGCTTTGTAGTCAACATGGGGAAGAAGAATAAGACACGGCTCACACTGACAAGTGGACCTGGGTGGTAGCAAGAGGGAGAGGAGGCGGGTGCGTGAGGCAGGCAGGGGCGACGAGGTAGGCTGGCACGTCGTGGGATTGGGCTAAGCTGGAGAAAGAAAGTAATGGACCGGCAAAGAAAGAAAGAAGGGAAATGTCGGGTGGGTATGAAGAATTTAGCCCAACAATGAAATCTGGAATTTAAATTACTTTTCTTTTAGGAAATACCCAAAAATTCAAATAAGCCAAGAAAAATAGCAAATAACTCTACAAAAATCCAAACAAATTCAGATAAATACTTTGGAACCTTAGGAACTCAAATAAAACTATTTTAGATTTATTTTACATTTGGATTAATCAGATTAAATCATTTTAATTTCAAAAAATTTAATTTAAGTTTTAATCTACTTCAAGAAAATTATGAAAATGCCTCACTTCTTCCTCTCGAGCCCTCAATGCCCACCTCTGTCGCGTCGCGCCGCTTCCCCGCCGTCCACCTCCCCTCTCCGACTCCCCGGTGGCCGGACCTTCGCCTCCGCCTCGTCGTCGAGCCGCCAGAGCTCTTCTTCCACGGCCGCTGCCCCATTCGCGCGGTCGCGGGACCGCTGCCCCTCACTCCGACTCTTTCTTGAGGCACATATGAGTGCCCGAGCCCGAGCAAGCCGTTAAACGGGTGGCCAGTCTCCTCCGAAACTCCACCCCCGCGGAGCCATGCTGTCCGTGGCGGCGGCCACCGCCGCGTTCCCGCCGGCGGTTTATTCTTCTCCGGTGAAGCGGACCTGGCATGGGGCATCTCTTGTGCTTGAACGGTCTGCTCGTTTCTTTTCAGTTCTTATCCTTATAAGAGGCCTTGATGAATTCCAGGAGGTTGTCTTGGAGCTGCCGAGCGCGACGAATTTCATCTGGGTACTTCCAATTGGAGGTCCAAGCTTGTATCGTTTGCCCCCTTTTGGTATCAGGATTTTTGTCGCAGTTCTGTTGAGAACCGGTTCTTGGTTTATCTACAAGTGTTATGCATAAATACAACACCAATTCAATCTAGAAATAACAAGTTAGTGTTAACGCTGATAAAGTTGGTAACACGTTATGTTTAGGACAGGTCTAATTGATTGTGTGGGCCGTGTGATAGGATTGGTTTAGCTCAGAAGTTACTAAATTGAAGACTCTCGGTGAGCTCTGGCCCTTAATTCGGCTATAAATCTGGGCTTTGTTAGCTCTTGTTTCAAGGCTTTATACGGATCTTCAAGCTTGGGATATTAACATCTTTGCACAAAAAAGATAGGTGTGGTCCTCAGCAGTACTCAGTATAATCCAGAACTGATGTACTGTCATTTGAGATAGTGGCATATGCACCACACTACTTTAACCGTTTAGTGTTGAGAAGTACCTTATGTGTTGTATACAATGCAGCTGTTTTACTCTTCCCCTGTTAGCGGCAAAGAAAACATATTTATTTAGGGAAGAAAATAAATGATCGCTGGATTTAATTTGATGCTCATAGGAAATATTGGTGATTCATTACAAGTTGATATGCAATTTACATATTTTGAATAAATAGTCCTTGTTTGGGCGACTACTGTTCTTAAAAATCATGTAGATTTTCTAACACCTTTGCAATCTGCTGCTCTGCATACACATTTTGTGTTTTACATTAGTTGTCAAATATATTGAACTTCACTTCTTTTAGGTTAGAAGAGTCAGCTATCAACCTCCTGGAACTGAACAAAACTTGTTGAATCAAATTAGTCACTCTCTTCAGGAGAAAAGGTAAGCATGTATTTTGTATTGGAATAGTTGTTTTTGAAGAATGGCTTTTATATTGCTGAGACCACTACATTCATGTAGCTTTGGTTTGATATTTGGACGGAGTGGGAGTGGAAAAACCACTCTTTTACAGGTTTGCATTGAAATGCTGCATGGCATTTTAAAATTTTGTCCTTATCTTTCATCTTAAGGTGACAGCTTGATTTCTGAGCTTTTGGCGGGTCTATCAGAACCTACCTCTGGGTCAATTTGTATTCAGAAATATGATGATAATGGAAATCCTGTCGGTCTGTCGAAATTGTTAGCTTCTGAAAGAGTTGGTATTGTTTTTTAGTTTCCTGAGAGGTTTGAATTGCCCCTTTCACCGTTAAATTATGTAAAACTGAATAAGAATGTCTATGATCTTTTTTTTTCTACGAAAGAATTCCTATGATCTGTGGGAGTGTTTGATAAGTTTCCCTGAAAAATAAGATCTTTTACACATATCCTTGTAGGTACTTTTTAGCAGATACTGTAGTTGAAGAAGTTACTTTTGGATGGCCCAGACAAAAGGCAGACTTTCTTTTGAGGGAGCAGCTCGCATCGAAACTTCAAAATGCCATTAACTCGGTAATGATTCTCTCTCAAAAATTGTTTGTGCCTAATAGAACACTTTTTCCTTAATTTTTTTGCATCGTCAAGTGAGCTTGTTGCTTGAAACACCACAGTTTCTTCCTGAAGATAATTTTGTGTTATGCGCAACGTTCTAGGTTGGTATGAATACCATTTCGTTGGATGAAGATCCGCAGTCTCTAAGTGGTGGGTTTAAGCGGCAGCTTGCTTTGGCAATTCAACTGGTATTGATTGTATCGATTTGTTGCGAGTTGATCATTCTTTTATAAAAAATACAAGATGGCTAATAGTTTGTACGGCCTTCTGTTATTTTCTTACTTTGTAAGTTCAAACACCTGATTTATTGTTGCTTGATGAGCCACTTGCTGGTCTTGGTATGTGCTTGAATGCCTATATCAAACTAATATTTGAAGATTACTTCTTATTCGTTGATTCATTCTTGAACCCTTATGAATACATCCAAGAGAGCAATTGTTTAATGCACTTTTGTTTGTTCATCGTACCATCTATGTTGACAGAGTACAATTGCTAGGATTATTGTTTGGAGTCAAATAGTGTGGTGAAATTAATATCTTCTTGTAGCAGATGTGCTTGCCAAATTTGTGCCTTAAATACCAGATTGGACAGCTCGGGCTGATGTTGTCAATCTCCTGAAGGACCTAAAGAAAGACCACACGATACTGCTTGTAAGTCATGACCTAAGGTAATTTATATCTCACCATAAAAGAAAATGCTTTTCTATCTGTGTGCCCCATCAGAACAACAATTGAACACTTTTTGAGCTATCGATCTGTTGGTTGTTCCATACTTCCATTCAAGCATTCAAGTGCAAGCAAACAATTTCTAAATACTGCAGCTTGACCTGAGGCTGTTGAAATGCCTAATTGAAAAAAAATTGCAGGGAATTATACCTGCTAGTGGACCGCTCATGGAGAATGGAAATGGGGGCAGTTTTGAAGGAGGAAGCTTCGGGCCTGTTCTTTTTGGCTGCGACTTATGGCTTTTGGCTGCGGCTTGTGACTTTTGGGCTGTTTGTGCGAGAGATTACAAAGTAACAGAAACTCACGTGTGTGTTTTGCCGATATAAATGAAGTCGGTACAGTATGTACTACAATTAACTAGTAGACACTATCTTAAAAAAATACTCCATTTAAAAGCTAGTTACTGTAGAAAAGTCAAAAAGCAGCTTTTAGAAGCTGAAAAGAACAGGGCCTTCACCTGTGTAGAGATGCTTTAGTTTGTGTAACTGTCAAGCATGCTGGGGAGTATACTAGCAGTCTCCATATCAGGGATGGCCAACTACTTTTGTAGCCTTATATTATGTTAGTCTGAAAAATATTTTGGTAGGTACAATAGAACCAAAGATGCCAAAGATGGTTATAGTAGTTATTTCGTAATAAGTGATGTCTTGTGTAGCTTGAGAATTGGAGGAAAAAAAACAATACGGCCAAAACTTCGATGGAGAGATCATGGATGCTAGTCCTGAACTTCGACTGCTGAAATGGAGAACAATCATTGATGCATGTGTCATGTGTTTGCCAGTCTAAGATGCTGAACTTTATGCCGAGAACTGCATAAGCTTGCTGTCAGTCTAAAAAACCAATACCAAAAAGATCTGTCTCACACTTGCCAGAAGGGAACTGTGTTAGGATTAGTCAAGATTGTAAATGCTAGTATTTTATAATACAGAGCCAAGAGTCTTTTAACAAGACATCTCTTCTGAATTCTGATTGTTAATTAATAAATTGAACATCCAGAAGGCTCCAGGAAGCTGACAAGCTTGGAAGGATTTGGTAGGTTGGGTCATTCTCTCTGAATTTGATGTTGCAATTTTTCTATCATGAAAGGACCATCTACCAGTTGGTCTACTTTTATCATTTTCCTTTTGCTGCTTTTTTGTCTGTTGATCAGTCTCTTACATATTGCTGCTTCCTTTTTGTCTGTTGATTAGTCTCTTACATATGTCGTCATTAGTCATCACGGTAGGTGTTGGTGACCAGGACCTTCTGAAAGGAAATGCTAATAGCGACTATGAAAGAAGCATGTGGGAGATGACTCCCATGCCCTCTGATTTATTTGTTGTTCGTACAAATCGTTTGATTTTGCCGTCTCCCTCTGAGTAACGTTGTAGGCTTTAAACCGGTTTAGACCTAACCATATTCTGAATAGGTCATACATGTAGCAACCTGATTACATTTTTATCCTCGCTTCGCACAAAACGGTTAACCAGAGGCTGCTACCATTCGAAGTCTTAGGCTTATATATTAGTGCTTCTCAAGCAAAACTAAAAAGGTAAGACTAACACATACCTTTATATGCATACACACATACGAGCCATCATAGACCTAATTTTACAGGGACTGAGGTATCACATATACCCCAAAGAACTCGACGTCCTCGTCGGCTCAACATTCCCATATTAGGGCAAATGATCAGGATATCCTCTCTTGCCACATGTCTGTGTGTTCAGTGTCAGCACATATGTCATGCCATGTGTCCACTCCAGGCCCACACATGCCATGCGCCATATGTCCGCGCCCTTTGACCCACACGCGCTCATGTAATCGCGATGGTCAGCTCTGATACCATTTGTAACGTCTTAAGGTCCAAAGCGGCTTAGGCCTAACCCCATTCTGGATAGGCTATGCACACGTAGCAACCTGCTCGCACTTTCGTCCTCGCTTCGCGCAAAACGGTTAATCAGGGGTTACTATCATTCAAAACTCTAGGCTTATATATTAGTGCTTCTCAAGCTAAACTAGCAAGGTGAGACTAACTCATACCCTCATGCGTATACACATATATGGACTATCATGGTTCTGATTTTATAGGGGCCGAGGTGTCACACTCTGATCTGAATTACTTCCCACTAGCTCTATACACACAGATGGAAGAAGTTAATACTATTTGCTCCTATTGACCAATTGATTTTGGTGGAAAATGTTCATCGAAAACCAAAACAACATCTCTTTGCAACTCAAAACCAACCTACTAAGAAGTCATCTATTTTGGACTGTAGAGAGTAGTAAAGAAACACTTGTGACAGAAGGGAAGCAAATCATGTTGTAAATTTCATAGATTTATACATGCAACAAAATAAATAAGAACGTATGGTCGTCGCGTCTGCATGCTAGAGACGGAAGTTCCAGTATAAGCAAAACCTTGAAGAGATAGTGGCTGCTTAGTGTAATAATAATAAGTTGAAAAGAAGAACATGCATGTACCTTTGTCCCCAATTAATGACTCACAAAATGAGAAAAAGGGCCACTATTTGTTCTTTCAAAATATTGAGAATTTCCGAAGTAGACAGATGTTCGGTTCTTTCTTTAATTCTTTCTTGTTGTGAGACGAAAGATGTTTGTTTCTAGTCTCCTGAAAATTATGTAAAACCAAACTGTGCTGGGAATATATCGATCAATCAAATTGCAACACAAATTTTAAATTGAGTAAGAACGAGATGAACTCACGTAACACAAGCCGAAATAACTTCAGTTATATGGAAATCAACATATAGAAAACAGGAATCCATTTCGTTTCTCCTAACTCTTTCGAGTGTACGTAAGCATGAAAATTTTAAGGGCGATGCGATACTCCATAGATCATCTCGTCAAGTTTTCTTTTGGCAATTTTCATATTGATTTGGAGCTAAGAAGTCTTCAAAAGGATCATAGTTTTCACTAGATATCCCCCCTTCAAAATATTTACTCCCATGTTACCACTTTATTACACCCTATGTGACCAAGACTAACATGTTAACATGCATGTTATCATATCCATACTTGCAAACAAAAGTGAACATTTGAGTGTTAGCATATCTATATACGTAAAAGTAAGCATAGCCTGTGTATCTCTATACCTAGCTAGGTACAGGATAGATGGCACAAGCCAATATAGTTTGTGAAATCACAAGATATTCACAACTTTTGTTAGTTTCTTTTTCTGTGTATGGCCCTATAAACTATAGTTGATGCATTGTATATATGGTGTGATCTGAAACCATTTAATACTGAAAGTGACACGATTCAAAAACTATGACCTTGGAACAATCCAAGATACTAAAGCACACCAGATCAAACTGAAAATGAGATCAGGTGATCGAAAGGATGCCCTTTTCGTAGTAGATTTACTTAAACATATGGTCGATTAGCACAAAAGGCGAAAACGAACACTTGCATATCTGGATGACAATGACATTCTGATCCTTCGCTTTATGCCTAGTCCAATGCTTGTACAAGTCCAACGCATCCATGTGGTACGTGCATGCGCACGCACGAACGTTTCTACTTTTACTACTAAAAGAAACAAGAGAGAGATCGATGCATGGAAAAGGCAAATGCCTCGAGACTAATTTCCATACCAGCTGCTGCAGCTGGTTTCTAACCTTGTCTTGCTCCTATTAATTCTTCTACAAGCATTAATCATTATCGTCAGGAAGTTAATCGATAATCATTATCGTCAGGAAGTTATTCGAAGTACCAAGGGAGTTGATGTTTGAAAAGCGACCATTCCCAATGCTCCAAGGTGCATAGAAGGTGTTGGGTGTAACTTTTTTTGCCACGTTGGAGTGAGAAAATTGCCAAATATAATAGTTGATGCTTAAATAAGGGCTATGTTTTCATATGCTACCTCTTAGGACATATACAATAGTATAGACAACTACTGGCTACAATACCCCTTTTATCATCTATAGACACCACTAAAGACAACTACTACAATATATTATCTTTTTATATACTTCTATAGATAGCTTCTTCATGACACAATATGTCTTGTTTCTCATGTTATAGTCGACTGCTGCATGCGAGACGGTCTAATTCTCTATACTCCCACTCTCTTCTCTATATCATCTTGTATTCTATATGGCAATACTTACAGATAACTAACATCACATCATTATATATATGTACATATATATGTATACATATAGATACCTCCTTCATGGCCCAATATGTCTTGTTTCTCATGTTATAGTCGACTGCTGCATGAGAGACGGTCTAATTCTCTATGCTCCCACTCTCTTCTCTATATCATCTTGTATTCTATATAGCAATACATACATATAACTAACATCACATCATTATATATATATATATATATATATATACATACATATATGTATAATATATACATATACACATATACATACATATACATACATATATACAAACATATGTACATACATATACATACATACATATACATATATACATATATATATATATATATATATATATATATATATATATATATATATATATATATATATATATATATACACACACACACATATACATATATATACACATATAAGCAATGGGAGCAGGATTTGGAAAGCTGGCGTTTACTAACCTGGTTTTCCAGAACCAGCTTTCTAGTAGTGTTTTGGTTTAGGGTGGCCAGTTCAAGGGCCTTGACCCACTACTACACAAAAGGTTATCACAGATGGTTCAAAAACGTCATCACAGATGGTTTCGTGAGCCGTCTGAGTTTAAGAGTCAGTAATAATATGAGGTTATCACAGACGGCTTTCGAACCGTCTATGATGAAGACTATCACAGACGGTTTTTAATAGAAATCGTCTGTGATATACTAGTATCACAGATGGTTTGTAATTGAAATCGTTTGTGATAATCATATATCATAGACAGTTTCTAATAAAAATCGCCTGTGATAGTAAACAATCACAGACGGTTACGAGTTAATAACCATCTGTGATATTCTTTTCTATTCCTAAATCTATTTTTGTTTGATGGCTAGCCTTAGGAAATGCTAGCCATACCATCTGAAACAAGGTAGCAAATCAACACAATATATATACATCCAATTCATATTCATTCATATCTAGAACCATCTGTAATAAGAAAAATATCACAGACAGTTCTTACCTCAAACCGTTCGTAATAATAAACATCACAGATGGTTTAAACTTAAACTGTCTGTGATGTTCCCTGCTGACATTCATATATATGTCACACATTCTCATATACATAAATGCAAATTCACATGTATATCGCACATTCTTATATACATATATGCAAATTCACACACACACACACACACACACACACACACACACACACACACACACACACACACACACACACATATATATATATATATATATATATATATATATATATATATATATATATATATATATATATATATATATCACATTCTCATATACATATATAAATGCAAATACAGAACATATGACACACAAACATTTCATTCATCATTCCTGTTGTAGGGGTGGCCCCCACCTGAGCCCAGCCGGCATGTTAGAAGGTTGTAAAGCCCAAAATGAGACTTGTATAATGACATAAATGCTCTTGAGAGGGATAGTTGGGTGTAAGGACATAATTGTAAAATACTCCCCATGTGAATATATATAAAGCTATCCTGGGTTGGGGAGCAGGCCCAAGCATTGTTCAATTAACATCTCCACTACCATTCTATATTGTTTGGTCTGTAACCACAACAATTCCACTTGCTTATGTCCTTTAAAAATTAGCCCTTCATGATGATCGACGCGTATGTATCTACTTTCATCATGTTCCTCCTCTACCCTTATGTCGTTTCTGAAAGGCGGCAAATCATCAAATTAATTGTATTCTTCCTCATCCACTACATTCTTAACTCCAACAATCATTCTTTTTCAACGAAGAATTATGTGTCACTTTTTATTTGTCTGGTCGGTTACGTAGAAAACTTGAATAACTTGGTTAGCGAGTACGAATGGTTCGCCTTTGTATCCAACAAGTTTGATGTCCATGTTAGTATATCGTACTTGTCGACTTTCACCTGTGGGAGATAGACCTAACGACACTGAAATAAGGGGATCTTGAAAAGCACGTAGTTGAGCTCTCAAATCTCCTTATGAACCCATAGTAGAAATTCCTCAACTCATATGTCCTAAATGCATCTATGCAGACACCGCTGTTTTGGTTAGTGCTCTTTACATCTTGAGCCTACTTAGGGAATATGTACCCATTTATGTCATATCCTTGCCATGTCACAATTGTAAATGTTGGTCATTTTGCCAACCATGTCAGCATATCACTTGACGAGCTCCTAGCGAGTCGCTCCTTCAACCATTGGTTGAATTGACTGTTGTGTTGTCTTGTAATCCAAACATCTAGCCGCTCTGGATTCTATTATCGAAGCACGCCCTTGTGCTGGTCGATATACAAGGACACTTCAGTCATGTGTTGCAAGGTCGTGAATTGGGCTTGAGCATACGCATCCATATCTGGAGTGATTTCTTTCCTTCCGATGGTCCCGATACCCATGAGCCTTCCCTCATGGCAAGATCAAGGCATACCTATCAGTTCGACTTGAGCCATGTAATCGACACATAACTCAATGACCTCTTCGGTTGCATAACTTTCGACAATGCTGCCCTCCGGCCGAGATCGATTCCGTACATAGGATTTGAGAATTCTCATGAACCTCTCGAACAAGTACATCCTACGTAGGAACATGGGCCCGCACATTTTTATCTCCCACACAATGTGAACAATGAGATGGACCATGATATCAAAAAACAATGGAGGAAAATACATCTCAAGATGACATAGAATAGTCACCACCACGTCCTACAAAGCATCTAGTTCTTCGGGACGATAACCTTCTGAGCAATTGTGTTAAATAAATAACATAGTCTCATGATTGTCTCTCGAACCTTGATCGGCAAAATACTTCTAATTGCAATAGGGCGCATTTGTGTCATCAGCACATGACAATCATGAGACTTCATGCTAATTAACTTCAAATCTTCTATTGAAATAAGTTTCTTCATGTTGGCGGAGTAACCAAATGGAACTTTCACACCATGCAATCACTGGCACAGTAAAGTTCTCTCGGTCTTAGACAGAGTGTAACAAGTAGGAGGAAGGTAAGTTTGTCCTTTATCGGTCTTCGTCGGTGCTAACTCAGGCCTAATGTCCATATCAACCAAGCCAAGCCATGCGTTGACACCATCCTTTGTTTTCTCACGAATGTTCAGTAAGAGACTAATCAACCTATCACATACATTCTTCACTATATGCATGACGTCGATACAGTGGAGAACTTGTAGGTGCTCCCAATAAGATAAGTCCTAAAATATTGATATGCTCTTCCAGACATTCTTCTCACGGGTCGTCAATTTACGTCCCTTTTCGAGTACAACATCTAAATTCTTAAACTTATCATAGATCTCTTTTCCGCTTAAATCCCTTGGAGTTGAACTGTCCTCGTTTTCTCCATCGAATTGTTTCTTTATCCTGAGGTATGGGTGAGCCCTCAGAAGGAACCTACGGTAACACATGTACATGGTTTTGCACGAATCCTTCAGCCACACACTCTCGGTATTATCTAAGCAGTGAATATAGGCTTTGGCTTCTTTTGTACTCTGGCCTGACAGGTTAACAAGGCTAGGATAATCATTTATGGTGCAGAACAACATGAAGCGTAAAATGAAGTTCTCTCGTTTGTATTCATCTTATATCTGTACCCCTTCGATCCACAATATTTTTAGATCTTCCATCAATGGTGCTATGTACAAATCAATATCGTTCTCAGGTTGCTTCGGCCCATGGATAAGTATCGACAACAAAATATACTTCCGCTTCATACGCAACTAAAGAGGAAGGTTGTAGATGCAGAGAGTCACGGGCCAAGTGCTATGTCAGCTGCTCATGTTACCGAAATGATTCATTCTATCTGCACTCAATCTGAACCTTATATTCCTCGGTTCTGCACTGAAGTCTACAAAAATCCTATCGATGTTTCTCCACTGGGCGGAATCGGTGAGGTGTCTTAGCATTCCATCATTCTTATGCTCATCCGAGTGCAAACACAACAGTTTTGCCTCCTTTGGATTTACAAAAAATCACTTTAGATAGGGAATTACAGGAAGATACCATGCCACCTTAGCAGGACGTCCTCTCTTCACCTCTATTCTCTCGGCATCATCTGATTGATTTTACGCTTGTACCGGGATACGTTGCACACTGGACATACATGCATATTTGTATACTATTTACGGTAGAGGATACAGACGTTCGAACATGCATGTATTCTTTCTACCTTCATTCTTGGCTTTGTAGGTGGTTTTAGGCAACTTGTTTTCCTTCGGAAACATATCCACTAAAAGACCTAATAGTGTCGTGAAACTCTTATCGGACAAACCGTTGCTTGTCTTCAATTTCAGCAGTTCAAGCATGACTGACAACCTCGTGTACTTTGACTTGCAGTATGTGAACAAAGATTTCTCTGAGTTCTCCATCAAATCCCAGAATTTAACAAACTCTCTCTCATCACAATTCCCTTCTGCATCGTGAAGCATCTGATCCAGATTATCATCATCCAGACTATCCGAATCGGAGCCACAATCGACATGATCATCCGGCGTCATATCATTGACTTTATTGGTGATGTCATTATTACTACCTTCCTGTGTAATCTACTTTTCACCATGACTGATCCAACATGCATATCCCTTTTTGAAACCCCTTCGAATCAAGTGCGCTTTAATCTGCTCTCGGTTTTTAAACATCTTTAGATTCTCGCAGTCAATGCATAAACAATACATATATTCCACCCTCTTATTCAACATATCTTCCTCTGCAGCTCTTGTAAAACTAGAAACGCCATTAATGTACTCTTCACTCACACGGTTCCTAGCGTACATCCAGCTTCAATCCTACGTTACGTATATAGCAATTTAATATAACATATTCAATTAATTAATCACTATACTATATATGTATGATCTAAATTAAGTAGCTATATGTAGCTAGATGTAAATAACCTTCTCTCTACATCAAGCTAGCTAGAGCTAAACCATCTTCAATTCTCCTTTTACCAAAAACTAGATCTAAATTATAATGCAATTAGGAAAAAATTACTAACCATAGCTAGCCAACAACTTAGTGGATCTATAATTACTCTTGCCAAATAGTCGATCTCTTTCCACCAAATGGCCTCAAAGCCCCGCCTGCAGCTCAACACAGCAGCGTAGATCTGAAATTTAAGACAGAGGAGGTCGACGGGTCTGTGCTATCAGTATAGTGAAATTACCACAGACGATTTATGTTACAAACCGTCTACAATAAATTAATTATCACATACGGTTTTTATAATGAATTGTTTGTGAATTATCACAAACGGTTCAAATTAAAAACTGTATGTGATACTTCGTAATATCACAGACGGTTCTTGTTAAAAACCGTCTGTGATACTTTACAGATGGTTTTAACTATGAATTGTCTGTGATAGTTCAATTTCACAGACGGTTCTAATCTTAAACCGTCTGTGATAGTATTTAATATAGACAGTTTTAAGAAATCTCTGTGATGTGGTGTCTAATATTAGGCTTTCTGTAATAGTAAACCCCCAAAGAAAAAAACTCTTAAATTTTGAAATTTCAAGAGAAAACCAGAATTGGTTTAGGGGGCGAAAACCGGAACCTGGCCCTAATGGTTTTGAGGCCCTAAATGGTTTTGAGAACCCTTAGGAGAGGTCGTCTAGAACAGGGAAGCAGCAGAACACATGGCAAAATGGTTAGTTGAACGTGGGGAGTTCGACCTCCATTTCGTGTCCCAAATGGCCATTAAACCCAGATCTTGGTAGACTTTGTCACCGAATGGACAAATCTTGAACCTGTTTAGGATCCCTATTTTAATTCCCACGACCAGTAGACGATGTATTTTGATGGGTCACTTACGCTTAGTGGCTCGGGGGGCTAGGGTGGTCCTAGAATCTTCTATAGGAGAGACCTTAAAGTATTCTATTCAATTAAACTTTCTAGCCACTAATAATGTGGTCAAATGTGAAGGTTTGTTGGCTGGCATACGAATCGTGAAAGCGCTTAGTATTCGATGACTACTCGTGAGAGGAGACTCTCAACTAGTCATGAATCAGGTCGGTAAAAAAGTACCAATACTCTAATTTGACCATGTCTCAGTACTTATCAGAAGTCAAAAAGCTTGAGAAGCATTTTTCGGTTTTGAGATATAATATATCCCACGAAAGGATATATCACTGACCAGTTGACTCGAATGGCTTCTTCCCGATCATAGATACCAACGGGAGTTTTCTTGAAATAGTTCCAGAAGCCTTCTCTGGTTGAAACACCAGAGACAACTCCTAATGAGATAACCTCTCTAGAATACGAAGGTACCTGGATGAGATTCATCTACGAGTATCTTTAGAAGGGTACCATACCCGATGACGATTTCGAGGCAGATCATTTATTCTGAAAGGTCAAAGTGTATATTTTGGTCGAACGAGTACTCTACAAATGAAGTACTAAAGATTCGTTCGACAAGGGTTGAAAATTTTAACAACTCCAACCAAGAGCAATTTCAAGTAGATGACATTAACCTACTTGAAGAGAATAGAAATCAAGTCTTAATTTATTTGGTAGTGTACCAATAAGCCCTGTGTAAATACTACGATAGTAAGGTCCAATCTCGTAGTCTTGCTGTAGATGATTTGGTGTTGCAGAAAATTCAATCCAGTTTAATCGGAACAAACTTTCTCGCAAGTGGGAAGGTCATTACATAGTGGTCAAAGTTACACAACCATATTCAGTACGACTTGCCATGAGAGATGGCCGAGTCCTCTCAAGTTCTTAAAACATCGACCAGCTACGCAAATTCTATGAGTAACCCTTTACTCTCTCAATAAAGTTTTAAGCTATTTCAATCTTTACTGCCTTATTTTGAGGATGGCTTTGGTGATTTTTCTTCATCATTTTTTACACTTAGTTCTTTCACTGATCGAAGAAAGCTAACATCACCTAATCGAAATCTTTTCTTTCTACATGTGGTCCTGCCCACTAGAAGGAACTTCCAGCGTCAACTCGTTCCTAACTTTTGCTATCAGAACAAAGAAACTAAGTCCAAAAAATCTTGTCGTAATAATTACAAGCCAACTTTTTTACAATTTAGTTTGTTCGACTACATTTGGTGAATTCGATTCATTCAAACTGGTCGGAGAAAGAAACATCAGTTAGTCATAGCCTTTCCTTTCTGCACTTGGTCCTACCCACTAGAAGGAACTTCCTAGTGTCGTATTGTTTCTGACTCTTACTATCAATAAAAAACAATTGAGTTCACTAAGAAAAGTTGAACGAATGTCAATTGGATCACTGAGTGTTTATCCTGTCCTCGTTTAAGCTTTCGAATTGATTAACCCGGTCGAAGAAAGGCAATGTCACCTAGTTGAAGTCTTTCCTTTCTGCATGTGCTCCTACCCACTAGAAGGAACTTCATAGCGTTGACTTGTTCCTAAATTTTGCTACTAGAACATGACAATCGAAGTTGACAACGATAGTTGGATAAACTGCACTGTTTTCCACAACCCTATTTTACACTTTTTTTTGCTTATTTTATTCGTACAAACTATGCAAATAGTTGGGCTAGGATATAGTTATCAATATAACTTCCATTCTTAGTCTAAATTTTAGTTTCTTTGTCATACGGGTTACTAACTACTTGACAAGATAATTTGCAGGGAAAAGGAAGATTAAAATTTGACTAACAAAAGACTTGTTTTTATTTCGACTGCTTGCTCTGCAAATAGAGTAAAGCTAGTCAGAAAATAGTTCCTAAAAGACTATTTTATGGAACCGGTCGTAGGTAAAGAATTTCTTACCTGCTAAGTCGAAACTCAAGCTTCTTGACTTCATTATCACAAGAGGCAACATCGTTTTTTATAACTCAAGCGAAATTACCTTCTTAACCAAGTTCATTTCTGGTCGAATGAAATCCTCAATTTATTATTTATCTATAAATAGTATTATTGTGTCATTGTATTAATTATACCCCTCATTCGTAAGGAAGAGACCGAGCTAGGTGGTCGTGAGTCTTTCCATGACCGCTCTATGGTCGTGAGCCTTTCCACGACTAGTCTATAGTTATGATCCTTTCCACGACTGCTTCATAGATGTAGGTCGTTCTACGAATATCACATAGTTGTAAGTCATTCTACAACCACCCTGCGGTCATGAACTCTGCTAGGACTAGCCTGATTTTGACCAGCTTGACTACGATAACCTGTTGCATTGAGAGTCTATCTGACAAGGCGGTTAACATACGTAGTTGTTCTCTAGAATAACCACTCGTAACTTCTCTTTGTCTGTAGCGATAAACCGCTTGGTAATAAATAGATACCACGTCACGGACAATAACCTCCATCAGACAGTTATCATCTGATACGACGAGATGCCTCTTGGTATGGAGCAACCGCCACCTCTTCGTACGCTATATAAAGGTTGAAGTCAGAAAGGGAAAGGGGAAGAGAAGCAGCGCAAGACATTCCGCATTACTTTCTTTCCTGATTGTAATCAATTCGCTGAGCAATAGCCACACAGGAGTAGGGTTATTAACCTCTCAGGAGAAGGCTTGAACCTGTATAAAACCCCTGTGTTTTTTTGTATGTAGCCAGGTCATTGAGAGATTCCCCCGAATCCAAATAATCATACATAAGATCGATACTAAAATATCAACAGGCAAGAAATTTAGTTTTTTAAAAGAAAAGCAAGAAGTTGCAAATGTCACACATGGTCTATTTCTAAGAGAAAGAACAGCTCACGACAATGCTGGCAAAGTGTGGTATGGAGCAACACCAAGAAAGAGCAAGTTTTCCATAAAAACTCCAAATCACATATAAAACCTTACAAAAACTCAATCGCATCATGGTCCAAAAAAAGAGCAATAACTCACCATGACCATTTTCATAGCAATAGAAAGAATCAAAAATTCAAAAGAGAGCAAATAATATGCAATAAAGGTCTCCCTCACTTAAATAACCCATTTTGGCAATTTTAGCTTCCAATTGGCAAGTTTCGCAACTAATACCACTTATATCACGAAAATGCATATTCTCCCCCTTTATGCAATTTTTCACCCCTTAATGCCTTTTTCTGAATCATTCTACCCCTTTTGGCTATATAGACATCCAGTGCTGAAGCTCTCCCTCAAAATGTGCATGACACTATTTGGAGTACAGGAAGCATAAGGGAGGGCTTATATGCATGTATGAAAATGTAAAACTTAAAGAGCTTTGAAGATTATTCAAAGTGAGATTCAAATTAAAATGATACTACTTGAAGTCATAGAATGCACACAAAGCTATCCAGATCATGATAAGGCATATATAATCAATCTAGACAAGATAGCATAATTTAAAACATTTAAATTAATTTTAAGATATGTAAGGCTTAAAATTTGATAGGTTTGTCTAAAAGTATCCAAATATGAGCTAAGACATGTCAAGAAGACTAAATGGAATCAAGAAACTTAAATTGAATCAATCAGAGTGCTACAAGTTTAATATTGAATCATTTTGTTCAAGCACATGGAATTGAGTATAATTAGCACATTTAGCACTTATGAAAAATATATTTTGGTCTTATCTTAGCAAAGCAAGTTTTGAACTATGAGCCATCCACAACTGGCTCCTAAGCTTCAACTATTTTACTATAATTTTTGTTTTCTTCGCATTTATTTAGCCATATGTTAGATCTCAAGCCTTTGTCAACCATCTCATGTGATAAGCTTAAAAGTATGGTCATGGTCATCTAAAACTCCCCTGAGTTTATTCCTAGTGCAATGGCAAACTGCCTTATGAGAAATAATTAGTGAAATTAGTTTTTTCACACATAAAAGATATCATTTTTTATTTTAGTTTCTAGTTCAGGAACAATGAACTACTCCTGATTCTGTAAGCAATACCCGACCATAACTGCACAAGCCTATGAGAAGTAAACTCATGCTTCAACAAATAACCAATATAACTCAATCTAATCACTTCAAATTCTAGATTCAAAAGAGTATTTTTGACATGACATATACCATAAAAGGGTCACTAGAGAGCAAACCAGTCAAAAGACTTAAAAGATACCTATTGTAAAAATTGATACCTCTTCTGAATTTTAATTCAAGTTTGCTAATTAAGCTAGCATGAAAAGATTTTATTATACATACAAAAACATGATAAAACTAGCTAAGTAGGAATAACATGGCAATAAACAATATCAAATTAGAATTATCTGACAAGTGAGAAATAGTCAAAGCTCATATCTAAATGCATATGTCACAATAAAATGCCATGTATGTATGATAAAAAGAAAGAAAGAAGATAAAACTCTCCAACTAAAAGAAGATACAAAATGCAAGATACCACTTGTAGAAGTGAAAAGGATTAAGTTCCCCCTAAACACAAGCGGCAAGATACAACATCTAGAAGCACTTGCAAGGGAAGAAATAGATCAAAAGATCCAAGCTAGCAAAAGTCACTCCGCAAACTCTCTCTCCACAAATAATGACTAGAATGGATCAAAGAAGAGAGATCAGGGCTCTATCCTCCACATTGTCTCTAGGAGAAGGATGACTCACAATTAAGGAGCGAATCTAAAACACTAAAAATACCCACTACTAGACAGTAGTGACTGAAGAAGTAAGCTCGATCTAGACTGAAAGAAAACACAACAAGACCCAAAATGTGCCTAATAGAAACTTGTGCAGAACATGATCATATCCTTAGCCCAACCAACATTCGAACTACAAAGCGCCGAATGATATGCAAAGCATAAATCAAAGACAAAGGTAAAGCATAGGACACAACCCACATCGCACCGCTTGGCAATGAGATGTAGTCTACAGAGTAGAAGATGAGCCAAGATTCATCCAAAAAATGATTGCCATCACCAGATACTGAAATGAGGAAGAAGAAGACCAAGAAGCTCCAGAACGAAGGAGTCTGCCCTAGGCTGGTCAGACCGCCATCATGTGGCCGGTATGACCGCTGGGGGCCAGTCTGACCACTTCCCTGGTCCTAGACTACAGTGCTGCACACTTGATCTTACACCTCTCATATAAAGTCTACATCAATAGACAAAAAAAGTTGTTTATGCCTCAGACTGGGGCTAGTGAAGAATGACAGGTAAATCCACTTTCAAGACCATGATAAGCTAGAATGCCATATTCCAAGGTGAGAGATAGACAATAAACATTTAATGCTCACATAAACATAAGCAAATAATTTAGGTTATGAACATGAATGGATAAGGCATGGCAATGAGTAAAATATGAACACTACTTGCTAGAGACATAAAACAAGCTCTGTGTATATCTATGAAAGACAATGAAGCAAGTGAGCAACAAAACATATAGAATGGCAAACACACAATCAAGGACAAGGGATACAAGAAATGCTATGTCAAAGTTCATCTATCCATAATTAGCTATACCACTTGTATTACCAACACCATATAGGTATAAAACATGTCATTGATCAAAACATGTCTAAATTATGCTAACACGAATCAAGAGTAAGGTATCCTAACATAGATCTAATGGATAAATAGATACCTAGAGAAAAATATCACAAAAGTATGGTAGTGAATATATCAAGATCACACAAGTTTGTCATGAAAAGCCAAGCTCAAGCATATATGAAAAATCATGATAAAAATTCTAGCCTGTGCACATATAAGCATGAATAAACATATCATGACAAATGATGAAACTATAATAGCACATGCTAATGGCAATATGATAAAGCTCATTTATCTATAATTGATATATCACAATACCAAATATATAGAAAACATGACATAGAACAAATCATACAAATACATAGTACAATAGCATTAAGAAAGCACATAAATACATGAAGCACAAGCATAGGCATGATACATAATATTGCTAGAATAATGCATTCTCAAGAAAATAAAACGCATATATCCATAAAACATGAATAATTAGCTACCTCATGAATATACATGCAAAATAGACATAAGGTCATGACAAGTATATAACATGAGTAATACATGCTAATATGGTACAATTAAGCACATAAATAAGAACAACATGCAAATTATGATCAAATATGAATATAAGGGTATAAAAGTATAGAATAGCTCACAAAGTAGGTAAAAACACCAAACATGAAAGCACATGTCTCTTGGAGGCTATCAAAGGGAGTGACGAACCATCAAGTGTTCCAATCATGCAATGAAGTAAAAGACTGGAACCGAATCAAGTTCATGTTCTCCATCCAACATCTCAGTACCTACATATGAGAAGAACAAGGTGTCCAAGTCTTGGATCCTGAAGGGTTAGTGAGCAAATACTTAGAAACCAAAACTTGAACATACCATCACTAGAAGTAATTGCATTGTTATATGTGTTATCATGATGCATTGGATGGTTCGTGTAAGAAGATTCATTCTTAGAGGTACACCGCAAGTGGACAGCACGATGAGGAGAATGAGTGCCATCACTAGGAAAGCGGCAAATGCCTTATTTGAAAGCACCAAGATGAGAACTAGTAAGAGCAACAAAAGAACTTACAAACGCTCCTTGTCGTGGGTGCACACATCGAAGCGAAAGACGAGGTCCACCACTTGAGAAATAGCGAAAATCTTTCTTTGGGACATCATGTGAACTAAAACCAAAATTACGAAAACCAACTCCATGGCGTCGCCCAACACCACTATAGAAGGTGTTAAAGAAGTCATCAATAAAGAGAACCCTCATGTTAGGCTCACGAGTGTTCATGCCATGAAAAAGACTATGCACACTCTTAGACTTAGGGCCTGTTCTTTTTGGCTGTGGCTTATGGCTTTTGGCTGAAATTTTTGAATTTTGGTTGTTTACGTTACAGATTACGGAGAGACCGATACTCACTTACGATTTTGGTTGGTACAGATGTTGGGCTTTTAACGTATACTACGTTTAACTTGTAGACCCCGTCTTAAGAAAATACTTCGTTTGAAAGTTAGGTACTGTAGCAAAAGCAAAAAGTCGCCCGGCTTTTGACTTGCCGAACAGGCCCTTAGAAGCATTGGCTTGACGCATGTGTTTGGCATGCCAAAAATAAAAGTCTATATGATGTCTATCCTTCTCACAAAATTAGCAATGGTGCAAAGGTCTACTAAAAGATATAGTTTGGGAGGACAAAGCACCATCATCACTTAAAGGAGAGGTCCCTTAAGACAAGCATGAAGACCTCGTATCCACACTAGGTCCACATAAGCCATGTGATGGGTGATGTGTATTCCTAAAGGCTCGAGTCACTCGACGTCGAACTCGACGCTCGTGCTTGACACGACAAAAGCAAAACTCAACAATGTGTTCATCATTCTTACAAAAGGTGCAATGATACATCTATTTGAGAGATGTGGTATCGTGTGAGGAAGAAACACCCTTGTCTTTGGAAGTCCCTTAGACAACACCAAAAGAATCACAAGAAACATCACTAGCCAAGGAAGGACTATCAAAAGCAATGACACATATGCCAACATTAATAAACTCATGCTCAGCACTAGAAGAATCTAACTCCAATTGCAAAGAAGCTAAGAAAATCTTTAAAACATCAATCTAGGAGTGAAGACAAATGCAAGAGTCACATGACTTGGCACTCATATCATTGTACACTTTCTCCAAAGACTCAACTTCCTCTCTTAAAGCAATGCAAGATGTGCAAGAGAATAAAGATGTATGGTTAAAGTGTATGGAATACAATGCATAAATATCATTTAATAAGCTAGCATAATTCTTACAAGAGTGTAAATCATCATCAAGCAATTTAAGCTCATCGAGAGAGTAAATCATCATCAAGCACATACTAAGAGAACTAGACTTAAGCTCATCAATTTCAGCCCTAGCATTATCTAATTGATCAAGACAATTAAAAAAGCTCAGATTTCATTTTTTATTTTCAGCTCTAGCAAGTTCAAGTTGTTCTACATAAGTGAAATGAGTCAATTTTAACTTATCAATTTCAGTAAGCATGCTAGAACAAGAATCATGTTCATTTCTAGATATAGAGTTAAGATTGTCTATCTCCCAATCTAGTACAATCGAGCTCATAATGTAAAGCAATACAAGAATCACATGACATAGAAGCATTTGATTGCAACAATTTATTTTCAAATTTCAAGCATACAAGAGAAGTTCTTAATTCATCATTCTCCACAAGTAATTCACTCTTATTCATCTCTATAATACAAACAAAATTGTTAAAAGTATCAATTCTTGAATTTAGAAAGACAATATTCTCAATGAGTTTCTCCTTGCTCACCTTGCTTAGCTTGAGTCAAAGATCATCCTCAGAAAGCACCTCATGATCATCCTCCATGGTCGCTCCGCACAAGTCATCGGGTTCCTTCTCCTCCTTGGACTCCAAAGGCATCTCATCCCTGAAACTAAGAAAATTCAAAGAAGAGTGGCCACGATTTGCCCTTTTGCATTTTCTCACAATTCAATTAACAAACTCAAGACCATCGGCCTCATCAAAGTCTTCGACTAAAGAGTCACAAGAAGATGGAACAAAAGACTCAAAAGACCTCACGCTAGCTGTCATACTCATGGTCGGTTAAGATCACTCAAAGAGCAAATCTTGATCTGGTACCACTTGTAGGACTAAGAAGGTGACTAGAAGGGGGCTTGAATAGGAGCCACATACATAATGGTTTCTCCAAGATCTTTTCTCCCAAGATTCTTATAGTCTTTCACTCCAATAGCTATGATAAACTATAAAGAAATCTCCAAGAAAAATCGAACAAAATGAAAATTTACCCCTCAGAGCGGTAGTCTTTAGGGTGTTGCACTACTGCTTCTTAGTTGGTGTACAACCTTTCCCTCAAATCAGCACTGAAAATTTAGCCCGGGTAAAACCCAAACCACACAACTTTTATATGGAATGTACAAATTACATAAAATGTGAAACAAGGCAATATCACAACCATATGAACCTATCACAACCAAAAAATCTTGAAAGAACTTAAGAAAATTAGGATCTTTTGGCTTTTGAAACTATGCTGCACCAAAATCAAGCTAAAACCATAAATTGAGCCAACTCTCAAATCAAGGCTCTAAATCACTTAAAATTTGTTATGCACCTTTTAAAGGATGTTAGGAACCTATTTCAATCGACGATAAAGAAAATTGTTGCATATGACCTTTTTCCGTTTGAAGGAAGATTGCACCAAAACTGAGCAAAAGTGAAAAAATCTCGATCTGCTCTTGCTCATGAGTCCTTGATTATCTAGATAACCTTATATGGGTTCTTACATATCATAGCAAGATAGATCATAGTACGAACTCAATCCAAAATGCCCTTAAGATCAAAACCCCAAAATCATTCTCTTTTGAGCCAAAACCGAGCAAACACAAGAACTTACAAATAACAAGTGCCTAGATGGATACGATATGGTCTCTAAGGGACATTTTCATCACTTATACATTCCTGGCACAAATCAAGATCAAGAAGGGAGTGAGAAGCACAAAAAACCAAGCCAAATCAAGATTTCAACACAAGATCACAAGAAGGAAATACTTAGATGAATTTTGATCTCTATTGATACATGGAGATGAATATTTACAGCCACTCCCTAGCCATACATAAAGCCTAAGTATGACAAAAAGCTCAACCACAAGAGGCTCTCACATCCATCGCAAGGTTCTCTCCAAGAATCCTAACTCCTCTCACGGCTAGACATGAACTCTCTCCTAGCTTCACCTATCCACCTCTGTTCCTCCTTATATATGGAGTCTCACAAGGAAAACCCTAATCAATACCTCTAAGTGGGTTTCATCTACTTACATGAGCAAACCCGTTAATCCAACACCATACCGGGCTTTACACTTGCACATGCACACTTCTCAAAGCAACACACCCATTAACCCGTCTGTGAATTAACATTTAATCCACTTAGAATTTCAGCACATTCATGACCTAAACCACTTAGACCACCGCCGCGGTTTCGTACACTACCACTTTTTCGTATAAAAATTTACAAAAATGCCCATCTACCACCTTTTACGAAGTTTCCTACTTTCTTTGCTATGAAGCATTGATCATGCTTCACCATCTTTCATGTGGCTCCAATGACTTGCCGCCAAACCTTTCACGCATTCGAATCCCACCAAACCATCTTTGCTTGCGAACGACCCATTTCACTTGGAGCATCACATACTTTTCCTTGCATCATGACATCACCAAGCTTCCCTGACCGTTCTAGACCTCAACTCCTCCCTAAGTTTAGTCCTAATCCACCTTGCCATTGACCGTCATGTCTACCACCGGTAGCTCCCGCTCTGGTTACTCGTTGTCTCAAGTTGTAACCACTCAAGCTAGCCTCGATCGTCTTTCAACGGCTCCCTGATCATCTGGACCTCGACTCCTTGAGAATAGTGCCAATCCCCTAACTGCTTTGGGCCTAAACTGTCCTAGCTTAGTTCCGGTCCCATCCGTCTCACCATGATATAGCTCTAGAGTTCTACAACTGACAACAATAAGCAAACCATCATATAGCACCGCATAAGACAAAATCATCAATATGCTCAATTGATGACAGCGAGAACACTTTCCTCAAAGCTTCCATCCCCAAAAGCATCGCCGCAAAGTATGACGTGCATCTCCAATGCATCATGGCCTTTGCTTAAACTTCACCTTTCTTAGTCCTTATCCATTTTGTGCCTTTCTTAAGCTCAACTATCCCACACGACATCCACGACTGTTCTGGACCTCAGTTATCCCCAATCTAGTCCCAGTCTCCCCGCCGTTGACCATAGTAGCCTCCAAACCACCTACACAACAATAGACCAAGAAACCATTTCTGAGCACATGTTCTTCACAACTTGACTCACGTTAGTCCATAAATGCACCATGCAACATGAGTGCACATAAGCAGCAGCACCCATGTTGTGCACACACTCAACTAATTCAAATCAAACCAACAACAAGGGCGCTAGGACACCTTGGCCAGTATGACCGCTAACCAAAGGCCGGTCATACCGCATGATGCCGGTCATACTGTTAGTACAACGTCGGTAGTACCGCAGTACAAAGCCAGGTATGACCGCTTGAGCTTACCCCAAAATAAGCTCACTGGAAAATAGCTACCTCAAATTAGAATCCAGTTGTACTGTAGCCCCGGTCAACTGCTATTCAATGCCGGTACTACCACACCCGGCTGGTTAGACCGTGGCTCCCATGTCGGTCTGACCGCTAGCCCAAGGCCGGCCAGACCGCCCCTGCTTGGTATGACCGTGTTTCCAATGCCGGTCATACAGCCAGCAATAGGTAATTACTCATCACAATCATAAAGTGATCTCTATATGGCCTCACAAGAATTAACCTACCTTAGTATCTTTTCAAAATTATCATGTACGCAAACAAAACCTACAGGAGGGGGGGTGCTGGTCACGACTCATCCGACGTCCAAGCTCAGTACAGTTCGCGGCACATGTAGTAACCACCTTTCCATTTCTATTCTAATATTTTAGAGACCACGGCGTTCATCTTGCTATGCATTCTGGTCAAATTATTGACATGTATGATATGCTCGGAAACTTAAGTTAGTAGATTTGTAATTTTCTTTTGTGTAGGGGAAACATATGTTCCTATATTTTGCTATTTATTATAATGTTAAAAGAAAACTCTACTTTCTCTCTGAGAGGCTAGAAATTCCTAAATTAATCATAGAAAAAATAGAAAGAGCTAGCATTTGCTTATTTTGGTGTGTCCTATTATAACAATGTAAATTATATCAGATATATATTACAGTTGTAACAGTTGCATGTATCAGAAATATAACTATATTTTCAATCATAAACTGCTCTATTTCAAATGAGCATAGGTATGTGGTATCTAGCACGCAAATGCGCTAGATATTCGGCTAATGTATGCTATATTGAACACTAAAGATATCGCTATATATGTATCACACTCGCTTCCTCCGTTGTTATATGCTTGCTCCCCGGTTCCCCTTACGCTCAAATCCTGGTTCTGCCCCCGCACACACTCACTGTCGTTGGCTTTGGTCTCTGGAACAATCCACTATGGTTATGTTTGTGAACGCATGCATGATTCCTACATGAATTTCGTAGGAAACCACGCATCCAGTGACAGTGAGCGTGGATATTTTCTTTTCTACGGAATCATTGTGTTCTTAATCCTCCCACTTGTCTGTGGATGGATACTGTGGAAAAGAAGGCTACTGAAAGAAGCTAAGCTTTCATGGCCGCAGGAAGTCAGTGACAAACCTAGTCACCCAGTAGAAAATGCGCGCATGCATGCATGCACATTTTTCTATGCCCCTGAACGCGACATCCCCGCGCATATGTACGGAGGTCCAATCCACTCGATCGCTAGATATCCATGAGAATATATAATAGAAAGATGATCATATATGGCAAGCTTCCTTAGTTTCTTAGGTAGACCGCGTGCTTTACTTCTAGATTTGTTCTTCTTTCTTAGGGCGTAAGGAAAAGTTACTCATTGGAGACGGCGCCGTTACTACTGCACATCGCTGATAGAATTGCTCAGGATTCAACTATGTGAAGGAGTAAAAGGACCACTAACCATGGAGCTAAATGGTTTGACGTCATTGCTGAACTTTGGTGTATTTTTTTGCTGAAGATTTGTGTTTGTGCATTGACTATGTAGCTTAATAATGCCCACCTCGATCTGATCAGAACGTTGATTCCCATGCATCCATGTTGTTTTCATAGAAAATTATTTTGCAGAGATTTAGTTTGTGAACATGCCATATATGCATTAGTTTTTTTATCATGTGTTTTTATAATTTGAGAACTCATGATACCCAACTCATGTAGCTTTGGGCTTATGCTTTTAGCTTTTAGCTTCTAACTTTTAAATTTTATCTTTTTCTATTTTTTGGCTTTCTGGGCTTTTTTTACCTTTTTTCCTATTCTTTTGCATTGTCCGAGACCAGAGAACCTGTTTTTTTTTCATTTTTACATTTTTAGATTTAATTACGTCAAAAAAGCTTACAGCAGATACAGTGAAAAAAGTCTCAAACAGTGCCAAATAAGCCCAAATGAACACCCCCACAGCACATACAAATTCAATTCGCGTGGACTAGATATATAATTGAGTCTAAATATTTTTCTTCAGAGTGCTAGCACCAACTTTATAAGGCCAGAAAAAGGGGATGAAACATATGATTAACATGTTTATTGAGCTTGGCCTTGTTTGTGTATATATAACACCAACTCACGAAAACTTGATAGTTAATTAAAACTGAGCCAGTCTCACCAGGTGTTAGTGATATGCCCCATAGAAAATTATATACATAATTGTATCACTTCAATATTTATGATATTCTAAATAATATATTATTTGGTCCCTTGAATAAATACATTTCGTATTGATCAACAAGTATGTGACTTATTCGTGGAAGTCTCTATTCTTGTTTTGATGTTATCTAAATTATTTCTGATCTTATATCATTACATGAGATAATTATAATTTATAGATCAAAACATGTATTGATTGATGTTCATGTTTCACAGATCATGGATATGGGTATATCAAATCAATAATGTAGACACATGTTAGATAACATGGTATTGGATTGACCTACCATAAGACACTGCAGGAATTGTTATATTCTGAAGTATCATCAGTTGATCTCATTCATAATGTATGTAGAATCCTTAGACCTGATATCGTCATAGTTTTCTACATGTGTAATAGTTTACTTAGGGGTTGCCAAACACTACTCTGTAACTAGGTGATCATAAAGGTAGCTTTCGGGTTTACTATAAAACATGCGGAGAAATATAAGCGATCAAAATGGAATTTTCCCTACCAATACAACGGGAGATATATCTCTAGGCTCTTCGATGTGGTTGGATTAAGGAAATGCATGGCCATATCGGATGTTGTTGATGAGTCAATCACAATTGAGTAATCCACTACAGGTTTGAATGAAGTTTCGAACTATCATATGATGGTACACTTCTCGCCTTGAGTTCGATTTGGTGTCATAAGGCAAAGGGATTTGTACATGAGCGCTGTATAGGTTTGTCCGATATAATCTTTATGTATGTTTGAGAGTCGATATGTCCTACTAGATACTACTATTAACTTATGGACTGAAAAGGAATTTTTAGGTTACGGCCGAATATACATGAATCTATATGGTCACAACTTAACGATTTGGAATAATAAAGATTCGGATTATACTTTACGAGTATGATATGATCTCCATTCATATTGTATAAGGATCCGATCGGCAGCTCTTCGAGTGGGATATAATTTCTACTCATGTTGGATAAGGATCTGATTAGAGGCTATATATTAAGAGTGATGTGGTGCTGAGGAGGGGATGTAGAGATACACCCATCAATACCCTAGTCGCCACCTCTCAAAACCCCTACCGTGCATGCTGGTAGCGACACCAGTACACGGCATTCCATCCCTAGATGTGTGGACTTTGGTAGAGGCACTGTTGCGCTGATCGGGACGATCGCAAGGAGAAGATGGTTGGCTAGAGGATGATCTACTACTTCCACTACACTGACGTGAGCTATGTGGAACTAGCTACTTCAACTATACTTCCATTGCACTGCGTGTCTAGTTGTCAAGATCTATGATCTCTTACTTGTATGGCTTCCTAGTTTATGCGGTAGAAAATTTTAATCTATGCTAGTATAGCCTATCTATATCCTAACACTAGGCCCATTAGAGCATGTGCATCCCTAGGTGCTTAGACAATACTATAGGAAAGAGAAATTTCTTAGCACTGACACCAGTAGATGAAGGAATGGGTACTATGCCTAGATTTCATGGCATCAAAGCAAACCTTGGCGGCTGATGCTATGTCACAAAAAAGTTGATTATTTAGCACCTATAGCTAGTGCTATGGGTTGGAACATGTTGATGTGATCTATGTGCAATCAATGATAACTGTAAGTGCACGGGTCAGCTGTAGCTTTTCACCTTAGTATCCCAAGGTTATCGATCTCAGGGAACAGTTGGGATTTCAACTAAGGCGAATAATTACTACTAATAAGAACGCTATATGAAAGATTTAATCTCAAGAACTAAATTACGAGAGAACAGAAATCACT
Source organism: Bonia amplexicaulis (assembly GCA_036346245.1). Lineage (NCBI taxonomy): Eukaryota > Viridiplantae > Streptophyta > Magnoliopsida > Poales > Poaceae > Bonia > Bonia amplexicaulis. The sequence continues at coordinate 12,944,561 of CM070766.1, forward strand.
TAGGTTCTACTAAGGCTAACTAGATCCTCCCCTGGGCTAAGTTCACTTATGCGCAAATCGACAACTATACTATTAATTGGTACTAGGCTAAGGTTGCTCTCACCCAACAGATCAATACTACCTTTTTCACCGGTTCACCTATCATGTGATAAGGCTAATCTAAGCGTAGAAATTTCTGCACTATTTGATATAGATCGGTTAACTAAATCCAAACACTATATTTCGGTGTAGCAACTAACAATTTGATTCTCAACATCAACTAGATAACATAGTATCAAATAGACTGATCGAAGCAATAAAGTGCCATAAGCATCATATATAATACCAATGTCAATTACATCGCAAGATCCCCACAACCCGAGGGAAGAACATGATCTACCCCCCTTCTGGTTCAAGGCAGCGTCTTGGAGGTCTAAAAGGGCAGAGAGGAAGTAGTCATAGACATCGCCCCTTGAGAATCGGCTGTCGATAGGGAGTAGTGCAACCTGGCCTAGAGGAAGCACTAGCCGGTGTAGGGGTATAGCTGGCCGGCGCAACCCTAGCGTGGCTTCGTGCTTTCTCGGTGACTTCTCCTCCTTGCTTGACAAAACTCTAATCCAGCGATTTCTTTGACTTCTCAGTTTCTAAACTTGATTCTCGGGTTGTTTCAAACTGAAGGAAGGATGCCCTTTTCTGAGGGATTGGGACCCCAAAAGAGCTCCTTAGCGCTTGGCAAGAGCCGGTCGGTGCTTAGACTCTCGAGGTCGGTTTCATCGCTTTCTTGTCGTGCAAGTTTATTATTTTCTGGTTGAGAGGACTCTACATCTTCAAAGGACTTCTAGAAAGTTCAATGTGGCTGAAAAGATGACTTGGACCCTGAGAGAGGCTCCGCGCTAGGGTTTTGCGTGGCCCTGAGCAGGCTTGGTGGGCTAGACCTATGATAGCTTTTAGGCTTTATAACTTTTGTATCTGATTTCTGATTTGGGAAAATAATATATACATTTTGATCGACTCAATAAGACATGAAGTCATGGTAACCTCCAATTTATAATTTGATGTTCACTTTTGCACATTTTCTAAAGGAAGCTCTTTATCGGCTCTTTTTAGCCAAATTCCTACGAAACAGACGGAATACAACATATCTCCATATTTTGTTAGGGTTAGTTGCCAAATGGTACAATTTAGCACAAATAACAAGGTAAACGATAATAAAATGGGGCGAGTAAAGTGTATAAAATGAGCGCCAATAGAACAAAAGCAGCTAACAGTAGTATTGTGGAGGGAGAGAGATGATGTGTCTACCTTAGCACCTCCTTTAGCATCCTAAAGGATGTACATGCTCTTAAGGTTGAACCAGCACGCATGCCCAAATTCTTTTTGGAGTTGTGGATATATGACTTCACCTACCAGGGTTGAAATAATCCTAATCGTCTCAGTGAGAACTTTGTGATATCATAGATTTATTTCCGACCTACGTCCTTTTAGATGTGCTTAGAGGACACACTCATGTTTGTATATGTGTGGTGTGCTTTTTCTTAGCAGCCATGCCATGTAGGCTCCGCTTCAACATTTCGCAGCACTGTTTCATCTCTAGATGCATGCATTGCACCGTACAAGTTCAAGTCTAGATGCACAGTGGAGAACATCTAGGCACTGTTCATGCATGCATGCATACAACAGTAGTTTAATTGGTCTGTGCACGACTTCAAGCACAGGTGACACGCTATTAGGTGCCAACGTGTCGTGTGTACCGGTCAATAGGTACATGTCAGTTGAGCCGGTAAAGGGTCACTACTGACTCGAACTGGCTGGCTGGCTGGCTCCAGCAGCAGGGCAAGAGACGCGGGGCGCGGGGTGTGTGTTTACCGAGTGCTGCATGCCGCGTGGTACGACTTGGACTAGCTGTTTCCGTGTTCCTGAGAATTGTGGATTATTTGTTAATACGAGGGCGAAGGAATTTTACTCTGCAAGTGGCTGATCATTGACCGACTTAATTAAATTATACATGCAAGCTTTGGTTGTTGGTAGTTAATCAACTCCTTTAATTTCCTATATATTTAGACATGTTTAGTTTTAATTGTTAACAGTAAAGGAATCGAAACTTTCGATATAACCACATGTTTGCCATTTATTTCTTGGGTCTATGTATGCATAGAACCAGTTGATTGGACAAATGTGTAACTAGCATTCATGAACCCTAAGGACACTCCCAGTGGAAAACACTATGCTGCAATTTCTATAGGCTCCACATCATCTAGAAATAACTATATACATTCCTCCTCCAATGGATAATATCTTCAAGTGGACCCAGTCAATAAATTAACGCACTATTCAATATTTCATTTTCACCTCTCCTCCCAATGGATGTTTTAGCTAATAATGTGGTAGACATCACTTCCCTCTCTAATGGATGTTTTAGCTAATATCTTTATATTGGATTACGTTCTCAAGCAATATATGTCTTGCATGTGACACTACGGGTGGGTTCTTTTAGGATGTGGATTATAACTTATAGTTAAAATTTTGAATTTTGGACTGTTCACGAGAGACAATACACAGAGAAAAATAGTCACATGCGATTTTAGCCAGTATAGTTAAACTCAGTATATTTTGTGCTACAATCTACCTATAGACCTCATCTTAAAAATGCATGGTTTAAAAGCTTGTCACTATAGCAACATAAGCATAAACGTAAGCATACGTGCTCCCGAACTGAGCCTACTTGTCTCTCTATCTCTTTAACTCCAATGCCACATCAGATTTTTTTTTTCTAGGTGGCACCGTCACAAATTTTATAGACAGGATGGAATTGGGAGTACGCCCTAACGTATGTACAAGTTCCATATATAACATCAGCGTGTACTGTAGACAATTGTGACAGGAATTGATCGAATTTTCTTTGTCGAATACGATTCAACGACATGTGCGAACACGACGATGTTGTATGATTCTTTACAAGTTTCCAAGAAATTCAAATGCCTTGCCCATGTGCGGTCAACCCAAGTGTTGCTTTGACCTAGCTTTTAGTTTAAATGTATTGAGCCTCTCATCCAAGAAACTAGCTCGCCAGATTATAGAAAGGGCCCTCATTTTTATTGGACTTAATACCGTATTTAAATTTAACCAAAAATTTATTTAAGGAACAAATGACACAATTATAACAAATTCAATTACATTGATGACCAAGCAATGGGAAAAATCTAACTGTGTTCGAATATTAAAAGGAAAACATAGTGACTGGATTAAACCTTACTAGCTACCAGGGGAATCATTTGCATTATGGTAATAAAATTACATGGATACAAAAAATATCAAAATACATCATACATTCTTGACTACATACATTACGCATTTAGTAACAACTTTAGTGAGCAAGGTAAGCCGTAGATGTTATGAGTGAGTCAACGCCAAGGACCTACTTTAGTAAAATAAACCCAAAAACCCGCGGTCAACCACCCAAAAAGAGAATACGAGAGGGAGAAGAAGATTGCCATCAAAACCCGTCCGGTTTAGAATGCTAAACCGTAGTACTCATCAAGATAGCAGGACTGTCCGGGTCGGTTAGCACCCCTCGCTATAGTGGACTTCATCATTCGACGAAAAACATGCCATCACCCACTTCAAATTTCACCCCACTTATCTTAACCGGAGAAGAACCGAGCCATAGTAACCGGAGACCTCCATTATCCATCGGACAAAGCAAGGGGTTTCCCCTCTCTCCTCACACAGTGAGATGTGAGGAGAGTGTGGATAAGACTAAGCCGCGCGGGAGAAGGAGAGGAAACCACATCCACATTTTGCATAGCCGAACCACCAAAGCAAGAAGAGAGGAAGAACGCGCCTCACCTCCATCTACCATTCTAGATCCCATCCACCCTGAGCCGAGAGTAAGAGTAAGAGAGAGCGCTAAGGGTCGACGCCACTAGAGAGGCATCAAGGGAGGAGAAGGAGATGCTTAAGGAGTTGGGAAAGAACCAAGTAAGGTGGGATGAACATGATGAGCAAGCCATGTCCCTGCCAACCATGGAGCCAGAAGGAGGCCAAGGGAGTAGAGGGACAATGGAGAGAAGAGCCACCATTCATGGACACCCGTGGAAGAGGACCACCTCCATCGACCCAATAACCTCGAACTCGACCAAATCAAGTAGGATAACACAAGCCCTTGTCCCTTTTCCTTATTCCCCAAATTACCGATAGTCGCCCCACCTCGTGGATGACCACAGCGAATAATATTAGCACAGCAAAGTGTACAAGTGCTATAGCTTTGCCTTGGCTAGCCAGAGCAGCGGCGAGTCCATCGCCGACTCACGGCGGTGGTGGTCAAACCGTAGTTGGCCATCGGTGTGCACCCAGCTGGCACATGCTCCTAGGCACATGCTAGACCCCTAAGCCTCGTCATAGACGTCTCAACCGGGAAGAATAGCACGACCTAAGAAGCCCAACCAAATCCCACTCGTAATGAGCAAATCAAAATAAACTAAGATAAAATCAAATAAGGGAAGGAAGAGAGATGTTTATTCGGGATTAGTTGGGGGAAAAGTAGATCGAGCCAACCTGAGCTCAGATTTGCCTTCATCGGTGCTAGACAGGCTGAAGGTGAAGAAAATTGAGTGAGTACCATAGGGGTCATCAAGAAGGAAGTAGAGTAGAGTGTGTTTCCTTGGAACCACACTCCAACCCACCACCGCCAGTTCCATCGGTGATGGTGAAAAGGGTGCGTCGCGGGGACCTTAGCCGGGACGACATCGGTGACCATGCATCATTAGATAAATAGGGAGAGACAGGCAAGGAGTTTGGGAGAACGTCCGATGGAAGTGAGGCATGAGGGAATCATGTGTGTGTGTGTGTGGTGAACGCAAGTGTTGGGTGCGTCAATCTCGGTGATGTCCTGGCCAGCCTAGAAGGGGAAAACACGTGGGTTGAATAGGGAGGGGTGATTTGGAGCTAGCCTCGGGTCCAATACATCTCACGCGTATAAGAAAATTTACTCCGCCTCCCACAAAAACGCACGCCCGAACTTAAAACCCCTTGCTTGAAACAAAATCATATAATACTAGTAGTATATCAGTATCCTGAAAGGACACTTAGCAATATGAGAGCGATAATGGGCCAAGACATTTGAAACACTAGAAGCCAAATTAATTCACCAAGTTAAATAATCTAGCAAAACTAAAATCTCAACTAAGAACTCAGCAATAATACAACACAACTATCTACTAAATTAGGTTCCCAAAACCATAAGATGTGCTTTGTAATGCAGATGATGAATCGGGACAAGAAGAGGGAACTGTTCAACCCACGGCTAAGATCGAGGCATTCTACGTGTACCAAGACAAGCTCACCTTTGATCACTCTAAGTTGTTTATGTTACTTAAGAAAACTATTTCTCTTTATAGTATCTATTATCACATGTTGCATTGAAATGCCTTTTAAAAGAAATGATAGATAAATAAGAAAGCAAAAGAGATTAGAGAAGGGCAGTTTCAACTGAAGGAGCAGTTGGACTGTAAGCTATGTATAATAGGAGAGTAGAGGGTGTCGTGGTCAGGTAAAGAAAGGGGCAGTGTTGAGACCCTCTACATATGGTTATAATATAAGGATTAAGCAACTTTCTCTTGGGTATGGAGTTGTATTTTCTAGTGTCAACCATGTTCTTGTTTTGGTGAAGAGAAAAATGCTATCCTACATTATTGTTATTATAATCTCTACATGGGTAAGTAGTATAACTAGGTGGAGTAAGCCAGAACTAATATAGAGCCAAGAAGCGATAAATCCAAAGTAGGCATAGCCAGAACCGGTGTAGAGCCCAAAGGTGGTTAGCCTAGGCGCCTATATTAGCGTAGTGGAGTGTCAGGTGAGTGTTAGACCACCAATGACTATTTCATAATCAGGTGAGATGTCGGGTAAGGGTAAGAGACCACCCAACGACTATGACTAGTTGGGTGGAGATATAATAATGGAACTAGGAAAAATATTTTGTACTCTAACCCCACACCGTATCTAAGGAAATGCAGATGACCTAGTTGCAAAGAGCTTAGAGTAGCTATGGGTAAAGTGACACAAGCTTGTGCAATGCAAATTGAATCACGAATTTATGTCTGCCTCCTGAACTAGAGGCTATGGAGATTGACTAGGGTTTTTTCTCTTCACCTGGGTGAATAGTAGTATTTGGAATATTAAAATATGCAAATGCTCTTTAATGTAATAACCTATTTTATCATTAGAGAAGAGTTGGATATGAGATTTATTATGAAGAGATGAGGTATACCGTTGCATTTGCTGCTATTAATGATTGCTGAGTATGTTGTACTCACTCTTGGTATTAATTTCTTTTGTTAGATCGTTGTTCAGCCAAGGGATACCTTGAGTGGGACGTGGGGTTTACAGACCCAAAGGATGCCACGTGGGATGAGGGTGATCACCAGGTGGGATGAGGGTGATAGTATCGAGGACCAGGGTGAGATGGACACAATATTCATTAGTTGGGACGAGTAGGCAACCTTTACTGTCTCGTCTTCAAGAGTTAGGGTATATAAATAATATATATCTCCTTTTATATCAGATATTTGTACTTAAGACTTTAGCCTTGCGTTGCTGGTGTCAACGATGTGCTCTAGAGGAGATCATAGAGATGATTATATTACTTCTATGTTTATGATCTTTTGAATAATATGTTATTTTGTCTCTTGAATAAATGTCTTTCATATTTATCAACAAGTATGTGACTTATTTGTGGAACTTTTTATTCATATTTTGATGCTATTCTGGATTATCCCTGATCTTGTATCATTTTGTGGGACAATTATAATTTATAGATCAGAACATATATTGATTGATGATCATGTTTTACAGATCATAGATATGATTATATAAAATCAATAATGTGAATACATGTTAGAGAACATGGTGTTGGATTAACCTACCATGAGACATTACGAAAATTATTATATTCTGAAGTATCATTAATTGGTCTCATACATAATATATGTAAGATCCTTACACCTGAGATTGTCATAGTTTCCTACATGTGTAATAGTTTACTTAGGGGTTGTCAAACACTACTCTGTAATTGGGTAGTCATAAAAGTAGCTTTCGGATTTAGTATGAAATATGCGGAGGAATGTGAGCAATCAAGATAGAATTTGTCATTTCTATATAACAGGAGAGATATCGCTGAGTCCCTCTATATGGTTAGATTAAAAAGTGCATGACCACACTGAATATGGTTGAGAAATCAATCACAAATTGAGTAATCCACTACATGTTCGAGTAAAGAATCGAGCTATCATAGGATGACACGCTTCTCACTTTGAGTTTGATCTGATATCATGAGGCATACAGATCGGTACATAAGCATTATATAGGTTCGTCTGATATGATCTTTATGTATATTTAGGAGTTGTTATGTCCTGCTAGGGACTGCTATCGACTTATGGACCGGAAAGGAGTTTTCGGCCACTGAATATACATGAACCTACAGGGTCACTCACTTAACGGGGGTTGGAACGTTAAGGGTCCGGGTGATAGACTTCGAGTGAGATACGATCTCTACTCATATTGGATTCAGTCGGAGGCTCTCTAAGTGGGATACGATATTTACTCATATTAGATAAAGATCCAATCAGAGGCTTTCCGAGTTGGATACGATATCTAATTATATCAGGTAAGGATCTGATTGGAGGTTATATATTAAGAGAGGCGTAGGGCTGAGGGGGTATCCCGATACATACCCATCGAAACCCTAACTGCCACCTCTCAAAACATTTACCGTATGTGCTGGTGCTAGCACACTAATATACGACATTTTATACCTAGACATATGGACCTCGGCGTGTTTCTATGACTGCGGTGCTGATCGAGACGATCGCGAGCAGGAGATGGTTGGCAGGGGATGATCGACTACTTACACTACACCAACGTGCGCTACGTTGAACCAGCAACTTCAACTCTACTTCCACTACACTACGCGTCTAGTGGTAACGATTCATGATTTCTTACTCACATGGCTTCCTAATTTACGTGGTAGAAAATTTTAATCTGCGCTAGTGTAGCCTAATCGTATCCCAACAGCTAGTTGTTGCAATAATGTAAAGTCTCTAGTTATTATTCTACTGCGTAACTCTAATATGGCTTTTTATTCTCTAAGGCATTGATCGACGGAATAATAATCTATTACCTGACGTCATGTTCCGAACATAATGACACAGGGCATCACAATTACGTAGCTAGTGATAATAACTAGTTGCTGCATAAGAGTGACTGCTATGTTTATATAACTAACGCTTATTAAAATTTTGATGCTTCTAAAAGCAAGGACAGAACTTACCATCAAATGGTCGAGTTTCTACTTTCTAACTTACTAATAAAGCTAATATATTCCCTTATACCTGTAACTTCATCATAAAACCCTTGAAGATTTTATCACACACGTGATGTTCTTTCGAGCTTCTAGGGCCTTTTGATTTGTCACATGTGCCCGGACCCACATGCATATTTCCAACTTTATTCCTTTTGACATGCATGCTGGCATTTCAGTCCTCGTGCATAACTAAGATTTTTTTTGTACAAATAATCTATTTTTTATTTAAAATAATAGAAATATACCCACGACAATATTTTTTTTACAGAAATAGGCTCCAGTCGCCCAACGGTTGGGCGACTGGAGCCTATCGTCCAATGGCTAGACGACAACGTTGTCTGCAAGCCATTGGGCGACAGGTTCCAATCGCCTGACCATTGGGCGACATGAACCAATCACCTAGACACACAGCGACTGCATGTGGAGTCGCCCACCCATGATGCATCGCAAAGCGCCACCCGTGAATTTTGTAGATTTTGTGAATTTTTTAGATTATAATTAGAAGATAATCGGTTGGATTTGTAATAAAAGTTTATGGTTGTTGTATGTTATTGGAGCGTTAAAAATTTTATGAAACTTTTTTTAAGAACGATTGAACTTAGAACGATCGGTAAGTACGATGGTAAGTGATATTGTGATGTTACCGAAAATTCGTACACAGAGAAAAACTGGTATGTTAATATTGTTGGATAATTTGTACACGGAGGAAAACTGGTATGTTAATATTGTTGGATAACATGCGGGCGTTGACAAGATAAGAAGTAGTAGAAATAAGCTCGTCACAGTATTGTAAACATCACTACGTAAACAAGAAACGTAAACAGTACACGAACAAAAATTGTACAGTCAGCACTACCGTCCCCCAACAGCATCCCCAACCCCCCTCCGTCGCCACACTGGCCCGCTCCGTCTCCGCGTCCACGTCCTCCCATACGGCCCTGCTTGGCCGTCCTCCGCTGCAACGGGTGACGACGCCCTGACAACGTAAAACAATATCAGGAGACCATCGCACCCACCCCTGAGCCAATGGAGTGGACTGCACCGCCGCATGTGTGGCCACCAGTGCACCGGTGAGGGCACTCCCAAAGAGAACCTCTGGTGGTGTAGCCCGAGGTGCGGAGCCCGACGCCTGCCCGGGCCAGTCCGAAAGGTACTGGTCGAGGTCGTCCGGGCCTAGGGAGACCCCCCAAGCTGTGCTCGGGGAAGACAAGACCTGTAATACAAATATCGTTAGATCGTGAAATAAAGCATCAGGATAAAACTGAGAAGAGGCGAAGTGTACCCTCAATTGGTGCCATCGCGTCTGGAGGAGGGATGTACGACACGGAGTATGCCCCCGCGTGGGGAAGCCGAAGATGTACGGATGGCGCACAGCTGCCCTGGTGGTGTACGAGGTCGTCCCCAGGCTGACCCCCCAGCCTCATCCGGGTGAGGTGGTGTGGTACGTGCCCAAGTAGAACCTCCGGAGTGGTGCTATGCCGGTCGGGGCAGCACCGGTGGACGAACCCTCTGTGCAGGACAACAGGGCTACCACACGGCTACCCAGGCCTCCACACGATGCCAAGCGCTCAATGACTCCTCGTCTGTCACCTCCGCATCACTGGCGAGCCTATCCACCATAGTCTGAGACTCGCTCTAAATCGCAGCACCAACATCAGCCTGAAGGAAAAAAACATGAAACGATCAATCATCTCAGCGACATTGCTATTATGGAATATTTAAAAAATACATGTAACCTACCGCGATGTGAGCGTCCCACGTGAGGTGCGTGGGGTACGTGTCTGTCAGTACGGCGACGTGTGTGGTGGGCTGGTCAATGACACGTATGAGCCTGGTACGTGTCTGAGCCTGGTACGGTCGGACGACTGTAATAATTCGTCCAACGGCTGACAGATTGCATGCGTGTCGCCTGACCGTTGGACGATGGAATATATTTTTGTTATTTCGAATAAAAATAGATTATTCGTACAAAAAAATCGCATAACTAAAGTCTATTTTGTACACTCCAACTAGCTTAGCCAGCACTAGTACTCCTTACATGGTAGAATAATACATTTCAACATATACATGACCCTGATGACCAAAGTACCTTTTGCACTCTCCATGTAGACATGCAGTGTGCACTAATCTACAAAAATTGTTCCTACAAGCTAGGTTCATCTCTGCTTGTGCATCCATAATAAACTCAGGAATAATGGTCAAAGGATGGCACGCGTGCGTATATATTGGCAATAATCTAAACATGCGTGCATGGACAAGTAGCTGGAGTGCCATTATTCAAGTCTGCACTATTCCTTGTCCAACAACAAATTCAGCCCGCAACCTGTGCATTAATTTGCGTGCCGTTTACGACAACTGCACACAAGCATACATAGCGCGCGCGCTCTCTCTCATGACACATATTTGTGTGGTATATAGCACAGTAAGCCGCGTTTAATAGTCTACAGGTCAAAGTAAGATTAACCAGAGAAAAGGACGGGGCCATTTAGCATTAACCCCTCTATATAACCCTGGTTATAACTTGTAAAACTCTTTCACTTTGCTCTCTCTCTCTCTCTCTCTCTCTCTCTCTCTCTCTCTCTCTCTCTCTCTCTATTCCTGAGCTGAACCTAACACTACAACGGCAATGGAGAATTATCCTATTCTCTTCGCAACGCAGCCCTCCTCTTCTATCTCCAACACCTACCACTTCATGAGTGCTGCAGGAACAGGCAGCCATGATCATCACCATGGACAAGCAAGCAACGGCAGCAGCTTGAGCCATGGATTGTTCTTGGGGTCCAAGGAGGAGCTCTCCAACTCCAAGGACGGCGGTGACGGTGCAAGAAGTCCACATGGCCACGGGGAGTCGTCGGAGGGGCCTGCCGGAGGAGCAGGCGTCGAGGCGGATAGGGTGCCGGTCGTCGTCGGGAAGAGGAAAGGCGAGAAGAAGGAGCGGAGGCCTCGGTATGCGTTCCAGACGCGCAGCCAGGTTGACATCCTCGACGACGGCTACCGGTGGAGGAAGTACGGGCAGAAGGCCGTCAAGAACAACAAATTCCCCAGGTTTGTTCATGTGGACTTCGTATAATTTAGTTGCTAGCTCCAATTGCATCACCAGTTGATCTTGAACTATGAATGTACGGTAATTAAATATGTTTTGGTGTTTGATTTTGGATGTCGCTTGGGGTTTCGATTGATTGATCTCTTTTTTTGGGGGTTGCCTTTTTATTGGTTTGGCGTATAATTTCATGTTTTTCAGTAGGGTTCAAAGAAAGTAGGTAAGAGATGGGAGTCCCAATGAATCATCCAAGCTCTGCTAGTGGTTGCTTACATGGGATGAGGACATATCTCATCCTCATCATCTAGATGAAAAAGACTAGTTTCACATGATTTTGGTGGGCATCATTCAATAAATAGAGAGCTGATGGCGATCGAGTTTGACCAGGAATAATTTGAACCACCCACCGTTTGTATCGAATATTATCTATTAATCCGTACATTTATCCTAATTAATTCAGTCACCATCTTTACATGCCTCCTAGAGCACAAAACGTGGCCTCTTTAGGCTTACAAAGGATTGGTGGTACCTTTTTCTTTTGATATTAAGCATAAATTTAATGTTACTAGAAATGCATGAAACACGCCAGAAATAGTACTATTACTTTAAAATAAATAAATATATATATATATATATATATATATATATATATAACTAATGATATATGTGAAACAAATAGAAATGACTAAGATTAAAGTTCTTTAGGATGCAAATATCTCATTAATTTAGTTCCTTTTTGCGTTTTAAATTCCTTGAGTTGTAAACAAAGCTAATATAATTTTGATCATATTGCAATCACTAGATGCCTTCCCTTTCGGTTTAAAAAAGGTTTTGTTCCATGACATGGTTCTACCTCTTTCCTTCTTTTCTTAGGTATCTCATGGTCATACTCTCTAGCTACCTTAATTAATGTACCAAAATTACTTACACATGCACGTACATGTATTCTCCATCAATATCTACATATTTCTTGCAGAACAATTATGAAGAATAATAGAACTATCCATTCTCCACGGAAGCACAAATTCATCGTTTATAATTTCATCTCCTATATATATCAACCATAACGCAAATCAATTAGCGTAAATTGTAAGGAAGAACTAAAATACCATGCATTTTTGCTCGTCTACACCATTACAACAATTGATCACGATCCTCTATTTGCTCCACCATATTCCGCACAGCATATAAAACTGACCAATTAGTGTAAAGAAAATAACTAAATGCTTGTACACTCTCCTGAATGAAACTTGCGCAGCTCTAATTAACATTCAGTCATATGCATGATGAACACGACACCAAGATGCTCTAAAGGAGTTGGTGCCTACACTAAACCATATGTACGTATTCACAATCACGTCGACGATCTGTCTAACATGTCCGTACGTAGTTTTCTAAACAAAAGCACTTCTCCTGTCATAACTAGCAAAAGGCAAACAAGACAAGTATAATGATGTACAACAACTTCCTCGCTAAGAAATACATGCATGCCTGCACCATATGCATATATATAGAGCTATAGCTTTAGCTCTAGTTTACATATATTCCTTCCCTAGCTAGCTCATTCTATTTGTATATATTATCATTTCCTCTTTTTGATCCATGCATATATGCGTGCATGCATGCAGAAGCTACTACAGATGCACGTACCAAGGGTGCAACGTGAAGAAGCAGGTGCAGCGGCTGTCGCGGGACGAAGGCGTGGTGGTGACGACGTACGAGGGCACGCACACGCACCCCATCGAGAAGTCCAACGACAACTTCGAGCACATACTCAGCCAGATGCAGATCTACTCAGGCCTCGCCTCGTCCTCAAGCTTTAGCACCCCAATGTTTCACTGAACCTAGCGCATATATACACACACACACAAATATATATATGTATATATATACAACCCCCCTAGTCTCATGCATGCATGAACCATGCAATCCAGCAAGAATTTTATTAATCTGTACATTAACCCTAGAGGTGTAAGAGAGAATCAATAAGCGTACGTAATTTGGTAGCTAGATATATGCAGGTGTTATGCAGGCAAGTTTTTTTTTATTTCTTCTGTTTTCAGTTATAGACCGGAGTAGAGACTGATGATCGATATGTACGCAGAAATCAAAAGAGATCTTGCATATTAGTTATACTGGACTCCACTTGATTATTGGAGGTATCTTCTACAGTACAACTTCTCTCTCTCTCATCATCATATGTACGGCATGGGAGAAAAAGACTCAGTATGTCCATTTTTATGGCATGCATGCTTGTGCTGACCATGCCAAGCTAATGGAGTTTCTTGCACATATTGACTTGTTGTGAAATAAATTTCTCCGGAATTCATGCAGCCCCACTCACATATACCATTGTCAGACCAGCTGCCGCCATATATATGTGTGGAAAGATGTGCTTTTACAGCCTTGGCTTTCATTGGTTCCATCATCACCGTCATTGTTTTTTTAGAGTAATTAAAATGCATTCATGATACTCATCGAACTTCTTTAGGCGTGTTATCTAGGTCACGATACTCTCAAAATGCACTTGGGTCACTTACGTGTGTTAAGTTGTTCATAGGATGGTCATAATTGCACACGCTGGCACGCACAAGTAGCACTGCCACGCCTGCCAATTGAGCACGTGTCCATGACAAAATTTGGAAAAAAAAACTTTCTGTTCTTTTTTGTTTCCCTTTCTTATCGTTTTTCCTTATTCGGCTAGCCTCCGGCCACTGTTGCGTCGCCTCGCACGTCTATGAGACCATGTGGAGGTCACCCTATAGTTATAATGAGTGATTGACCTTTGAATTAGAGTTTGTGTAAATGTTGAGTTTGGTTTTTGAGGTTTGTACAAAATTTGGCTCTGTATGTGAGGTCTTACAACTTGATGGTCGTTAGCGCTCTCTGTCTGTGTAGTCGGCAAAGGATTTTACGACTAGGTAGTCGGTTTTACGACTTGGTGGCCGCAGAAGCTTTTACGACTTGGTGGTCACAGTAGCTTTTACGACTTGGTGGTCGCAGTTGCTTCTATGACTTGGTGGTCGCAGTCGATTCTACGACTTGGTGGTTGGTAGTCGATTCTACGACTTGGTGGTCGGCAGTCGATTCTACGACTCGGTGGTCGGTAGTTGATTTTATGGCTTTGTGGTCGGTAGTCGATGTTACGACTTGGTGGTTGACAGGTTCTCCTACGACTCGGTGGTCGTAGCTTCTACTGGTCGATAGTCGTAGGTCTATCTGGCTGTGATCGATAGTCGTAGCGTTGCCTGGTCGTAGCTTCTAATGGTCGATAGACGTAGCTTTTGCGCATGATCGATAGTCGTAGCGTTGTCTAGTCGTAGCGATCTGTGTAGTGGACGTAGTGCTCTGCCTGTGTGATCGTAAGTCGTAGCGACCTGATTGGTAAAGTCGTAGCCGTAGTGAGCGTTGGTCGTTGCGACTAGTCGTAGCACCTGTTTTATGGTCGTAGCTTCTGCTCATGGTCATAGCATATTACAGTATGGTCGTAGGCTGCTGGAAGGACCTTGTGGACTACGAATACTTCTTTTCTTGTGCATCCGAATACTTGTAAGTCATATAAGACCAGTCTTTATGCTGAGGTTGTTCACTAGAATTACTGGTGTTTTGATCAGAGTTGACCAGGGTATTTGTTGCTTTATGCACATGAGGATATTGCTTGGTTCTAAGATCAGAATCAGTAATTTGGGTGCATACATTTTATTTGTGCAAATTGGTGATCTTTATGTATCGTGCGGTGCTATGTGATGGTTTACTTGTTTGTATTGGTTGCAGGACTTCGGAGCTAGGTCATGGTAAGGCGTAGGAGGACCGGGACTAGGCATAGGGAGGTGTTGAGGTTCAGAACGGTCAGGGAGATGCCGAAGATGATTAGGCTGGTGAGGTGGTTGCAGGCCGGGATGACGAGGTACTGGAGCAGGAGCTACCGAAGATGGATATGATGGGCAACAGCGAGGTGGACCGGGACTAGGCTCAGGGAGGAGTTGAAGTCCAGACGGTCAAGGATGTCGGGTGCCATCATCCACGAGGAAAAGGACGTGGTGCGCCGAGTGACTTGGGTCGTTTGCATGCGAGGATGGTTCGGTGGGATCCGAACGCATGAGAGGCTTGACGACAAGTCATTGGGGCCACATGTAAGTCGCTTTGAGAAGCGTGTGTGTAAAACCCGGTGTTAGGTGGGGTTAACGGGCTATCCCCTGTTTGGACTAATGGTAGGATCCATTAGGTTTAGGGTTCGTTTGTGAGACTATAAAAAGAAGAGGGGAGGTAAGAGTTAGGGTTGAGCAGGTCGACTGAGCCTTGGTGGCTGGGGCATCTCCATCCCATGGGAGTTATGTTAGAGAGTGGGTGTGGCTCTAGGATTAGAACTTGGTCCTCCTAAGGGAAGTGGCTGTTTGAGAGTGAGTGTTGGCTCTAGGGTTAGAGCCTAGTCCACCCGAGGGGAGTGGCTGTGAAACCAGTATCTCAAGTGAGAAATCCAGCAATTTTTAATCTACTCTTTTGTGTATCTTTTTGTTTGAGTTTGCTTTGTTATGAGTTTTTGATATGGTCCTTCCTTTGCGTTCTCCGTTCTGTTCCTCTCTCTTCTTGATCTGGAAGTCTCTCTCTTCTTGATCTGGAGGTATTCTTGGCTTGATCTCATTGATGCTCTGAATCGCAGTGACAGGTGGGAATGTAACCGAAGCCATCTTGGCTCTCTTTGACCCACGAGCGGTCCTGATCAACAACTTCGGTTCTTGAACTCAGTTCATGTGTGCTCTTGATCAAATCGCAAAAAGGTCTCAACTTGGTTAATAAGTTTTCAATTAAAGATTAGAGCAACATCTTGAGGTCTTAATCTTGTTGTGTACAAAGTTTTATAGCCAGTTGATCTTTGATTCAAAAGTTTTGTGGAGTTTGGATTTGGAGGTCCTACGCTCTCTGGTTTCCTGTATTCTTCCGTGAAAGTTATGACCGCTGCCAGTTTTTCGACCATGGTCAAGTTTCCGACCGTAGTGCTTTTCTTTTCGACCGCGTTCACTCTTTCGATCGCACTTATTTCCGACTGCTCGATGGTCGTAGATATTATGATCGTGTGCCCCCACTACCTTACGAGTTGTTTACGATCGCAGTCGGTTACGAATGCTCGATGATTTTCAACCAAATCTGAGGGTCTCGGTCAAGCGTCTCTGGTACTTCTAGTCATTTACGACCACACATGCTTTCTATCGCTCAATGGTCCTAAGTCATGTTGTCGCTCGACTTCTCTGCAACCTCTAGTTGTTTACGACCGCACATGGTTTCGATCGCTCAGTGGTCGTAGATTTCTCAGTCACATTCTGATTTGTTATGACCGTGTACTGGTTTGCGATTGCACGTATTTTCTGTCTGTACTTTGGTCATCGACGGTGGTGTCGACCACACATTGGTCTTCGATCACGTAGTTTGCGATCTCGTCGGTCTTTGATAGTGTGGTTACAACCACGTTGGTTTCGGCCACGTTGGTTTCGACTATGCTGGTTACGACCACGTTGGTTTCGACCAAACTAGTTTCGACCATAGTGGCTTTGACCACGTTGTCTGAATTTCGACTACGTTGCTTTTCTTTTCTGACTGATTGCGTTCAGTTTGGCTGTCTTGTGCTTTCCATCCAGTAGTCGTTAACGACCAGGTTGTGTTTCCACTGAGTGGTCGTAATTCGACCACGTTGCTCTTTGATCTAGTCGTACGGAGGTCTGTGTTCCTCTATTTGCGAGTAGACCTCATATCCTAGTCTTCATAGCTTTGTAGCTATTGGAGAAAAAGGGATATGTGAATATTTAGAGTAAAAATCTCTAGGCACCATTCACTCCCCCTCTGTTACCTGTCCGGTTCTACAACACTCCTATTGTGCCCCACGGCGAAGTGCAATCTCAGCTGCCACTGTCGTTGGAAAAGAAATTGGGGAAGAAGGAAAGAAGGAAATGAAAAGGAAAGGGAAACGGAAAGGTAAAAGAAAAGGGGAGAGGGGTTTTCAAAAATTGTCATGGACATGTGTTCAATTGAAAGATGCGGCAATGCCACGTGTGCAATTGTGATTGCCCAATGAACCATTTAACACACTTTAATGACCTAAATGTGTATTTTGATAATGCCGTGACCCAGATGACAAACCTGAGCAAGTTGGATGACCCGTCATGCATTTTACTCTTTTTTGTACCCTTGCTGTTACAGCCTCCATAGGTGACCTCCATCTTGTAGCACATCCAATCCTCCTGTTGCCCTAGAAACTGCGCTGCTGCCATTAATTTCTAGCCAATTGCTGACTGCAGATCACCGCTAACACCACCTCCCATGGCAACCTACACCACCACCTTGACCTTGATATCCACCACTTTTTCCCACAATAGACTATAATCATCTATATATTGTCGAAGACAAGAAAGCCATGGAGAGTCTTCCCCATCTCCTACCCCAACAACAGTTCCACCAGCATACCATTATTGGGCTTAGGATTTTTCCAAAAACCGTAAGGCAAACTAACGAAACTATTATTCTACCTGGATTATATAATCCTTAGTACATGATATATAGTTCATGTTACTCATTTGCTTACTTGCGCCATAGGCAAGCCTGACCAGATCACACTACTACAGGACAGGTCATCACAGACGGTTCAAAAACGTCATCACAGACGGTTTTGCGAACCGTCAATTTATGGGTCGATGATAATCGAGGTCATCACGAGCGGTTTTCAACCGTGCGTGATAGCTCAAAATCACGACGGGTTTTACTAAAACCGTCGTGATATGGTGATAATCACGAGCGGTTTTAACTAAAAAGCGTCGTGATATCGATAATCGAGCGGTTTTAATTAAAATAAATGCGTGATTATCATGTACCCGACGGTTTTAACTAAAACCGTGCGGGATTATCGAATATCACGAGCGGTTTTGGTTAAAACCGTCGTGGTACATGATAATCGCTGGCGATTTTAATTAAAACCGTGCGATTATCAGATATCACGACGTTTTTAGTTAAAACCGTCGTGATATTCCTTCTACCCTAAATCTATTCCTATTTATTGGCTAGCCTCGGAAATGCTAGCCATGCCCTCTCAAACAAGCGAGATGAACAAGTATATAAGGCATCCATAAACATCCAATACACATCACATTTCATTCACAAACATAAAGTATCCACTTGCAAATGAATCAATTGAATTGAAATAAAATATCCATTACATCGCATTACAATGCAATAAAATTCATGGTGCAGTGGAGCTGTCCTTCCGACTTTATGACTTGAGCCACCAAAAGTACGCCAACTCTTCTCGAATTCGTGAAATATCGGGCTATTCCAATGCGGTTGACGGGATGTACGCACTGTGGATAGGGATATGAATATGCGTATATATGTAACGTGATAAGTATGAAGTAAATATGGAAAGATTGATAAACCTTGGAATTGGTGATCCTCGAGGAATCGAGGAGTAGGTCCATATGGTGGCAAACATAGAATCCACATGTGTTACCCGTGGTGCTTGGTGGCTTTGCAAAAATAGAATGAGCAATAATTCAAGAGGCATTAATCTGAATGCTGCATAGGATTAATTAATGTGTAATAGCGAATACCTTAAAATCTCGAGTATGTCTCGGGCCTTTGGCCCTTGCTTGAGACACCCCATTTCAACGTACATCGCGAGCGCCCCACGTGATTCAAAAAAGTTAACCTTAGTCAATCGGAATGAAAGAAAGAGTACAATATAGGTATGTATGGAGAAAATAAACTTACCTATCGATTACTTGGGCGACAACTGTGAAGTCCATTTTATTCTTACTTAAGGAATCAAGGTAATATACCTTGT
Source organism: Bonia amplexicaulis (assembly GCA_036346245.1). NCBI lineage: Eukaryota > Viridiplantae > Streptophyta > Magnoliopsida > Poales > Poaceae > Bonia > Bonia amplexicaulis. Next base: position 12,963,764 of record CM070766.1, read on the forward strand.
TCCATTTTGGTACAATGACTATTAAAATCCAATGAAAGTTTTGATTGTAGGGCATAAGTATATAATCCTTATTGTGTTGAGCCCGCAGCCCTGATGCAATGTACCTCTCGACGACGGACATATCCTCGTCGATGGTATACTTGGCGACCATGTGTGGGTCCAAGAAACCAACCGATGATGACTGGATGTTCTAGCTTTAGTCCTTGCGTGTCTACATATACACACGAAAGCAACAAATTATATATGGCATTTATCGGTATGACATGAGCGGAGGCGTGATTGTGCACACTTACGGCGTCCAAAGATCGAATGAGTGAGACGTCAAGAGCGCCGGCGTGAAAAGATCGAATAAGTCCTCGAAGGCGACCACGAAGACACCGTCTTGAAAATTGTGATGGAAATGCTCCAACGCGAATTTGACAGTGATACCTGATCTCTGTTCGCCCTCTGGCTTATTGGACTGTTCCATGTACCACTTGTGCAATTGCTGGCAACTAATTGGTAGGTGTTGGAGGCCCTTTTTCTCGAGCAACGGCTCGCCAGCACGCAATTTACGGGCCAATGGCAGGTACGGGCCAATATCATCATTGGTCTTCTGTGCTTTGCCCTTGCTGCCCTTACTGCCTCGGCTGTGGGTCGACTTTACGGTAGTCGACTTTAAAGGTAGCAGCGGGGCAAGTTGCTCTGGCGAGAAGAGCACCTGTGGAGATAGCACCGGTGCAGCTAGCGGTGGTGGAGACAAGTCTTGCAGTGGAGATGGCACCAGTGCCTGTAGATCTGGTCCTGCCACCGGTGAAGAAGCCTCCAGGGAGATGTCGCTTTTAGGCCACTGGATGAATGTTCCAATGGCCTGCCCTAGAGCCACGATCTCGTCGTTGGGCGGCTTCGTGGCGGGACGACCTCAAAATTAACATGCACACCATCCACATGAACTTTTGCGAAGCCTGGCGCTAAAGCTTGACCGTGCACCCTGGCCCCGATACCAGACTGATATGCCTGGCCCCAAGCAGCGTACAAGGGAACGGAGGCATATCTCACTTGGCTCCTACATAACGATACAGAATTAGCTCATCGAATAGGCCTATCAATGGAGCAAGCATTCGAGAGATAATAATTATTACTAGGATGTCGTCCACAGAAAATCTGGCCTCGGTTTGCGTCGGATTGGACGCGCAACTACTCGGATGGTTGTGCGGGCTAGCTAGCATAGGAGCGGGGCGGCTGCTGATTTTCCGTCATTTCCGCACCTCATCTCGATTTTATCGGCGGATCACCCATTATCTCCTCTCTTAGAGTAGCCTTGAGCTCTTCTCGGCCGTGCGTCACGCTCGGCTTTGTTTCTCTTCTGACGCCGATACATTTGAGTCATCTTGGCTCATGTTTCCATGAAACATAAAGCCCAAGGCCTCTCGACGACCGGGTGCTCCTTGTTTCCCGGGCCGTGGAGAGTATATCTTTCTGCCTTGTTCCATGGAATGACCCAGGAAGATTCAACAATCAACGCTTCTCGCAAGAGCACGACATGTCATTTCACTGCAAGTTGTGGAGTAATTACAAGCTACGAGTTCGATCGATATCTTACCAAGCTACCGAGACACTTGCGGTGCGGGGTTTGAAAGGAGACATCCCGATGTCGTTGTAGATGACCTTGCTCTAATCCAATTTCGGCGCGGTCATCCGGGATATTGGCAAATGGTGGGGCGATGTCCGCTAGGGCTGCTGTTCGTCCTCCCTCCTCCATCTGCGGATTTTACCGCATACCCAGTATGCCAAGTGCGTGGGGTGTGTGTTTTTGCTGGAGGGCCTTGTGCGCCGCACTTGTACTTTTGAATTCTTGGTTGTCTTCATCGCCTTGAACTCTTCCCATTGTGGTTCCGTGAATGGGTATTTTTGAAAGGGTGTTTCGTCCTTCTCCACGTAGTCCTTGACAAGCGTGCTCTTGAAGTTCTTCCATGCTTTGCATGCCCCTAGCAAGGCTTGTCGTTGCACGGCGTCTTGGTGTTCTTCGGGATCTCGAGCGATGCCAAAATTTACATCACCGACTCACGTTTAAGTCGCGAGCACGCTCTTCCACGAATCGAATGTGATTTCAATTCGTTGTCGTGCAACTATTCCGATCGTTCTTCTCCATGCGCCATCGCTTTGGGAGGAAAGAGAGGGACCCCGATACATCGACTTGTGTGATGGTAAATCGCCCTCGTGCTTCTTTGATAGCCCTCTTCCTTGGCGTCTTGATTTTGGAGCGGACGCCTCCATGATGATGTTGAAGAATGCGCGGATGACATATTGCGATTCGACAATTTGTGGGTCTATTAGGATAAAAAATTTGCGATATAAGCATAAATATAATTCCTCTATAATTATATAAGCACACCAATGACATCAATCCATATATACAAATCATAATGAAAATGTAATCATATGAACTGAACAAATCATTCAAGATATAGCACATATTCGGCCAACTGACAGAATCAAAAGACACAAGTGATAGTAATTAAAAGACAACAAGTGACAGATAATTTAAAGACAACAAGTGACAAGTAATTAAAAGACAACAAGTGACGATAATTAAAAGACAACAAGTGATGATAATATATTCTTCAAAGCTCACGATTAACAATAGTTGCATGATATGAGCATGAATCAAAAGACAACAAGTGAAGATAATTAGAGCTCAAAGATTAAATCCTCCAATCTCAAGCATAAGATTTTAATCATCATAGAGCAACAACCGATCCCACAAGCAATCTATGTCCTTCAGTACAATAGTGAAGTGAAGTGAAGTGAGCGAGAAGCGGAGATGGGGAATGGATTCAACCGAAGGAGTAGAAGTAGCAGAGGGCACCGAGGAGGTGGACGGCGACGGGGTTCATGGCGGCGACGGGGCCGAGGAGGAGGACGGCGACGGGGTTCGCGGCGGCGGCGGGCCGAGGAGGAGGAGGGCGGCGGCGGCGAAAGGACGGCGGCTACCGGCGGGCCGAGGAGGAGGGCGGCGGCGGCAGCGAAAGGGCGGCGGCGACGGGGTTCGCGGCGGCAACGGGTCGGAGGCACGGCGGTGGCGGCGGGGCGATGGGCTCGATCGGGATGCGCTGAGCGACTAACCCTAGTGGGGGTGCGCGTGGGGTTATATAAGGGCGATATCACGACGGTTATAAACTAATAACCGTGCAGTAATATATATCACGAGCGGTTGTGGTGAGAACCGTGCGTGATATGTCGTTCGACAGTGGGGCCCACGGTCGGTCTCGAAAAATAAAAGAAAGGCTCAACCTCGGCGCTGCGTGGCGGGGTTGAACGCGACCGAGGGAGCGGGGAAGGAGTGGCGACGGTAGCCAACCGCCGCTCGGTTTTATCTCACCCTATAGTGTGATTTTTTCTTTTGAGGGGTTGCGGTTCTCAATTGATAATGAGCGGTTCTCAATTGTTAACCGTCAGTGATATATTATCACGACGGTTATTAATTAGAACCGTCTGTGATAACCCATTGTAGTTACCAACCAGCATTCATCAACATCACCTACCAGCATTCATCAACATCACCTACCAGCATTCATCAACATCACCTACCAGCATTCATACACATTTTCTCAGATAAACATCAATTCACATATACATCACATACATGCATTGTTATATACATAAATGCAAATTCACATATACATCACATACATGAATTGTCATTTTCAACATTCACCTAAATATCACACATTTTGAACAATTGGGTGTATGACTCAATCCACTTGCTTAGTTCCTTTAAACATTAGCCCTTCATGATGATCGGTCGTGCGTAACTAGTTTCATCACGTTGTTCATCATCGACCCTTATGCCATTTCCAAAAGGAGGTAACTCGTCAAATTGATTGTATTCTTCCTCATCCACTACATTCTCTACTCGACAATTCTCCTTTTCCATGAAGAACTACATGTCGTTTCTTATTTGCCGGGTCGGTTACATAGAAAACTTGAACAACTTGATTGGCGAGTACGAATGGTTCGTCTTTGTACCCGACACGTTGGAGGTCCACGGTAGTGACACCGTACTTGTCAACCTTCACCTGTGGCAGATGCACCCAACGACAGCGAAATAAGGGGATCTTGAAAAGCACGTAGTCGAGCTCCCAAATCTCTTCTATGAATCCATAGTACGAGCTTCTCAACCCATCGGTACTGAACGCATCTAGGTACTCCCAATAAGGTAAGTCCCAAAATATTGATCTCTTCTTCTAGGTGTTTTTCTCACGAGCCCTCAATTTGCGTCCCTTTCCGAGGACAACATCTAAATCCTTAACCATATTATAAACCTCTTTTCCTTTAAATGTCTTGGAGCTGAACCGTCTTCCTTCTCTCCGTCAAATTGTTTCTTCATCTTGCGGTATGGGTGAGCCCTCAGGAAGGAACCGAGCGGTGACGCATGTAGACGGTTTTGCGTGAGTGTTTCACCACACACTCTCGGTACCATCTAAGCAGTGAGTACAAGCTTTGGCACCTTCGTACTTTGGCCCGATAGGTTAGCAAGGGCAGGATAATCATTTATGGTGCGAGAACAATAAAGAGCGCAAAGTGAAGTTCTCTCGTTTATACGCATCCCATACTGCACCCTTAGTTCCATAGTACTTTTAGATCTTCCACCAATGGTGCTAGGTACACATCAATATCATTCCTGTGTTGCTTTGGCCCTTGGATAAGTATCGACGACAAAATATACTTTCGCTTCATACACAACCAAGGAGGAAGGTTATAGATGCAGAGAGTCACGGGCCATGTGCTATGTCGGCTGCTCATGCTACCGAAAGGATTCATTCCATCTGTACTCAGTCCGAACCTTATATTCCTTGGTTCTCGCATCAAGTCTCGCAAAACTCCTATCGATGTTTCTCCATTGGGCGGAATCAGCAAGGTGTCTTAGCATTCCATCTTTCTTGCGCTCCTCCAGAGTGCCAACGCAGCAATTTTGCCTCCTTTGGATTTGCAAAAACCTTTTCAAGCGGGAATTATAGGAAAATACCATGCCACCTTACCGGAGGTCCTTTCTTCACCTCTGTTCCCTCTCGTCATCGATTGATTGTTACGTTTGTATCGGGATGCGTTGCACACCGGACATACATGCATGTTTTCATACTCTTTACGGTACAGGATATAGTCGTTCGGACATGCATGTATTCTTTCTACTTCAATTCCCAATGGACAAAGGACCTTATTGGCTTTATCGTGGTTTTAGGCAACTCATTTCCTCAGGAAGCATGTCCGCTAAAAGACCCAAAGTAGCCGTGAAACTTTTGTCGGTACAACTGTTGCTTGCCTTTAATTTCAACAGTTCAAGCACGGCCGACAACCTCGTACTTTGACCGCAACACGTGAACAAAGGTTTCTCCGAGTCCTCCATCAAGCCACGAATTTAACATACTCTCTCATCATAATTCTCTTCTACATCGCAAGCATCGATCAGTTGTCATCGTGCAACCTATCCGTATCCGAACCACAATCGACATCATCCGCGCCATGTCATTCACTTCACCGCGATGTCATCCGCGCATATCATTCACTTCACCGCGATGTCATCCGTGACATATGATCATTCACTTCGCCATGGTGGTCCAACACGTATAACCCTTTTGAAACCCTCCGAATCAAGTGCGCTTCAATTTGCCCTCGGTTCTTAAACATCTTTAAATTCTCGCGATCAACAGCATGGAAGATACATATATTCCACCCCTTATTCAACATATCCTCCTCGGCGGCTCTTGTAAAGTAGACACGCCATTAATATACTCTTCACTCACACGGCTCATGACATACATCCGACTTCGGTCCTCGTTACGTACATACATAACAACTCAAGATTAAAATTAGCTTAACTAATTACTACTACATATATACCGGCCACATGTATTATATTGAGGTTTAATTTGCTAGCTCAAATCATATTATAAACACAATGACTATTATATAACCAACAATTTTACAAATTAACCATCTTCAATAACACTCACCAATTACTTAAATCTAAATTGTAATGCAATTAAAGAAAAATAAATTATCTTACTAACCATATCGATCTAGAGCTAGCCACCAGCAGGAAAGTATGAATTCTTCCCACCAAAATAACTGGCCTCAAATCGCCTAGGCTCGAGTGCGCGGCGGTGGCTCTGATCCGGATCGAAATGAAGACGAGGCGGCCCGGCGCATTAAATGCTTGTGGCATTATCACCGACGGGTTTTTATTGCAAACCGTCTGTGATCATTCACAGACGGTTTTATATTAAAACCCGTCTGTGAAAAGCTGGTTATCGCAGACGGTTCTTAATAAACAACCGTGCGCGATAACCGACTTTTCCTGACGGTTGTTTATTAAAACCGTGCGTGATAACCAACTTTCACGAGACGGTTGTTTATTCAAAACCGTCTGCGACGTTGACAACACAGACGGTTGTTTATTAAAAACCGTCTGCGATAACAAGCTATGATAATGAAAAGTCGAGCGTATCTCTTGTGTTTCGTAACGTATCTCCTTCGTTATCTGAGCGTCTCTTTGGTATCTGAACCGTCTGCATCTTTGAAGGTTATATATGCGCTTGATTCTTCTACATACGTCTCGTGTCCTCTCATCATTCTTACTACCTCTCTTCATCATGCGTCTTGTCTATTTCATTAAAATGTCTACTGTTCAGCTTCTGATAATCTCCTTCCTCTCTTCTCTTCATCGTGAATTGTTCGCCGCAATCTTACACAAGCGGCCGCAATTCACGATCGAGCCGCTTCGTGGTCACGCCTCCTCTCCTTCCCCAATCGTCTTCCATCCGTCACCGCCTCGACCATCCGCCGTCGGCAGAGGCGTCTCGCTCATGCTCAAGACAAGGAAACAGTCATTACCCTCGTTCTACTATACAACGTGCGCAAAGCCGAAGAAGCAGTTGTCGCACTGCATAGGCTGATGGATAGCATTACCGATCAATTAGATCAGGCAGATTCTGAGGAATCATACCATGCTATCCTCTACGAGATAATGACGACGCCGAGCGCTTGCCGGTATTGGAGGAGGAGGTGCCGAGGACAACGTCAATGTTAGCGGCGTTCGAGAACTCGTGGCCCTCCTCCAACTCCCAAAGGCGAAGAAGCGTCTGAAGCCCGTAAGATTAGAATCGAAATGCTTTATCTGCGACATTTGTAATAAATCTCCTCCACTTGATATTAATAAAATTGTCTTTTATTTCGATCCCCGTGTCTTTACAAATTTGAATTATGATGACGGTTTTTATTACAAACCGCTGCATGCTAATTCAGATTATCCTGACGGTTTGTAATAAAAACCGTCAGGATACTAAGTATCACTGAGACGGTTCATAAGTAACAACCGTCGTGATAGTTCCCCGCCCATCGAGATATCTCAAAGGGATTATTACCCTTATAGAGTAAGCAACACCGAGTGAACCACACGGCTATCGCGATCTCTCCCCCCGCTCCCTCGGCGCTGCTCGAGCCCCGCTCACGCGGCACCGAGGTCGAGCTATTTCTATTAAATCCGTCACGACATGTGGGTCCCACCTACAAAGTTCAAAAAAGACATTTCAGTTCTTGGTGAGCGGTAGATCGACATGCCGACTTCTCGGTGGCGACTATCCATCGCCTCTTCCCACTTCTTTTCTTGTGGGAGAATTGAGTGGGATTCTCCCACAAGAAAAGAAGTGGGAAGAGGCGGATGGATAGTCGCCACCGGAGAAGTCTGCATGTCGATCTCGGCTCACCAAGAATCTGAAAATATCTTTTGAACTTTGTAATAAAATTGCCTTGAATTTTGCAAAAAGAAGGATTGTCTGAGTGGACATCACATCTCGACGATGAGTCGGCATCGTCGAGGAACATGCAAATACAGAGGCAAGCACAAAAACTCAACAACACATTCAGATCGATCTATTACAGGATGACAAGCTAACAAACCCTTCGTGGCACGACGGTCCACACTAAACAAGACACACTTACGACACTTACGGCAAGAGTGTGTTCTTTAGTATGAACCGGACGTGTCGCGATGGAGGTGCTAGCTCACGGCGGGGGAGATATGCGCATAAGCTAGCTAGTGGATGAACTCACGCGTGACTAGTACCGTGGAAAGGTTGATGGGGAGTTATTAATAAGGGCCCGGCCGTGGAGGAGGCGGTGCCACCATTCGATGTGGAGAGAATAGACGGGTGAGATCGAAATCACGTATACGCCAATTATTGGTGACATGTGACTATTACACACCAATTATCAGTGAGATGGGATTATCACAGACGGGTTTTTACTAAAAACCGTCTGTGAATTATCTTATCACAGACGGTGTTTAGTAACAAACCGTCGTGATAATTTGGGATTATCACGAGCGGTTCTTAATACGGACCGTCAGTGATATTAAATATCACAGACGGTTCATAGGTATGAACCGTCTGTGATACTTTTTTCGCCGACGCCACCAACACAGGCGGTGTTCAAATTAAAACCGTCTATATTACTATCTGTCGCAGACGGTTTTATAAAACCGTCTGTGATTTGCCGTCTAGTATTAGCCTTTCTGTAGTAGTGTCATCCATTTTTGCATCACCCAATCCCTAAAAAGTATTGGAGGTAACCTCATGCTTGCTACCATATACTTGAGTAAGTAGGTTGATTGGTACATTACCCAAGTATTACCGTGAAAAAATTAGCTAGCTCACTACCACATGAGATTATCAATTCAGCAGAATACCACTTGTAAGGTTTGCTTTACTTTAATAGGGAGATATTTAGTGCAGAAACACAATTTGGTGCATAAGACACTACTACAGAAAAACTCATCACAGATGGTTTGGAAACATCACCACAGATGTTTTCTTGACTATCTATGCTTATGGGTCAGTAATACCCTAAGGGCATTATAGACGATTTTTGAATCGTCCGTGATAACCCTTATCACAGAACAATCTATGATAACAGTTATCATAAATAGTTCTTACTATGAAGGAGAGACTGGCGGTGGCAGTGTCACCGCGTTATGTCACGATGGTTGCACTACATAAGAAACTCTTATGACAAGAGTGTCTTATGCAGTGAACCGTGGCATCACAATTGGAGGCGGAGGAACTCGGGGTGGTTGACGGAATCATTAGGGGAGGCAGGCTTCAATAGGTTTGGGGGAGCTAGCTAGGCGGTGCTTTGATTTGGAGTATTTGGGGGAGATGTGTGGCCAGCATATATAAGGGCATATGGGTTATGTAACCGATCAGTAGAGACGTCGTGACACCACTTCGGTTTGAATGTTTGAATAAAGCGGAGACGAAATGTCAAAGACGGTTTTTAATACAAACCGTCTGTGAAGAGATAATATCACAAACGGTTCTTGTTAATAACCATCTGTGAAATATCGCAAACGGTTATTAATAAGAACCGTATGTGATACTATCTCTTCACATATGGTTTTTAGCGCTGCTAGTAACACAGACGGTCGCTAAACCAAAACCGTTTGTGATTGTATTTAATACTGACGGTTTTGATCAACCATCTGTGATATGGCATCCAGTGTTGGCCCTTTTTGTAGTAATGAGAACTTTTGGTGTGTGTATTCAAATCGAAATGAAAAATATTAAAAAAAAGTTGTAGATGTACCTATGAAATTACTCTATTTATATACAAAATGTCAAGTTAAAATTCATTCTGCGCTGAGAGTAATAAAAATGATAAAATTCTGACAAATGGTAAATTAAAAAAGGGGAAAAAGACATAGTAAGAGTTTGATGTTGAAATTTTAAAGGGAGATACACTATAGTCTGCGTCTAGAAATTGTAAGAATGTTCTTTGCTAATTTGATGCCTAAACCAAAGTTTTCTATCCTTGTACAGTAGATGTGTGTTGTTTTTCGAACATTCCATCAACCTACTAGCCATGTTTGCACTTGTCACTTTTTCTTTGTTTATGTGAAATGAACATCTTGAGCTTGTTCTTTTCAGCTGTGGTTTATACTTTGTAGCTTTTAAATTCTAGCTATTTGTGAGAAAGTACGGATAGAGAAAGAGAGACAATTGCATACGATTTTATCCAATATAGCTGAAGTCGGTATAGTGTCTACTACAATCAACTTATAGATCCCACCTTGAGAAGACACTCCGTTTGAAAGGTAATTCCTACAGATAAGCCAGAAGCCGAAAAAACGAAGCTTTTATAGTACCGAGAATGCTTCTAGTCGAAAAGGCACAGGTAAGAATGGCAATTATTCTCGGTTATCCACGTGTCCTATAGATAAATACTCTAATAGAGTAGATATAGGTTCTTTCTTTATCCAGGGCATAGAAATGGACCAATCACCTACTGAGAGACCATGTGGAGGTCATCCCGTTGTGTATGATGAGTAATTGACATCGTTTACAAAAAGTCGAGTTTGAGTCGGTTGGTTCGGACCTAGACGTTGCGTGGTGTAACGGACTCGGTCGAACTTGGTCGAACCTAGTCGTATGGGTTTAGGTTGCATATTCTGATGACTCGACAGGTTTGATCTCTATTTACGCTTTCATGTATCGAGCGGTGCTATTTGACGTGTTTCTTGTCTGTGTGACTGCAGGACGTCGAGGCGAAGTCGTGGCGAGACACGGTGGACCGGACTAGGCGCAGGTGGCGCTGAGGTCAGAACGGTCGGGATGTGTCGAAGACGACGTGGACTCGAGGTGGTTGCGGCGGCGAGGCAAGGGCGCGGAAGTTTCCGGAAGGTGCGAGAGGCGAAACGGGAATTTCGCAAGGCCGCACAAGCGGAGGCAGCTCCGTTAGGGTTAGGCGGCGTACGGGTTGGAGACCCGTTAGCCAAGGGCTATAAATAGGTGTTGGGGGCTACATACCCCCTTGAGGATCACAAGTGTTTTTAGTGCTCATTCATCACTTGGTGTGTGTTCCTCCCAAGAAGCATGTGAGGCTCTTGGTGTTTTGAGGATTGAGAGGGAGGTGATGGCTTAAGTTCTTGTTTCACGTATGGGGCTGTGTATATGTTCTGTGAATGAAAGATGAATGCAAGAAAACTGATGTAATCTTTCTTCTCTCAGCTCTTATCTATCAGAAGCTTGGTTTACTGATTTGAGTTGATTTCTTTTCTTTCTATGTGATGCTTTCCTGTGTCTGTTTGAGCTCTCTTTTAGCTATCATGTGATTCTATAGTTTCTGAGTTGATTTCTTGGTCTCAGTTCTTGTTTTGCTCTCTACGGAATTCAGGCTAAAACTCACCTAGTCAATCCACTTCAAAGAACAAAGGCTAGAGTCAAGACCCTTTTGGTTCTCCCTAAACCTACGATTCTTTTCCTGCGTGCGGTGATATTCTAGGGTTACTATTTGTGTAAGCAGAGGAAGGTTGATTATCTTGATTTCTTGGCTAGAAATTGCTATCAACTTGTTCTTTCTTTATCGAGACTTTTCTCGCTAAGACTAAAAGATTCTTGTTCACAAGTTTTGAAGAACTCAAGCAATTGGAATATATCTTCTCTGCTATGTTCTTTTCAAGAAGATCACGTTTTCATTTCAAAGTTTCAATAGTGGTTCTGTTTTGTCCCTTTTTCCTGCCGAACACTCTGTTAATTTGTTTCTTCACTACATGAGGACGGTTGGCTATTTATTTTGAAGTCTGCCCAATTGATCGAAAAGAGCAAAGAAGCCACTTGATTTCTCTATTACTTGGTTGTTTTCGAGTATTCTTGTGCCAACCGATTTTTGATCACCGCTTTTGGTTCTTTTTGATCCGCTCGACCGCTGTTCCTTCTCGACCTTGTTTTCCTTTTTACGGGCTGTGGTTTTCCCTTTTCTTTGGGAGCACTTTCTTTTCGGTCTGCAGACAAGTTACGCCTCTGTACTTGCGCTTTTGGTTCTAAGCTCGTTCTAATCTACGTTACCGCTAGTGAATTTTTCCTCTCGGTGTGCTTGGTCTTCAAGCGTTAGTGGCTTTTCTTTTATTCTTTCACCGATCTTGATCATTTTGCATGTAGATCAAACGGTATTATTTTCAATTGAAATTTTACTTGATCACACTCGATTTATGCTGAATTTTTAGTATAGCATGCGTCCAGTTTTTAGCAGAATTAATTTTCCAAATTCTCGGGGGCGATTCAAAAGAGAGCGACATTCACCCCCCTCTGTCGCCATTTCGATCCTACAATTGGTATCAGAGCCGGCTAGCTCTTCTTCATAGATCTTAACCGGTCTCAATGAGCCATGGCAACAGATAAGTATTCCACCAAGCCGCCCATCTTTGATGGCTGGATTACCCTTCGGAAGAGCCGAATGGAAACATACATCCGTGCTCGGGGTATGCCATCCGCGGAAGGTGAAAATCCAATTTGTTGTTCCCGCCGATGAGAACATCAATGCCGGAATATGGTCGATGTTGAGGCAAATGCAAAGGTAAGAAACATCATCATTCGTGGATTGAGCGAGCGTTTAATTTGATCGCATCTCTCACCGTCGTCCGCTCACGACATCCGGGTGACCTCGATGCATACCATGAGGGCACCACCCAGATCAAGACGATTCGACAGGACCAGTTCAAGCGCGAATATAGCAAATTCGAGATGCTTGCTGGCGAGTCCCTTGACGAGTGCTTTTCTCGCTTTCACAAGATTTTGAGCAACCTCCGAGCCGTCGGTCTCACATACTCCGACTCGGATAACGCCGACAAATGCTTTCTGCACTCGATCTTGGGTTTGGGAGATGAAGGTGACTACCATCAAGGATACCACGGACCTCTCGACCACGACTCTTGATGCGCTTTACTCGCGCCTCAAGACTCACGAGATTGACATAGTCTCGTCGGTCAAGTCACAATCGATGGCATTAGTCACCGATCCCGCTCGATCTTCTTCGCTGAGCCGATATATGGATTCTCCCTTGCTGCTCTCTGTGACATAACTGATGATCAGTTAGAGCAGCTTACGGACGAACAGCTAGCCCTCCTAGCGCGTAAATTTTCTCATGCCTACAAGAGGAGGAGGGATGGTAAAAGAGGAGGACCCGTGATTTGTTTCGAGTGTGGTGGCCCCAACCACATCCGAGCAAACTGTCCCAAGCTTGAAAGGGTAAAGGTGACTTCATGGTTCGGCAAGAACGACTACACCGACAAGAACCGCAACTCAAGCCCTCAAAGACCGGTCCAAGGCAAGAGGAAGTTCCGCAACTTTGGGAAGGCGAAGAAGCTCTTCCACCGCGTCCTCACCGCTTTCGACGACCTCGACCTCAGCGAGGTGGAGGGATGGAGCGACGACGACAGGACGGGTGATCAAGAACCCAAAGGCGATGGCGACTTCTCCGGCATGTGCTTCATGGCCCTTGAAGGCGAACTGAGCGACAGCGAGCTGTACTCTGACTCCGACGAGGTATTTCCTTCCTACGACCAACTTAATGAAGCTTTTCTTAAACTAGGAGGATTTCATGCTAGAGCTAAAACTAGGTGTAGCGAGTTGGAGAAGGAAGTAGATAGATTATCTCTAGAGATTATTGCTCTTACATCTACTCCCACAAATGATGATTGTGATACTTGCTGTGCTATCTTGGGTGACATGGAGAAACTAAGGATCTCGTATGATAGTGTGTCCTCCGAGCTTGATATTGTTAAGGTGGAGAATGTTAGTCTGCTTGCTGAATTAGAATTGAGTAGGATGGCTGTTACCCTACTTACTACTGATGAGACTATTTCTCCCACCTCATGTGAGGATAAGGACACCGCTAGAGGACCTTATGTCATGCTACTTGATCTGCCCGAATCTTGTGGAACTTGCAATAATCTGAAGATGAACCTAAAACGGGCAGATCATAAAATTGCTGAGTTACAAGCTTTTCTACTTGAGCCTATTGCTTCATGTGTAAATTGCCCTAAGTTAACTGCTGAACTTGAATCTGTCTCAAAACAGTTTCAAGAAATGATTGACTATAATAAGAAAATGGCTCAGTATGCTTCTAAGGACCCTGTTAGCTCACCATGCAAAAATTGTGATAAACTAAAATCTAACTTGATTGCTTTGGATGAAAAATGTGTGAAGCTAACTAAGGACCTTCTAGAAAAATCACATCCTTCTTGTGCTTTACGTCAGGTCAAGTGTTGGAAAAGGATAAGGACATGGTAGAGACGTTTAGGAAGAGTTACGAGAACCAAATGGCTAGGATTAGGGCTGCCCCCTGTGTGTCCTGCGAAGCCCTCAAGGTTGCGGTGGCCGTGCATAAGGAGAAATATGCACGTGCTATTCGCTCTTCTGCTATTGGTTCTTCTCCTTCTTCTCCTCCTGCTGTCTCTCCTTCTTCTCCTTGCTCCTCTTGCACCTCTCTCTTTCGGGAGTGTCAGTACCTTATGAACACTCTCGAGAAATTTGTAGGAGGCAAGAAGAATCTCAATCTTATCCTAGACCAATCAAAGATTTGCAAGTTCAAACAGGGTCTAGGATATGATCTCCGTGAGGATGTGAGGAAACATCCACCTGTCGTGCTCAGACCCGTAGCCGCAGGTGTGATTGAGGTCAAGCCCAAGAACAAGAAAGTTCAATTTAAATTAGCGGGCTTTGTCCAAGGGATTTACGACAGAAGGTGATTTCACTGCAGCTCGACCCCTCGTAAGGCGGTATCATTGCACCTTCCGCGGAAGGATGGACATTTATTTGACCATTGCTTCAAGCGCCAAGATCGCGCCAGAGACCGTGTTGCGGTTGTTAGGCGTATTCGTGGTCAGCCCGGACCTTGAGTGCACCTAAGACCAACACGAGGTCTAGGCTTACTCTTGTTGGTAGCTTTGGGCAACATCGAGGACTTGGTTCTTCCGAGTTTTACATTTTCGTCCTCATGCTCCCTCGGTCGTGACTTCCGCCGTCCTGAGGGTAGATCTCGTTTCCATCGAGATAGCTACCCGCGGCGTGATCGATGTCCGCCGGGTGCTCGACTCGCTCTCCGTAGCGGTCGGACCCGCAATGCCTTCAGTCCGCACATAGACCTTCCGCTTCTTTGAGCGACGGAGGCGAGGGTAGTTAGAGGTCGGTCGTGTGTGACTACTTCTTACGCTCGACGTGTGACTCAAGATTGGGTGCCAAAATCTATGTTGATTTATCCCGATCGAGACTTTGCTCTTATTGACTCGGGTTCACGGGCGTGGGAAGGAAAGGTTTGGCTTGTAGACTCCGGGTGTTCACGACACATGACCGGAGATTCCCATTGGTTTTCTTCGCTTGCCCGTGCTCCAGGTGATGAGACTATCACCTTTGGAGACTCTTCGTCTGGACGCATCATCGCCAAAGGTACTGTGCGCGTTAATGACTCATTTGTTTTAAAAGATGTTGCCTTGGTGAGTAAACTGCATTACAATTTGCTTTCGGTTTCTCACCACCGATGACGGTTTCGAGGTAAGTTTTAAGAAAACGCCGCAAAATTGTTGATTCTTCTGTAGTCCGGTTTGCGGGATTTCTCGTTATGGGAGGATCTTTCGTGCTGATTTTATTGAGTCTTCGGTGATCCTCTCGGTGTTTGGTTGCTTCGAGTCCCGCGACCTTTCCTTCTGGCATAAGAGACTTGGTCATATTGGATTTGACCATTTGACTCGAGTTAGCGGCCACGATCTCATTCGTGGTCTGCCGAAACTCAAGATGGTCAAAGATCTTGTTTGCGCTCCATGCCAGCACGGCAAGATGGTTGCCGCTTCTCATCCTCCGGTCACAGTTACTATGACCGATGCACCGGACAGTTGCTCCATATGGATACAGTTGGACCAGCTCGAGTCTTGATCGGCAGGAGGAAGTGGTATGTTCTTGTCGTAGTCGATGACTTCTCGAGGTATTCTTGGGTGTTTTCTTGGCCTCGAAGGATGAGACGTTTACACATTTCGAGGTCTTTTCAAGAGGCTTTCTGTTGAGCTTCCGTGTGCCTTACGAGCAATCCGCAGTGACAATGGCACGGAGTTCAAGAATTCCTACTTCGAGAGGTTCTGTGTTGAGACAGGTGTAGAGCACCAGTTCTCTTCTCCGCACGTCCCCCAGCAGAATGGCGTCGTGGAGAGGAAGAACTGTACCTTGGTCGAGATGGCCAGGACGATGCTCGATGAATACTCTACACCGCGGAAGTTTTGGGCTGAGGCTATAGCTACCGCGTGCCATGTCTCAAATCGAGTTTTCTCGGGGCACACTTGCACCGCACTCTTATGAGTCGAGATATGGGTGAAAGCCAGCGTCTCTCATTTTCGTGTGTTTGGTTGCAAGTGCTTTATCTTGAAGTCCGGGAACCTAGATAAGTTCGAGTCACGTTCTTGTGATGGGATCTTTCTAGGCTACTCGACTTCTTGGCGGGCTTATAGGGTGCAGGCTGCGAGTCTAGTAAAATGGCAGAAACCTGTGAGGTGACCTTCGACGAGGCCAGTCCGGGGACTAGGCCCGATATCTCAGGTTCTTTAGAGCAGCCCGAGACCATCTTCGTGGATGATGAGGAGGATGGAGACGAGGGTTGTCTACCTGATCCAGTCCCTCATCCACCCCTTGAGGTGCCTTCTTCCACCGCACCTCGAGGTGATCAGCCCATGCCTTCGCTTCCTCTGGAGCTAGTGGCTCTGCTCCTACCCGTCAGTTCACCGTAGAGACCACTTCTTCTTCTCATCCTGGACCTCCTAGACATATACAAAATCTCATCCTTCGAGAGCAGATTATTGGAGATCTCTCGAGCGAGTCACTCGTTCGAAATCTGGTACATCACTTTTCTGTCTCCATTCTGCCTTTGTTGCCTCCTTCGAGCCCAAATACGTTTGTCATCCTTTATCTGACGAGTCTTGGATCAATGCAATGCATGAGGAGCTGGAAAGTTTCAAAAGAAACAAGGTCTGGACGCTTGTTGAGCTCCCTCGAGATCACAATATCATTGGAACCAAATGGGTGTTCAAGAACAAGCAAAGTGAGGATGGGGTAGTCATTGAAACAAGGCTAGGCGGTTGTCTGTGGGTACTCCTGTGTTGAGGGTCTAGATTTCGAGGAGACCTTTGCCCCTGTAGCTAGACTTGAGGCCATTAGAATCCTGCTTGCCTTCGCAGCTTCTAAGGGTTTCAAGCTTTACCAGATGGACGTCAAGAGTGCCTTCCTCAATGGCCTTATTGAGGAAGAAGTCTATGTGAGACGACCTCACGGTTTCGAAAACCCCAAATACCCAAACCATGTCTCTGTGTTTTCCAAAGCTTTGTATGGACTTAGCAGCCCTCGGGGCCTGGTATGAGACTTAAGTCCTATCTGTTGAGTCATGGTTTCGAAATGGGTAAAGTCGACAAGACCTTGTTCATCCGCCGGCTAGGCACTGACTTTCTGCTCGTCCAGATTTATGTGGATGACATCATCTTTGGCGGCTCCTCGCATGCTCTCGTTTCCCAGTTTTCCGATGTCATGAGCTCGAAATTTGAGATGAGCATGATGGGCGAGTTGAGTTTCTTCCTTGGCTTCCAAATTAAGCAGACTCGGGAGGGTACCTTCTTGCATCAAGGCAAGTACACTCGAGACCTCCAAGCGCTTCGATATGAGTGATGGGAAGCGGTGTCCACCCTATGGCTACATCAATTCCACTCGACCCGGATGAAGGCGGCGAGCCATCGATCGAAGGAGTATCAAAGCATGATCGGCCCTCTTGTACCTCAACGCCTCGAGACCGGACATACACTTCTCCGTGTGTCTTTGTGCTCGGTTTCAGGCTTCACCTCGCGTATCTCACCGCCAGGCGGTGAAGCGCATCCTTCGGTACCTTCGAGCTACCATTGACTATGGTATCTGGTACTCTTCCTCATCCTGTCTTTCCCTGAGAGCCTACTCGGATGCGGACTTTCTTGGTCAGAGGATAGAGCAGGAAGAGCACTTCGGCACCGCCAATTCATTGGCACTTCTCGTTCTCGGTCCTCGAGGAAGCGATCCGGTGTTGCGGTCCACCGCAGAGGCCGAGTACGTTCTCGCGGCCGATTCGTAGCCAAGTGCTTTGGATGGTCTCGACTCTGCGGGACTTTGGGTTAGCTATTGACCGTGTTCCGCTTTTCTGCGATAACACGTCTGCGATTAGCATTGCTAAGAACCCAGTGCAACATTCTCGGACCGAGCACATTGATATCAGATATCACTTCCTTCGAGATCATGTGGAGAAGGGTGACATTGTGCTCCAGTTTGTGGAGAGTGACCACCAGTTGGCTGATATCTTCACCAAGCCATTGGATAGCTCTAGGTTTTCAGCTCTGCGGGGAGAGCTTGGGGTGGTCTGTCCTTATGGACTGTTGTGAGGGGGAGCTTTGGGTTTTACTGCTTTATCATATTAATTATGCTTCTGTATCCTTACTGTTGCATCGCATTTTCGGGTGCATTGGGTTTAGTCCTTCTAACATAGGTTAGAGTGTGTCTCTTGCTGAGTGCTTAGACTTCTTGCTCTTATCTTGTGCTTCGGGATATTGTTTCTTATCTCACTAGGTTGAGCTCACTCACTTCTTTTAGGTTCTAGCGAGGGTTGGGCCACCTTCGGGTAGACAGGGTACGTGTTTGCTCTCTAGTGTGTGTTTTACGATCGGCTATTAGTCACAGAGTCATATGGGGTAGATGAGAGTCGATCGAGCCATTAGTATTCTCTATCTTATCTATGCTTTAAGGGACCACTGTTTTTCGCTTTCTTTGCCGACTTCTCATTTATATTGCTTTGGTTCAAGGGGAGTTCATTTGGGAGCTTCTGAAGCTTAAATTTGACATAACTCAACGTGAACTAAAAGTTGCATCCCATGTTGAGGGGGAGCTGGATTTTCTGCATATCATTTTGCATTGTAAGATAACTACATTGATCCTTGATTATTATCCGGATATGACGTGCTTACGATGCTTTACATCTTGCCATAATTTATGACTTATTTGCTAGATTTATCATGACTCCATATGTGTAGACTAGCTTTTGCCATGATGAGTTAATTAAAACTTGCTCTATTTGAACTAAAAACTTGTCATGATTAGCAATTAAGATTAGTCTTTCTTGAGCTATCCTTTTATGATCCATGCCATGTCAAGTAGGCTGAGTAGAATGTTGAATCTCTTTTGAGCCGTAAATTGAACTGTTCTAGCCTCTTGATGATGCATAGGTTAGCACAATCATTTCAAAAGCAAAAAGATCTCTTTTGTGCGAAAAAACTGATCTCACCAATTCTTTCTCATGAGACGGCTTGCCATTGCATTAGGCATGAACTCAGGGGGAGTTTTGGATGACCAAGATCATTTCCTTAAGCTTCTCGCTTGGAATGATCGCATAAGACTTGAGATCTAGCACATGATAAAAATATGGGTTGAAAACGACCATGAATTTCAAAAGAAAAATGTCATTTGTGCTCATTTTGCTTAAGCTATTAAAAGAATCAATTAGACTCAATCTTAGATTCTTGACTCCGCTTAGCTTGTTTGACATGGCTTGTATCATCATTGGATATCTCTAGCTAGACTTTACTTGTTGATGACTTGACATGATCACAAAATGCACTAAATTTCAGATTGTCATCTATTTGCTTCTAGCTGTTTTATACATATCCTGCCATGATCTAGATAGCCTTTCATTAAATTATGGCTTGGTGTAATACATTATGGTCATTTTGGATAATCTTCATGGCTCTAAATGCTTAGAATAAAACAAACTTCAGCCATTTCATCCAAATCATGACATATTCTCTCCTTTGCATTCTTGATGTGTTTATTGCCAAAAGGGGGAGAATAGATTGGAGAAAAAGTCTTGTTGGGATCTTTCTAGAGCTTGCTTTGGAGAATAATTTGCTCTTTCTTTCTTGCTCTAGTGTTCCTTCTGTCGACATGGTCATGAGTTTCATTTCTTTCTTTGGACCATGTTGGACTCTTCAAACTCAACTTCATGCTTTTTCTGGGTTTGTCAATATACTCATCAAGGGGGAGATTGAGAGACCATGTGGAGGTCATCCCGTTGTGTATGATTAGTAATTGACATCGTTTACAAAAAGTCGAGTTTGAGTCGGCTGGTTCGGACCTAGACGTTGCGTGGTGTAACGGACTCGGTCGAACTTGGTCGAACCTAGTCGTATGGGTTTAGGTTGCATATTCTGATGACTCGGCTGTGTTTGATCTCTATTTACGCTTTCATGTATCGGCGGTGCTATTTGGCGTGTTTCTTGTCCGTGTGATTGCGGGGACGTCGAGGCGAAGTCGTGGCGAGACACGGTGGACCGGACTAGGCGCAGGTGACGCTGAGGTCAGAACGGTCGGGATGTGTCAAGACGCGTGGACTCGAGGTGGTTGCGAGGCGTGCGAGGCAAGGAGCGGAAGTTTCCCGGAAGGTGCAGGAGGGGCGAAACGGGAATTTCGCAAGGCTGCACAAGCGGGAGACGGCTCCGTTAGGGTTAGCTGGCGTAACGGGTTGGAGACCCGTTAGCCAAGGGCTATAAATAGGTGTTGGGGGCTGCATACCCCCTTGAGGATCACAAGTGTTTTTAGTGCTCATTCATCACTTGGTGTGTGTTCCTCCCAAGAAGCATGTGAGGCTCTTGGTGTTTTGAGGATTGAGAGGGAGGTGATGGCTTGAGTTCATGTTTCACGTATGGGGCTGTGTATATGTTCTGTGAATGAAAGATGAATGCAAGAAAAGCGATGTAATCTTTCTTCTCTCGACTCTTATCTATCGAAGCTTGGTTTCTTGATTTGAGTTGATTTCTTTTCTTTCTATGTGATGTTTTCCTGTGTCTGTTTGAGCTCTCTTTTAGCTATCATGTGATTCTATAGTTTCTGAGTTGATTTCTTGGTCTCAGTTCTTGTTTTGCTCTCTACGGAATTCAGGCTAAAACTCACCTAGTCAATCCACTTCAAAGAACAAAGGCTAGAGTTAGAAGACCCCTTTTTGGTTCTCCCTAAACCTACGATTCTTTTCCTCTGTCTGGTGATATTCTAGGGTTACTATTTGTGTAAACAGAGGAAGGTTGATTATCTTGATTTCTTGGCTAGAAATTGCTATCAACTTGTTCTTTCTTTATCTGAGACTTTTTCTGGCTAAGACTAAAAGATTCTTGTTCACAAGTTTTGAAGAACTCAAGCAATTGGAATATATCTTCTCTGCTATGTTCTTTTCAGCGGTATCACGTTTCAGTTCAAAGTTTCAATAGTGGTTCTTGTTTTGTCCCTTTTCCTACGAACGACTCTGTTAATTTGTTTCTTCACTACATGAGGACAGTTGGCTATTTATTTTGAAGTCCTGCCCAATTGATCGAAAAGAGCAGCAAGCCACTTGATTTCTCTGTTACTTCGGTTGTTTTCGAGTATTTACTGTGCCAACTGATTTTTGATCAGCTGCTTTCGGTTCTTTTTCAGTCTGCCTGACTGCTGTTCCTTCTCAGCCTTGTTTTTCCTTTTTTCTGGGCTCTGTTGGGTTTCCCTTTTCTTTGGGGAGCACTTTCTTTTTCGGTCTGCAGACAAGTTCTGCCTCTGTACTTGCAGTCTTTGGTTCTAAGCTCAGTTCTAATCTCTGTTCGGCTGCTAGTGAATTTTTCGTCTCGGCTGTGCTTCAGTCTTCAAGCGTTAGTGGCTTTTCTTTTTATTCTTTCACTGATCTTCGATCATTTTGCATGTAGATCAAACGGTATTATTTTCAGCTGAAATTTTTACTGATCACACTCTGATTTATGCTGAATTTTTTAGTATAGCATGCGTTCCAGTTTTTAGCAGAATTAATTTTCCGAATTCTCGGGGGCGATTCAAAAGAGAGCGACATTCACCCCCCTCTGTCGCCATTTCGATCCTACACCTACCCATCGGGCAAACGGGCACAACATAGGTGAACTCTAACTGTGCTTGCTTTGCCCATTTACCGGCCCTAAGCTACTGATAGGTGGGCTTAAGCTGTGAGACCTAGACCTCCAGTTGTGGCCAATGGGCCAGTTTTCTAGCTGTTTTTTGGCAGTTAGGGTGTAAAATTCTAAAAAATAGTAAAAATTAAAAAAAATATCGAATTTTTTCTATAAATAGGGAGGCATCCGACCTCCATTCTTCACACCTCAAACCTAACTCTCATATCTCTGTTTAGCTGTGAAAAATCCAGTAGTATTTGCTCAAATTTGGCAAAATTAGTGAGAAATTCGTGCGAAATTCAGAAATTTCAAAAATCTTCAAAGAATTTGAAGAGAGCTGCAAAAGAGGTAATAGTGTTGTCTTATTTTAATTTTTTTGCTATTATTTGTTAATTCAATAATAAGTTAATTATGCTTTACTATTTCATTTTGCAGTTAATTCAATGGAGAACTGCGATTTTCAACTCTCTGAATTCGGTTTCTCGGCGGAGGATATGCAATCCTTTCAAGAAGGATATCCATCCGTGGAAGGTCCACATCCACAACAAACTGGAGAGACAGGAGAAGCGACAGCCCCGGCGACGTAGGGTCTAATCGTTCCATCTTCTGCTGGCTCAACAAGTGCATCCATAACCCATAGCACGGGCGCAAAAAGAACAAGAGTTACTACATTCGGAGTCTGGGACGATTTGGACAAGAAGTTCAAGACCCACGATGATGGAAATTTGGTGAGGTATGCTGTTTGTAAAATTTGTGGTAATAAATTATTTGCAAAATCTTTAGGTAGGACAGGTCACATGCAACGGCATGCTACAGGCTGCAAAAAAAGGCAAGGAATACAAATGCACCAAGCGCAGCTGCAATATAACCTGACGGCTCGGTACATACTTGGGAGTATAACCCAGAGGTAGCACGAGAATCTTTTTATAGATTAATTGCTTCTCAAGATATACTTTTACATTTTGGTGAGTCTGATGCTTTTCAAAAATATATTAGGACTGCTCATAACCCTTGATTTAGTGTTGAATCTAGGCAAACCACAACTAGAGATTTAATTAAATATTATAACAAGTATCGTGAAAAATTGAAAGAAATGTTTCATACATGTACATTCTCTATTGCTTTGACATCAGACATATGTAGTGGTAGGGTTAGGGAGGATTATATTAGTGTTGTTGCTCATTATGTTAATGATGATTGGGTAATGAAAAAAATAATTATAGGATTTAAATTAATTAATGTTTCATATACTGCTGAAAATATTGCAGAATGCATTATTAAAGTTGTAAAATATTTTGGCCTCATGAATAAGATTTTTTCTATAACTTTAGATAATGCAGTTGCAAATACTAAGGTTATGGAAATTCTTACTCTTTTGTTTAATACTTATGCATAATCTTTCTTACTACATCAACGTTGTGCTTGTTATATTATTAATCTTATTGTTAAATCTAGTTTAAAAAGATTAAATGCTTGTATTGATTTTTTTAGGGATGCAATTTCATATATTAATTGTTCTAAGTAACAAATAGCCGCATATAAGAGCTTTTGTGTAGCAATGAACATATTTGCCATGAAAACTAAGTTTTAAAATATTAGAGGAAAATTCCTATTTTATATGCATTCACCTTTATTTTGGATCATAGGGCCAAACTCTAAGGATTTATAAATGTATTATAACTTTTAAGTGATACTATCGGTTTAGATTATAGTACATACTATAGAGTTGTTAAGGATAAATTATATGAGGTATACGGGAAATACAAAAATAAGTTTAGGTTCGTGCATTTGGAAAGACCCCTAGTAGCCCCTAGCACCTCTAGGGGGGCTATACAATGGGGCAAGACTTTTTGTTCTTCCTCTAGAGATTCTCGTGCAGGTACACATCAGTCCGGAGAAAGAAGGCGATAAAACACCGGAGACCTATCAAGCTATCTCAACAGTGATAGCGTCAGCTTTGAGCAAGAGTTGAACATCCTCTCATGGTGGCAAACCCAGAAAGTAACATATGTTGTGGCATACCCATATTAGCGTGGGATGTGTTGACTATTCCTGTCTATGGTCTTCTCGGAGTCAGCCTTCGGTCTATCTAGAAGAATAATCGAGAAGCAACGAACAAGTCTCTCGAACGAGATGGTCGAAATCCTTCTGATCGTCAAAGACTGGGAACAAGCTGAATCAAGACTCTAACATACTGCAGAGAATAGAGACTTACAAGAATCTTTTGAGAATTTGTATCTAGATAGCAATGGATAAGGTTTTCAATAATTTTCTTCAGATGTAGTAACTAGTGAGTTGTACAGGCTGTGCTCTTTTTTCTTTACCAAGATTTTCTCAAGTTGAATTTTTACTTGATAAAGTTTTTAATGAGACAGTCATCTCATATAATTTAATAAATTAATAAAGCTTATTATGTCATTGAAAATAATTATCTTAATGATTAACAATGTCTACTATTTTCTATAATTTTTTTAATTTTTTATATTTTTTTAAATTTTTTCTCTTTTTCTTAGTTTAATGGGCCAACCGTGCCGGTATGGCCCATTAAACCCTAACCGCTGACACGGCACAGTCATAGATAGTGCCTAGGCTCAAATCACGTTCTATAGGTTGACACAGTATAATTTATTTATTTGCCATATCTAAATAGACTGTACCTTAACGAATCATACCTGAACTGAGCCCGTACCATACGGACCCAGCACGGTCCTTTGGACAAGGTCTATAGACCTCCACGGCAGTCCATCTCCACTGCCCCTCACCTCTGTGCCGCAATTCCCCAAATCTTATCTCCCTCACCTCAGCGCCGCAACTCTTCTCGAGTCTCGGCCTCTCCTCCCGCTCTCCAACCGGATCCCCTCCCAATCCCGCACCTCCGCCTCCCGGCCCCCACGGTCCAGAGCCGCTGGGTCATCCTTTGGCGGTCCACTCGCACACCGTCAGGCCTAGAAGAGGATGTTAGAATCGAGTCTAGAACTCACACTCTGGAACTCACTGAACTCGCCGCACTTTTCGGGTGGTCTCAGATCGGCAATGAGCAGTTCTTGACGGAAAACCGACAATACAGTAAAACGAGCGAATGCAGAGAACAAGTGGTTTGAGGCAAATTGTCGTCCGTAACTTATTCATCTGGAGGTTGCTACTAACTCTTATTACTTGCTAAACTCAACGTTTGTTACAACAAGAAAACGATAAATCGAAATCCGGGATCACACAGATCTCTGCTAAACTTCCTACTGAGACTCGGACAAAACGAAACCCAAGCAAAACCAACTCTTGTGTTGCCGGACTAAGTCACTCTCGCATTCGGTCATTCCGGAGTTATTAACTCAAACTAAAATAGTAGAAATGTAAAACCCATGCTCAAGATTACAACAAATTCACCCCCTAATCTTGAAGCACTCTCAGATCTCAATCAAACCGAGTTTTGTCTTGATTCTTTAAATCGATTCGTCCGAGCGGCTTGGTCAAAATATCGCCATTGCTCTTGATTCGGATGTGCTCCACCGAAATTTGCTTCCGCTCGACACATTCTCTTATGAAATGATACCGGGTATCAATATGCTTACTCCGGTCATGAATCATCGGATTCTTGCACAAGTTTATGGTCGACTTGTTATCAATCTTCAATCGCACAACACGATCCTTCTCCAAGATTTCAAGAATCGACGACCGAGCCAAATACCCTGACAGGCTGCAGTTGCAGCTGCTATATACTCAGCCTCACAAGTTGATAAAGCCACCACCTTCTGTTTTTGAGATTGCCAGCTAATCAAACCATTCCCAAAAGTGAACAATACTCCGGTTGTGCTCTTCCTATCAACAATGTCTCCGGCCATATCGCTATCACTATAGCCAATTAGATGTGATTCTTCTGAGCCTTGTTTCCTCTCAAACCTGCAGCCAACATTCAGAGTCCCAACTATATATCGCAATATATGTTTGACAGCGGCCCAATGCTCGGTAGTCGGCCTCTCCATAAACCTACTCACATATCCAACCGAGTAAGCAAGGTCTGGTCTTGTATTAACCAAATACCTCAGACTTCCCACTATACTTCTATATAAAGTCGGCTCAATGCACTCTTCTGTACTATCTTTACAAAGTTTAGTCCTTGGTTCCATAGGGACTTGTGCAGAGTTGCAATTCTCCATCCTTGCTTTCGCAAGTATTTTTGCTGCATATGCTGATTGTGATAGAGTGATACCATTCTCAGATTGATGTACCTCCATCCCAAGGTAATACTTCAACAATCCTAGATCACTCATATCAAATAATTCCTTCATCTGCTGCTTGAAACCAGTTATCACTTCAGCTTGGGCTCCAACTATGATGAGATCATCAACATACACACCTACTACAAGCCTTGTTCTTCCTGTACCTCGGGTGTAAACTGCACTTTCAGTAACTGATTTGATGAAGCCTAGGCTTGTAAGACTGGAATCAAGTTTAGAATTCCACGCTCTCGGTGCTTGCCGTAAACCATACAATGCCTTTCTTAGCTTCAAGACTTTGTCTGCATTCTTCTCATCAATAAATCCGGCTGGCTGCACCACATAGACATCTTCTTCCAACTCCCCATTCAAGAAAGCCGATTTTACGTCCATGTGATGGACTTCCCAATTCTCCTGCGCAGCCATTGCTAGCAGCAAACGAACAGTTTCCATTCTTGCCACTGGAGCATACACTTCATCAAAATCAACTCCATGCATCTGCACATACCCCTTTGCTACCAATCTAGCTTTATGCCTCACCACAACTCCTTTGGCATCTTTCTTGATTTTAAAAACCCAATTCAGACCTATTGCCCGATGTCCTGCTGGTAAATCAGTGAGAAACCAAGTTGAGTTACCTTCAATTGACTTCATCTCTTCAATCATTGCCTTCCTCCAGCAACTTTTCTTCTCGGCCTCTCCAAAACTTGTTGGTTCCTCTTCAGCTAGCAGGCACTGATCACCATAATCAAATCCAAGGATTGGAGTTGTGGAAGTAATGAGATCAATTACCTTCCGATATCTCCTTGGCGCTTCATCAGAAATTGTGGAGATGTCAGTTGGTGGTGTACAGAAACCCACTCCTGTAGGAGTTCTTGAATTGCTTGGAGAGATATCAGCATTCAAGGCTGGGCTGAAACCATCGTGCACCTTCCCAATGTCACCAGAGTTCCTGGGACTGTTGTTTATTACATCTTCAGATACTCCACCATATCCTGCAGCGACTGGAATGATGAAATGTTCGACTGCGAACTCTTCATTCCCGAGCTCCTGCAGATTGCTGGCAGCATCCCAATCCCAGCTTGCTTCTTCATCAAATATTACATCTCGGGATACACAGACCTTCTTTGCCAGTGGATCATACATCCGAAAAGCTTTGGCTCCTTCTTCATAACCAATAAACACCATCTTGCTACTTCGATCATCCAATTTCTTGAGGTGTGGCCTCACTATCTTCACATGACCGATGCAACCGAAAACCCGCAGATGACTGACACCGGGTTTCCTGCCATGCCATGCCTCAAAAGGTGTCATTCCATTCAAGCTCTTTGTTGGTGATCGATTTAGAAGATACACGGCTGCTACAACAGCCTCTCCCCATAACCACCCCGGCAAGCCTTTTGCCTTCAACATGCTTCGCGCTGTCGCCACAATGGTTTGGTTTCGACGCTCAACTACTCCATTTTGCTGCGGGGAGTATGGAGCAGTGAGTTGTCGCTTAATACCTTGATTGGCACAATATTCTCCGAATTCAGCTGAATTGAACTCGCCTCCTCGGTCAGTTCGGAGCACCTTCAGTTTTCTTCCTTTCTCTACCTCGAATGCCCGGAGTCGTCTAATTGCCATGGCAGCTTGATCCTTTGACGGCAGCAACCGAATCCACATGAAACGGCTCATATCATCTACAAGCAACAAGAAATATTTCTTGCCTCCTGGAGTCGCTGGCGTGATCGGGCCACAAAGGTCCCCGTGCACCACCGAGCGCCACTTTGTCTCGGAACTCGACTCTGGAAATCCTGCTCGCCGCTGCTTGCCCACAAGACAGCCCTCACAGTATTGATCAACATGATCAATTAGAGGAAGTCCGCGGACCATCTCCTCTCGTGAAAGCTTGCGGAGCGCCTGGAAATTCAGATGCCCGTAACGGGCATGCCACCTCCAAGAGTCTTCGCTACAGACTGCTGATAGGCACATAGGTTTCGCCAAATTTAATTTAAGGAGGTAGAGACGATTCATGCTCCGAGATACCTTGGCAAGTAGACGACACCGCTGATCTCGAATGGAAAGGACCTCATCCTCGATCTGGACCTTGAATTTCTGCTCGTCCAATTGCCCTATGCTGATGATGTTGTTCCTCAATCTGGGAATGAAATAGACGTCCTCCAGAGCACGGTGTTCGCCATTTTTGCACGTGTAGAGTACCGTGCCGCGCCCACAGATATCCACCACAGATCCGTCACCAAATTTTACTGTCCCGGTGACATTTGTGTCGAGTTCGGCGAAGATCATCTTGGTGCCAGTCATATGATTTGTGGCACCGGTATCAAGATACCAAGTGTTGGAGATATATTCATCAGATATCTCCCGGAGCCTGACCTCTTTGGCGTTTGATTCATTCAGATGCACCTGCTCATTGACAGATGCTCCTCCAATCGTTGTAACACCAGCTGTGGAGAGTGCGCACAGTTCCGTCATGAGGAGAGTTGGCTCGTCCTCGGTCTGCGTCAAGTTGGCTTGTTCTTTGCGCTCTCTTCGGGGCTTGCGACATTCCTTTGCAAAGTGCCCAGCATTTCCGCAGTTGTAGCACTTAACCTTCGAGCGATCCCGGGAACCACCGTTTAGTGTTGCTTCCTTGTTCTCACGGCTCTTCTGATAACTTGCATTCTTCGGGCGCCAGCGGCTTTGCTTGACGCTGGATCCACTCCCAGAGCCGCTGAAGCCACCACCAGCGCCTTTGCTCCAGTTCGTGGAACCCTCATGGTTCCTATGCTGCAGACGCGCCGACCATTCCTCCTCAGTGAGGAGGAGCTTGCCTCCTTGATGCATTTCGCGGGTGTCTTCGTCTTCGCCGTACCGTTCGTCAACAGATGACAGACGGCCGACAAGCTCTTCCATGGGCATCGTCTTCAAGTCCAGCAGTTGTTCAATAGCAATCGCCACTTGCCGGTACTTGGAAGGAACGACGCGGAGAAGCTTCTTGAGCACATGCTCGTCTTCGATCACACCCCCCATGTCTCGTATATCATTGACGAGACAGGTGATGCGCATGCCAAAATCTTCGACGGACTCGCCCTCCTTGAAACGGATGGAGTCGAACTCATGGCGCAAAGCCTGCTGTCTAGCCTCACGCACACGAGTGACACCGACCCGCATCGTCTTGACAGCTTCCCATGCCGCCTTTGCTGAATCTTTTGTCGCCAGCGATCTCAGCATCTCCCGTGGCACAGCCTGAAGTATTGCCGCAAGAGCCATGCGATCTTCCTTAAAGTCGCCGCCTCCGGGTTCAATTGCTCCCCAAACGCCCTGGGCTTGCAAATTGACCCGCATCAATAACGCCCAATCGGCGTAATTGGTTCTCGTCAGCATTGGGTATCTCAACGCCACTCCCGACTCCCTGGCCGTCTGCTGTGGCATCGCCGGCGAGAAAACTCCTTCGCCGCCCGAGCTGTCGCCGGTGCCGCCCATGCTGCTCCTCCTTCCTGGTGGCGTGTACCGAGTTGGAGTATTGGACGTGGACATGGATCTTAGACACGCTCTGATACCAAATGTTAGAATCGAGTCTAGAACTCACACTCTGGAACTCACTGAACTCGCCGCTTTCGTGTGGTGCAGATCGGCAATGAGCAGTTCATCGACTAAAACCGACAATACAGTAAAACGAGCGAATACAGAGAACAAGTGGTTTGAGGCAAATTGTCCTCCGTAACTTATTCATCTGGAGGTTGCTACTAACTCTTATTACTTGCTAAACTCAACGTTTGTTACAACAAGAAAACGATAAATCGGAAATCCAGGATCACACAGATCTCCTGCTAAACTTCCTACAGACTCGGACAAAACGAAACCGGCAAAACCAACTACTGCGTTGCCAGACTAAGTCTGCTACTGCATTCCGGTCATTCCGGAGTTATTAACTCAAACTAAAATAGTAGAAACGTAAAACCCATGCTCAAGATTACAACAGAGGATGCAGCCTGCAGCTTCCCCGATTCCACGTCCTCTTCTTCATCAGGTGCCTGCTCCATCCTTCTCTCTTCCCTATCGCTGCCTTTGTGCAAGTTGTGGCTAACTAGTAAATGAGAATGAGATCAAAGGCTGTCCTTGGTTCTCGATTCTGGAGCTTTGTTCGTTTCTCTTTATTTTGTTTGCTGTCGTCTGATTTGTTTCTCTGACTTTGCGACTCGAACAGCTTTGTTTGTTGTCCTTCGATTTCTCTCTGATTAATTCCTGCTCTTGACATTTTTCTTACATCTGATTTCTTAAGCCCGGATTCCTCATAAACGCAAGTCAAATCTGAAGCCAAACCTACTACTCAAGAGTCGAGAGTCAAGAACGAACTGAAGATGTACAAGGCGAAGAAGAACAAATCCTAGGCCTTGTTGAAAAAATTGAATTTGTGTTCAGATGCTGGCTAATGTCGACGCACTGGCTTGGTTGAGCCGAACCAGAACCACAGTCCACAGCTATTTGGGCTCGTGCGCCTCTCTCTTCCTCTGACGGCGCGCGCACGCCATCTCTCTGCTCTCCGCAGAAGCAACTAGCCACAGGCCCCTATGCCTTCTTCCCCATGACAGGTGGGCCCTACTGAACACAATGGCCCACATGTCATCTGGTTCCCCAGGCCAGCAGAGCCCAGCTGCTCTCCCCCGTACGTCGCCGTTCCCTGCCTTGCGACGGAACCGAAGCCAGCCCCCATCTTCCGCCAATCTCTCCCTCGACTGTCCCCTCTCCTATCGCACACGGCAGCATCATTTCCCAGCAGATCTCTCGCTCAACCCGTAAAAATCCGCTTCCCTGGATCAAATCCCGAGCTCCCGTGACCTCCCAAGGTTCCGTAAGGCACGCAAAGTTTCGTCTTTTTTCTCCCCACCTTTTAAAGTTCAGTTTTTTTTAACAGCTTGCGCGGTGGTGTTTATTGTGTGTAGTACAGGGGTGTTGTTGGGACAGCATGGGTGAATTATCTGTAATTTATTTTACTATAGAAACTTACCTGCGATTTATTTGTGAAAACTCTGGGTTATCTGCAATTTATGATCGATTTATAGACTCCTTGTTCAGTGTCTTGGTGCTATAGCAACTCAGGATGGCTCGAATTGTTACGGACTGTAATAATCATATTCTTGGAGTTCGTCTGATGCGAATTTGCCCCAGTCACAGTTACGGTTTCTTGGCGGACATGTTGGGTGCTATAAATTTAGGGGGATATATAGGGTGAAAACGACCTAAATATTGCAAACCATGAAAATCGTGTCTTCGAAGTTTTCAAAAATTCAAAAAATACTATATGTAGGGGAGGAGGTGGTGTTCTTTAACCGCAAAATTTCAGGTTCAAACTCAAAACGAAATTGCAAGAAATGGAAAACACAAATTCTACATGAACAGTTACAAATCACTGTTCACTATGAATTTGTCTTTTTTATATTTTGCAAATGAGGTTGAGTTTGGTCCTGTAATTTTTCATAGTAAAAGAACATCCCCTCCTCTACATGTGGTATTTTTCTTGGAATTACTGAAAACTTCTAAGATATGAGGTGCGTTCTTTTCGGCTGCAGCTTATGGCTTTTAGTTTATGTCATTTGAATTATGGCTGTTCGCGAGAGAGAGGCAGTCACGTGCAATGTTAGCTAGTATAGCTGAAGTCGGTACAGTGGGTACTATATTCGATTAGTAGACCCCGTCTTAAAAAATACTCTGTTTGAAAGCTAATTACTATAGCATAAGTCGGAAGCCGAAAAAAACAAGGCCATGTTTTTCACAAGTTTTCAACATCTAGGTGGTTTTCTCCATAAATGCACCATTGGGATCACTTCTTGGAACCATGTCCACCTGCAGCTTACAATATGGGCCACTATGGGACATGTAGTACTGTTCCTGAGCTTTGCCTTTTGTGATGTATTATTAGTCTGATGACCATTCGCAATCTTCGAGCATATCCTGTCCTTGCTGATCTTGCAGAAGACATAAAGAAATTGATTGATTTCTCAGTAGTTTCCACTTCATGTAGATTTATTCATGGTTTATAAATAACTTTCAGCACTGTGGTGGTGCACTCTGTTATGCTTTCTCTTGATTTTTTTTTCATGTGTTTGCTAATTGTTAATCATATTCTGCAGACGACCTTACAATATTTTATGCATGCTATTCATTGCTCATTCTGTTACAGAAAATGGTGATCCTTTGTGCCGGCCATCCTGCTCCTTCAGTTCATTCTGAATTTCCACCAGGATGGTTATCGCTGAATAACAGTTCCAGAGTGTGTTGCCGTATGCACTCAACTGGAAGGAAACTCGGAAAGCAAAACAGATATCACCGGATGATTTCTTTTGACAAAAGTTCTTCATTACAAGGTAGGTTACCTTGGTATTACGGCCTGTCATTCAATTGTAATGATACTTATTACCAACTTTCCTTTTGTAGTTCTTGACATCAATTTTTTGTCCTCTATTTTGATGTGAATTGTGATAGAACCTAAACCTTTTTTGTATATATTTAGAACATACAATTACTGAATTACCTCCTTCGTTTGATTCTGCAGATTTTATGGCCTCCGTAAAGCCTTCTCGTCTTCTGCCAACAGTTGAACTTAAATACTTTTCCCAATAGTATCCCTGAGGAGATAATATCAATAGTCAGATTATGAGAATCTGATGCATTCTATACGCTAGATCTTAGCACAAGTGGAGAATTTATCTCTTTGCGAGATAAAAATGCTGCAATCTTAATATGTTTAATTGATGTTGATGGTGACTCCTTGTTACAAAGAGTACCAGCGATCTATTGGGACCAACCTGCACAAGCCAAAAAGACAGCTCTCTTGCCCGGTTTCAAAAAAAAAAAAACAGAGCAATTTCTTCCCCTTCAAAGCAGTTCAGTTGATGTTGTCACTTTTAAAGGTCCTATATTGCAAAGAATCAAAGAAACCTGGATAGGTCTTGAATCAGGTACACTATGCACCTAGTTCGCTATTCTGTGCAAATAAGTTTTCTGTGCATACTTCAATGGTAATGTACTCTTTTTCATCCCTTCCCTTTCTTAATTTTACCCTTGAAGGTCAGGTTCATGGAGATTAGATGGTGTAAGTTTGAAAGTGATCCATGGACCATTGAATACACCTAAAGATCTTGACAGAACACTTGAGCTCAAGTTCAATGGTGTGCAGTACACATTCGAAAAAAAATCAATGTGCTGCTTGGAGAGGATGGGGCTTCAGTAGCGGAAGAAAGGCCTATGGCTGTCACTGACCTGTCGGGAATTATCATTTCTGATCTTCAAGAGGAGCAGTTAGGAAGCACAGCTTCAAGCATAATGGAATTGAAAGATGATGGCCTGAGGGAGTATGCTGATCTCAAGCAATCTTTGCTGCTTTACGACATAGCTATTGTGCTAACAGGTTTCTCTGCCTTCACCTTGGCTTCGTACGATAGTGCTACCCACTCGTTCCTGGTCGGTGGGATTGGAGGGTTCCTGTATCTGTTGCTACTGCAAAGATCTGTGGATGGGTTGCCGGTAATTAGTTCTCCTTCAGAAGCTGGCAGTGCACAGCCCTCTGTAAAAGGTTTCAGCGGCATAAGGCAATGGTTGATATTGTCGCTCGTAATGGTTGCTGGCACTGTTGCATTGAAGTATGGTGCTGGTGGTGACAGCTTTGAACTGACACCAACCGAGCTCTTTGTCAGAACAGCAAGGTTCCTGGCAAACAAGGTCGCCGCTGTTCTAGCAGCTTTCAAACCCTTGCAGAGTAATTTGAAGAGTGAAGATGGATCTGGGGACTGAGCTTAATCGTTGTGTTTTGAATATATTAACATTTTTATAGTAGCTCTACAGTATTCAAGATCTGAAGCCAATTATGGAAAGTGCAGGGGAACAGGTTGTCAGATGGAAGTGCTTAGTTTGTCACTTGAGCCTCTGGATAACTTCATTCAATGGCCATAGCTGGACAATCACACAAGTCTTCTTCACTGCATCCTTTAAGGGAACAAGGGTCTTGGTGTGATGTTACTCAAACTTGAATTGTTCATCTGTAGCATACAGAAACATGACTGGTCTCACAGGCATGTAGACTCAGACATTCTGGAGATTCCAAATATCTCAACAGGTCCAAATTTTCATTCGGGTGAGATGGTATAGTTGCTAGCTCAAAACGCATAATACTTCTAGCAGAACCATGCATTCTTTTGATGTATATAAATGTGATTCGAATGAGTTCAATGTAACAGTATCTGATTAAAAATTGCTTGAATTTCAGAAACAGGCAAGAATTTTTCTCCATTATTCATACCACTATGATTGTAATGACCTGACTGACGCTCTTGCCAGTCTTTTCCACTCTGAATCGATATGTGTCTAAATTTACGTGATGATCAACTATGTAACAATTTCACAACTTAATTAGACAATGATGTGAACTCAACATAATTATCAAAGGTTTGTACATCCTACCTAGGCAACTTAGTCAAACATTATCGTTAGTAATGTATTTACTATTTGCTGGGCTGGGTTTGGCAGGGCTCTCTGCTTATGTCTTTTGTACTTTGCTACAATAACTAACTTTTAACTGGTGTATCTTTTCGAGACGGGATCTTCAAATCGATTTTAGTAGATATTATACCAAGCAGAGATAAAAAATCGACGGTTACCAACTGGTAACCACTGGTTACCAGAAAAACTGGTGGGAAGTGGGAGGGAAATAATTGGCCAAATTTTTTGAAATGTAAATTTAAATTTATGACTGCATAATGTATTTTCTAAGTTGGTTTAGATCTTTTTTTTTGTTAGATTACCTATTGTATTAACTAAATATACATCAATTATAGTACTCTCCACATAATTCAAACTTCTTCTATAGGCATATCTATTCAACAATTCCCTAAAATTGGTTTTCTAAAACTAGACATCAAGCTCCTTATGTATTAGTCTTATTTTTTCATTAAACACTTTCTAATTAATATTTGCATTATTTCAATTGCTAATTGCCCATAGCTGGTTTTATCTGGCTTTTCCTGGTTTTGATAGTGGTTTTTTCGGTTTTTGCCCGATAACCGGAACAATTACTGGTTTTCAAACAGCCAAAATTTAAATTTTAATACGTGAATTTCATCCAATTCCGGTTTTGGCCGAGTTTTGCACTGGTTCTGAGATTTCTGTCCTTGGTACCGAGTTCAGTTGTATCGATCAAAATCACATACGACTATCTTTCTCTTCATAATCTCTTTCATAAACAACTAAAATTTAAAAGTCATAAACAACCACTCAAAAGAATCCACCTTATGGGCCACCGCCATGCACAATATAGATTCCCAGTACCCAGTTGCCTGCAACGCTGCTGCACCCCCGCAAGCCGGCGACGACCCCACCTGGATACCGAATACACCGTTGACATCACCAAGACTAAACCATGTTATCACAGTTGTAAGCACATCACATGTCAGAAATCACATTGCAAGATTTATCAGCAACTCCTGCCAAACGCCGGTCAAGAGCAATTGTGCGGTGACCATGGTACTAGCACTCCTTGCTGCCGTCTTCATCCCCACGGCGGGTGCTGCGAGCAATGCGACGGCGAGCCCGGGCCGGAACGCGACGGCACTGCCACCGTTCGGCGCAAACCACACCGTCGGCGAGGGCGCCGGGTGATTCTTCAACGGCGAGGCGAATGCTTCGGCCGCCAACTACTCCGCCTGGGATGCCAACCGCACCTTCTACCTCGGCTACTACCTGAGTGAGTTCTCCGTCTTCTTTCACTGCATGGTGGGAACTCCAAATGCAATTATTTAAAGGCGGTTTGGGTAGTAACTGGCGTAAATTAGTTCGTTAATTGTAACTTCAGTTAATCTTATTATGCTAAAATTCTTCTTAACATTGTTCTTCTGTGATGTGCTAATTTGTGCTCGCTGTACAGGTTTTAATACCAACAAGGACAACACGGTGGTGCACACGGCCAACGCCACGGTCTACAAGCCCTGCGGCGGCGACGGCCGGCTGCGGCGGGTGGAAGCCAGAGGAGGCGGGTGGATTTTTCACTTATTTTCGAGGAACAATTTCCATTTTGTACATGTCCTGCTATCTGGTAACTTTCTTTAATTCTTTTTTACCTTTAAAGCATTTGAAATATCAATCAATATAGCATTTTGTATATGCCACTTATTATATATATATTTTTAGCTGGGTAGGCGGATTGCCTTGTATTACAGTGAAAACAGGGAGGGGGTGGGAAGCGGCCAGGAGGCGGCCTAAAAAGAAAGTGAGCTCCTGAAGCCTCTTGGCCTCTGCTAGGACCCAAGCTCCTACTTCATCCTTAATAGTGGTGATCAAGGGTGGGGGTGCAGATGACATCCAAATTTGCCAAACGACTAGCATCACTAATAATGCCACAGCCTTCCACGGTGTTTCAGGCGAAAGAACAACCTCCTCCTGCCAATATTAGACCAAGCGGAACACCCGCTAGGAAGACGAGTTAATGGAGTCGTAAGCATCCATTGTGCTATGGAGGTCTAAATTCTTGTGGTAAAGTGGCACCCAACCAGTAGGTGTAAGGCAGATTTCGGTTCCTGTCTACATAGGGGGCACATGAGTTGATTAGGCCAGCCACGCTTGGCTAGGTGGTCCACGGTTCATAGTCTGTTTTGTTAGGCTAACCAGTCAAAAATTTTATATTTATGTGGCGCCCAAGTTTTCTAGACCTAAGGGTTCATGGTGGTTTGAACCGCCCCAAAGAACTGTGCTTTGTATACTGAGGCGGCCCTGTACGTGTCGTTGGTGGTTAGTTTCCATGTGATTGTGTCGTCGGCTGCCTCGTGTAATCACGGATGTGTGTCTCCAGATGGAGATCAGTTCGTGTATGTGCTACGGTGTTATGTTGTCCGTCCATGTTAGGTGATGAAGCCAGTTTTCCCTATCAAGGCATTCTGTAGGGTGCTTTTTTTCCCTCCTGGATGCCTTGAAGATCATGGGTGCGATATCACAAAGTCTATTGCCGTCAGCCCAGGAGGAGGTCCAAAACAATGTCTTCGTCCCATTGCCTATTATTATGGTTGTGGTCGCTACGAAAAGATGGTGATCTAGGTTGTCGCATGGGGTTTCCATTCCTTGCCAGAGTTTGGTTTGAGCTCCCCATTCCTGCCAGATCCATCTAAGTCTGAAGGCCCTAGCGAAGCGCTCTATGTCCAGAATTCCCAATACTCCCATCTATGTAGGCCTACAAACTCTATTTCTACTGACCTTGCAACTTCCACCCATTAGCTGCTGCTTTGAACTAGCCCAAAGGAAGTGTCTCATCCATCTATTAAGTGATTTGATCATGCTTTTCAGCGCCTTGATGGCTGTAAGGAGGTAGGTCGACTAGGGTGTTAGAACGGATTTGATCAGAGTTTTCCTGCCCGCTGGAGTAAAAACTTGCCACGCCATCCTGCGAGACAGCTCGCATATTTGTGTTGAAGTACTTGGAGGTCAACCTTGCGATGTCTTTTGATTGCGAGTGGTAGGCCTAGGTACTTCATCAGGAAAGAGGCATGTTGCGTAGGTAAGTCAATCAATATTTGTCGTAGGTCTATGTGGTTGCAGCTTATTTGTGCCACCTGGCTTTTCTGAATATTGGTGCACAAGCTTGTTGCGTCGCTGAATTGTTGAAGAATTTGGACAAGGGTGCAGACGTCTTGTTGCTCTGGTACCAGGAAGATGGCAGCGTCGTCTACATAAAGGAAGGTTCAGAGAGCGACTAGGTGACCCCCTAGGGGTTGGAAAGCATCAAGTTCTGTTGCAATGTCCAAAATTTTTTTGCAGCGAATCAATCGCTAATATGAAGAGGAAAGGGGATAACGGGTCACCCTGTCGAACACCTCTGTGGTGTTGTAGTTTATCCCCTGAAACTCCATTCAGGAGAATTTTTGAGGTGGCGGTAGATAGGAGGCATGAGACCCAGTCTCTAGCATGTTGGGAAACCCATGTTTTCCATAAGGTGAAGCAGGTATTCCCAACAGACTAAGTCGAAGGCCTTCGCAATGTCAAGCTTGAGAAGCAAGGATGGCGTTCTGTTCCGGTGGTATTTTGTTGCTAAGTTGCGGACATAGAGGTAGTTGTCTTGAATGCATCTCCCTCTAATGAAGGCGCTTTGGCTTGGGGAGATAAGTTCATTCATGTAGGGCATCAGCCGTAGTGCCAAGATTTTTGTAATAATTTTGGAAACACTATGATTGAGGCTAATGGGTCTGAAGTCTCCTGCAGAGGTTGAGCCATCTTTCTTCGGTATCAAGATTAAGTTTGTAGTATTCAGATAAGGGAAGTTGCTTGTTCACAGGTTGAAGAAGGTCTGTAGGGCAGCTATGAAGTCATCCTTTATAATGTCCTAACATGCATGGTAGAAGGTTCTATTGAACCTGTCGGGAACTAGGGCTTTGTCAGTTAGCAATTGGAGTATCGCCTGATGTGTCTCATGTTCGGTGACGGGAGCAACTAGGGGTTGCAGGTCTATTCGGGGCAGCTGTAAAGCCTCCCAATTGAAGGAACTGACTACATGTGATCTTTGTTCCATGAGTTGGTTGAAGTGATCAAAAAGCAGATTTGCTTTATGTTCGTGTGTCACCGCCTATTCCGGGCCCGTGGATAGCCGCTAGATAAAGTTCTTCCTCTTTCAACAATTCATTTTAGTGAGGAAGAATTTTGTTTTAGCATCTCCCTCTCGTAGCCAATTGATTTGTGCCTCCTGTTTCTTCCTAGACTTTTCAATTATAGTTAGACCCATCACCCTTTTCTTTAGACACGTTCAAAGGGGTCTATTATCTTGTGCGATGTCCAACACAAGATGATCTCTTAGGCTATATGTAGCTGGAGTTTGTTTTCTGGGAACATTATATTACTCCAACTTTGAGCCTTCTCGCCGTGTTTGCCAATTTATTGTTTAGCCTTAAAATGGGGTCTAGCTCGAGGGTTGGTTCCCCCCAAGCTTGTTGCACTATGCGTGGGAATTGCGGTAGCCGAGTCTAGAAGTTTTGAAGCGAAAACCATTTGGCGATCACGGGCCACTCGTGTTTGATAGGAGTAGGGGCGGTGGTCTAAGTGGGATGTGGATAAGGCATGTAGTACGTGGTTGTTGAAGATGGCATTCTAGGAGTTGTTGCAAAAGAATCCGTCTAGTCTAACCAAGGTGGGTTGTCCCTTCCATTGCTCTAGGTGAACTTGCGGTTCTAAAGGTGTACCTCTTTCAGTTCACAGTTATCAAGGGTGTTTCTGAACTGAGCCATTAGCCGTTGATCAAGGTTTAGATTGTTTTTGTTGTTGGCCTTGTAGATGAGGTTGAAGTCGCCTAGTAGGAGCCAGCCCATGCCATTGTTGGGGTTCGTTTCATGTAGCTCAGCTGGAAACCTTTCCTTGTCTCTCTGTATCGAGGGCCCGTAGACTGTCGTCATGGTAAAATGTGTTGAGCAGTCTTTGATCTGCACATCTATCATCATTTAGTGTTCGCAGTGGGAGCGGTTGGTTAGGAGAGGATGAGCATGCCTCCCCGAGTGTTTTGTGCTGGCTAGGAGAGAAAGTCCCATAGTCTGCTCCCGCCAAGGGTGTGAGCCTAGGCTCGATCTATCGTGCTTAACTTGATCTCTTGAAGACACGCAATGTATGGGCTATTAGCATCGATCATTTCTCTAAGTGTTGTGTAATGAGCTGGGGCATTTAGACCCCTGATGTTCCAGGAAAGTATTGTCAGTTTAGGTCCTGTCATTGGAGCAAGTGCTCGCTCTGGGTGTGGGTTGGGCACCCTGGCTGATGGGGCTACAATCCGTAAGCATCAAACGGTTGGGCATGTGGCGCAGGTAAATTTGCGTGAGGCCATGTAGGCCAAACAAACTGTACGGTGTGGTTATCAGCAGGCGGTAGTCCTTGCTGGGAGTGTTGGGCGGTAGAGGCTACAAGGTTCGGCGGCAAGTAGCCCTCTAGCTTGGCCACGTAATTGCGGTCCTCCTTGAGTATGGGCATGCTTTCGGATCCTGGAAGTGGAGGGGTGCATCCATACAAGCCGGTGCACAAACATGGGGGCACATACATAAAACAAAGAACGAGGATAGCTAGATGGCACAGGTAGAAGTAAACCAGCAGCGATGACATCGAAGATGGAAGAAAGGTTCAAATGCAACATGAAATGGAGGGTGTAGTTCACAGTTGACCGAAGAGGTTGAAGCAAAAAGAACATGAGACGCTAAGACAAAGTTCACAGCCAAGCCAAAAACAAAGACCTTGTGAAGGTAGGCATATGCACTGGTGGCCTCATCAACAGTCAGCTTGCACCAGTGGCTTGCGCTGGATTTATTCTATTGTGACATCATCTCCGTCAAGCCGAGCGGCCTGCATCTTCTCCTGGAGGATGTCGTCCACCTGTGCGACCTAGTTGGAGACGAGGTGGAAGAGGGTGGATAGGTGTAACATCCTGAAAATATGGGAGTTTGAAATATAAAGTTTTTGCATTATTTTGCCTTATATTTGATTTGATATTAATTTTAAAGCATGTCTTAAATCTTGATTAAGGTTCCAAAAAGTTAAAACTTAAACACTAGGAAATAAAAATTTAAAATGTGAATCTGAAAAGATGATCCAGT
Source organism: Bonia amplexicaulis (assembly GCA_036346245.1). Taxonomy (NCBI): domain Eukaryota; kingdom Viridiplantae; phylum Streptophyta; class Magnoliopsida; order Poales; family Poaceae; genus Bonia; species Bonia amplexicaulis. The sequence continues at coordinate 13,004,356 of CM070766.1, forward strand.
GAAAGAAGAATATGGTTTGGTCCCAAAAATTCAAGAATCATATTGTTAGACTTTTAATATGGAACTACTAGGTGAAAATAAAACTAAAATAGATATGTATGTATGTCTATATGTGAAAAATATACATATATAATGTAGTGGAATAATAAAGAAATAGGTGCAAACAACATCTTCATAAAAATAGATTTGGAAAGATATATGTATGTATATGTATATATATCTATATACATATACATAAAAGAAATGAAAAATAAAATAAAATAAAAGAATCAAAATGGGGTCGACCGACCGCCCACCACCGCCCAACCCCACGCCACCCACACCCCGCCATCGTGCTTCTTCCTCCCGCGCCTCCTCGCTCGCCCTCTTCCAGGCCGCGCCGCATGCCTCGCCCGCGCTCCCCGCACCGCAGCCCGCCCGCGCGGCACACGCTGCTCGGACCAGCGGTCCCCCTTCGACCAACGGTCGCCGCCGTCCGTCGCGCGCGCATTGCTTGCTGCGCCCCTTTCCACGCCGCCGCCGCCTTTTCTCGCCCACGCCGTTCGGTCCAGCGAGCAGGGCGACCCTCGAGCCGCGCAAACCATCATGAAACCTTCGGCTAACCCCTGCTCTGCACCGCCTGCCTCGCCCTGCTCCTGCCGCTGGCCGACGTGACCGCACGGGGGCGCTCGATGCCGGCCCTCCTCGCGCGCCTATAAGAACCCCTGAGCGCCCTTCCGTCCTCCCCACGCCCCTAGCTCCCTCTCCTCCCAAGGAATTGAAGTTTAAAGCATTCCCCGCCACCGGCCTCGCTTTTCTTCCCCACCTCCGGTGACACCCTCCCCGCCGAGTTACACCACCATACCCCGATTCCACCCTCCCACACCCTCCTGGGAGCACGGCGAAGCCAACCCCGGCCTCACCCGAGCTCCCCGCGCCGTCGTCGCCGCACGCTGCCGACCCTTCCCCGGCACCCCCCGTTCCCCATCGACCCCACCGTCGGCATCCTCACCACCCCAGCAACGCGTTTTTGCCGTCACCTCCGACCCTCCGACCACCCAGCGCCGGCGACACCACAGCCCTCACCGGCCTTGAGCTCCTCGGTTGAACCCCCTCTGCCGGTTGGTTTAAGAGGCAAATTTGCCCTTAGAGGGTAAGAAATACCCGGTGCCCACCTGGCTAGCACCACTCTTCTCCCCAAGACCCCGTGCCACACAGCCGAGCCCCGGCCCACACACACGGGTTGAGCTTTCTTTTATTTTCGGTCTGACCGATGGGCCCCTTTGTCGCTGGTCGCAGCCCCGAGCGGCCCACCGACAGCAGGTCCCACCGTCGAAGCTACGCTTAATTAACTTTAATGACAGTGATTATAGACTAATGACAGATCTTAAGAGGTAAATAAAGGATTAACCCACTGACATGTGGACCCCATCATAAACATTAAAATAACCCTGGGCCCACCTGTCACGGATACAACACCGGAAATAACAAAATAAAAAGAATGAATTAAAAATACCAGTGGGACCCACATGTTAGAAATTTAATAATTTAGGGATTTATCTGAACTGAGATTTTTAAAATGGCATAACTTCCTCATTTTAACTCCAAATTGAGTGAGACAAATTTCTAAATTCGTCTAAATTCAAGATCTATCCAATGGAACCAAAATCATGATTTTTGAAGTTCATTTTAATTTCTGGTGTTATTTGGATTGATTTGTTGCTTTTCTTTTTATGCAAATCTTCCCGTACGATTAAAATAGCATACGAGGCTCAGGAGGAAGACACTGAGGCAGCCAACCTAGCAGCTCCAGATCACCAAGAGTCAGACCACTGTGACCAAGGCGAGTTATTACTTTGACCATGTTGAACCCATGTTTATGCAAATTAATTTCTTTTAAATTATTCATGTGCATGCTATTATTTTATGTGATAGATTATGTTTAGTTTTATAAGATTTAGATATACACCCATTATTATGCTTGCTAGTATTACCTGTTGAAACATTTGGGATATGTGAGCCTTGTCGCCGTAGCAAAGCTATTATAATGTAGTTTTCACAAATAGGATTTTAATATATCGCATTGCTTAGGGTTGCTAGTTAAACGGGGACACTTAAATATCCCAAAACCCCTCACTTGCAAATATGATAATGGTTTGGGCAGACATGGTGGGAATGCTGGAGAAAAATTTGGAATTGTTATTTTATGCCCCAAAAAGCCTCAAACTTGCTTAGTATCTGGGTGGATGATTTGGGGGCTGGTATGTGGTGCAGTGGAAGCACAAAAATTATGGAATGTGGTAGAACCACCCAGGTAGCTCTAAGGACCGAATCTTGTCATGTTAACCCGTGTAACACAGTACAACCACAAGTCTGTAAAATACAACCTGGCTAAGTAGTGGTATCAAAACTCCCCGACTCATCTCACTGGTAGTGGATAGGAGTGGATATGCAAGGGCAAGGGGAGGCCTAAAGGGACACCGAGTGGAGGGTGACGTTCACCAGTCGTACTAGCATTGAGGGGAGTGGAGCCTGAATAATGCTAGTAGCCGTGGTGGATATCCCGTGCAACGTATGGGACCCATCGCAAGTGGGACCGGCCCATAGGGTGAGATGACGAAAGGTGCTAGATATTCTGAACAGTCTTGGTGATAATCTACTTAACCACATGACTAAGGAATCGTGTGGGGCAACGGGTTGATTATCTCTTGTGGTGAAAGTGTACAAACTCTGCAGAGTCAAAACTATTCGAATAGCCGTGCCCACGGTCATGGGCAGACATGGGGACTTAACTAGATATAGTTCTATTTCAAAATGATTTATGGAATGGAAAAAATGGAGGGCAGTGGAAGGCCCTAGTTGGAGTTGTCCTGGGTGTCGTCCCAGTGATAAGTTAAGCGGCTATAACGCTGAAAGACGCTATATGGTGCAGATGCCATGTAACGGTGGATGGAATCTGTATCACTAGTACGATGATTATACTTCACTAAACTTGTGTTGTACCTTTCAAAAATTGCTAGGTCATAGGAATTTCTAAGTACAGTATTTACATGCAATTTCTGGCAAAACAACTAAACCCAAGCCTTCCCTTGAACTAGCCTAGCATGCTATTTACTGCATTCTGTGTGATGGCTTGCTGAGCACGGTGGATAGTGTGCTCACACTCGTATTACCAAAACAGAGACAGGGACGCAGGATCATTATGATCATGAAGATGCCCCAGCCGCGGATGGAAGGAATGACGAAGGAAACTAGAACGTCGCTCGCGTTTTCTAGGCCTAGACAAGTTAGACATAAGGCTGTGTGTGCACGTATATTATCTAAGTCTAGGTAATATATAATGCACACATTATCCCCCAGTCGCTTGCCTGTGGCTATGGACTTACTTTTGCTTTCGTTTCTGCTTTGTGGATGTAATGATGACATTCGGCCTAGGTGCCCTTTTGTAAACTATCGCCCGACGTGGCGTAATTTGAACATGGTCTGTAATATTACTGTTTATGCGATGTATGTGTTGATATAGCAATGACCTGTGTGCTCTAGCTACTGATCCAGGGAATAGAGCAGTAAATAACAGGAGATTCTGGATTGAAAAAAAAATCCGGGTCTGACAATAGGGCCTACAAGGAGGCTGGTGGTAGTGGGTCGTTGAAAGTCACGATTTAGCGGGGGAGTGCCTCCTCAGTCAACGCCTCTTCATCATCCAGGACCCTGAGCTTCCGGGCTAGGACCTCTTGTGCTCATCGTAGTATTGGAGTGTCTTGGCATTTCATGGCCAACTGGTCACTTCGGTGGGGGGGGGGCTAGCTTTTTCCCTTGCACCCTTGGATGTGGCTAACGTTGTGGGTGCCGACAAGAGTGGTGGGGCGCACTGTATGAAAATGTTGTCCAGCAGGTCTCCAACTTGGTGCTAAGCAGTGGTGGTATCCCGGTCATGTTGGGGGCATCTGTCGGTGGTGCTAGGTCCACTACTATCTCAGGAGGTATTGGCGCCTCGTTGATTTCATCAATTGGTTGGTGTTGGCGTCAGAGTATTGAAGGCCCGACCAGGTAGCGGCTGGCCAAAGGGGTTTCCCAACTGTCATGCCCGGGTAATGGTCGCCTGGGAGTGTCCATTTGAGCTCTTGCTGTCCGGAGGCATCAGGTAACTCTGATGTTGGGCATGACAAGTGTGACTTGTCTGCTCTTGGTGATGCATGGGGCATTGTTGAGGTTGTAGAGGTATCGGTCACATGTGTTGGTAGAGCAGGTAGTAGCGTTGATGCGATTGTCTCCAGCACTAGAAGGGTAGGCAACAACGTTGTTGGAGTTGCGAAGATTTCAGCCTCCTACATTGATAGGGCAAGCAGCAAGGGATCCTTGTGCTGGGTCTCACCCACGTTCTATTGTGGCAGTCCCCGCTGCGAAACTGAGTAAGATGCAGCCATGCCATCGGTTGTAGTCGTCTCTAGTAGGGGTACATCTTGAGCTGGGCGCAGTTGATTGGAGTGTAAGCCAATGGCTTTGTGAGCCGTTGTGATGTTGAGCAGCATGGCTCGAGAGCTAGACAGTTGGTTCTCATGCAGCAGTAAGTTGACCGGAGATGAGGTTGTCGTAGTTGTCGCGGCCCTTGGGTTCTGATGGATTAGTAGGAAAAGCTGGTCCGTGGCACCTTGCATCGCTTGTAGGTAGTCGTTGGCCTTGCGAAGCCACTCTTCTCTACTGAGGCGTGCCTCCTCATCATTTTGTCGGAGCTTGGAGTCGAAGAGCTTAGACAATTCACGATGGAGGAGCACTGCATAGGAGGTGAAAAGAGCCTGAGGGTGGTGTCTATGTACTCCTTGATAGTACACTTGCCATCAGCAGCGGAGTCAGCTTCGAAGATGGCCAGGCTGGCTGGTTCGATGTGGAGGCGTTAGCGGTCTCCCTGTTAGCGCCTCGGCCAGGGGGAGCGCTCCCTTTGGCGCTCACGTGGTGTCGCTTTACCAACAGGCTCCATGTGTGGAGGTTCTCCATCTGTCTTGATGATCTTGTCTACGGTGCTGGTGGCGATCCTCATCGTTGTCATGTTCTCGTCGGTGGGCACGGTATCTGCTATCATCGCAGTATGCCTCAGACGTTGGCTTCCCAGCTCTAGCACTCCGAGAGGGGCTGGTGGCACCCTTCTCCACCCGGTTCATGTCATTGGTGTGGTGTTGGCTTTGCTGGGTTTTCGTCGTCTCGGGGGTATCGTCCACGATGCCGAGGCATCTTGAAAGCCCGTGCTTGATGGGTTTGAATGGTACGAAGTTGATGGCAGCAGGGTCAGCCTCAGGAGGTGCTGCTGAGAAGTCTTCAATGAAGTCAAGGTGGATCAGCACCCTATACGTGAGGCCCTTTTTGTAGATTGCTGATTGCGAAGAGGCTGCGGAGGGCCCTGAAGGAGAGATATATGAAGGATTGTTAGTAAAAGTGAGCCACAATACCTTAGGAATGGAGCTAGGGTTCACCGTCCAAGCCCACAGGTCAAGCATGCGGGCGTCCTCTTGTTGCAGGGAGCTTCTGTCAACACTTTCAAGGGAGCATTTGTTGTCGATGACTCTACTTGCCACCTCGTTGTTCCAGGCGTGTAGCGGGATACCCTACAGGTAAAGTTAGATGCGGAATTGGAGGACCACCCCAAAGGCGTGTCGGAGTGGCTTCCACGACCTGACGTGGAAACTCAAGGTCATGGAAGTGGAACTTGTCATAGCGAGTTACTTCATCCCTATGGTTATTGTGTTCGAAGTTGACCAAAAAGTTTTCATGGTATAGGACCGGATAGGCAACAGTGGGGAGTGGAGTGTATGGTACCTTCAAATTCTTCCCAAGTATTCACTTAATTCTTTTCTCTAATAGCTACTGAGCTATGAAGGTAAGAGTTGAAATCTCACAGAAATTAGAGTACCAGAACACGAAACCTGACTAGTCGAAAACAGATCACGTAGTCGAGACTTACAACGTGGTCGTAAGTCACTACTACGTGGTCGATGGCAGACCGAAAGCGGGCTATTCGACTACTCAGCAAATATGCAATGTGGTCGGTAGTCGAAGATTCCCGAGACCAGACAGCAGAGACTGATAGCACAGAACAGACCGTGGTCGAAGAGAGAACTCGTGGTCTTGTGCCTGACTATGTGGTCGATACTTGACACCGCGGTCATAGATCGCCTTAGTCAGGAGCCATAGAGACCAAAACCAATCGCAGTCGTAAATCAATAGGTGATAGAACGACTACCGTGGTCGTAAAACTTTCTGGTTGACAACTACAAAGACCTGAACCGACATAGTTGTAACCCAGCGTGTGGTCGAACGATCAATGTGATCGAAGAACATGGTCGTAAACGAAACAGAGGAAGTCAGGAAGGCGCACGACCGCAAGATTCAATTTTCGAATAACTTTTGATTCACGGATCAATTGGTCATGAGACTTCAAACACAACAAGACCATGTCCTCAAAAGACTTCTCTGATCTTTAATTGAAAACTTATCAAGCCTACAGAGATCTTTCGGGAAAAACATGAAGAACGCTCAAAACCATGGCTTTGAAAGAAGGAAGATAATCAGACCATGCAAATGGAATTAAATGGACCAAGAAGGCTTCAAGTATGATCTTCCATCACCCAGCAAGTCAGATCATCCAAAGAACAACCGAGACCAAAGTCTTAAATCAAGAAGCAAAAGAGCGAAGAGAAGAACAGGGAAGAAATAACTGAAGCAACAGAATCAACTCAACTCTACTCATACAAGCATACACAGAAATAGATCAAGAGATGATATATTGCTCAGGAAGTTGATTCTACAGCCACTCCATCTGGAGGACCAAGGGCACACGAGCTCCAACCCAAAATACAAGCATCAACACAATAATAAAACCCTAGCGACAACTCTAGATGGGACGCCGCCCATCCCTATTTATAGTCTCATCGATACCGGGGACGACCCGTTAACCACTACGAACAACCGTGTTTTCAACACACGCTTTACCCGCTAATACAGACGATCACGCTTGTAAAGTCGTCTGTGATAATTACAACACTGAAGGATTCTGGAGAACCATCTGTGATGAGACATCCAGTATAACATTTTCTGTAGTAGTGCCGCCACTGCTATCTAGCAAGGTTCACAGTGATAAGGGTTTTGGAGTTCACTCAACTGTCATATTACTGGCTGTGAGATTGAGGAAGGGTAGTGGGTGGTATCGGTGGGGGTGACGGTGACCATGAATGGTGAGTTTTGTTTCATGGGGCAGTGGTAGGCAGTACTCATCGACAAATCTGGTAGCAGTGAGCAGCTGAAGATGGGGAAGAAGTTGCCAGGCGATAGGGGTCACCAATGCCGAGCAACTCCAGCAAGGTGGCGGTGGTGGTTGAGAGGGGACGGGGGGTAGCGCTAGGGTTGAAGGGGAGGCAAGGATTTTATCTGGGGGAGGCGAGGAGATCCACCCTTGAATCTTGATCTAATGGCTACAAAATTATGACTAATTTTTAGGGGGGAAACCAGCTGAGATGCCTATACGCAACTTTGTTCAACGGGTCAACAGAGCACTTAAGCGCAACCTGAACAAACTTTTAAGATCAGATTTTATTATGGCACAATGTTTGTGGGCAACCGCTGATTTGGGAGCGAGACGTAGCAACTGGGACCTCATGGCGGCCAAGAGTCTATACAGCAAAAATCATGAACATGAAATTAAAATTCAGGAGCGAAATCAAACACCGGCGTATTTAATCCTACTCTAACCCTCGCTCATAAGCTGTCAGGACACTAATCCCACGAACATATGATTTATGCACTAATGAAGCCACACTAGTATGTTGGGCTAGGGCCTAATGCACCTTAATTCAGTGTAGGCCTCAATTGCTTGCTCTGGTGCACTCCAAAGTTGAATCCTACAGCTGAAGCAGCAACCACAAGTCTTACGGAGTGGAGTGCAGCCGTGCAAGAAGCCAAGTAGCTAGCTAGAAGATTATCAAAACCAGCAACATATCAATCCATCTCAAGCAAAAATTGAAAAGAAAAAACAACAACAATCATTTCTAGGGAAGATAGCTCTCCTCCATCCTCCATCCACAACAGTGTGTACCTTCCAAATACACATGCAGCTGTGCACATGAATCCAAAGTCCAAACCTGCATCCAAGCAGCAAATACTTGGGCAAAGTCCTCGTTTGGTATACTGTTGGACAAAGAGCTAGGTCCAATTGTTGATGCAGCCATGCACCTAACGCAGGGAGAAGTGTCTCTATACTGTTGACATGCTGACATGTTTGGTACTGAAATGACAAGACACAGGGCATTTTTAGGGAGACCAGAGCACATGTGAGAATTCCATGCAAGAGTTTTTTACTATTTGTGGCCTTGTGGGGATGGATATAAAGTGGTTTAATTAATGTAGTGAGACCCCATGATTTGAGGGAAATTGATCGGCCCCGCCTCAAGAATGTTTAAGGCAGGCATCTCGAGTTCATCTGTACTGTACATATAGAAGAAAGAACAAAACCTAGACTACTATAACTACTTCTGACTGCCTTCATTTTCGTTTTGAAATTGAGAGTTTTAATGTTTCTTTACTACAATAACAACTTTTAACTAAAAAATTTGCAAAAGGAAAATGAATTAACAATCTATTCCTCTATCCCCACAAACTATGAAGGAAAGGAAACACTCATTCTTGTTGGATATTTTCTTTCCTACACGGTTCTTGTAACTTTTTTTATTCGGAATCAGCTCTGTACATTTAGACATCCCATTGATCCCATGTATACAAACACGATATCCACTGTCACGCCAGATATATCTGCCTTGTGCAGTGTTGACATATGTCAATGCGCATGAAAATTAATATTGGTTCTTCGCAAAATATCTTCCCCTAGGTAAACAAAGGAAAAATGTTGTTTTTGCTCTTCTCCCCAGATACAAGTCTCAACACAAAATAGAAAACAAAAATCCTCAAAAAAAATTTTGAAACCAAAGGCAGAAGTTCTACCATTCATTTTAAAGAGAAAAGAGTACACCGACACAAAAAGGGAAACACCACAAAAGGAGAAAAATAAATAAATGCCAACACATATCCCAGTAGGACACGGAGGGAAATATCACCTCAACACCTCACCTAGTAACACCAGCACACCTAAAAACAACATCGGGACACACAAAAAACACCTAGCTACTCAACAAAGGAGGAGATTCTCCCCGACTCGTAGGCACTCCACTAGCAACAGACATAAGAAGATCAGAAGACAACGTTAGAGGCCTTGATGTCTCACAGCTTGCCATTGGGACCCTATGCCTTATCTGATCTACAAAGAACAGCCATCATCATGTGCTTGAAGGGAAGGAATCCTTTAAGGCCTCCAAGCATTTGTCCATGGCTTGTTCATCCACTTCTTCGTCGTCGTTGCCTCGTTTGATGATGCCCAACTTCCTCAACAATCTACCTTATGCCCTTGTCTCCCCAGTGGGTTATTGAAATTTCACCTTGGAAGCTAGGCAAACACTTCTTCTCGGGGTAGGCCAGTGGGGTAAGCACATCATCTTTGCAGCTTTCCATGCTGAGCTCCCTAACACAATCCCTAATGGAGCCTGAGGCATCTCACTCCCTCCCAACCCTGAGTGGTCTCTCCCCATCAGTGAAGGGACCTCTTTCACCAAAGACAAAGGCGGGTCCTCCAAAGGAGGCGAGGTTGGGATGGTTGTGTATTTAGTCTCTCCGGCAACCTGCAGTGGCTCCCTAATTGATGAGGGTGTTGTTCTCTCTCTTGCTGCGTTAGGCAGTGGATGCAGCGGTGGAGGTAGCTAGCAACTAGAACCCACAACACAAGGATTCCCCACTACACCTACATCAACCACCAAAGGGAGCACCTCCACCTGAATTCTGTCCTAAGGAAGCTAGAACTTCTCACAAAGCAAGGTAACAATTTCCTCTGCCTCGACAACATTGCCACACACAAAAATGTTCAAAGAGTTATGCGAGCCTTCAATAGAGTGAGGAAATGGAGGTTTACTTGGGCAAAGGATCTCAGCAAAGGAGATGTTGCACGAGCTAGGTAAAGGGACACGACCCAGTGAAGTGCCCTGACTCCTCACAACATAGGCAATGAGGAGAGTTCTGACATGTCGCCACCCAATGATCAGTGGCAAGGAAATTGATGCATTTGCCAGATAGCCTCGAAGAAGGGCAAGGAGAAGCTCTTGCCATTAGTGGAGGCACCGGATCCTGAGCGCCTTGCGGGTTTGGGCATGATATGGCCTAATGATTGCAAGTAAGGGAAAAGAAGCATTTATCATCTAACCCCCAAGGGCTATCGGCAATGAATGGCTTTGGGTTGCAAGCTATGCTACCTGGAGCAACCTCGAGGGACTGAGCACCAAGGACAAGCCTTGGGGCACGCCTCCTATAGACCTTGAGCTAAGGGGTCAGTGAAACTAGAGGGGCGATGGTGGTGGTGGTGGTGGTGGAGGTGGGGCCCATGACTACCTTTTCATTATTAATGACAATAGAGATAGGTGGAGCGGTGGTCAACGATAATGGGTGGTAAGTATGTGAGAGGCGGAAGGGGGTGATAGCGGATTTGGATATGTGCAATGTGGTGATAGAAGGAACCAAGGCTGAAGCTAGAAGGCGGTGTGGAGGACGATAGCGGAGGCGGTAGAGATGGACACTAGTGCTGGAGCGAGGCCGGCAGGCGGGGAAGCGACAATGAGGATCTGGAGCTTGAGGAATCGGGTCAAGGGGAAGAGGAGGCTCGAGACGATTGGGCGATGAGGAAAGGCTGAGAGGGTGGAAATGTGGGAGAGGATAGGAGGCCAACAGCAGAGAGATAGATGGCAACGGTGGCTAGAACCCTAGGTTACCCTAGGATCATCTGCTGGGTCGCTTCTCACTAATGCACTACCACACATGGAGTCATCACAGACGATTCATAACCCTCATTAGAGATGATTTCTGAATCATCTGATTTATTGTGTTAGTGATAACAGGTGGTTATCATGGACTGCTCCCAAACTGTCTATGAGAAGTCACAACACATACGGTTTTTAAAAATAACTGTCTGTGATATCCGATATATCATAGACAGCTAATATAAAAAAACCATCTATGATGGTCTATGTATTATAGACGGTTTTTGTATTATCTGTCTATGATATGTCGGATACCACAGATTGAATTATAATTGAATGAAATACAATCGAATGAATTATAATCGAATCAATTGTTTGAACATGTATTAAGCGATGTTGCTGAAGTGAAACTCTCCTTTCATGTCAATGGCCTCCATCATGAAGAAGGTGGAGAGCCGTCCTCGAACGTCTAAGAGTTCGTTCAGATCGTATGTACTTGATTTGATTTTTATGCCCTGACACTAGGAGGAGTAAGTTGTAGACATATATATTTAAATTGATAATTAGAAAATAATTATTATGAGATTGACAAACCTTTGAATTATTCATCTTAGCACTCATGATTTCGTGCATATGATGGCAAACGTAGAATGCACAAAGGTTACATTGTAGCTACTGATGGCACTGCAAAAATAGAATTACATACATAGGTATAGTCTGTTCGAGAGGCATTATTACAAAGTATGATATAGGGTTGTTGTGTTGTAGCGGTTATCGAAAATCATGTCATGTGTTGCAATGCAGCGCTTGATTCCTTGTGTCTCCCTCCCCCAGCAATATAGGCGCCGAACGACCTATGTGAATGAAAGGAAGACTATAATAGAGTTATGTATAGAGAAAATGGGCATACTTGTCATACAAGAGTGAAGTCATGGTTGTTCTTGAATAGGGAATCAAGGTATATTAGCTTGTTCTACTTTGGTACAATCACTATGAGAATCCAGTGCCACCTACTCATGTATGCTATTATAGTCATTAAACTTAAGTTCGTGTTACGTATAAAGTACAAATGATATTTGTATAGCATCTAGTAAAGCACTTACCTCTAGTTGTAGGATACCAGTATGTACTCCTTACTGCCCTGAGCAAGCAATCCTGTTGTATATAATTCTTGACTTAGGATGTATCTTGGGTGATGCTTTGCTCAGAGATCAAATGTGGGTCGAGGAAATCCACCGATTCTCATGATCGTCGGGCCACATGCATCATGTATCTACATATAAGCAATGAGTTATAACATTTATAGGTATTACGTGAATGTAGAAGTTGATTTTACACACTTAAAGTGTCTAGCATTATAGAAGTGAGGCGTTGAGGGCATCGAGGTTAATAGTTCGAATAAGACATCAAAGCCCACGATTAAAAAGTCTGACTCATGGAGGAAATGCCTCTCCGTGTATTTGACGGTGAATCCAGTAGGTCGGTTTGTCCTTTGCTTATTGGTCCTCTGCACGTACCAGGCATGCAAACTCCCGCAACCCATTCTAAGGCAGGGCAATAGTGTGTCAAGGATCAACGGCATTCCGAAGGAGAACTTCTAGGGCTTGCAAGATGCCTTAATATTCTTCGATTTGGTCTTAATGCCTCGCCTTTGATATGTCTTCCTGGGAGACAACTTGGCACACTTTTCTTATTCCTTTGGTGTCATCTCCACGGGTGCCGATATGGTAGCCTTCTGAAGCGGAGGTTGAGGTGGGAGAGTGTGGCACTACAGGGTTTAGGGCGATGTCCCTCTTGGTCCACTGGACAAAAGTGAGCACGGCATCCCCTAGTGTTATGATGTCTTCATTCGGGGGCTTCTCCATCAAGACAGCCATGAAAGGGTTATGTACCATATCCATGTGGACCTTAACATAACCCTGCACCAGCTGGGCACCGTGCAGCACTGTCCCTTCCTGGCATGGAAATGCAATCCCCCACCTAGTCTCAATAGGAATGGACCCAACCAACCTCATTTGGAGCTTGCAAGACGTGGGCTCCTACAAAACAATACACAATTAGCTAAGATATTTTATAGGTCTATCTTTGGAGCATTTCAGAGATATACATTATCTATATTTCGTCGATCGAAAGTTAGGCGTCGCTTTGGTTAGATTGGTGTGTGGACGCGTAGCTACTCCAACAGTGTTGTAGAGGAGCATCCATAATAACGGGGGCGATCTGCGACTAGCTGAGCACTTGCTCTAGCCTTTCCTCCAAATGTGCTAGCTTCCCCAAAATTTTTGCACGAATCTCCTCTTTTATACGCTCCTCGCGCTCGGCCTTCGATCTCTTCTAACTCCGATGGTCCTGATACCCTTCAGCCTCCCCTCATGACGAGATAGAGGCACACCTATCACTTCCACCTCAGCCATGTAGTTGACACAAAACTCAATGATTGATGTTGCCCTCGGACCGAGATCGAATCCGCATATAGGACTTGAAAATTCCCATGTACATCTCGAACGGGTACATATGATGTAGGAATATAGGGCCACATATCTTTATCTCTATCACAAGGTGAATAATGAGATGAACCATGATATCAAAAAATGACAGAAGGAAATACACCTCGAGATGACATAGAGTCGTCACCACCTCAGCCTGCATAGCATCTAGTCTATCGAGATCGGTGACCTTCTGAGCAATTGAGTTAAAGAAATAACACAGCCTCATGATTGCCACTCGGACCTTGTTCGGTAAAATACTTCTAATTGTAACGGAAAGCATTTGTGTCATCGCACATGACAATCATGAAACTTCATACCAATTAATTTTAAATCTTCCACAGAAATAAGTTTCTTCATGATGGTTAAGTAACCGAACGGAACTTTCACACCATGCAAACTCTGGCACAGTTCATTTCTTTTGGCCTTGGACAGAGTGTAGCAAATTGGGGGAAGGTACATTCGGCCTTTATTGGTCTCTATCAGTACTAACTCGGTCCTTATGTTTATATCAACCAACTCACATCGTGCATTGACACCATCCTTTATTTATCATGAATGTTCAATAAGAGACCAATCAAACTATCACATATATTCTTCTCCACGTGCATGACGTCGATGCAGTAGCAAACTTCTAAGTGCTCCCGATAAGATAAGTCCCAAAAATTGATCTCTTCTTCCAGATGTTCTTCTCACGGGTCCTCAATTTACTTCCCTTTCCAATAATAATATCGATATCCTTAACCATATCATAGACCTCTTTCCCTCTAAAGAGCTGAACCATCCCCCTTTGTTCTGTCGAATTGTTTTTCTTCATCTTGTGGTATGGGTGATACTTAGGAAAAACCTATAGTGGCGTATATACATAGTTTTACGTGAATTGTTCAGCCACACACTCTTGGTATCATTTAGGCAGTGGGGATATGCTTTTGCTCCTTTTGTACTCAAGCTTGATAGGTTACCAAGGGCGAAAAAATTATTTATGGTGCAGAACAACATAGCGCGTAGGGTGAAGTTCTCTCGTTTGTTCGCATCCCATACCTACGCCCTTTCTTCCACAGTGTTATAAGATCTTCCAGTACTTGTGCTAGATATACATCAATATTATTCCCAAGATGCTTCAGCCCTTAGATAAGAAATGACATCAAAATGTACTTCTTCATACACAGCCAAGGAGGAAGGTTGTAGATACATAAATTCATAAGCCAAGGCTATGTCAGTAGCTCATATTACCGAAAGGATTCATTCCATTTGTACTCAACCCAAACTTTATATTCCTCAGTTTTGCAGCGAAATCTACAACATCCTATCGATGTTCCCCCACTAGGCAGAATCACCTGGGTGTCTTAGCTTTGCATCTTTCTTACACTCTTCCAAGTGCCAACGTGACAATGTTGCCTCATTTTGGTTCGCAAATAAATGCTTCATACGGAAAATTATAGGTAGATATCACAACTCCTTAGTAATAGGTCATTGCTTCACCTCGATGCTCTCACTGTCAACAGAGTGATTCTTACATTTGTATCGGGATGTTTTGTACACCAGACATACATACATACATATTTGCATACTCTTTACGGTATAGGATACAGTCTTTCGGACATACATATATTCTTTATACTTTCATTCCCAAGGGATAGAGAATATTCTTAGTTTGGTACGTAGTTTTGGGCAACACGTTTTCTTCCGAAAGCATGTCTGCTAAGATACCTAACAATGTCGTCAAACTCTTATCGGACCAACCATTGCTTGTCTTCAACTCCAATAGTTCAAACACCAATGACAACCTTGTGTATTTGGCTTGCATCTCAGAAACAATGGTTTCTCTGAATCCTCCATCAAGCTCTTAAATTTACTAAACTCTCTTACTATAGTTCTATTCTGCATCACACAACATCTGATCCAGATCATCGTGCAACCTATCTTCATTGAAAGAAAATTGATATCCAATATATCGTTGTCTCTCTTGATGATGTTACTACCCTCCTGTATAATCTGTCCTTTACCATGGCTACTCCAATATGTATACCCTTTTTCAAACCCTTTCGAATCAAGTGTGCTTTTATCTACGCTAAGTTAGTAAACATCTTAAGATTCCTACAATCAATGCATAGATAGTACATAAATTTCATACATCTCTTCAACATATCTTGCTAGTCAGCTCTTTTAAAAGTAGACATGCCAACGATGTACTCTTCACTCACACGGTTCTCAATATACATCCAGCTTCAGTCCATCTATGCTATGCATATAATAAATTAATGTTAAATTAGATTAATACTCTCCTAGGTACACTATCTCTTACACATAATTACCATTCACCATAATTTGTCCATCTAAAGTAGCTAGCTATGATTTACGAACCAATCTGACAAGAATTAAAGTAGATAGGAATGAGACCCACCCTTAAATTGGAGCAAAAACTATGAAACTAGATCTCTCTTTCCTTGCAACTAAAAAGTGCATGGATCTAGCTAGAATATAATGCATTTTATTATATATAATACCAATTACTAACCTTAGACCTCCAAGAACAAATGGATAAACAAGCACCCTTTTACATGTCCGATCTCCTTTCACCAAATCACCTCAAAGCCACCACCTCCTCATAGACAGAATATCTATCAGGACGAGGGTATTTAATGACGCAGTGAATATCACAGGCGCTTTTATTTACATCTCGTTTGTGATAAATAGGTCATCACAGATGACTTTTGATAAAAATCGTCGGTGATAAGTCCATACATCATAGATGGTTTTTATTATTAACCATCTGTGATGTATCATATACAGTTTGTGTAAAAAACTGTCTGTAATAAAAGAGCATCACTGATGGTTCTTACCATCGGTTGTAACATAGGTGGCCACACTAGTAAAACCGTTTGAGATAACTGCGCTGTAGCTTAACACTGACAGATTCGGTAGAACTCTTTGTGATGAGGCATCCAGTATGACCTTCTCTGTAGTAGTGACGGTTAGGTCTCTCTCAGGCTCTTAAAATCCTAAAACCCTACTCCAAGTTACAAGTACACTAAACTCCCTTTGTTAACATTGTCCAACAGAAAAGGAAATATGGTGGAGATTCTTCCACCTATGCTTTTTAATTTTGTTTTTCTAGCTTTTTGGTATTTCGGTTTTTTTATTTTCTTTTTTTCTTATTCCTTTGTATTATACATGATGATATAAATAATTTTCTTTTCTTAAAAAAAATTAATTATACTAAAAAAGCTGACAATAGTTATAGTACAAAAAACCGCTATAGTAGAAAAAAGCCAGAGCGTTAGGCTTAAAAGCCCAAATAAGCACCATCTTGATCAACTCCTTTACAGAATGCTCATAAAGCATCACTTCGGAAACGAATTAGTAAATTCTAGTAGATACCGCTACCGGTATAATGGTACTAAAAAAGCTGACAACAGTTATAGTACAAAAAACCGCTATAGTAGAAAAAAGCTAGAACGTTAGGTTTAAAAGCCCAAATAAGCACCACCTTGATCAAGTCCTCTATAGAATGCTCATAAAGCAGCACTTCGGAAACGAATTAGTAAATTCTAATAAATACCGCTACCTGTATAACGGTACACACCAATCCCATACATGGAAGGGCAATCATAGTAGCAAATTGATGTCTTATTTGCCTTGTGGCTTGTAGTCAGCCAACCATGGAAAGGCAATCATTTAGCTCGTCCAATATATGCCCAAATACTCGAAATCATCAGAAGCTAGGATCATGCATGTGCCTAACAAATCGTGCGGGCAATTAAGCTCACCAGTGTCCTCTTGCACCATCTGACCTAATCCGCAGGCCCAGTTTGAATGGACACGGCAACCACCATTGGCTTCCCCTCGGACCTAATTCCATGTCCTCCCCAGCGGGCTAGAGGACATGTGAGGTTAACGTTCCGCTTGTTTGGATTTGATTGCTGTCTTCTAGTTTATTTTTTATTATTTGTAAATTTTATTTTTTTCTAATTTTTTAGCTTATTTTAAGCTCTTTTTTGCTTATTTTTTTCATATTCGTTTGTATTATACGTGATGGGCTAATCTTTTTTTATTTTTAAACTTAATTATGTCAAATAAGATACTATTAGCTACAGTATAATTTTAGTCAGCTACAGTAAAAATTTAACTATAAATCATCTAAGTCACAAGCGTGTGAAAAGGTTGTGCATAGGGCCTGTTCTTTTCCTTCGAAGCTGGCGGCTTTTGGTTTTTGCTACAATACCTAACTTTCAAACGGAGTATTTTCTCAAGACGGAGCCTACAAGTTAAACGATATACACGTTAAAAGTCCAATATATGTACTGTAAACAGTCAAAATTTAAAAATTTTAGCAAAAAACTATAAATCGCAGCCGTTGTCAAACAGGCATAGTAGGTTGGTGCGTGGGTGGTGACCGACCATATGCTTGGGTTTAGGATCTCCCTCTCCCCAACTGCCTTCGATTCCATTTACCACTGACTTTCACGCTCCCCTCCACCTAGTTCTGATCTTCTACAGCTCAATGATTGTCCTGGATAGAGCGCATATGTTAATGTGCCATTCAAACTGATTAGTTGATAAAACCAACAATAATACTACTACTACTGTGGGGGCTGTTACCAAAAAAGCTTGATGTCTTGCTGCTGTCTTTCGGGTCTAGAGTCGGACGTCCCGACAACTTTGCTATGCATTGTGCTCCATGTTTACGTTGAACTTCTAGCGTAATATAAAATATTTTTAAAATACATGCTAAGAATGTAGTTGAGATTCAAATTTTCCAGTATAATTCAACTAAAGCAAATTGGGTCAGTTGAATAATTAAACAAGGTACATATTCATTTGTTGAAATTACATCTTGCTCATAAAGCACCCTCTCCGTTTTTATTTACTTAACGTTTTGGATATCGATACAGTCTCCCACACTAACCTTTGGACGTTACTTTTTTTAGTTATATGTTAGCAAAAATTATCAAAACTGTAATGATATAAAAATATTTTTGATAGCAAATCTAGCAATATCATTTCCACATGATAAATCCAAAAGCTTTTGTGTATATTAAAGATTAAAGTTTTAAAATGTTAATCGGACACATTGCACAACGCCACTAAAAGAGAACGGAGGAAGTATAAAAATAATCCTAAGACCAATGGCGAAAAATAACTTAGAAATTGATATCAACAATATATGTGGATATGCCTTTGTAAAGTATATTGACGTAGCCCTCACAAGGTCAACTTCATTTATTGCATCGATGACTAGGTAAAAGAATTTCCGTGAGAAAAATTAAAGCGAAAGGTGTTGAATTGTTACATCCGATGCGAACTGATAGGACAAACAAACTACTACCATCAATCACCTAAAAGACTGTCCACTGAAAAGGGGCCGACATATACCATCTTGCCACAAACGTAAATGTCACACAACTAAACAAGTCACAATCTAGATAAAAATGATGTTTATCCAAACTCATACCGTATTTATGTAAAATATTCGATCATCTCATACCAGTTATGGTATGACATATGTCAAGATTATACGTAGATTATATCAGATATGACGTTAATCTATAGAAATCGACTCTAATTTAGTTTGCTCTTCATATAGAACTCATTTCTCTCACCCTATATATGTATCCTAGTAGCCTATCGGAAGAGCAAGTGCTCTATTGTAATTTTTTTCTCATTATAGTAATTTGTTTGCAAACGGCTGTGGTTTTTTCGGTAAGGTTTTTGATGTAAAAATTTATATATCTTTTTTTTGTTTTTTATGTATTATTTATAACAGGTAGTATTAGAGCACAGGAGAATACAGCTTGAGAGATTCGAGAGCGAAAAAAATTCCATCAGATCCAATCCGGCGTCATGGTCTCGCGCAACACGTCTTTGTCTCCAAGTCTCGAGCACGTCATCCGAAGCCAAGTCATCACCGTCCGCCGGTCCAACCACAAGACGCCAGCGTCACGTCTTCGGTCCCTCAGTCCGTGCGGCAAGCGTTGTTTTTGCGCAGCGCATCTCTTCGGCAGAGGAGAGAGAAATCACCGAACCCGAGCACACAAGCGACGGTCGCTGAAACCAAGCACGCAAGCGATAGCGACATCAGGAAAAGAAGTGGCACGGAAACCAAGGTCAAAGAAAAAACTGCGTCTAGAGGCTATTTGATTTTTTGTGTTAATTCCAGTGAAATTGCTACGTGCACCCGAGTGAGTGTGTATCAGGAGCTTTTGATTGTGAGATTTTTGCTAGGTATACACAAATTCGTATCAGCAAATTTTAGATTTTTTCTGCATGGCGACTCTGAAGTATGACCTTCTGCTGTTGGATCGCGACACGGGATTTTCTCTATGGTAAGTTAAAGATGCGGGATGTTTTATCACAGATTGATTTGGATGATGCACTTTTGGGAATCTATAAGATGTCAACGACATTGTCTATTGATGAGAAGCAATGTAAAGATTGTATTTTATAGAATGTTTGAAGGAGACATCCGCCTCTGTATTATGATAGAAGGTAGAGCAGATTTGCATGACCAATGATCTGACAAGCAAAATGCATCTGAAATAGAAACTTTATTCCCACGAGATGGTAGAGGAGTCTCATTGTTGAACCACCTGACAGCTTTCAAAGAAGTTGCTTCTAACGTCAACTCTATGGAGATAAAATATGACGATGAAGATTTGAATTTTATTCTACTATGTTCTCTACCTAATTCATACTCTACTTTTCAGATATACTATTCTATATATGCAAGATACTTTTACTCTTAGTGAAGTTTATGAAGCACTATATTCTAAAGAAAAGATGAAACTTATGGTTTCTAGTGAAAATTCAAGTATACATGCAGAAGGTTTGTCTGTCCACGACAAAAAAATACGAGAAGGGTTCAAACGACGATTCAAGAGACAGAAGCAAAAGCAAATACAGAGATAGATCTAAATCTAGGAACATAAAGTCATTCAAGTATTGTAAGAAAAATAGTCATGACACCTCCGAATGTTGGAAGTTGTACAATAAGGAGAAAAGAAATAACAATTTCAAGAAGGATCAACAAGAGTATGAATCTAGAGCCATCATTGTTACCAAAGAAGCTTCTGATGAAGATGTTCTCATTGCCTTAGCCGGTGATTCTAAAATCGGAGATGAGTGGATTCTTGATTCAGCCTGTACTTTACATATGAGCCCGAACTACGAATAGTTTATTACCTATGAAGCTACACCATGTGGATCCATGTTGATGGGTAATAATACACCATGCAAAGTTGCAAGTATTGGTTCTATTCAGATCAAGATGTTTGATGGCACCACCAGAACTTTGTCAAATGTTCGTAATATTCTGAATTTGAAGAGAAATATTATCTCGTCGAATACCCTTGATGGTAAAAGGTATAAGTATTCAGCTGAAGGTGGAGTTTAAAGGTCACCAAAGCTTCTCTTATTGTGATGAAGGGTGATATGAAGGCTGCCAATTTATATCATTTGTGAGGCGTTACAATTTTAGATAATGTTGTTGTTGCCTCAAATAAATCATCAGATTCTAATACTACTAATCTTTGGCATATGCGTTTGGGGTATATGAGTGAAGCTGGAATGATAGAATTATACGAAAATAGGATTTCTTGATGGTCAAATCATCAACAAGTTGAAGTTATGTGAATATTGTGTCTTCGGCAAGCAAAAAAGGGTGAAATTCGGCACTGTGACTCACTTTACAAAAGGCACATTGGATTATATTCACTCTGATTTGTGGGGAGAATCTCTTACTCCATTACTTGGAGGTGCAAGCTACATGTTGACCATCATTGATAATTTCTCAAAAAGAGTTTAGGCATATTTCGTTAATCACAAATTAGATGTATTCAAGACATTCAAGGAGTGGATGATTATAATTGAAAAATAAACTGGCAAATATGTCATGAAGCTGCGTACCGACAATGGCTTGAAGTTCTATTATGGAGAATTTAAAGTTTTATGCAGATTAGAAGGTATTATGAGATATTATGCCATCCTATGCACTCCTCAACAAAATGGTGTGGTAGAACGCATGAACAGAACCATCATATAGAAGGTATGTTGCAAGTTGTCCAATTCTGGATTATCTAAGAGTTGCTGGGCTGAAGCCGCTTCCACTACTTGTTATTTGATTAATCGATCACCCAATTTGGCTATTTATAAGAAGACTCCAATTAAGATATGGTCTAGCTCTCTAGCAGATTATTCAAACTTGAGAATATTTAGTTGTCCTGCTCATGCTCATGTTAACAACAATGAATTAGAGCCTAGAGTAGTTAGGTGCATTTTTCTTGGTTATAAAACTGATGTGAAAGGATATAAATTGTGAAATCCTGAAACTAAAAAGGTGTTTACTAGTAGAAATGTTACTTTTGGTGAATCTGCTATGTTGTATGATAAACCATCTATTGATGTTCTCGTTGAGAAGCAATCAAGCGTGCAGATGGAGCATGTTATTGATTCAAAATCTACACCAGAAGTCAACAAGAAAAATATTCCAGAAGTTCCTATTGTTGTGCCACCAACGTAGCATTCCATTGTAACTGATAGAGAAACGAGAAACATTCAGTCTCCTAAGAGATTCATTGAAGAAACCAATGTTGTGTCTTATTGTTTAAATATAGCAGAAGAAATTGAAGGTACTGCAGAATCTTCTTATTATTCAGAGGCTATCTCTTTTAGTCATTCAGAAAGGTGGATAACTGTCATGCATGATGAGATGGAATCTCTTGACAAAAATGACACTTAGGAGCTGGTCAAGTTGCTAATTGAGAAGAAGTATGTTCGCTACAAATGGATCTTCAAGAAGAAAAAAGGGGTTTCACCAACCGAAGAGGTTAGGTACAAAGCAAAACTAGTTGCTAAAGAATACAACCAAATTCTAGGTATTGATTTCACACATGTCTTTTTCCCTGTTGTGAAGTATAGTTCTATTCGCACTTTACTCAACATTGTGACTATGCATAATTATGAGCTTAAATAATTAGGCTTGAAGATTGGGAGTTGGAAGAACACATTTATATGGAACAACTGGAAGGTTTTGCTATTCCGGGAAAGGAGAATTTAACTTACAAATTGAAGAAATCTCTTTATGGTTTGAAGCAGTTACCTAGACAATAGTATAAGTTATTTGACAACTTAATGATATCTCAGGATTTTAAAAGATCCGATTATGATAGCTAAACATTTTAAGATTGTTAATGGCCCAGCTATTTATTTGCTCCTATATGTTGATGATATATTGATTGTTATAAAAGACAAGGCTGAAATTTCAAAATTCAAGGCACAATTAAGCAGTGAATTTGAGATGAAATATCTCGGTGCAACAAAGAAGATCTTGGTATAGAAATCATTAGAAACAGACGGCTTGGTATATTGTACCTAAATAAAAAAGGTATATTAATAAAGTTCCTTGTTGTTTCAACATGCATAAGGCCAAACCGGTTAGTACTCGCTTAGCTGCATATTTTAGACTTTCTTTAGTGTTATGTCCACAATCAAATGATGAAGTTGAGTCATGTCTAGAGTTTCATATGCAAGTGCAGTTGGTTCGCTTATGTATGCCATGGTATATTCTTGCCTCGATTTATCTCAATCATTAAGTATGGTTAATAGATACATGGCTAATTCTGGAAAAGAGCATTGGAAAGTAGTTAATAGATTATCATATTTTTACGGGGCACATCTAATGCATGTTTACAGTTTGGAGATGAACTCGTTGGTTATATGGATTCTGATTTTACTGAAGATTTGGATAAAAGAAGATCTCTCCCAAGTTATGTATTCACTGTTGGAGGGTGTGCTATTAGCTGAAAAGCAAATTTGTAAGCTATCGTTGCCTTGTCTACTATAGAAGCTGAGTATATGGCTATTTCTGAAACTTGCAAAGAAGCCATTTGGCTAAGAAGTTTATTTACTGAGCTTTGTGGAAGTACATCTTGTATTTCAATATTTTATGATAGTTAGAGTGCTATTTGACTTATAAAAGATCAAGTGTTCCATGAGAGAACAAAGCATATTAATATCAGGCATCACTACATTTGAGGTGCTTTTACTTAAGGTGATTGTAACGTCAGCAAGATAAATACTCATGATAATACAGCTGATATGTTAAAAAAGCCAGTTACTGCCACTAAGTTTGAGCTTTGATCAGACTTAGTTGGTATTACTCACTAGTTCTTTGGACTTTCAGTGCACAAGGTGTACGTGCTGATTTTATTGGAAGAGTTTATCACATAATTGGACTACTTGAGAGAATTTGGCTTAAGGTAGAGATTGTTGAAGTTGATCCGAATTTGTATCGTGTCCATATAGGAAACTACTATTGGAGGGAATTCAACTCATACTAGATGTGGCATGATAGGTGTTAGCGCCATGCGTAGGTTGTATCTGACGTGGTGTCAATCTGTAGCAACCGACTCTGATTCGGTTTTCTCTCCGTGTGGAACTTATTTCTCTCGCCCTATATATATACCCCAATAGCTCATAGGAAGAGCAAACGCTCCGTTGTAATATCTTCTCATTATAGTGATTTGCCTTCGAACGTCCATTGTTTTTTTCGTAAGGGTTTTCTATGTAAAAATTTGTACCTCTCATCTCTATTTTTCTATGCATTATTTGCAACACTAAGTAAACTCGGAAAAAATAATGACAATTGCACAACAGTAAAGCACAATTAGACTGCTGATAATGACATAGCTAATCTAGCTAGCTAGCGTCATCTACCATCTTTTGTACCTCCTCTACTGTGCCAAGAGTCTCGCAATACTTTTAGTGAAAATCCATAGCTAAAATAGAACAAACCGCACAACGTACGCGCGATGGCAACACATCTAATAAAACATGCTAGCACCATCCCTTGGCAAATGCCCCACACCACACGCTGATCAATCATCCACGCCACCAGAGGATCAGCCTGCCCATTTGCCGTCTCTTCTACTTATTCCCTAAACCTAAAGGCCATATATACTCTCACCCTCTGACTCACTCCTGCGAATCACAAACACAACCACAAATCGAGTGAGTGTGAGAGGCACAGAAATCAAGGCTTGCTAGCTACTGCATCCGTGGGCAGATCACTCCTGTGTCAGAGAGAGAGAGAGAGAGGATATGGCTGACTGGGCCCCAGTGTTTATAGGGGTAGTGCTCTTCATCCTCCTCTCCCCTGGCTTGCTGTTCCAGATCCCAGCCAAGTGCAGTATCATCGAGTTCGGCAACTTCCAGACCAGCGGCCCCTCCATACTCGTCCACTCCATCATCTACTTCGCCCTCATCGCCGTCTTCCTCCTCGCCATCGGCGTCCGAATGGACCTCGGTTGATCAACGGCGGCGTGGAGTGCCGGCACCGGTGGCCGGCATCCTCTCTGACCGGTTAGGTACCATGGAGGAGATATGCTTGTGTTTCATGTTCATTGCTGTTGATTAGTATGCATGGTATACGTACCAGGGGGATAATATATGGTGCGATGATGTTCTTTGGGCGTTTGAGTCGACGACAATATTTGCTATTTTCTTAAATACAGTTTTATGTACACTGCTTATAATGATCATGATTCATGCATGATCTTTGATGTCTCTTAACATGAGGTGTGCTAGCTAGTAACTGAGCATTAGTTTGGGATGGTAACTGAAATCAATTTGGAAAACTTTTTCGAGGAATATTTTATCGTCTAAAAGGCGTTGCCGGTTCAGTCGCCGGCGACTTTCAGGCAACATTTTGTTGGAACTGCAACTAGGCTAGCTTTGATACTGGTTGTTGGAACTGCAGTTGAGTTGGCTCTGATATCGGTTGCTAGGATTTTTCCTCTCAAAAAAGCAATGGGACAGAGGATACAAGAAGGAGAGGAGTGTCATTCTCAAACACACTACTGCATTTCATTCGTAGTCTCAACTCATCAAGGTTACATTACAAACAAAGTATGCATGTCCTATTATAGGCTACATGCATCGACTCCTACACAAAACCGACTCAAAAGCACAGCTCATACATGCTGTGTACAGTACAAGAGTAAACTAGAACTAACCAAGCTCTAGTTCATTTAACTAGTCAATTTGCTCTTGACTTTGTTTACCGCCAAGACCTGGCCTCTTTGCAGCTGAAGGTAAATAAACTTACAGTAGAGAAACAGCTAACATCCTTGCCGACCTGCATCTTTCTTGAAACCTTAATCATATATCCAGCAGTATGCAGCTCGTCGTATAATTATTTTCTCTCAGCTAGAAACTTCACGTGCAAATGGTAGCTAGGTACCTGATCTTAATGCTGACATCCATTATTATCCATTTATCAAGAAAATAAATTAAACATCCAACACATTTAAGTTTGAACCCACAAGATAAGATCAACTCGGACTATTTTGAGTTGGTTTTTCCAAGGAGAATGGGCAAGTAGGGAACTTTATTTTCCATCTTTTAAACAACATTCTGCAGAAGTTGGTATATGGATCTAGCAAGCAAATGTTGACGTTCCACCTAAACTTCGACCATTAATCAATAGTCGTACTAACCATGTTTCCCATTTCACCAAGCCGTCTTGAAATGCAATATATTTTCGAGCACCATTGCTGCTGTTAAATATCGTACAAAACTCTTCTGGAGATCTTTTAGGAAGCAGAGCAGGCATCCATGGATTATTACAGTAGTATTATTATACTCACCTGCCACGTGGCATGTACCAAGCTTTGCGAAGGAGGACCTATGTGTTTGATCACAGAGTAAAATAAAGCTAGTAGGCTTGCTTATCCCCTGAACTTATCTTATGTGTAAGCAAGTAGCTCGGTCTTATTGGGTTTGTTTGCCGTTTCTTTTGGATACTGTTTGTTTCACGACCAAACTTGCGCCGAAAAAAATAACGAAATAACTTGGATCACATGTTCCACTCTCTCATGTGACGCACCACGTGCACGTACGCACGCACTTCTAGTAATGTGATGTCCAGGTGCATATGTCCAGGTGTGATAGCTTGCGGACATCAATCAAACTAGGATAGGTTTTTTCGATTTTAGCTCTTGACTTATGATTTTTAAATTTTAATTATTCATGAAAAACGATACGTAAAAAAAATAGTTATATGTGATTTTATCCAGTATGACTGAACTCGGTACAACATCTATTATATTTTTCCTTTAGATCTTATCTTAAAAAAATATATCATTTAAAAACTAGTTATTATAACAATCAAGTCAAAGTTTAAACATAAGTGAAAAATAAAACCCACCTCATGTCTTCCTCGACAAATATGTATGGCAGTGGCTTCTATGTCCCAAGTGAAGGACGTCGATGCCTCACGCTTCAAGAAAGTGAAAAATCCGTGCTCTCTTTGGATGAGCATAAATTGGAGGATTGAAGTTGCTGACCTGTCCGTTCCATTGAATCCCAGAGAGCTGCAAAGAAGCGTGTATCATGTAAACATCCATGCTCTGCTACGGTAATTTAATATGGAATTGTACCACGTTTATCCGTTTTCTTTTGTCGCCGGTGTTCATCCCGTTCGTCTGTTCGTTTCTCTTTGATTTGGATCTGCTGCAGCTGGATTGCCACCGCATATCTTTGCAACCCGCCTTGAATCGACGAGTTTTGGGAAATTAAGCTCGATATGAGCCGTGGCTTGCTTGTTCCAAGGGTCCAAAATGCGTGTAACCCCTGCCTGCGCAATGGCAAGTTTATTTTTAGATGTGACGGGATAAAACCTCGTCCCCTCACATTTCTGATTTAAGGTACAAGTAAGATTCGAACTTAGGTCACAACTTCTGTGCTTACCATTGCTGCAATTATAAATTGTAAAACCTTTTGCGCAAGAAATTAACGGCCCTCAGGCCGTCCCAAAATCATTGCGAGGGGTGCAAGTTGGTGTTTTCTATTTCGCACCATAAATCGACATTCTTAGATAAGCATGCTGTCGAGCATTGATTTTGGATTTGTGAGACCATGTGAGGTCATCATATAGTTGTGATAAGTAATTGATCGTTGGATTAGAGTATCTGCGGAGGTTGAGTTTGGCTTTTTGAGGGTTTTGTAAAAGACTGCATTTTGGTTGGGTTGTCTGTTGAAATCTCAGGTTAAGCAGTCTGACCATTTTGGTTTGACGGTCTGACCGGCAAACTTCGACCGCCGATAATAATCGGAGGCGTGGTCCTCGACTTTGTAGTCGGGCGGTCCGATCAGCCCTAAGTAGTCGGTAGTCCGATCGGCCCTGTAATAGGCAGTCCGAACGACCGTGAGTTGAGCGGTCCGATCGGCAGATCGACTACAGATGGTCGATGGTTGAAAGCTATAGTGCCTGAAAGACCACGGATGGTCAATGGTCGGTAGTCGTAGATTTTGTATGCGGTTGATAATCGCAGACTTTGCGGTCGATAGTTGTAGGTTTTGCGGTCGATAATCGTAGACTTTGCGGTCAGTATGCGTAGACTTTGTGATCGATAGTCGTAGACTGTGCGATCGATAGTCGCAGACTTTGTGATCGATGGTCGATGGTTGAAAGCTACAGTGCTTGACCGACCACAGATGGTCGATGGTCGGTAGTCGTAGTCAAAGGCGTTGCGATCGGCTGTCGTAGACCTCGAGTACTCATGTCAGACCAGACAACGGTCTGACTGGCTTGTATATGGCGGTCAAACTGGTCTCTCTCGGTGGTCTATGGTTGTTTTCTAGAGTGCATGGAATTTGGGTCATGGTTTGACCTGGGTGTTGTTGCTTTTGTGCACATGTGTTTATTGTTTGGTCCTAGGATTATGATCAGTAATTTGGGTGCATACTTTTTGCATTGTGCATTGTATGGATGAACTGTGCCAATTGATGTCTTGTGTATCGTGCGGTACTACATGATGGTCTCCTTGTTTATGTTAGTTGCAGGACTTCGAAGCTAGATCATGGCGGGACGTAAGAGGACCGGGATTAGGCATAGGGTGGTGGTGAGGTCCAGAACGGTCAGGAAGACGCCGAAGATGATTGAGGCTTGTGGGGTGGTTGTAAGCAGGGATGGCGAGGAACCGAAGCGGGACTTGCCAGTGATGTACATGATGGGCAACAGCAAGGTGGACCAGGAGTAGACTTAGGGAGGAGTCAAGGTCCAAACAATCAAGGAAGTCAGCTGCCGTCATGCGGTGAGAAGAGGAATGTGGGGCGCCAAGTGACTTGGGTCATTTGCAAGTAGGGGTGGAAAACGGTAACAGATAATTCGTTTTATCCGATATTCGTATCCGAGAAAACACGAATTTGTATTCGAAAATATTCGTATTCGAGAATATTCGTATCCGTATTTGAGAGTATTCATATTCGAGAATATTCGTATCCGTATCCGTATTCGAGACAATTCGATTCGTATTCAATCCGTTTCTAGAACCCATGAATAATTCGTACAAATTTTGTGATTCAAAATTTGAATTTAGGTGGTTTAAACCCAGTGTGGGTCAAAACAGTGAAAATCGGCAAAATCGCTAGGAACTGCTTTATCCGATATTCGATCCAAGAAAATCCGTATTCGAAAATATCCGTATTCGTATTCGAGAATATTCGTATTCGTATTTGAGAATATTCGAATTCGTATTCGAATTCATTTTAAAAATATGGATTTGTATTCGTATTTGATACTATTCGACCGTATCCGATCCGTTTCCATCCCTATTTGCAAGCGAGGATGGTTCGGTGGGATCTAGACACGTGAGAGACTTTGCGGTAAGTCATTGAGGCCTCGTGGAAGATGGCGAAGTATGGATGATGCTTCGTGAAAAAGGAAGCGGGAAGCTTCGTAGAAGACGATAGAGGGGTATTTTGGTAAATTGTCTAATATCGAAAAATGGCGGTGTGTGAAACTACGACGTTGGCCTAAATGGTTTATGTCTTGTATGTTCTGAAAATGTGAAGTGGATCAAGTGTTGATTCACTAATGGATTAATGGTTGTAAGCCGCTTTGAGAAGCGTGCGTGGGAGAATAAAACCCGGTGTTAGGTGGGGTTAACGGG
The DNA here is from genome assembly GCA_036346245.1 of Bonia amplexicaulis. NCBI lineage: Eukaryota > Viridiplantae > Streptophyta > Magnoliopsida > Poales > Poaceae > Bonia > Bonia amplexicaulis. The sequence continues at coordinate 13,033,612 of CM070766.1, forward strand.
TTATCCCCAGGTTGGCCTAATGGGTGGATCCATTAGGTTTGGGTTTAGGTTGTGAGCCTATAAAGGGGAGGGGAGGCAAAAGCTAAGGTTGGAGAAGGTTGGCTAAACCTTTTGGTGGCTAGCTCCTCCTCCCTCCCATGAGAGGTAGGTTAGAGAGTGTGTATGTGTTCTAGACTTAGAGCTCTCCTTTGCTAAGGGATTGGTTATAAACCTTCTCAAACAGCAATAGAATCAATTTTTGATATTCTCTATGGCTATCTCTCTATTTGATTGATTTGTTCTTGTTTTGGTTGGTTTTTTCTCTCCTCTCTCCTTTTTTTTGATCTTGTTGTGCCAAGTACATATAAGAGATATGAGAGATCCCTTGAGAATCATCCTCCACCCATCTAGGCATGTTGGTAGCATGTTCATCAAGAAACTCGGTTTTTACATTATTTTGACCTTTCAAGTGGTTTCTTGATCTGAGCTTTTTTGGAGTGATTTCTTCGATGTTCTTACTTGCTAGAACATGTAGAAACATATCTAAAACCATCTTGGCTATCGTTCACCCACGAGCAAGTTGTATTCACTGATTTTGGTTTTGTCTCGGTTTTGTTGCACCTTTCCTTCAAACTGAAAAAAGGTCTGAGTTTTAACTATGATTTTCATGATCGTTTGTTAGAATAGATTCTTGATAACCAATAGAAGATCACTATAAAATTTCATGTCTTTTGAATCTACGGATCAAAAGTTCATCGATTTTCAGATTTAAAATCAGGCTGAAAATACTATTCATTCCCGAAATTACTATAGCAACGGTCTGACTGGCAATGTAGCAGTGGTCTGACCAGGGTTGCTGTAGAGATCTGACCGTCATTGAAACATCTAATTGCCCTGAAGGTCAGACCGCCCCATTCATAGAGATCAGACTACCATGTATATAGAGGTCAAACTACCAGGGGATTTCAAAGCACATTTTGCTCTGTTTTGATCAGATCTTCTTTTGAGATTATTTATCTTTGATCTTCATAGCTTCTATAGCTACTGGAGTGAAGAGTGTTGCTTCTGCTCAAAGAAAAATATTTTAAAAAACCTCAAATTAAATTTATGCTCCTATTCACCCCTCTCTAGTCACCATATTGGATCCTACAGGATCAGACGGCTAACAAACCAGGAAATGTTCATCTGCACTACAGAGCAAAAGATCCATTTCCTAGTAGCAACATCAGTTCCGATCTCTGGGAGCCGTGTACTCTGCTTGTCAGCCTTTTCTACTTCAGTTCTTCATGGCAAGACCCCACTGTTAGGACTTGGGACACTGTCTGGGCTTACCTAATATGATTTGGGCTTAATGGCCCATTGACAATCTATGAACAGAGCACAATTAATCAGCTAAACAATCTGCACAACAACCAACATCATCAACAAGAGGACTTGTGCTGTTACTCATCCACAATTGTCACCAAGCTGATTCTGCAGGTGCACAAGCACCAACAAGCCTCAAGTCATTATCACCAGCAACTCAGCACTAATCGGCAAAAAGGAACACAGCAAATCACAACCCTACATTACACCTGCCAAGAGAATGGCAGTGCCTGTGAAGGATCTTCAAACACAGCACCAGGAACCAACACATGGTCACCACCACCAGCTCCATCTGATGCAAATGTGGTAGTTGCAGCTTGCGATACTGCAGCAATCCTAGCAAGGGAAGAAGCAAACTGCGCAGGAACTGTTGCACAGGGGATGCCAGCAGTGGAGGGATGCAGAGATGATGACAGAAGAGAGAGAGCATACTCAGGGTCCAGTGTGCGGGACAGACCGTTGCATGTGCTGGTGGTGGTGGTGCCGTCTTCAGCAGAGCAGAAGGGATGCAGGAGAATGGGGCGGGTTGTGCTGAGGATGCTGCTGCTGTCCTGCAAGAAGGGGAATTGCTTCGGTGCTTTGAGAGTTCCCGAGAATGAGATGGAGAAGGGTGGCTGACGATCAAGTGGGTGCATGAAGGAACCAGCGTTCTGATAGGCCATTGGAAATGTTTGCTCGCGGACTGAAAATTGATTCACTGGACAGAGAAAATAAATTTATGTCAGAAAATATTTTGAAGGTATTGGTTGTACCAGCACTTCAAAGAGAAGTAATAGGACTAGCGAAAGAGCATGAGAAAGGCAGCACTAAATGAATAATACAGACATTTTTTCCTATGAAAAAGAAAGTAGGCACTTTGCTAGATGTAGTTTGTTACTATTGTTAATGAAGAGAGCCAACGATTACCAAAGGCTATCTACAGAAATGGTAATATGGTATCCAAACGGAATTAGTAAGGACCTAGGAATAGGGTCACTAAATTACCAAGATATCTAACATAAGTTGGAACGTACAAACCTTGGTGATATGGAAAGAAACTCCTAGAGTTCATTGCGTCATGCTGTGGCTTTCTTCTACGCCTGTTATGGCCATCCAGACGTTTCCGGCAACTTCTTTTCTCCTTGTCAAACTCGGCCAGCATGTGAAACCTGCCGGTAGAGAATGATGTTACATGGTCCTCAAGCTTTTTCATTACAAGTGTTTTAAACTAGCAACACGAATTTTGACTCCAACCCAGAGTTTTGTTTTCACAGTTCTCCTGTGTCATTTAGGATTCACAAAAACAAATTCAGCAAAGCTTGAAGCAATCACAGCAGTGTGGATTTGTTGCCAGGGATCGCTACTCACACGGCATCTACTGTCCGTTTTTGGAGGGGGCTGTGTGCCCTTCCCATCCCCCATCCTGTCATCCACGTTTCCCTTTTGTGATGGCGGTGTGTACTGGGGAGCATGCCAGAGGAAGCACATGGGGCTGAAGCACGCCGGCGGAGGCCGTGTGGGGGCGACATGGCGGCGCGAGCACGGTGGCAGCGACCATGTATAGATGTGCACGGCACATAGGAGGGGCTTGCCGGCGGTGGCGGCAGCGGCGTGTGGGGTGGGTAGTTACCCCCCTGAACAGCCATCTATTTCCGATATAAGAAATGTCCCTTAAACATAGAAAAAGTACATCAATGGCTTATGTTGGCGAGCTTGCTCTGCAATATTTACCACTGTTTTGTTAGGATTTAACAGGCAAATATGCTTTGTGGCCAATTCTAAAGCTGATGAAAGAAGTAGGTGGTTGATATTTTAATTGGCATGGAATTATAGACTATAAACCAATGGAAATGTGTATATTCCGTTATACTAAAAGTTGAATTTAGCTTTAGCATCCATGCCTACTATCATGTTTAATACAATTTAGCTAGATTATCGAGTACGATTTGAGGTGCAAGAAAATTATGGGGATTGTGGGAAGTGGGAACCAATAGTTTCTTGTTTGCTGTGAAGGTGTGATTGAAAGTCTCAGGCCTTTATTGCCAAATGAATTCTTTTGTAGTTGGGTTGCTTGTTTGATTGCCAAACAGTTTCCTGCTTTCTACACTTCATTAATCTTTTTTCTTTTGATTGTAGCATTGCGTGCTCTCATGCCATGTCGAAGAAATTGGATTTGATGTGATGTCATTGTGCATCTATCTGATTGCAATAAATTAGTATCATAGCATTGACTCGTATCTAGATCAAAGTTGTGTGGTTAATCACCAGAGTTGGTAGTGTGACATAAAAAAGGGTATCAAACAAATCTATGGTAAGCCATAAAATGGAGAAATTCAATGATGGAACCCACTTCACCCTGTTGCTGTGCAATAAAAGAATGTATTGATCAAATAAAACTTTAGAACAATAAAATTTAAAAGAAAGAAAAAAGATCTGATGAAGTCTAGAGGATGATAACGCACAAGACAATATGCACAGCATAGTGTAATATCTTTGATGGGATAAAGTATTTAATAATGTAAATTGCTGAACGATAATTATGATCTTAGGAAATTGTATGTGGCAGTCACGAAGAGAAAGATGGCCATTGTGATTGCTATCGGAAACCAATCATATTGTTTCATCTCTACCATTACCACATGAACAATTGGTGACGAAACTTTCTCGTAAAGAAAGCAACTACGAGTGTAAATAAGGTATCTGCATTTGTTCTGCAGGAAACAAGGACCTATCATGAGAAATCATGCTAAACAACTGCAGCAAGCTATAAACTCTCAGGTGAGAGCTCCCTAAATTTAATTTGGTTTCACTGACTTGGATATACTTTGCCTGTATAGTCATCGGGTTATAAATTATAACCAAGTAGCAGGAGTCTGAACCAAAGGAAGTGCAGATGGAATTGCTAGGTATCTGACCAGCCGAGTACAAGCTGCATCTGCCCCAAAATCCTAACCGAGGAGAAAGTTTGCCAGTAATTCAGGAGGTGATTGTCAATCTCAATCAGAAGTCATGGAGGACCTTAAGTTGGCTAGAGAATCATGGGCCTGTTTGGCAATGGTTGCGGCTTATGGCTGAAATTTTTGAATTTTGGCTGTTTATGGTACAGATTATAGAGAGAGATACTCACTTGCGATTTTGGATGGTACAGATGTTGGGCTTTTAACATGTACATCGTTTAACTTGTAGACCCCGTCTTGAGAAAATACTCCGTTTGAAAGTTAGGTACTGTAGCAAAAGCCAAAAGTCGCCAGCTTCAGAGGAAAAGAACAGGCCCCATACCATGTGAGCAGCCGACCAAGGCACCCAGCTGATGCACCTCTAGGCCAAACCCGGATTGGAGCTGTAGACACTTCTGCTGAGGAGGTTAAGAAACGAGCGCCTCACCCTAGTGCAGCCACCCCCAAGAATTGTTCAAGCCAAACAAGAGAAGTTATCCTAGCATCTGTTGCTACCATTTGGTAGTATTAAGAATTCTAATTTATATCTAAGTCTTTTCCATTTCTTGGCCCATTGGCCGTATGAATGTCTGTGTACATAAATGCATATAGAACGAGAGACCATGTGGAGGTAACCCCATGGTTGTGATGAGTAATTGACTCTTTTTTTAGAAAGATTGAGTTTGGTTTTTGCTTGTTGTGCTGTCTCTGCCAAGTCGTAAGCTTCTTGAGTGAAGTCGGGAGTCAGTTGGATAGTCTACGATCACGTTTGGCAGTGGTCGGAAGCCGTTCGCCTCAGATGGTTGTGGTCGGAAGCTGTATACACTGTTTACGACCGCTGCAGAGCAGTTTGGCCGTGGTCGGAAGGGCTACGACCACGTTGGCCTTGGTCGGAAGCCAACAAACAGGTTTACGACCACATTGGCCGTGGTCGGAGGTCACCAGATGGGTTTACGACCACATTGGCCGTGGTCGGAGGACACCAGTCGGGTTTACGACCACATGGTTGTAGTCGGAGGTCACCAGATGGGTTTACGACCACATTGGTTGTGGTCGGAAGCTCTTACGACCACTTTGGCCGTGGTCGGCAGCAGGCCGAAGGCGTTATGACCACTTTGGTCGTGGTCGGATGTCAGATGCATCAACTGGCCGTGGTCGGAAGACGGATCTTCGACCACGTTGTAGCGAGCTGCGATCGGAAGTCGGCAGTCGGGTTCCAACCACGTTAGGAAGTCGGTGGCCTACGACCACGTTATTGCGAGAAGCGGTCGGAAATCGAGGCTTCGACCGTCCCTGTCGGAAGTCGGCAGACTTTGACCATGACCACGTTGGGAAGTCGGCGGACTTCGACCACGTTGTGAAGCGGTCGAATGAGGTTTGGTCGAAGTCGGATGAGGTCAGACATGGTCGTAGCACAGTCGAATGCGGTCGGACGAAGTCTGAGCGCGGTCGGAAGTGGTCGAACGCGGTCGATTGAAGTCGTATTGCTGTCGGAAGCGCTCGGATGCAGTCGGACGTGGTCAGTTGCGGTCGGAAGTGCTTGGATGAAGTCGTAATACGGTCGAATGTGGTTGGTAGGGCTCCGATCACGCTGGAATTCACTGGGAAGGCCGTAGCGTCTGGTAGATCGGTTGTAACGACTTCTAGGTTGATCGTTTCGACCTGCATAACGGTCGAAGGACTTGTGCATTTCTTGTTCTACTTTTTTGACCGGTCGTAGGGTGTTTACGACTTTGAGGATTATATTTTTGAGTATGCTCTTTTGATGTATATTGATGAATCTTGTTCCGTGCAGTGCTATGTGATGGTTTGCTTGTCTGTGTGGTTGCAGGACTTCGGAGTTAGGTCATGGTGAGGCGTGGGAGGACCGGGACTAGGCACAGGAGGTGTTGAGGTCCAGACGGTCGGAGACGCCAAAGATGATTAAGGCTTGTGAGGTGGTTGCGAGCCGGGAGACGAGGAACCATAGCTGGAACTGCCGGAGGTGAGCATGGCAAGCAACGACGAGGAGGACCGGGACTAGGTTCAGGGAGGAATCGAGGTCCAGACGGTCAGAATGTTGGGTGCGGTCGTGTGCATGAGATGGACCGGGACTAGACTTGGGAGGAGTCGAAGTCCAGTCGGTCGGGTGCAAGCGTGGTTAGCAAGATAAAGGAAGTGTAAGTGATGTTCATTGAATAATAGGAACCATCATTACAAGGTGTATAAATAGGGAAGGGTGTGTCTAGGGTTAGGTCTAACAGAACCCTGAAACCCTAACAGACAACCCTGAATCCCAGGAAACCCTAATACACCTAGGCCAAGGGCATATGGGCCCAAAGCCATAAGCTAGGCCCGTAAAGACTATCTAACATATCTAACAGTAAAGACTATCTAACATATCTAACACCCCCCCGCAGTCGGAGCGTCCGTGCCTCGGACGTTGAGACTGGACCGAAAGGCACTGAAGATCGACGAAGGAAGGCCCTTGGTGAAGATGTCGGCATACTGTGAAGAAGTGGGGACATGCAAGACTCGAACATCGCCAATAGCTACTTTTTCCGGACAGTGAAGATCAATCTCAATATGCTTGGTACCGATGATGGGTGGGTTGGAGGCCATGTAGATCGAAATGATGTTGTCGCAATATACCAAGGTAGTTTCTTGGGAGGAGTATGAAGTTCCAATAGGAGGTGACGTAACCAGGAAGCCTCGGCTACAGCATTGGCAACACCGCGGTACTCGGCCTGTCTGTTGAGCGAGATATCGTGTTCGACGCTTGAGGACCAGAGACCAAGTTATCACCAAGAAACACAAAGATATATCGATGTAGACTTGCGGGTGTCCGGACGGTAGGCCACAAGATCGTCGAGTAAACCACGAGATCAGACTGTAAGGATGGCTGAAGGAGAAGCCCCAAGTGGAGAGTACCACGAATATATCGAAGAATCCGTTTGAGGGCAGCAAGGTGGGGCTCTCGAGGATCGTGCATATGAAGACACACTTGCTGAATCGCATAAGAGATGTCCGTACGAGTAAAGTGAGATCTTGGAGGGCCCCGCTAAACCGCGAAGTTTGGGATGATCGTAGGAACTCCACACAGTCGATATCTTGGGATTGGTGTCGACGGGGTGGTGCATGGTTTGCGTGCGACATGCCCGCACGATCCGTAATGTCCAAAGATGTCTTGGCGCCAGGAGAGCGAAGACCACCCTTACATTTCTGCACATGCATCCCCAGAAAGTGGTGAAGTTCGCCGAGATCCTTCATAGAAAATTCTTGCTGTAATGCATTGATGATGCGACGGAGGAGCCCAACGAATGAGGCGGTGAGGACGATGTCGTCAACATAGAGAAGCAGGTAAACAACCTCAGTGCCTCGTTGGTACACAAACAGTGATGTGTCGGACTTAGCCTCAAGAAATCCAAGAGATAGCAGATATGTGGCGAATCTGCTGTACCATGCACGAGGAGCCTGCTTGAGACCATAAAGAGATTTGTTCAGACGGCAGACAAACTCCGGCCGAGTTGAATCCTCGAACCCAGATGGCTGTGAGCAATAAACTGTCTCTGACAAATTCCCATGAAGGAAAGCGTTCTTCACGTCGAGTTGATGAATCGGCCACTGCCTGGAAAGGGCAAGAGCCAGCACGGTACGCACTGTGGCTGGCTTCACAACCGGACTAAATGTCTCAGCAAAGTCTACGCCGGGGCGTTGTGTAAAGCCGCGTAGTACCCACCGCGCTTTATACCGTTCCAGAGAACCATCGGCCTGAAATTTGTGCTTGAAGATCCATTTACCGGTGACGACATTCGCCTTGTGTGGACGAGGAACTAAATCCCAGGTACCATTCTGCAGAAGTGCGCGGTACTCCTCTTCCATGGCTGCTCGCCAATTTGGATCGGCTAGAGCACTCCGGTGACTCTTCGGCAGTGGAGAGAGCGGAGTGGCGACGAAGAGGGCCGGTACTCGAAAACCATGTTTGGCTCGAGTGGTCATGGCGTGGCTGTTGACCACCGGCTGGACGGGAACTGCGCCTGGTGGTAAAGTGGGATCACCAGAGGCAGTTGGGTCCGCAGGTGTAGAAACAGGCCGCCGTGAGTAGACAAACCGGAAGTCGCGGTCCGTGGCAGGAGGACCAGCGGGTGATGTTGGTGGAGAAACTGGAGCTGGAAGCGTCGGAGGTGAGGTTGGCGGAGTAGACGTACGCAGCTGGACGGTTGTTGGAGCAGTCGAGTGGGACTGCTCAGGTGAAGATAACGTCACGGCTGGACGTGGTTGAGCGGGTGCGCTCGGTGGCAATGCTGGGAATGAAGTGGTGATCTCAGCATCAGAGGCCATGCGCATGGTCGAGGCAGCAATGGGCGCTGATGTGGAGGGACCTGCAGTCAAAGAAGAAATCGGGCCTATAGGTATAGGCGTGTCGTCAGTGACGTGGTCCAAGAAGGTAAGATCAGCAGGAGAGTGCTGATGCTCCTTGGCAAGAGGGAAAGAGGTCTCGTCGAAGACAACGTGACGAGAGAGAATGAGCCGATTTGATGAAATGTCAAGGCAACGGTATCCTTTGTGGTGGGGGGAATAGCCAAGAAAGACGCATAAGGTTGAACGAGGAGCAAGTTTGTGGATTGCCGTGGCAGACAGGTTTGGGTAGCATGCGCAGCCGAAGGTACGAAGATGGTGATAGGAGGGTGGAGTGCCGATTAGGGCAAGATGTGGTGTTGAGGACCGAAGTGTCTTAGTCGGTAGGATATTGATGAGGTAGGTGGCGGTGTTAAGGGCTTCGACCCAAAATGATGGAGGACAAGAAGCTTGAAAGAGTAGGGATCGCATGATGTTGTTAATGGAACGAATCATGCGTTCCGCTCGACCATTTTGGGGAGAGGTATAAGGACAAGACATGCGAAGATGGATACCACGAGTAAGAAAGAACGTGCGTGTGCGAGAATTGTCAAATTCACGCCCATTATCGCACTGGACAGACTTGACTGTGGTGCCAAACTGAGTATGAACATAAGAAATGAAGTTGGAGAGTGTGGTAAATGTGTCGGATTTGAGTCGCAATGGAAATGTCCAAACAAAATGCGAGCAATCATCCAAAACGACCAAGTAGTATTTATAACCTGACACACTCACAATCGGGGATGTCCAAAGATCACAATGTATGAGATCGAACTTTTGTGTAGCACGGGAGGTAGACAGGGGAAATGGAAGGCGAATGTGGCGACCTAATTGACATGCATGACACGGGAGTCGGCTCCTTTGGGACATGCCGATAGCGGAAGACAAGTGAAGTGTGAAGCGCCTCTCCGACCGGGTGGCCGAGTCGCCGGTGCCAGAGGGAGAGAGTGTCGGCGAGGAAGGTGCCAGCCAGGGGAACGTTGGCAGCCAGGGGAACGTTGGCAGGCAGGTGAAGAGGGTAGAGAGGACCAGCACTATTGCATCTGACGATCACCTTCTGGGACTGTAAATCCTTCACAGAGCAGCCAGCAGGATCAAATTCAACAGAGCAATTGTTGTCAGTGGTGAAGTTGCGAACGGAAATCAGATTTTTAATAAGGCTTGGGGAAACAAGAACGTTGTTGAGACGAAGAGAGTTGGAAAACTGAGTGGCGCCAGTGGAGGTGACAGGAAGTAAAGATCCATTTCCAACAACAATGGAAGAAGGAGAGGAGCCAGTGGGAGAAGGTGTGAGAGAGTGTACCAAGACGGAGGTCATATGGGAGGTGGCACCGAGTCGAAATACCGCCCCGATGTTGAGGCGGTGGTCGCAGGTCATCGTGTTGAAGGAGGAAGCCAGAGATTGTTCGTCCCAGGAGGGTAGACTGCCGGTGATGTTGTAGGGAGTCGTTGAGGAAGGCCCATCGCCCGGCCGGCGAGGAGAGCATGTGGCTGTTGAGGAGGTAGTGCCGGCTGTTGTTGAGCCAGATGTCCCTGCTGAGGTAGACCGCCGGGGACGCGTGGTCGTGGAATGGGTGCAAGGGGTGGGCGCTGACCCGGCCACATGGAGATGGAGCCGGACCAGGGGTGGTTGAGGGAGGGCCAGAATCCACTGGTGGTGTGCGGGCCGCCCATCCGCACCGCCGACCGCCGGTTGGGGCCGTTGCAGAGCGCATGGCGTTTACCTCGCTTGCCACGGAGGTCGTCTTGAAGTAGCCACCGGGCCAAGTCACCCGGGGAAGGAGGAGGCGGTGTGGGGCGATCGAGACGCAGAGCCACGGGGAGGTGATGAGGGCGATGGAGGGTGGCGATGGGCGATGCGCCAGATGAAGTTCCTCCAGAGAAGATCACCGGGCCTCCGTGAAGGCGGGAAAGGCGATGCGTTGAAGGTGTAGGCCGATGTCGAGAAGCTTTCATCGAGCCCACGGATGACATGAAGTACTGTGGTACGGCCGGAGATGGGCTCGCCGAGATCACCGAGGTCATCCGCCATGCGCTTGCCTTCCCGGCGAGAGGCGGTGATGGAGAGGTCGCCTTGGGTGAAGTTGCGGGCGGCCTCGATGAGAGCCCAGTGCCTCCCGCTTCCGAGAAACCGGGTCTCAATGGCAAGCCGTGTAGCACGAGCGGTGGATCCACGCCCATGACAACCGGGTGAGATCACGGAGATGGTCCCAAGATCCACGAGCGAGCGACGCAATCCATCCGTAGCCATGCGGGGAGGTTTGTGGCGTCGCGAAGGACGTGGTCCTCCAGGAGTATTTACCGGCGAGGAGAAAGATTTCGCCACCGTGAGTAATTTCCGGAGGTCATGTCGAGGATGATGGGGACCAGGAGGCGGATATTCTGGACGGCGACGGCTTGGGCGTGGAGGTTGTGGATGGCGCAACCTCATGGGCAAGCATGGCTTCCGGATGGCGTGGTCGGCGGAGGCGGGGATCCGGTGTCGGCGGACGCCCGCATAGGGATCGACGGCATACAAGACGGCGCAGCAAGCAAGCGCCGAGTGCATCCCGAGACGAGCCGCGGCCGCATCGCGTGTTTGGTTGCCGCAGCAAAGATCGCGTTCGGCCCGCGGCAGCGCCAGGGCTTCTCGCGGCGGCCGAGCTGGCGCAACGCACGGCGGGCGGCGTCGTCGAGAAAGTAGTCGTCGTGCAGACGCCGCCAGCCGGCGGCGGCGGAGGAGGAACGGAGGAAGGCCGGCCATGGGGTTGGACGCGAGGAGGAGGCGCCGCGAGATGTGCAGCGGTCGGGAGGCGGCGGCTGCGATGGCGGCGTGAGAGGAGAGGAAAGAAGTCGCGCCACAGGCGAGGCGGGATCGAGACGGTAAAAAGGAACCTAAACTTCTGATACCATGTAAGTGATGTTCATTGAATAATAGGAACCATCATTACAAGGTGTATAAATAGGGAAGGGTGTGTCTAGGGTTAGGTCTAACAGAACCCTGAAACCCTAACAGACAACCCTGAATCCCAGGAAACCCTAATACACCTAGGCCAAGGGCATATGGGCCCAAAGCCATAAGCTAGGCCCGTAAAGACTATCTAACATATCTAACAGTAAAGACTATCTAACATATCTAACAGGAAGCTTCCGGGAAGGTGCGTGAGGGGCAATTCGGTGAAATTGACTCAGGCCTGCAAAAGAAAGCGGATTCTGGTGGAGTTTGTTGGTGTTAATGGGTAAAGCACTGGAGTTTGTTGGTGTTAATGGGTAAAGCACATGTAAAACCCGGTGTTAGTTGGGGTTAACGGGTTACCCCACTTGTGAAGGCTATAAATAGAGGAGGTAGAGCTCGGGTGCTCTGTTAGGTTGTCCCGAGAAGCTCTGGATTTTCTTTCTATATCTTGTGTGGGTTTTTCTCTGGGTAGAGCAAGTGTGCTCTTGTATCTCCGGATGGAGTGGCTGTAGAAATCTCTATTAATGCAATCATTCATCTCTCTGCATTTATTTGGATTATCCTGTTTGAGTGCTGATTGCTTATCTTGCTTGGCTTGTCTGATTGGTTTTGGTTTCTGTTCTTTCTTCCTGTGTTCTTTTCTCTTCTAAGAGATTATTTTGTTTCGAAAGTGCTCAGGTTTCGACTTGCTCTGAACTGGGAATCTTCCTCAAAGCCATTTGGCTAGTCTATTCCCGAGAGCAAAAGTCTGGTCGTCGAGTTCTTGGCATGCGGTCGTTGCGCTTCCTGACCTCCTCTGTTTTGGTTACGACCGTGCAGCTCTCTTTGACCACTGCGAAGAGGCTTTGATTGTTTTGTTTTTACTCGTCCAGAGGATGTGTTCTAGCTGTGTTTGAAGTTTCATGATCGTTTGATCCGGGAATCAAAAGTTATTCGGAAATCAGATTCAGCGGTCGTGCGACCTCCCTCTTCCTTTGTTTCTTGTTCGACCTTGTTCTTGTGGTCGACCTCAGCAAAGAGTTTTCGTCTTCTTGGTAATTTCTCATCCAGAGGATGTTGTCTTGCAGTATTTGAAGTCCCATGGCCAAAAGATCCGTGAATCATCAGTTATTCAGAAATCGAGTCTTACAGTTGTGTGCCTCTCATTTCCTCTGTTTCGGTTTCGATCACGTCTCTCTTTTCGACCACGGCAGAGAGGTTTCAACCTTTGTGTATTTTCGTGACAAGAGGATGTGTTCTTGTTGTGTTTAAAGTCTCATAATCAGAAGAACCGTGAATCATCAGTTATCTTGAAATCGGCTGTCGCGGTTGTAAGTCTTTTACTTTCTCTGTTGTCGGCCGAGTCTAGTATACTCTTTGTATGCAATCTGTTGTTGGTCTGGTTTTCGGTTTTCCAGTAAACAGTCGCTCTTTTGTCTTCATAGCTATTTAGCTATTGGAGAAGAGTAGGGTGGATACTTGGGGAGGTTTGAAGGCACTATTCACCCTCCTGTTGCCAGTTCGGTCCTACATAGGAATAAGACCATACTGACAGACCTAATGTAGAAATAACAGGGCCTTGTTTTAATCTGGCCGATATGGGGCATTGGCTGTGCAATGCAATTTACTTACATTGTGCTGTGATACTACTTTTGCGAGTTTGTGATGGTTGAGGAAGCTGAATTGTATAATGACAACTTGTGGTAAACTCCACGCAATTTCGTGGCTAGATGCTACAATATATATGTTTTTTTATATTTGGAAACAGTCATATCTGCTCTATAATTCTAACATCTATAAGTTATACTTGCTGCATATCTAGCAACAGAGTTGTATTTGTTGCATAAACACATCTAAGTTGTATTTATTATTTGAAGGTAATAGCTCTAGTAGATATTATGACTAATCAACGCCATTATAATTATTAGGTCCCAGTAAAGAAGCAGTGTAGATTCTTCTCTTTTCCTCTCAATTAATAAGAGAATTTCTAGGATTTTATTTTTTAAAGATTATGGCAGGAATTTCTAGCTCTCAAAGCGAACGTAGTGCTTTTAGTCTCACTAGTTGTTTATATAGGAGGTAACTATAGTTGGTAGCGAAACATGCAAAGATTTTGAACCTACATTCAATTGCATGTATAGCCCTTCTAGAAAAAAAACTAGACTATTTCCTAAATCGCAAGGCAACATAAGGCGGCATGAGTGCCAAGGTCAGCATCAGCGAGTGGTGAGGTCAACAACAGCTAGCAGATAACAGAGAAAGTACGGTTTGCTCTTTTGTAGCTATAAAGAATGGTTTTAGGTTATAATGATTACACAATATGACATAGAAGGCTATGCTCTTTCCTAATTGTAGTTGTAGCTCTGTTACTTTACTTTTCAATTGTGAACTGACAATTGCACATGACTTATCTTAACTTCGAATTTTCAGAAATGGATAAGTATTTGGCTAAGTCACAGTGAAGTAATTACAACTGCACAATAACAAAAAAAAGGCTAATGTTGTGCAGGAGTTAAACCTGGATGAGATCGTTGCTGATCTATGTTATGGATCTCATGCAGCGAAGGAAATAAGGGTGAGAGGAAGGAAGGCACTCACCTTTGTCTAACCAGCCAAAGGCTCATCCTCTTGCCGTCATGACAAGGATCAAAGGCCAGCTTGTGCAAGGATATGTAAAGCAGAAGAGTTGTTTATTCTCTGCGATACCCCGATACGCCGCGTAGGCGGCGTACACCTATCACGATATGTATCGGATACCGATACGGCTCTGTTATGGCCCGATACAGTATCGGGAAGTATCAGCGGAATTTAATTTTCGCCCCTCGCTAGCCGCACCTCTCCCTGACCCTTGCTTGCCCCCCACCAGCCACACCTCTCCCTGCTGGCTTCCCGCCACTGCCGCCTTTGATCTCTGCGCGTGGTCCGCCATTCAAAGAACCGCCCGCAGTCTTACCAAGTGGAGGTACTCGATGTTCAGACGCGGTCCCACCTTCTCCCTTCTCCGGCGCCGAGGCCAGTCACACTTTTGATTAGGGATGGCAAGTGAAAGTGCTCCAATAGATGCACGTGCTAGCACTGGTAGTAGTGTCCATTCCTCTACTGTTGGTGGTAGGAATAGCGGAGAGAATGATAACCATATTGGTGGTAGGAATAGTGGAGAGAATGATAACCATAGATTTCCTCTACGAAATCATGTTAAACCAGTGGTCATCTTGGAGGAAATGCAAAATCAGAATGTCAATATTGTGGTCACATTATACCTAGGAGCTATTCTAGAATGAAAGCACATATGTTGAATATTTTAGGCCAAGGTGTAAAGGTTTGTCATAAGGTGACAGTGCCTATCCTTAAGCAACTTCGCAATTGTTAGATGTGTATTATATTATCACCTATGTATTTACCCTGTTGTATAAAGAGTTACCTTATATATGCCATAATTGTGTGTGTATATATAATAGCCCATTGGCCTCATAATGAATACAAGCGCTATTCATAGTATGGTATCAGAGCAAACCTAGGGTTTGTTTTTGTCAAGTCGCCGCTGGATCGTATTCCAACCACCGCCTAGCTTTTCCACCGTGCCTGCCGCTTTGCTGCCATCACTGCTTGCCCATCACTCGCCGTGAATCTATTCGCCCACCGTTGGCTGTGTAGCTCTTGCCTCTTCCGCCAAGGAAGCCCACCCTAGATGGATTGTAACGAGAGATCCGCCGTCGGCTTGCTTGCCTCGATCTGCCGACGCAGGTGACCCACCGCCAGGTCTTCCGCCGATTTGCATTGTCGCCGCCCAAATTGAAGCCGAGCCGGGTCTTCCACCGATCTACACCACCACCACCGCCCAGATTGACGTCGAGCTCGGTCTTCCGCCGACTTGCGCCATTGTTGTCCGGTTGCGGGTCCAATCAATCGCCGACAGGGTGGGGGACCATGGGACCATCTGTCCGCCGCCATCACGGAGTCACGGCCATCGCCATTGGTCAAGCCCTTTCGCTCGTCCTTCCTTCTCGGTCTTCATGTCTAAGTCGGTTTCTAAACTGACCGAGTGAAGGTAAAGGTAAGGGAAAACAAAGAGAGAAAAATGTCGTCCTCTTCAGGCACCGTTTCTGTTCCTCGTTGCACGGTGATCTTCGATGGTCTCAATTATCGGAACTAGTTTCAGCACATGCGCCTCCACATTCAACGTCTTTAGGAGTTTCTTACTAGCGAGTTGCCTTGCGTGCCTCGCCCTGCTCCACCTACTAAGCCTATACTCCCGAAGGATGCTTCCAAAGACGCTTGTACAAAGGCATCCAAGGCTTTTGAAGATGTCATGGAGAATTTTCAAACTCGATATATTGCCTACAAGACATGGACCGATGAGGATGCTCGCACTTCTGCTATCTGGTTGCTAGTATGGAGGTGCATCTCACTGGTGATGTGGTTGGCTTGGCTTCCGCACATGTGATTTGGGCACATCTGCACAACCGCTACGAGCCATCTGGTGATTCCTTGTATCTTACTGTTGTGCATTAGGAGTAGTCGCTGCAGCAGAGATGTCACTGTGGACGAGTTCTATGCTCAGCTGTCTGCGATATGGCGTCAGATTGACTCTTTAGGACCAGATATTTGCCACACTTGTCAGTGCTGTTGTCAACGTCAGCAGTCTCACTTAGAGCTTTATCGCATCTATGGCTTCTTGACACGTCTCCGGACTGAGTTTGAGCAGACTCGTGCTCAATTGCGGCCTTGTCACCCTCGTGTGACTGTTGGAGGCTCTTGCAGCTGTTTGTACTGAGGAGATTCATCTTCGTGGTGTGGTCTGCAACCGTCATCTCGTTTTCCTTAGTTTTAGCAGCTCTTCCAGCTTCTACACCTACCACGCCTCCAGTTACTCCACCAGTTGCGTCTCTACCAGGGACAGCTATTGTTGGTAGGGGACTCAACTGCACCTTTTGCAACAAGCATGAACATGTGTTGCAATTCTGCTGCAGGAAGAAGGATTTTCGGTTTGGTGGCTATCCTTCGAAGGTGTCGGATCCCAGAGCATATAGGGTGACAACAATGCAAGGCTGACAAGTGAAGGCATATATGGTTATTTGAGCATAAAACAACATTTAAGAAATACAGTAAATAGATTGAAATTGCTGAATTTAATACAGTAGGTAAAAACAACTTTGTAATCAAAATAGATACCGTTAGTGCAGGTCCATCCCCCACACCAACCTATCCACGGGCTTCCCATCTAGACCATCTTTCCCAAAAAGATCTCATATGGATTCCATCCATCCATAAGGTTTTTATAAACCATTTTGAAAAACAAAGTCTAATCCGTGAAAAACTTTACTCAGCTTGCCCATGACCGTGGGCACGGCTATCCAGGATAAATTATACACTCTGTAGAGGTTGTACAGCTTACCAACAAGACATGATCATCACATATTGCCACCGGACAAGCACACTTCATTTGGTGTGCGGCGAGATCATGACAAGATCTTTACAATGTAAAGCCTTCAACCTGGCAAGCCAACACTAAGGTATCACCCCAGTAAGGAATCCACCAGACTGGGACCCCCTCTTGAGCCGAGTGAGACTTCTCATGTCCTACGCCACGCTCACTTTCAACCTACGACTCAGGTTGGGACTTGCAAATTAATCAGCCAGAACTGTCCCATACTAGCATTGTGGTAGTACAAAAAGGCTTTGTAGTAGTAGCTCACAGACCGGTCCTTAATTTGACTTAGGCACCAACAACATACCCCATATACCTGGCAATCAACATTGTGTAACCGAACAACAATTCATGCCAGCAAGCACCCACCACCTAACCATTTGCCTAAGTCTAAACCAAGTTTTTATATTTTTTTCGGAAATATTTTATAATCCTTCTTGACTCACCAAAGTCAAGAATACATTTGAAAAACTTATCATTTTATGTGAAAAAGTTACCCCAAAACAAAAATAATGTCTAAGCAAGTCTAAGAATTTGATACAAAATTCTCTAGTCCATACTAGTGTACTAACCAGAGTTTTATTCTAGCATGACAAGGTATCCGGGAATCAATATCAAAGGAGGTATTAACAAGTAGGCAATAACTAAGTTTAAAACTGAATTGAAATACGTTGAATAAAAATATACATGCAGGATAATTTAAAACAAAATAATTTTATTTGCAAACTGGGATAATATGGTCAAAGTGTGTAACATGCCTTACTCTGCGAATTGGTGAGAATTGTCGTCGAAGAATTCATCTGAATCGTCGTAGTCTACACGTGAAAATAACCCACCAAACTCAAATAAAATTCAAATAAACTCCAAATATTGTTAAAAAGAGTCTAGAAATGGGTAGATTAGGATTTTTGAGAAATTTAGAAATTTGAACGGGTCTAGTCAGAGCTAGAATGAAGGAGAATGGGCTTCTGAAAGTTTGAAATTAAGGAAAAGAATAAACAGAATTTTTAGAATTATTTTCCTATTGGAAAATCAAGATTATGATGTCAGCAAGGGATTGATTGTTGGTGGAATTATTTTTCTGTGGAAAAAGGAATTTATGACATCAAGGTGATGTCGGCAAGAGAAATGAAATTTCGGCCAAATTATTTTTCAATAGGAAAATGATTTTATTTCACTGACAGGTAAGACCGGCTTTGGTGGACTAGGGTCATGGACCAAGGAGGTGGCTGAGGTGGCAGGGAGGTGTCGTGGAGCTTGCGTGGCTCACGGTCGCTGAGGTGGCGCACACACGGCTGCCACATCACCTGCCGCTGACATGGCATGGCCCGCACGGCGGCGCTTTGGGCCCGAGGGCTCGCCAGGGCTCCGGTGGATGGCGGCGACTAGCGTCAGGTGCAACAGAGAGGACGAGACGACAGTTATGACACCTTGGCGCAGAGCACGGAGATGGCCTGAGGCGCCAACGGCGAGAAGCGGAAGCGGCACTCACTCACCGTGAAGGCGTGTTCGCGACGCGGTTGACAACGGAGGGGCGGAGGGTGGTTGCCGGGGCACGGGGAAGACGTGGGCGGTGTCAGCGAGGCGCGAAGCGGGCCGAGGTGGTGGCAATTGCTCACCGGAGTTCGTTAGAGGCAGACGAACGAGGAACACAGCGCGGAAAGACAGGCGCACTGAAGAAGAAATTGGAGGCAGGGTGAGGTGCGGTGTGCCAGAGGATCTCGGGGAAGGGTTTTTATAGGGGACGGGAAGTGGTAACGGCCGAGCACGACCTTGCCGGCGTTAAGGTGATTAGAAACAGCAGGGCAACGATTTACGGAGATTAAAGACAGACAAACGAGTGGAGGTGAGTGGTGAGTAAAGAGGGCACTAATGGCGAGAAGAAACGGACGGAGGCGAAGAAACAGAGCTCGGGTGCGGGCGGCAATGGCGGCCGGCGTGAGGAAGAAGAAAGGAGGAAGGAGAGCCTGACAGGCGGGGTCGGACTGTTGGCGAGAGAGGAGAGGAAAGAGCGGGTGGCCAGATTGAAGACACGTGGCCAAGGAATAGATCTCGGGCGTCGGATGAAAGGATGGGGGGAGTAAGAGAAGGTGGACGGTTGAGATTAGATGTGGCGACGGTAGATTAAATCCAGGCCACCGGCCAAGGAACGAAGGGGTAAGTGAGAGCGGGCGGCTGGGATTAGATTGGCGGGGTGGATTGAATCTAGGAGCGACACATGTCAGCCGAGAGAGGTTTGGTTTAAAATAGATTTAGAATTTTAGGAACTTTCAAAAACACTTAAAAAATAGCAAATAAAGTCTAAAAATTCGAGAAAAATTCACATAAATTCCTGGAGATGTTTCGGACTTAGGAAAAATATTTTCTACTTAAAATTGGTCTTTCAATTTTTACAAAAATACTTTTTAACTTTGAAATTGATTTTTTTAAAATCCAGAAAAGCACATAAAATCTAGATAAAAACCAAATGCTTTCAAAATAATTAATTTGAAATAGTATTTTTATATAAATTCAAAATACCCTTTTATTTAATAATATTTGTATTTATTTTTTAATTAAATTACTTTTAATAAAAGCCTTTTTAAAAGATGAAAACATGCAAATAAAATCTCCAAAATTCAAGCAAGCAAATAACACTTGATTTTATTTTAAACTAAATTAATCTTTATTTTTATTCTTTTTTAATTTTTTTGAAATAAATAACCGGGTTGTTATAGAATGGCACTAGAGCTTCCTCTTCTCAGAGGAGCTCTGGTGCCTCTGACACTCAAGGAGCTTCTCATATTGCTACGTTGCATGGCTGCCTTTGCACCGTCCAGTTTTGCTGGTTCTACTGCATAGTCTTCTAGTGATAGATCATCTATTACTTCTCTTTCCTCAGGTATATCACCTTAGATTCTTGATTCTGGTGCTTTCTTTCATATGATATCTGATTATACTAGTCTTACTTCCATTAGTCCTTTAGCTGCTCTTTCTGCTGCAGGACAAGACACTTTCAAATGCATCCTTTCATGTTCCTGCTGTTTGTCATGTTCCAAAACTAATCATACAACACATATATGCCGGTCAGCTCACTGATCATGGTTGTCGTGTTATTTTCGATTATGATTCTTGTTGTGTTCAGGATCATTGCACGGGGTCTCTGGTTGGTACTGGCTCTCGCAGCTGTGACTCACGATGGCTTTGAGAGCTCGATTGGTTTCATCTTCCTTCCCCTACCTTTGTTACTCTTGCCGCTTCCATCATTGCCTCCACATCTGCTGCATCCTCCACTGCATCTTTTACTCAGTAGCATCATTGTTTAGGACATCTTTGTGGTCGTGTCTGTCTTCATTAGTTTGTCGTGGTCTTTTTGGGTTTATGTCTGGTGATGCTTCTCTAAATTGTCGGGGTTGTAAGTTTGGTAAACAGCTCCAAATCTCCTATTCTTCCAATGAGTCAGTGTCTCCTTTTGATCTTTGTTCATTGTGATGTACGGGGTCCAGCTCCTTTTGTTTCGAAAGGTCATCGATATTATATAACTTTTATTGATGATTTTTCTCGACACACATGGATATACTTTATGTCATCTTGTAGTGAGGTTCTATCCAGCTACAAGACTTTTGCCACCATGGTTCATACTCAGTTAGACTCCTATTTCTGTTTTTCGTGCTGATTCCGCTTGAGTGCTTGTCGGGAGTCCGTGGCTTTCTTGCCAAGTAGGGCACTCTCAGTTTTTGTGGTTTCCTTGCTGAGCAGAGCACTCAGTTTTCTTGCCCTAGTGCTCATGTCCAGAATGATGTGACTGAACGAAAGCATCGTCATCTTCTTGAGACAGCCCATGCTGTCATGCTTACTTTTGTTGTTCCACCACACTTCTGGGCTGAGGCTGTTTCTACTGCTACTTTTTCATCAATATTCCGCCCTCTTCTGCTCTTCAGGGTGGGATCCCAGTTGAGCGTTTCTGTGGCAAGACTCCTAATTATTCTTATCTTCGGCTCTTTGGGTGTGTGTGCTATGTTCTTTTTGCACCCCAGGAGCACACCAAGTCGACCTCCATCTGTGGAGTGCATTTTGTGGGTCAGTGGCGAGCACAAGGGATATCGTTGTTGTGATCCTGTTGGCCAACGGATGTGAATTTCTCGGGATGTTACTTTTGATGAGTCTCGTCCTTTCTATCCTCATCCTTCCTCCACTTTAGCATCTCTTGTCGAGCCACTTTTTTCATAACTTTTTCTTCCACCCCCATAGTCACTGTTAAGGATCGAATAGGATTGTTTATTTGTTTCCTTATATGTTTTGGTTTTCTTATCTGTGTACGACATATTCCTTTGTATATCCCCTTGTATTCACATATATTGCCCTTTGGGCCTCACAAATATACACACAATATTCATAATATGGTATCAGAGCACACCTAGGATTAGGGTGTTCTCATACTGCTCCGCTACTATCCCGTCGCTGCCGCCACTGTCTAGGCCATAGCCATCTAGGTCGTCGCTGCCAACCCGACGCCCACCAGGTCAGTCGCTACTCCACCGCCCGATTGTCGTCGCCTGGATCTTGTCACTGACACCCAGGCCGGTTGTCACTCTGCCGCTCAGGATCTCGCCACCGACGCCCAGGCAGGCTGCCGCTCCGTCGCTCGATCCCGCCTTCTGAGCCACCAGCAGACCAATCGCCACTGCAGCCCGGTCCCGCCGACCACCGGCTGGACGGTGGATCCGGGCACCCACCACACCGCCGTCAGGCGTGACCGCCCACTCAAACAGAACTGATCTGTTCGGATCTGTTCAACATTTTCTTATACATTAGGTAAAAAAATGTTGATCTAACCGCCGCGCCGTCCAGCGCCGCCTACCAATGGCTTCCGTTCCATCAACTACGATCCCATTCTCGAGAACAAAGCTCCATGGGACAAACTATATGTTGTGGTCTTCACTCATAGAGATCACGCTCGATGGTCTTCGCCTCTAGGGACAAATCACCGGTACTCAACCATGTACGCCATCGCTAGTTCAGCCTCCCCCTAGGCAGGCTGCTTCTGCACCTCCTGTAGAAGATGAGGCCGCTAAGGAGGTAGAGGCTGCGGCTGCTGATGCTGCTGATGAGGTCTTTCAATAAGCCATCGATGCTTTTAAGCGCTCGTGTGCTGACGAGGCCTGTGTTCGAGCCATCCCGCTAACGAGGCCTGACGTTTTTTGAAAATAACCGTCTGTGATATCTGACATATCCAGTGTTCCAGAAATCGGCCTGGGCGCCCGCCGAGGTGGCGTGTAGGCGGTGGGCGGCCGCTGCGCCTTGGTCCCTCAGCGGGCTGCTGGACGACTGGTCGACTAGGCGGTCAAAGGTAGGAAGAAGGCGATCTAGGGTGGAGGAGATGGGCTCGGCGCGGCGGCCGAGCAGGCGTACAAGGCGGTGGTGTGGTGGCTAGGCGGACGCCAAGGAGATCTAGGCAGGTGAAAGCAGCGAGATAAGGGGGAAACATTTACCTTGCGTCCTCGCGCCGCCTCCACCTCTGGAAGTTCCCACGCGCCACCATTCACGCTCCACCTCGTAGGATTTGGCCGCCCGCAACACAGCACAGGTGTGTTCTCCCCTCTGCCTCCCTTCCCCTTCGCCGATCTACTCCATCCCCGTCGTCCTCCCTTCTTCCGGCGGCGGTGGAGGCAGGATCCCGAGGCACGTAGGTGAGTGGCGAAGTGAAGGGCCGGGGAGGAGGGACCGACCAGCGGCCGAGGCGCCGAGCGCGGAAGGGGGCCGAGCGCAAGCATGGGAAGTGGGGAGGGAAGGGATGGTGGTGGCAGCGGCTGGGAGTGAGGGATAACCGGATGAGTTAGGGTTAGGAGTGGGCTGTGGTTTTTATATGGGCTGGGTAAGGTTATCTGGACCGTTGATCATTCATCCGATGGGTAGACAAAAGTGATTGGTTTTGATCCAAAAAATCGTTAGCACTATTAATTCTGACTGCATACATGACACATAAATCTTTGGTAACTGTTCTCTCATCCACACAACTATAGGTTGGAATAGGATTGCATATATTAGTTAGGAAAACTAGCACAATATTATTAATTAGACAACATTGTATATATGATGGCCTGCTATCCTCAATTTTATGTATGATAGCTTATCTTTATCCTACTGTCTTCATTTTTAATTCGGCTGCCTAGGCCTCACTTAGACCCCACCTAGGCCCCCTAGGCGCTAGACCCCACCTCGCCGCCCGCTAAAGCCTACCGCCTTCTTGAACATTGGATATATCACAAACGGCTAATACAAAAAACATCTATGATGGTCTACGTATCACAGACGGTTTTGTGTTAGAAATCGTCTATAATAGTTTTTGTATAGCTAAAAAAATTTCTGTTTTTCGGCTTGCCTCAAAAAATGCTAGCCATACCATCTGAAAACAAGCAAGCAGATTATAGATAAATAAAAGATAAGTGAATTACAACTCAAAGTGATTTACAACTCAAAATGAATTATAACTCAACATTCCACTTAGCTATTTCCTTTTAAAAAAAACCCCTTCACGATGATCGACGCATATATAGCTAGCTTCCTCACTAGGTTCTTCCTCGAGCCTAATGACGTCTCCAAATAGAGGCAACTTGTCAAATTGATTATACTCTTCCTCATCCACGATATTCTCAACTCCGACAATGCTTCTTTTTCCATGAAAAACTACGTGGTGGTTCTTATTTGCCGGGTCCATTACATAAAAAACTTGAACAACTTTCTTAGTGAGTACAAATGGTTCGTCTTTGTATCAGACACGTTCGAGATCCACAGTAGTGACACCGTACTTATCGACCTTTACACCCTGTGGAAGTTGAACTCAATGGTACCAAAATAGGGGATCTTAAAAAGTATGTAGTCAACCTCCCAAATCTCCTCTACGAACCCATAGTAGGAGCTCAACCCACGTTTCATTATGTTTGGCCCAGCGGTATTGAACTGCTCGTGAAACGCATCTATACATACACCACTATTCTGGATTGTGCTCGTTCTATTCTGAGCTGTCGTATAAAATATGTACCTATTTATGTTGTATCCTTGCTATGTCACAATTGTAAATATTGGCCATCTTGCCAACAACCATTGCAGCATATCATCACTTGATGACCTCCAAGTGAATCGCTCCTTTAACCATTCGTTGAATCAACGATTGTGCTCCTTTAACAATGGGATGGACCATGATATCAAAAAATGACATAGGGAAATACACTCAAGATGGCATAGACTTGTTACCACCTCAACCTACAGAGCATCTAGTCCTTGCTGCTGCCACCACGCCGTCGCTGCTCCCCTTCCCTCCCCTGGTCCCCCTCGGCCTCTAGCCCCCACGCCTGTGCCCCTTCTCCAGTTCCCTCATAGCCAACGTATCAAGGCAGCACCCACGGCAATAGTGACTCAATGAGTTCTCTTCTCCCCTTTTTCCCTGATCTGCAATTCTTCTTCTCTCCATTGTCCTTTCTCTCTAGTACAAGTGCTTACTTCTTGTTCAAACTTGTCAGACCTGATGGCATGTGGTGGTGGATTTGGAAGTTCGAGTGCGTCGTCTAGCACTGGTACTAGTGCGTGTCTTGCACCATCCAGTGGAGCCGCCATGGCAAGGAACATCTTGAATGTTGTTCGTGTGGTAATGAAAAGAAGATCCTTTGAAGGTATGTTGAGTTGCTAGAGAAGACCGAAAATGGTGCAGGAGGGAATACACTATCTAGATGCAGGCTCTGTGATCACATTATCCATGGGAGCTACTCAAGAGTTAAAGCTCATCTCTTGAAGGTTGGAAATTATGGCGTGAAGTTTTGTCCAAAGGTTACAGTAGATATTCTTGTTCAACTTCGTGACGAAATTGCTAGAGACGAGGTAGTGAGTGTAAGAATCCTACCTAAGGAAATTCCGCTACCAACAAAGGGCTTGAGTGTGAGTGCGAGGAAGAGAAAGGGGGTTGCGGCTATTGAATCAAGCTTCAATAACATAGCTCGTAGCCAGCTTGACGCTTCAATTGCTAGGATGTTCTATATTGCAGGTTAACATCTTTCTGCACTAACTAATCTCCTTATCTTACAATGTTAGATTGTTTGCATTTAGAAATTAATTTGGACTTTTGTTCATTTGTAGACCCGCCTTTCAATGTACCAAGAAATACTTATTTTAGAAAGACTTTTATCAGAATATGCACTACTACTAATTTATGCACTGCTTATTTGTTTTTCTATTCTTCTCATCTTCTATTTGGACTTTGGAGAAATAGAATGGACTATTAGAGTGCTCGAAATACACTTACAAGTTACAATGTAAGCATCATGTATCTACCTGTGATTTTGTTATCTATTTGTATCTATGTACTCAATTATTCTACCATTTCTTGGCAATTGATTCATTATATTGGTTTCGTCAACTTGTATAAGGGCAACAGCCAGGAGGGAGAGCTGGAGAAGAAAGCACTTGGCTACATCAATATTAAGGTACTCTCAGTTCCTCATTTCCTCATAAGAATTCATTAATTTCTGATTTTTTATTTTTATTATATATAGCACACATATCGTTGTATTGGTGTTTTTCAGTAAATGACATACCGCAATATCGGCGTATCCCGTATTGGGGTATCCGAGCAACCTAGTTATTTGACAGAACATGATTGTTATTCATTTCCTTGTATGTCTTGGTTTTCTTATTTGTATATGGCATATTCCTCTGTATATTCCATTGTACTCCCTATATATATATTGCCCTTTGGGCCCACGAATATATACAGTATTCATAACATCGTATCAGAGCTAGGGCTCTGACCTTGTTCTTCCGCCGCCGACGCCGCCCATTGCCGCCACCGCCGTTGCCGCCGCCATGCGCCTGTGCCGCCGCCGCCGCCGCCACCGCCGCCGCCGCCGTCTCCACCGATCCGCGCTACCCGCTCGATCCGCACCGCCGCGGATCCGGCGTTCTTCTTGCCCGATTCATCGTCGTGGTTTCGACCGTCGCCCGCTTCCACGAGCCGTGGCCGCTTTGCCGACAAATGCCGCCGCCGTCGCCCGCACGTCGCCCCTGAGCCACCGGCCGACACTTTGCAGGTTGCCCTCTACCACCCGCCGTCACTGCCACCCACTCAGTTGAAACCGCTCGTCGCCTCGGCGACGCCCAAGCCAAGCTGGCCGTTTGCTTTGGTTTGAGAAGCTTCGGCCGACGTATCGTCTTGTATTAGCAAAAAAAGAAAAAGAAAAGGAAAAGAAAAGAAAAAGAAAAAAGAAAAAAGGGAAAAACAAAACGTTGATCTAACCGCCGCGCCATCCAACGCCACCTGTTAGACTACGTTTCATTGGTCGTCGCGCCGTCTAGCGCTGCCTACCGATGGCTTCGGTTCTATCTGCTGCGATCACATTCTCAGGAACAAAGCTCCATGGGACGAACGACATGTTATGGTCTTCTCTCATGGAGATCACGCTTGATGGTCTCCGCCTTTGGGGACATGTCACCGGTGCACACCCTTCTCCGCCATCACGGCTCACCTCTCCCTAGGCGGTCTACTGCACCTCCGCAGCAGATGAGAGGCGCAAGGAGGCAAAGGCTATCACGACGCTGATGATGAGGCTTTTCAGTATGCCATTGACGCTTTCGAGCGCTCGTGCGCTGACGAGGCCTGTGTTCGTGCCATCCTGGTGGTCAGCGTCGACGACTCCATCCAGCCAAACATTGTTGGTCTACGGTCTACTTGACAGATCTGGGAGTACTTGCGTGAGCGATACCAGCAGAGCAATGATGCTCAGTTCTTTTCGCTTCAACGTGAATTGGAGATGCTTCGCCAGGGAGATTTTTTCGTCGACGACTTCTTTTGGGCCCTGGTCAGTCTCTGGCGCCAGCAGGATGAGCTGGCCTCTCCACTTTGTCAGGTGTCATAAAGTAGTGAAGGCGTCACCTTTGCTTTTATGATTTCGTCTGCGCTGCGCCCGAGTTTGAGCCCGCGAGCTCAAGCTGGCTTGGCCGCCTCTCGCGACAAACCATTATAGAGGCCCTTTCGACGTTTCGGGCTGAAGAGCTACGTCTCAGGTTAGCAACACAGTCTGTTCTGACTATGTTTGTTGCCCCTTCTTCGACTACGGCCTCTCCCAAGTGCCTGTCTCCACTCCTGTTTTCGCACCAACTAAAGTTCAGTACAACTATTGCAAGAACTTCGGGCACGACTACCAGAGTTGTGCGGTGCGAAAAAAGCGAAACAAGGCACGTGGGATGGGCGACCAAAGAGGGCTGGGAGGCCCTTCCTTCATAGGAGGATGCACCGGCTAATCGGTTTCGCTCGAAAGGTGACTCATTCGGCCAGATTTGCGAGCTCTACTGCAGCCTCTCTCTCGGCTCGGCGGGTTCTGCCAATCTAGCTCAGACGTCTCCTACAGTTACTTTTTGGGTTCTAGATTCTGATGCCTCTTTTCACAGGACACCGGACTCCACATCTCACTTCAGTAGGACCTCCTGATTTTCCTATCTCTGTTCAGACAGTTGACGGTACTTCCTTGTCTGTCAGCTGTCAGGGCATTTTTTTTGTCCGCTAACTTTTTTGTTTCAGCTGTTTGTCATGTTCCCCAGCTTACCATGCATCTTCTTTCGGTGGGACAACTCACTGATCTTGGTTGTAGGGTTATTTTTGACTCTCACACCTGTTTCGTCTAGGATCGACAAACAGGGACGATACTTGGAACTGGCCGGGGCCGTAGGGATCGTCAGGGTCTCTACATTCTCGACCGCCTCCACTTTCCGTCCACTTCAGTTGCTCCTACCACGTCTGCCTCTACTGCCACTGCTGCCACCACCTCTGGAGCTTTTCCGTAGTGGCATCACCGTTTAGGACACCTGTGTAGGTCCTGTCTTTCTTCATTAGTTCGTCAAGGTGTTCTTGGACGTGTTACTATTGACACATTCATGTTTGGTCCTGTCTTTCTTCATTAGTTCCTTATCATTCTAGTGAGTCCATGTCTTCTCGTCCTTTTGATATAGTTCATTCAGATGTATGGGGACCTGCGTCTATTATCTCAAAAGACGGGCATAATTCTATGTAATTTTCATTGATGATTATTCCCGTTTCACTGGGCTTTTCCCTATGTCTAATCGTGGCCAGTTCCTAGTGATCTATCGTAGCTTTGCCACGATGGTTCGTATTCAGTTCTATCCATACTTTTCGCTGTGATTCTGCTGGCGAGTACTGTTCTAGTGCTTTCAGACAATTTCTTTCTGAGCAAGGCACTCTTTACCAGTCTACTTGTCCTAGTGCCCACGCTCAGAATGGAGTTGCTGAACACATTCATCGCCATCTGCTTGAGACTACTCGCACTCTTCACCTTACTCTCACGTTCCACCACAGTTTTGGGCGGAAGCTGTTTCTACGGCTGCATATCTCATCAATATGCAGCCTTCTACTGCTCTTAAGGATGTTAGTCCTATAGAGCGTCTCTGCTCTAGAGCCCCCAGTACAATCACCTTCGTGTTTTTGGTCGCACTGCTTTGTCTGTCAAAGATCGTGAGCGCACCAAACCGGCCCGGTCGATTCGATGTGTGTTTCTTGGGTACAATCCTGAGCATAAGAGTTATCGCTGCCATGATCATTCTGCTCGACGGATTAGGATCTCACGAGACGTTGTCTTTGATGAATCTCGACCTTTCTTCTATCGAGATTCGGCTCCTCGTCCTGCTTCCACCATTGAATTCATAACACAGATGACAACTGATTTGGGAATAGGAATAAAGGGCCTATTTGATTTGAGGAAGAACCTCATTCTAGTATACGTTGATCCATCATAGGTTCTCTTCTCAATTATCATCTTCCACGTACAATTCCTGTCCTTCATTTTCCATCAACAAAATGACAGCGATATAGTTTTGGGCAAATTCTTGGAAGAAAGAACATACATAACTATGTGTACCAATGAAGCCTTGTTGCGCTTATTTTCTACACCTTGAAATGTTACAGGAACATTGCTACAGTTCTGGAACCAAAATTTTAAGTTGCAAGATTTCTTTTGAAACATAGTTGCACTTATCATTCTATGTAACTAATTAATTTAGAGGTTGAGAAATACTACGATCTTCAGAGCATAAGAATCACCTATTTATTCTCGCGAGTCTACTTCACAAGTATTTCAGACTTCAGATACTTATCTCTGAGACCAGGGTGGAAACCAGACAGTGCATGTTATCCTGGATCTTTACATTGTAACGCTCAATCATGGTGCAGTCAAATAGGTATAGTTTGCTCCTGAGCCTCTAGGATTATGTCCCTTCATAGTGTACTTTTACTAAAATTTTATAGTACTTTTAGTAAGATTCACTCCTCTTAATCAATTTAAAAAACAAAACTCCAAATATTTTCAGAATCCAAATAATTCCACCAAGAATATGTTCAGTTATCTTTTTTTTTCTTTTCGGCTCCTCCTTTCAAGAAATCCTACAACAGTTTAGTACGTAGTAATAGACCAGAGAAACAGGGACAAGAAAATATCCCCTTGAGGAAAAGGCAACCAATCAAAGCAAGCTATCGCCCATGCTTAAAAAATAACCCATAAAATAACCTCTATGCTAAGTTTGAGCACTGCCAACTATACTACACAATGCACCATAACATTCTTTTCCAATCAGATCTTGTGAACTGAAATAGCTTTCTATTCAGTTTCTCAGGAAGACAACAGATTATAGAATGTTGCAACTTGTCATGGTCTTCTATTGTGAGCATGACGCTGCAGAAACTTCAACACTTCGTCAATCATCAGAAAGATTCTGCGCGATGCTGAATATCCCATAGAAAAACTAAACCCTACTCAATCAAGTCAGTTGCCTACAACAACTACTTTCTTTAAATAGTATCGACGAGATTAAATAATCTGCGTCATCAGACCCTAAAAGCCACGAAATTACCAACCCAATTGTTTAATCATCCACAAATAGCATAGGAGAAATTAAATAATCTGCACCATCAGATGCTAAATGCCACCAAATTACCAACCCAATTGTTTAGCCAGCTAGCTGGGGACCAAACCGGACCTAAATTTTCCCCCAAAAAAATCCTCGCAATGACCCAAAGTAAGCACCAAATCCCCCCACCGCCAATTCCACAATTAGCAACCAAATGGGGGTCAAGCACACGCAATTATTAACAAATGACCTCATCAACACACATTTATTGTGTAATCGAGTAACTAAATCACGTTGTTTCAGGATTGGATGGTTCCTGACCTGCTGCATTGCTGGCAGAACCGCTGCTCCTGACCGCCGACGATGACCACCGGTGTCTTGGAGTGCGCCTCGCAGACCTTGTGTCGCCGGTGGTACCCGCGGCACCGGCTGAGGTCCGACCGGCACCCGTCGACCGAGCACGCCTCCGCGACGCCGCGGCCGCCGCCCGGCGCGCGCGCCCTCCTCGCCGCTGGCGCCGGCCGGGCTTGCTGCACGAGGGCGACGGAGAAATCTTGGAGCTTCGCCGCGGCAGCGGAGGAGGAAGACGGCCCGGCGAAGGATAGCATGGTCGGACCGGAATCGGCCGCCGTCGTGCCCCAAGACGGTACCTTGGAAGCCGCTGCCCAGTCCATGCCGGCCAAGAAACCCAACTGCGCTTCCGCCCTGCTTCAAATCAAGAAACCATCAAGAACGCGCGGAGACGGCAAAAAAAATTGTAGTCAAAATTGTGCACGAAAATGCAATCCACGCAAGAAACCGAGCGGCAAGTCCAAGAAGGCCTCCAACTCTTTGCATTCCGAAGCCAAGAACTACTCATGGCAGCAAGCCAAGTGCATAGGAGGAAGGAGAGGGGAAAGGCGGCACATACGATAGGACGAAGAGCGGACGACGAGGATGCAGCAGCTGCAGCGGCACAGTGGAGAGCGGCGAAGCAGGTGGGGAGCAAACGGTGTGTATATGCGCGTGTGTGCAGCTCAAGGACGCCGATCACTCGCTGTACTAGGATCTAAACTGTGCTGGATGGGGTGGTATATATGGGCGAAAAGGATGGATAGATCAACGCAGGAAGGCCGGCAGGCAGGCAAAGGGCAATGGCTAACGAGTAATCTGAAGGTTTTACAAATTTCTAATTCTCTCTTGACCTACGCTGTCTCTTATCCCTAGCTTTCAATGGCAAAACTATCGTTAATCCAGTCGCCTTTGAGTTTTGCGTGTTAGTCCTCACGGATGCTGTTTTTAGGGAGAGGTCCTATAGATGTTGGGGACACTCCGAATCATATCCTCTTGCCTTTAGTGCTGTTCAAACCCAGTTTTGGCAACCGTCATGAACAGCCACCCTACTTACCTTACACGTAGCAAAGGAAGGGTCTCTGCCTTTGCATGATTTCCACCCGTCCGTCGGATCGAGAACAAGTAGTGGAGATGACTCGTTACAGTAATTGGTACAATTACGCTATAGGGTTTGTTGTTTATGGCTTCTAAAAATGGTTTTTAGTTTTTGTTATAGTATTTAACTTTTAAATAGAGTATTTTCTCAAGACGGGTCTATAAATTAATTGTAGTATACGTTAAAAATCTAACATCTGTATCAACCAAAATCGCAAGTGAGTATCTCTCTCCGCAATCTCTGTCGCAAACAGCTAAAATTCAAAAATTTCAGCCAAAAATCATAAGCCGTAGCCAAAAAGAATATGCATATAGTAAATAGCAGCAATTCAGCTTATTTTCCGGCTTTTAAATAGAATGTGCTTTTAATATAGATTATATAAGTTAATTATAGTATATACTGTAGCGATTTCATTTATATTAATGCACACGAGTTTATATTACTTCATACTCTCTCACGAACAGTCTATAAACATAAGTTGCAGCTAAAATCTATAAACTAAAACCAAAATAAACAGGCCTGCTAGCATGTTATGGTAATATCGACGTTATTGCTACATGCCTTGGTCGTTTGCTGGCAAGAAATCGAGCGGCAAGTCAAAGAAGGCCTCCAACTCTTTGCATTCCCAAGCAAGAACTACTCATGGCAGCTATTGGCTTTTCCTGGCTTGAGGCAGACGATACAATTCCAAACGCTTCATAAGCCCTCTTAAAACATCCACGGTACACCTAAGCATTACCGGGACGAGCCGGGCAGAAAAATGGTGGGGTATCATCAATGGAGGCAAGAAACTGACGGAATAAGTACGTGCTTGCTCTTTCGGCTTACGGGTTATAGCTTTTAGCTATTTTATGAGAGAAAATATAGAATAAAAAAAATTTATATCTGTTTTTGATCGATATAAATAAAATCGTTACAGTATATACTACAATCAGCTTGTAAGCTCCATTTAAAAAAATACTCTGTTTAAAAATGTTACGGTAGAAAAGCTAAAAAATAACTTTTAAAAATTAAAAAAAAGAGACCCAATGTTCAAGTCGATATACTCCTCCGTAGATAACTATAGGAGTTTTACTTGGCAAGATCTAAGTTAGAAGAATCACCGATATACAATATTCAGCTTGATATATATATATATATATATATATATATATATATATATATATATATATATATATATATATATATATATATATGTCCAGTTATTTTCAGGTTATATCTTTCACCGAATAAACAAATAAGGCGGGTTTTTCGTAGTTGTTTCAAAACGGCTTATTAGAACAGTATTTTCGAAGCGGTTCATTGGCGTTCGGTTTATTCGTACAAATATCCCGCGCTAAGGTTAAAAGCCATCATCAATAACTATAAATCATCAGCCACGGTAAAAAGAATACACCCTAGCAGGAGTTTATTTAGATAGTAAGCTTGTTCCCTGTAAATTTCTATGATCCAAGTGAAATCTGCTCAAGAGTCCTGACGCATCTGCTATTCCTGAAGAAACGAAGCCTCATTTTGCAAGCGGCGCGCCTACCAAACATCAATTAACAATGCTGCATCTCTTTTCCCATTTTTTACTGGAAAGCTTCTCCAATTCCCGTGCTACTTTCGGCCTAAGATCCACCAATGGAAAGGGGCAAACTGGGAGGATTGAAGGGGACAGACAATGGTGCTGCCATAACTTTCCAAGGAGAAGGCTACAAAGGGCTGCAGCGCAGTGGGCCTGGAACGGGTAAGCAGCTCGAGCGTGTACGTGCTCGTGAGGAAAATTGCTTCGTCTTGGAAGGCAGCCATATGGTTGCCGCCATGTATTATTGTGGCCGGTGAGTGTAACAAATATATCAAGGTGATAATTTCTATAGATTTTTAATGCTGTCTATGACAACATAGACTACTTGAGAGTATGTTTAGTGTGAGAATTTCAAAGGAAACAGTTCTTAATTCTTAGAGGAATCGTAAAAATCTCCCGTGTTTCAACGGGGCATAAACCTCTAGAACTAATAGGCTCACCGGGCAACTCAATTCATTTAGAACATAGGATTTTGATAGAAATTTCATAAGCATGTGCCTTTGTTATACCTTGTACACTACCTAACCCATAGAACAACTCAAGTCGCATACACACGTGTGATATGTACCATGTGTTGGAATAACAAGTAGACTACACTAGTATAAATTAAAATTTCTACCACGTAAACCAGAAAGCTATATGAGTAAGAGATCATGAATTGTTACTACTAGACATGTAATGCAGCAAAAAAATAGTTGAAGTAGCCCGATTCAACGTAGCGCGCATTGATGTAGTGGAAATAGTCGATCATCCAACGTCTTTGAAAAGCGACCATCGGAAGCCGATCGTCCTCTAGCAGTAGTTAATCTTCATGAGCCGAATGTCTTCTCCCTGGACCATACGGATTAGCACCGCAATAGCAGCAGTGCATCTACCGAAATCCACATGTTCAGAGATGGAACACCGTGGATTGGTGTGCTTACACCAATGCACACATCAGGGCATCAAAGTCATCAAAGTCATCAGCAGAGATCCAGGATGAGTGTGTAGCCTTATGTCTGCTTCACTCCTCCAGCTGCATCTAGGACTCCTGCACCAATTCCTAGCCCAACTATTTCTGGTTTCCGCAATTTTGGCAACAACAACAACCAGCCGCCAAGAAATAACAACTTTGCTATGGGAATTAGCTGCTTCAACTGTCAAGAGACGGGCCACTACGCTAACAATTGCCTACGAAAGCAAGCTCCAACGCCTGTTAGATTCAATCGGGGAGCTACTGACCAAAACCCCCATGTCAGGAGCAGGACGTGGAGCACCTTAGACCCCTCCGGAGCACCACAATCATGGACGAGAGTTGGAACCGCATCGTTGACTACTTCGTTAATAGAGCCATGATTGTGAAGAAACATTGGATGAAGGGAGGCATCTCTCAGAAGTCATGCAGGCATATGTGGAGCAGAAAATGGCTAAGACTTGTTCTCACATCGCTTGGACCATGGTCGTCATGAGGAAGAAGTTTGAGAGAGAAGTACATGCATTACTTGGAACACTGAGCTCAACTCCTACGGGGTGGACATGCATTACAAGGACCGTTGGTCGGGGGACATTAGTCCTACCACATCCGTAATTATATGGATGACAATCAACATTGCCAACAGTAAAGGCCATGCACGTCCAGTCTATGCAAGACAACGGCTCACTCCATGATGAACTACCTGAATAGGCCCACTTCGTCGGTCGCCCCATAGACCTGTCGATTGTTACCACCTGTGTACTCATTTATTCTTTATAATGTCGGTATTTCCTAGAATGTAACTCGCAATGAATTAATGTTCGACAATGCAAAGTGTGTGCATTTTAAATTAAGATCAGTCCTAATGTTGCCACGTTCCTTTCTGTAACTTTAATGCGAATTTTGTATAGACACTGATAGTATGAACACTCAAACAACTTTTTCTGTCTTGCAGGAAATCATACTATGCCAACAGAAGAATGGCGGACTGGACTGGAAGCTCAAGGTGTGGGAGGGGATGGGCCACAGGCTGGTTTTTGAGGTCGTGACCCTTACCTCGATGACACGAGCATCTACGGTCCCTTATGCCCTGACCCCCCAAGCCCTGATCTACCGCTCAAACCAGGGAGTTGTACACCCCCAGAAATCCCCCGTGACTACCCACACATCCCTGAGCCTTGACCACAATGCAAGCACAACCTCGACGAGGTAGTGTAGGTTGTGATGACCATGTGCACCTAGGACATCAATTTTTTCGCTGCTCTCTGTTCATGGTAAGTGGTTCGTTACCTATGTATACTTCTTTGATGGAACTCTTGTACTAACTTCATCTTTCTTGTAGACAACGGATTGCAAGTTCACCGCTTGGGTGGATCCATTGAATGCAATACTTGTTGAGGTTTACATCCACAAATGTACATCCGTCTAGAGGAGTTGTTGGAGGATCTCCACACTGAGAGGACCAACAACGATGAGCTCCGTAGGCAGAGGATCAAGGAGAGGAACAGTGAGGAGGTCTTGCACCTCGGCAACGACTACCACCCATATTGCTATTGCGCCAACCTAAGATGCAATTGCGCCTGCCACTACGGGATAACCAACTATGTCCAGGCCACCGGATAACTGCCACGCCATGTTCGTGCCATACGGTTCCACATTTTCTCACTAGAGCTATTTTAATTCGCACCTTCATTATGAAGCACTATGTTAGACTACACATGGTCCATTCTTACAATTTTTTCATAATGTATCTGCATAATCTTTCTATACAACCTAGTTTTCTCTCCCTAATTACTTGCTAAACTTAGAGCAAATCATATTTTACTCTAGATTTTTTTGTCCAAGTTTCGCCTACTTAAATTTCTGTCTAACAATCCGTAGTGCAAACGCACGAGCATGCAAATATAGAAAGCTAAACCGGGTGGCCAAGGCAGCTCGGTCGGAGGGGCACGACAGACCTGCCTGCCACGCTACCCCATCCCGCCTGCTGTGTCACCCACACAATTCTCGCGCCAGAGTGCCCTCCCGCGCCTACCATGTCCTGCCAAGCAGGGGGCACGATAGGTTCCACATGTCACTTGCCGCGCCCATCGAACTCAGGGAAGGGTCATTTTTGCTAAAATGGACATCTGGGAGCATTTAAAAAAATTATCACATAGTCATATTAGTGAACAGTTATCAATTGTGTAGACAGAATCTAGCCTCATGGTTTCTCCCAAAAGGGTTCTTTGCTGTCTGACTACCGGTCTACATCCCTATCTATTGCTCTTAGGGGATAAATTATTGATGCCCTAGGTGGATGGATGATGAGCTCAAATATTGCTCTGATACTACAATAACTTCTTCATAGGATGTGAATAGGCTCCAAACCACCTAATATTAAAGAGTGTTTGGATAATGGACAGCAGAGTTGCTGCTAGAATGTGTCATTATAGTCCTCGGTTCCTACATGAAAAACAAGTTTGAAGTTTGGATTTGAGTTTAATCTTTCTAAATTTTTGAGTAGAAAATTTAAACTTTTCAAGTTGAAAATTAGAATTTATATGTTAAAAGTTTGAATTTTGAGTTTTTTTTTATTTTTGGAACTGGAGGTGGGTGGAAGGAGCTGCAGTACCGAAGCCATGGGGGACGCGAACCAGCGGATGATGGCGAGGGCAATGAGAAGCTCACGATATGGAGGAGCACGGCAGGGTTGGATGTGTGGTGCACTGCCTTTCAGCGGAAGCCCACTGACTAACAATCCCCCATAAAACAACTACAAAACAATATTGAATTCAAAAGGTTCTACAAAAGAAACAATAATATATTTTTCTAGAACAAGCACCACCTACTTTATTTGTGAAGGACCTGTGAGAAGGTCCATGATATTATTGTGATGAACCATTGCAGTATTTGTGGAGTGGTCAAATGGTTTTGCAAAGATTGCATTTGATTTGGGCTGTTTTCTGGAACTGTCAGAAAAATTGGAAGTACCGCAGGTGTTTGAGCGGTAGTACCGACGTTGTGAGCACGGTAGTTCTGCTTGAGCGATAGTTCCGGTATGAGCAGCGGAACATTTTTTCCAGAGAGGTCCTATGTGAGGAGCAATGGTGCGAAAGTACCGCTATAGGGCACAGTAGTACCGCAGCGCGGTA
Organism: Bonia amplexicaulis; assembly: GCA_036346245.1. NCBI lineage: Eukaryota > Viridiplantae > Streptophyta > Magnoliopsida > Poales > Poaceae > Bonia > Bonia amplexicaulis. The sequence continues at coordinate 13,070,554 of CM070766.1, forward strand.
GTATCGGCATGTTAAGAGCGGTACTACAAATTTTCACAGAAAAATTGGATTTTGGCTTTTGAGTTGGGATGACCATGTAGTCATAGTATGGGTGTTGTTGTTTGTATGCACATGGGTTTATTGTTTGGTCCTAGGATTAGGATAAGTATTTTGGTTGCATATATTTTGCATGGTGCGTTGTATAGATGAATAGTACCAAAATCGAGCTAAAATCAAAATCGGTGAATACCACGGCGTTGGCCTAAGTGGTTTAGGTTTTATATGTGCTGAAAATGTGAAGTAAATCAAGTGTTGATTTACTAATAGTTAATGATTGTAAGCTGCTTTGAGAAGTGTACGTGAGTAAAACCCGGTGTTAGGTGAGGTTAACGGGTTACCCCGGTTTGGCCTAATGAGGGATCTATTAGATTTTGGGTTCAGGTTGTGAGCCTATACAAGGGGAGGAGAGGCATGAGCTAGGATTTTGAGAAGATTGGCTAAGCCTTTTGGTAGCTAGCTTCTCCTCCCTTCCATGAGAGATATGTTGGAGAGAGTGTGTGCGCGCGCTTTAGGCTTAAAGCTATGCTATCCTAAGGGAATGTCTATAAATCTTTCCTCCTCGAGAAGCAATAGAATCAATTTTTGATATTCTCCATGGCTATCTCTCTATTTGATTGATTTGCTCTTGTTTTTGTTGATTTTTCTTCTCTCACCCTTTTCTTGATCTTGATGTGCCAAAGACGTATAAAAGATGGAGAGATCATTTAGGAATCATTCTCCACCCATCTAGGCACATTGGTAGCAAGTTTATCAAGAAACTCGGTTTTTGTATGTTCTTGACCTTCCAAGTGGTTTCTTGATCTGATGGTTTTTGGAGTAATTTCTTCGGTGTTCTTGCTTGCTGAGACATGTGGAGAACATATCTAGACCCATCTTAGGCATCACTCACCCACGAGCAAGTTGTATTCACCGATTTTGATTAGCTCGGTTTTGGTGCAACCTTTAAACAAACTGAAAAATGTCACAACTTTGGCCATGATTTTCATGATCGTTTATTGAAATAGATTCACAATATCCTAGAGAAGATCCCTTCAAGATTTTACATCATTTGGATTTATGAATCAAAAATTGCATCGATTTTAGTTTTCGAACTTAGGCTGAACTTACTGTTCACCAAGGAAATCAGATGTACCGCAGTGCAACACAAAGCTACTTCTGAAAATCGGAAGTATTGCAATGCAAACAAACGTACTTCCGAAAATCAGAAGTACCGCAGTACCAACAGAGGTATTCAACATCTTCTCTTGCTCGTATTGTGGTAGTTTTTCATCCTAATCTTCATAACTTTATAGCTATTGGAGTGAAGGATTGTTGAAACTCTTAGGGGAAAATTAAAAGGCACCATTCCTCTCTGTTGCCATCTTCGGTCCTACAATTTGAACCTCATGTAAAAAAGGGAAAATTCATATAAGCTAAAAGAATATTACAGTAGTTGCAAACATGAGCAAAATAGTTGCCAAAATTGAAAGAAAATCTATTCGATCACCAAGCTTATTGTAGAAGCCTACCATATTTAAGGTTTGTTTGAAACATCGGAATCAAATGTCAAATTTAATAGAATCTTACAGGAGCTGAAACGTAGAAATAATAGTTGAAACTTGAAAGGTGATATATCCTCCAACTCTGGAGGAAAACAATTATGGAGAATAGATATGAGAGAGAGATAACTTGCTTTGACAAGTCATGGAAAAAAAAAAGAAAAATTCACACGGGTTTAGATTTCAAGTTTGGAGAGCCATTACGGTGAGGGCTTAAACTTCTCAGTATAGATGTGGCTTAAGTTTTCTTCAAAACCACTAAGAATTGCATTCCATTTCGGAGAGCCTAAGCTACTATCTGAAATGTGATCGAAGTGCTAATCTGTACAAATGTAGCTTAATCTTCCTTGAAAACCTCGAGATCGGATTATATGAAACTATTTGAGCAAACCTATGGGCTATGAAGTGACCAAAGCAGATATAACAATAATACCCCTATCATGTAGGGAATATACTTCTACCAGCAGAAATCTTGCGAGTTTCGGTGAGCTTTTGCTTTCCAGGCAGGAAGACTGGATATGGCTGGGTTCGGGTCCAGGATGAGATGCCATCTAGAAGAATGAGTAGCGGTTAGTTCTGAGAAAATGTTTTTTTTACATAGGTTCCACAAAGAGAGTGTGCTGGGTTTTTTACCTGCGGTTTACGATTTTTGATTGCGACTGATTAGTCTAATAAATAATAATTATTGAAAGAAACTGAAGTCAAAAGCTGGCTGAAAAGCCAAAAAGAGTAGGACCAGTTCTTATCAATGTTCAGGTGCCGTGTCTTTAAACCCAAATCGATTTAATACATTAGAGATGTCTTTCTGCTGTGCCATGGTAGGTCCACAAACTTACATATAGGATAAGATAGGTCACTGAGGTTGTTTACTTTATACTTTAATAGCTCCCTATATGACCGGATTCGAATGGATTGCCAGCTAGCTTATGTTTGTACGGGCTACAATAACTAGCTTTTAAACGGTGCATTTTTAAAAACGGGTCAACAGGAAGTTTGTAGTAAAAAGTGTACCGACTTCAGCTCTACCGGCTAAAATCATATGCGACTATTTTTCTCTACGTACTATCTCTCATGAACAATCAAAATTTAAAAATTTAAGTCATAAGTCACAGCACTGCATGCTTAGTTGGGTAACAAATTTTTTTTTATGCTGCATGCAGACTAATGTTGCGCGTGGAACATGCAAGCACTTTCTGTTGGCCTGCTTATTGCCCAAGTTAAGTTTGTGCCATGGAAGTGTAATTGTGCCACGTGCCCAAGTAGTTATAGGCTTATAGCTAATTGCCAAAAGGTTGCAACTTTGCAAGAGAGGATTAGTAGCGTTTCCTGTGCTAAAGGTGCTAGTAGCTCAGTTTGATTAATGTTTATTTGCTTCTTCTTTGGGGAACTTTTGTTTTTCCTTTGGCTACTGGATCTATGATTGAGTTGGTGCAAAAGTCAGTTGATTAGATCTTTTGCAAGCTAAATTCTGGAGTGCCTAGTGGATTCTGATGCTGACAGGGGGCTTATGCACAACCATTTGATTTGGGCGAACTTGATGCGAATGATTAAGACTGATCGCCACACACTACTATAAAATAGGCTAAACTGGACACTTACATTACAGACGGTTCCTAGAATAATCGTCTGTGATATTTTCACAGATGATTTGATATACGAATCGTCTGTGAAAACTTCATAATCACAGACGGTTCTTATCTAGAACTGTCTGTGAAGTATCACCAGTCATACCGACACGCTACCGGTCAAGCCCGGTCATACCGGCTTTGATACCGGTCAATATATATCGACCGGTACCGACGAAATTGATAATACCATAAATCGAACTATATATTATATTTAATAGTATTACTATGTATTTGGAATAATATTATAAGTGATATTTGATATGTATGTAATTAAACGAATATATACTTATAAATATATATATACTCGTATTATTATTTTCAATTTGAAAAGGTACGCTAGTATAGACCTATACGAATTTTTGCCATATATAGCACCTTTTGAACTCATATTTACAAAAACAGCCGTATGCGTGTGGTATTGACAAAAATAGCGTTTCTGTCATTCGGTCGTCGGGTAGGCGCCTGTTGCCCAGCTACCAGATGGTAGGCCACCTTCCGTTCACCCACAAAACGGCAGATGATTAAGCTGGCTAATTAGTCGGCTTAATTATCAGCCTAAATTCGTAATTTTAAGTTATATTTATTCAAAATTTTAAATATAGTAAATAAACTTAAAAAATTATAAAATTTTATGCACAGCCATCCGACACAACGTACTTAATTGTGTAATTTGTTGATAATTTTATCTGCTCTGAATGTTCTAAAAAATTCGTACAATTTTGATATTGTAGGAGTTGTTACATATAACAAACGAGCACCAAAAATTATAAAATTTTATGTTTCTGACACAGTCGACCTAATTGTGTAACTTTTTTTGGAAATTTTATGTGATCCAAATTTACCTTGTTAATTCATGTTAATTTAATCATAATTAGCGATATGTGATGCTCAGGCATCTTTTACAGTGCGTGAACTCTATCCTTCGCACATATGTCGGCTTGTTGCTGCTATCTTTCCTTTGCCACTACATCCTTCACACAATTGTCACTTTGCCCGTGTCGTCCCCCCTCTGCGCTCCCTCATCCGTACTAATGTCGTTATGTCCGTGCCTTCCACCCTCACCCACTCCCTCATCTCCACATTTGTCAGTGTTACCATGTCACCCCTCTCGCTTGAAGTACTGCACATCGACAAGGAGTCCTTAATTTGTGGGGTGAGCGCACCGGGTTCCCTTTTTGCTCAGCCATAAATATGAACCTATCGCAGTTGGTCATCGGTCATCTCAGTCACTCAACGCATAAGTTCATTCTCGTGGTTGTCGCTCAAAATTAAGAGTGCATCCTGGGTAATGTATGTGAACAGTCATGCTAGGAGTTAATGCACGCAATGCAGCATTTGAATAATCCACTCAATAAATAACAACCGCAACAACGCATACACCATTCAGTTACATGCTTTACGACATTGAACATAACCATAAACTACAAGGGAGAGTACCGTGCTACAAGCTTCTCTATGCGTGCCTATTGGTAGAAGGTGCCTCGTGGTACCCATGTAGAGTGTTGCAGTGGGGGCACCTCGGACATGGCTGGCTGTCGTTGTAGTGGCACGCACATATGTAGCTAGGGTTCGCACAGCAGCATGTGGGATCATATGAACTTCCTATATTGACGACCTCCTTGTTGCCCCTCTCACGCTGCATCTGTTGTAGGAGGTCATCATTCTCCTCATTGAGACTGTCAATCCGTGCCTCCGTCTCTAAGATTCGCTCCCATAGTGTATCCACGTACCTCACAACATAGCGTTTATGGGGAGGATCGATCCAGCGGACGAAGTCATATTTCTCATCTGCTAGAAAGGAGGGTTAATATGAAATCTCTATTAGCAGTAAGAGAAAATAAGCTATTAGCTAATTGTACCCTAGAATATGGACATCCGAAGAAACATCGCCCGCCATCGGAATAACCTTTGACGACCTACACAACCGTATCCTCCCTGTGTCTGCATTTCAGCCATACCGGTTGAGCCCGCTTGTTTGGCATCAAGCGGTAGTTAGGGCCGATGTCCTCCTTCCTTTCCAAGGGAAGGTCTTTCTTTGGTGACCTCGCTCCGGCTGGCCCCACGACGTCTACCATGCTATGTTGCTGTATGATAGAGAATGTTCTTCTTCCTACAAAAAGCAAAATGCGGCTTAGATGAGCGATGAGCGATTGCGAGAGCTCCGTATTTAAAGCCGAGCGAAAATAGAAGCCGACGCGTTGCCACCAGAAATTACGGACACGTTGTTGACACGCAGCACCGCGGGCGACAGGAGACAACATGGTAGGAGTGATATATGTGCGCACGAGGGAGCGAGCGAGGCGGGATGACATGGACAGATTAACATTTGTACAGGCGAGAGAACAGGCAAGAGGGGCTGGTATGCTCAAGCGAACATATGTTCGAAAGAGGGAGTAGGCAAGGAGGACAGTATGGATAGATTGACATTTCTACGGGCAAGGGGGCAGCACCAAAGGGGACATCCCTGCTCGCATATCGCTAAGTACAATTAAATTATCATGAATTAACATGGAAAATTTGGAGCACATAAAGTTCCCTAAAAATTACACAATTAGGTCAACTGTGTCGAGAGGATTCACATAAAATTTTGTAATTTTTGGAGCTCGTTTGCTATATGTAATGACTCCTACAAATATCAAAATCGTACGAATTTTTGAGCAACATTCAGAATGGATAAAATTGTTAAACAAATTACACAATATTGTACGTTATATCGGAAGGTTGTGCATAAAAGTTAGTAATTTTTTTATCTTATTTTCTATATTTAAATATTCAAACAAATATAACATAAAATTACAAATTTAGACAGGTAATTAAGCCGGCTAACACCTGCCGTTTTGTGGGTGGACGGCAGGTGGCCTGCTATCTGGTGGCTGGGTGGCAGGTCACCTGCCGTCTGGTGTCCGGGTGGCAGGCACCTGCTGCTTAGCGTCTGAACGTCAAAAACGTTATTTTTGTCAGTACCACATGTATATAGCTATTTTATAAATGAGCTAAAAATGTGCTATATATGGTAAAAATTCAATTGATACTAGGACATATCACTAGAAAAACCAAACTGGTATGACATCAGATACATCATGGACAACTTTGGTTTATTACCCTCACAATTTTCCACGCCCCATCGCTCCCACTTGCATGATAGCTCCCACTTGAATGATAATTAGTGGTTGATGACAAACATGCATGTAAAGTGCACAATTTACGTACATGTATTTCCACAGGTCATAAAGTAATTTTTCAAAATAGAAACAGTAATTCTACAGTGATTAGAACAGTGTGAAAGGGGTTTATTCCTTCAATAATGGGTGAGTTCTTTCTGGCTTATGGTTTATGAGTTATAGCATATGGTTTCCTCTTAAACAAATAAACATGACGGTTTCTCTGTCACCTTTTTGAAGCTACTTACCGAAATAGCCTTTTCAAAACAGCTTATTGGCATTCAACTCGTTTATATGAGCGCTCGTGTTAAAACTAAAAACTATCAACCGCTGCTAAAAGGAACCCATCTATTTTCCGCACTATACATGCTACAATACCATGTGGGTCCTCTATGGTTTTTTTACTGTGTTGTATTGTGCTCATCTTCGTTTGCTTAAGCAAGGTAGAAAAATGCGAAGCCACTTGGAACATATCAACTTCAGCTTCTATTTTTCTAACTTTTAGTTTATTTAAGTCAGAAGGTACTTGGAACGCATCGGCTTTTAATTTCGGCTTATTTTAGTTATTTTGGTTTTTTTTGTTGCTTTGTATTGTCTATGACGATATGACTATTCAATCAAAAACTAAAACCGAAGCCATTTAAGCGCCACCTCAAATTCAAATTCGGATGTGTGTACTTGCATTCACGCTTCTTAGGTAGGTACACAAATATAGGCAGGCTCTAGGCTAAAAGATTATTGTGACTTGACAGGCTACAATTAGAACATTTCAAGTAGGACTAGGAATCATTGAAAGCAACTTGGCCCGATAGTTAGTACAAGACAAGATTAGATACAAATAAGATACAATATACAGTATACTTAAAGTTCCTATCACTAATGTCTGATCAATTATGTTTGTGATATAGCTCAGTTGTTAGTTAAGGTACTAACCATTATCAGTTCAACTACAGTTCAACTCAACTCCACTTCTGCTTCCATCGTTTGGGTGTAGATAATTTTTAGGGGATGTATCCATGTGTTGAGGGAGGGTTCTCACGCCACATCGGGCTCACGACGACCTCAGAACGACGGCACACATCAGGGGGTCCCTGAGCCAACCTTGGTGGAGTCCCTGAGCCAACCTCAGCGAAGTCCATAAGCCAACCTTGGAGGGGGTCTAGGGTTAGTTGCGAACCGACCCTCGGAGTCTTTGGATATGGCGGGGCCCGCATGGTGCAAAGGACGAAGATAACCTTAGGAGTAAGTTAGGCTCTGAGAACAAACTTGTAATTTCAGTAGCCTCCCTCTCCCACTCTATAAATACGACCCCTTGTAAGGGGAGAGCAGATGCTATTTTGTAACCTTATACACTCATATTGAATATACTTGATCATTTGAGTGAGCCTCTCGTTGAGTCCCTAAGCGTCCTTAGTTGTCTTCGAATCCGACGGGGGGTGCATACAAGTTTACTGTCCAATCTTGTATCGAGGACAGTGGCGCTGTCCGTGGGGAATCGAGCGATATGTCATGCCGCCTAAGAAGGGGAATGCACGGAAGGTCACCGAGGTGGGAGGTGCGAACCCCCCTTCCAGGCCGAAGTCAAACTGGATCATAGCCTGTGCCACTCCGGGCCTGAAGGCACAACTGGACCTCTCCACGGAGGTCCAGGTCACTGGCGGGACCATGGTTTCCTAGGAGGCCGACCCTCCGAGCACTTGCGAGTAGTTGGAGCAGGAGTTGGAGGACTTTCGAAGGCTATTGAGGGAATTGCAAACCGAGGCTCGTCAAGTGGGAGAACTTCGTGTGCAACTCAAGAGGATGCGAGCCAAGACAAGACCCCCGCCACCCACGGAAGCACGAAAAGCCGAGGAACGAAGGAACAAACTAGAGGAGGCACAGACGTTGACATGGGGGACAACACGCCTTGAAGTGCCTCACGTCGAAGCCCTCAAGGTCGAGCTGGCCAAGGCCTGCACCCAAGAGAACTTGCCATCCTCGTCCGGAGTCTAAGAGGCCAATGATCTCAAGGCTCAACTTGACCAAATGCAGATGAGGCCCTCGCCTTGGCCAGAGGCATGGGGGCGAACCGTGGTCACCTGGAGACGGGGCCGCCCCAGGTCGGCAAAGTGCAGGATCCCATGCCCAACTCCATGCCAGACATCCCACGAGCCCCTAGCCTCAAGGGGCTCCCACCCATGAGGTCGCCAGTCTTGTTGACCATTCCGACCCGCTCAGCCTGGGCTTACAAGCCACACCGTGGCTGATGCATTTCCAGATGCCAGAGATCACAGAGTACTTAGGGGCTCCGATCCCATGGAGTTCATCCATGTATATGAAATTGCCATAGCGGCAACAAGAGGGGGTAAAGTCATCATGGAAAAGAGCTTGCCCTTGGCCTTCTCGGAAATCCTCAGTCCTAGTACCTCTGTGCTCAATATACTCATGGAAGCACCTTTGGGAGAAATTGAGGAACCACTTACAAGGGAGCTAGAACAATCCTGTGATGTCCTCTGACTTGCACGCACTCAAACAAATGCCAGGTGAGTCCATCTGAGACTTCATGTGCCACTTTGTCCACATCCACTACCAGGGTCCAAGTCATCTCCAACACGAGCACCGTCGAGGCCACGCTTTGGGCTCTCCATAAGGGGGAGTTGGCTGACAAGTTGGTCTAAAAGGAACCAAAGACTATGGCAGTGCTATTCTCCATCATGGAAAAGTACTCCAACTCTAAGGAGTGGTGAGCTCACAAGGAGGCAGAGACCTTGGCCACGGTAGTCCTCACAACCTTGCTCAACTCCAAGACACTGAGAGGCGGTAGTGCTTCCACCAGCCCGTGTACCACGTCAAACCTGAAGCCGCTTAGCCACATTGGGACCAACACATCGACTACTGTGATGGCCGCCGCGACAACCACCACGGGCATGAGCATGAGGGCAGTCAAAGGCGGGAAAAGCAACACCCCAATCGCGGCAACAATCGCTAGTACTGCATTCATGGATGGACTTATCATAAAACTTTGGGATGTGCACTTGTCGCCTCTGCCCGACAACTCTGTTGATAGCAAGCACAGGCCACAGCTGACGCACAACGGTGCAACCCGCCTCCCACACCCATGGTGGTGGTTGTGCTACCTGACTCAGCCACTCCTCTTTGACTCGAGGTGGTGGGACAAGCTACTAATGCACCACATCACGTGGTGCATGCAATTACCAATGGAAACGTACGCACCTTCGTGTTGAAGCAGCAATGTTGTGCCTATGCCCGCCAAGTACACCACATTGGCACAACCCTCCTGACCGAGCTCTTGCCGTGGGTCAACACACCACCATGACACCCTGGTAATCTCTACATTCATCGTCGGGTACAAAGTAAGGCACGTGTTCATGGACGGGGAAAGTTCTACAGACATCATGTTCACCTCTATGATTGATAAGGAGTCTCATGATCATTTCTTCGGAGCTTGGAATCCTGCTTCTTAGTTTTAGCGGTGCACCGGTCTTGGCACTCAGCAGGACGAGCTAATTATGGGATTTAGGGACAAGTGTGGCACTCGAAGCGAGATCATGGTCTTCGACTCTAATGATATCCCATACTAGTACAACATGATCTTGGATAGGGTAGCCCTCAATCACTTTGGGGTAATGCCCCACTATGCCTACCTCTGCATGAAGCTACGTGACCCTAAAGGAGTTATCACTGTGCATGGGGACCATGATCTTTAAAAAAGATAGATAAAGACATCCAAGGAGCAATTCGATACATGCACTCCATCACTCCAGAGGTCACGTGGGTTGAGCTGGGGTTCCCGACCCCTTCCTCTAGCAAGTGGATCACTAAGCTGATGTTTGATGGGGAAACAAGGGCTAAACCCCTCTCAGAAGCTGGTCCCACCAAGACCATGCTATGTGGCACGAACCTCGACCCAATAATGATGGCGGAAGCCATACTAGGAACCTTGTAGGCAAACCATGATATCTTCGCTTGGGGGCCCGAAGACCTCCCTGGTGTCCCAAGGAAGATCATCGAGCACCGGCTATCTACGAGGCTTGATGCCAAGCCCATCAAGCAGAAGCTTCAAAAAATGTTATGTGAACACCAAGTCGTGGCAAGACTTCAAGAAACTTTAGAACGCCAGTGTAATTCGAGAGGTGGTGCACCCCGAATGGCTGGCCAACCTAGTTCTCATTGAGAAGTCCAACAGGTGGTGGTGTATGTGCATGGACTACATCAATCTGAACCAAGCATGTTTGATGGATGACTTCCTGCTCCCAAAGATTGACTAGCTAGTCGACACAACTTCATGGTGTGAGCTCATGAGCTTCCTTAACGCTTGCTCAAGGTACCACCAGGTGTGGATGGCCAAGGAGGACGAGAAAAAGGCCAGTTCATCACATCCTCCAGGATGTTCTACTATGTTCGAATAGCGTTCAGGCTAAAGAACGCAGGCACCACCTTTACCAGGCTCGTTTGCAAGGCACTTACTCTTCAGATCGACCGCAACATGGGAGCTGCATTGATGACATCATTGTCAAGAGCTTCTTCGCCCAGACATACGTGGCCAACCTCCAAGAGACCCTCAACAATCTTGAAGAAGACATTCTGGCTAAGGCCACCAGCACACAAGCGGAGAGGCCCGTCGGCACCTTCTATGAAGTCCTAGTAGAACCAGCGGTGAAGGGGCTCCTGGAGGTATGCACCATTGGAGAAAGCTGATCATAGAGTATCTCATCGATGGGACCGAGGCACAAGGGATGATGAACTGCACAAGGGGCTTTATCATTCACAATGACACCCCTTACAAGCATAGTATTTTCCAACCATATCTCTGACGTGTGTCCAAGGAAGAAGGTGCTAACCTGGTTCATAAGGTACACCAGGGGCTCTGCGGTTCTCATCTTGCACCTTGCGCCTTGGTCTCGAAAGCCTTCTGGCAAGGATTCTACTAGCCCACTATCCTGTGAGATGCAAAGTCCCTCATCCGGATGTGCGCTGCCTGCTAGTGGATGGGGCACGACATGAACATGCCCATGAACGACCTACAGACTATAACACCATCATGGCTGCTCGCACAGTGGGGAATAGACCTGGTCAGTCCCTTTAAGCCTCAGGCAAGAGGGTACAAGTTCGCTATGGTGGCCGTTGACTACTTCTCCAAATGGATTGAGGCCAAGCCGTTGCTAAGATAATCTCCAGGACAGTCCAGAAGTTTATGTGAAAGAACATCGTGTGCTGGTTGGCATGCTAAGGGAGGTAACTGTTGACAATGTGACTCAATTTGATGTGGCCTCCTTCCGCAAGTTTTGCATAGGTTTGGGCATTAATCTCTGCTTTGAATCAGTCGCCAACCCAAAGGCCAATGGCATAGTGGAGACATTTGCTTCTGAATCTAATTCTAAACGGCAGGTAGGCATGAAGTCCAAACTTGAGGATGGGGACGATGAGAATGAGGGTGTTGAATGGGAAGAAGACAAACCTGCAGGTATCTTATGCTTCTTTAGTTTCCTTGGCTTCAATAATATCGTTTAGTGTAAATGTGTGTAGCTACAATGCGGAGCTGATTTAATGTTTCTAATAAATGGTAAATTAACTGTTATCTATGTTTGACAATCTAAGTTTTTATACAGGGTGAACATTGTATTTTTTATTTCTTGAAACTGACACTGTTCAGCTATTAGCTAATACCATGACTCGGTTTGTAGGAATGCCATAATTGATTCTGAGAATTAAGAACTAATTGTTGTACCTTTGGAATTGTTGAAATTTCATCATTTGTTTTAGTAACCATAAATTATACGTACGCAAAGGACCCAATGCTTAAAGACAAAGAAAATGGTATTTTATAAACTTTGCTATGGACTTATCAACAAAATATCCTTCCTATTTGGGGAATGAATATTATACTATCCATATTGGTTTCCATCTTGGCATGTGCTTATGGACATTTTTGAACATTATGAATCAAAGGTTTATATGTTAGATATTTCTTAAATCTCAATGTGTCAGCATTCAGTTTTCATTACTATTATAAAAGAACGGGTTGGTGGTTGTACGTCCATTCTTCCCCCAACCACTCTATTCCCTCAACTTCTCATCATTCTCCACTTTCCAACCAATCTGAGCAACTCTCTTCTGTAGCACGATTCTTTATACATTAAATGAGTTCCGTTCATTCTAGGTTGTCAAAGTGCATGTCTTTTTTAGGGTGATGGATAGTAAGCTTGATGAGCATCCAGCACAATTGCTCCTTGATTCGACACCCACAAAATTTATTTCCAGTGGGATCATTGTAAATTTGTTTTTCATTTTCTTTGATTTAGTCTCTTCATATATGTTGTAGAGAAAGTTGTATGTAAATCCAGATTGAACTTTACTCCTATCTATATATATGTACAACATTTTTCATGGACAAGTGAAGTGCTTATCGGTATATATGGTTTTTAAGGTCACTCTCATGCCGTTCCGTATAATCAGTTATTACCCATGTGGCTTCACCAAAACTTGTACATGGCCTTAGTCATAGTTTTTCCTTCTTTCTTAATGCATACATGATTTGTATTTTACAGTTTTGACTTATGATTGCTTTGTTTTTGCCTAGCATATTTTTTGCTCACGTGTTGTTTGTCCATTTCATAGTTAAATATTATCACCAAGCCTTTGTAGTTAAGCACTTTTGTTCTTGAAACCAAAGATAGTTTGATTATGCAAGTCAAACACTACATTTCCATTCATTTCTTGAGGGTTGACATGTCACTGCAAAACTTTATTTACATTGTTAGTTCTGATTCTTCTTATTGTCATTTGAGTGACCTGTGATTGTTATGCTTGTGGTCAGTGCTTTCCCTGTATGTAGAAAACTTGGTTTCATACTGACGTTCTTATTTTTCCAGGTTTTGGTGCATTGATCATTGGAATCTATTGGCCATGTAAAGAAATGCATCAATGCATTGTGCACTTAATTCAAACTGGCATGTTTATGCTCCTCAAGAAAACATCGACGACACCTCTGATTTATGTGCTTAAAAGATTTGTGTGTTAACTACCAAAATTTTTCAAGTAGAACCGTATTTCTCTGATGGCTGGAACAAGAAATGAGGCAAAACTAAATAGTTGACATTTACCGATCTCTTTAAGTTAGTTCACCATCATGATGCTCCCGGTTAAGCAGCAACAAGGACCTTGTGTACACGCCATTGTCTATGTAAGTAGGCTTGCTAACTTTGTAAAGTCTGTGCTGTCAAGTAATTTCATGTACAACTTATAAGTTAATGAGCGATATCCTTCGCAAGTAGGTACAAGGCTATAAACATATTTTTCTTCCTCACATGCTATTACTATTACATTTTATCCCTGTATTGATTTTATAGAAAGTCTTCTTGATATTCTCTGCTGCCTAAATAAGTTCTGAGTAATACATGAACAAAGTTGAATTGCAATAAAATGATTATACTACATTTATCATGACGCCTAGCTAGATATATCGTATCTGCAATATACCTGCCAATGTATCACATTCCACCGTTTTATACATCCAATTCAGAACTTTGCTTTTTACCAAATGTTCAGATTGAATCAATTTTAAGCCAAATGGACAAATGTAATATAATGAATGTGAGATATATCGTACGTGCAATTGTTAATATATGGTTTTGGATTACGTTTGATAATGTATATCATCTTTTTAAGGATTCCGTTGCAACGCACGGGCACCTTACTAGTTTTACAAAAACATAAATTATTGCAATGCTCAAACATTACCTGCTACCGTATGGCATGCAATCTTATCCGTTGGTTCTCCATCAGAGGTTATGAGAGCACTGCAAATGATTTTAGCAAAGCGTAGTGATTGAAGTATTACATTTGTTAAGAAAAGGTATGCAAATTCTTAAAAATAATAGTAGGCCGGGTTCTGGTTGACTTGCAATTTTTTTGCCAATCTAGTTTACTCTGTTTTAAACCCTCCCTCTCTTCTCTCTCTTCAACCCGATCCCCTTGCCATTTCGCCGCCACAGCCTCCTCATCCCCAAGGCGTCGAGGTCGAAGCAAGTGGTGACCGCAACGGGTCAAGCGGCAATGGCCTTGAGGTCAAGCGGCGCTGGCTGCGGGGTTATGTAGTATAAAGATATTAATTATATTTTATTCTTGTACAATCACATTTCATCATTCTAATTCATTTACTTCACCTAAGGTAACATGAATTTACATTCAATTGAAAAACTTTGTCCAACTAATTAGTCGCATTGTAATAAAATATATATTGTTTCGTCGAATATAAATACGAATAGTTCGGATAAAATAACATTTCAGATGTTAAAAGTCTATACCATATTTGTATTTATTTTTTTATTCGAATACGAATATGAATAGGAGAGAAATTGTTAATCGGATGAAAAAATCTATACTGTATTCGTATCCTATCGAATACAATAATCATATAATACGGATAATTCATATCTATTTTCCAACACTATTTATTGGATTGGAATCGGATTGAATCAAGAGTTCTACTTTGTAATTTTTTTTCTATGGAATCGATAGCTCCAGTGTATTGCATCCATCGATGGTCTCTGATTCCTGCCTTCGAATCTGCTAGAACCCACATCGCAGATGCCATAAGTGGCACAGACAGCCGCATATAAACTTCGGGACTAATCTAATTTTTTCTGAATAAAATATTTTATTATCTTTGTCATGCTTTTTTTAAACTTCGGGCTGGGCCTGCAGGCGGAAAACATAGGCACAAGCCTGTAAAATCGTTGAATTTGTTTTTGAGAATAATCTAATTTTTATTCGAAATAACAAAAATATACCCGCATCAATATTTTTTACAGAAATAGGTTCCATTCGCCTAACCACACGGTGACAGCAAACTGCCCTGTGTGAATTTTGTAGATTATGATTGGAAGGTAATCTGGTGGATTCGTAATAAAAGTTTATGATCGTTGTATGTTATCGTAAGCTAAAAAATTTGTGAAACTTTTTTTAAGAATGATTGAACTTAAAACGATCGGTAAGTACGATGGTAAGTGATATTGTGATGTTACCGGGAATTCGTACAAGGAGGAAAACTGGTCTGTTAATATTGTTGGATGACTTACTACGAGAATAATTGAATGCAAAAAGATGAGGAAATAAGCTTGTCTAAATTAAAATAAACTTCATAATACAGTTAGGATGTTCTCATCGGCGGGAACAACAAACTGGACCTTGACCTTTCGCCAGATGGCGTAGCCCTGAGCTTGGATGTAGGTCTCCATCCGGCTCTTCCAGAATGGAAAATCCATCCCATCGAAGATCGGGGGCTTGGTCGAGTACTTGTCCGTCGCCATGGCTCTTGAGACCGGTTAAGATCTATAGATTAGAGCTAACCGGCTCTGATACCAATTGTAGGATCGAAAACGGCAACAGAGGGGGAGGGTGAATGATGTCGTTTAAAAATTGACCCCCAAAAGTAACTGCAGACACGGCAAGAAAACAGCAGAAAATGCTGTCACGGCAGAGAATTAAACAGAGAAGCCTTGCCACGACAAAGGAAATAGCGAAAATTGCTGCCGTCCACAAAAACTGAAATCTGACCACTTAGCTGCTGAAAATTGAGGATAATTGAAGTTTAATGCAGCAAGAGAAGTTGTAGTTAATGCAGCCAAAAAGCCATGTCAGAAGACAACAAAAAATATCCAGTTTACTGCAAGAAGGAATCAACCGCTTGACTGAAAAAGAAAAGCAGGTGCACTGCTTGATTTCTTCTTTTGACAGACTGTTTTCTAACAAAAAGGGCAAAGCCTCTTTGCAGAAAACCAACAGCAAGAAAGAGGTAAAAAGAGAAAGTAGAAAGCTGAATTTCTAGGACAAAAATCCTGGCACTTGAAAATCAGGCTCTACGGACAGCAAGAACGGAGCAGTAAAAACAGATCATAAATAACAACGAACTCAAATTTTTGTTTGGTCTGATCGGTGGTGTGATCCCAGTTGGACTGCCATTGATTGGAAAATTTTTCAGCCGAACTCAAAGCAGTAATAGACATGAAGTGCAGCCGAACTCAATACTGCATGCACTGCAGTGTAGCCGAACTGAATGCTGCATAAGCTACTGAAAACTGAACCGAAAACTGGAATCTACAGCAGAAGATAATTTTGATTTACTGCAGTCTGGCAGCCTGACTAAATAGCAAACCAAAAATGCAGCTGCAGCCGAAAGCAGATGGAAATGAAGACTACAACATCAGCTGAACAGCAAATAGAAACAACACAGAGTATTGGATACTATCGGCAATTGTAAACTCCAGTAGGCAACCAAAAAACTGAAAGTAGTGTTTGTTCTTGAATCGGCACAATAAATACAGACCACAGCTCAAACTGGAACAAGGTCAAATCAACCGAAAACATGTTGATACTGAAATTTCTGTGAAGATGAAAATAAAACAGAGAGAAGAAAGGCAAGCACACATGGTGAGCCAAAAACACAAACAACCTCAAGAAGAAGGAAAACTCAACCTTTCAAAGATTTCATTCATGAAGAACAGGGAATACAAAGGATATAGAGGAGTCCCGATACGCATAGACATTAGAACAAGAAGGATTACAAGACTCTCAATCCATACTCTCACTCTCAATCCTCAAGAACACCAAGAGCCTCTCATGCTTCTTGGGAGGAACACACACCAAGTGATGAATGAGCACTAAAAATACTTGTGAACCTCAAAGGGGTATGCAGCCCCCAACACCTATTTATAGCCCTTGGCTAACGGGTCTCCAACCCGTTATGCCGGGTAAACCCTAACGGAGCCGTCTCCCGCTTGTGCAGCCTTACGAAATTCCCGTTTCGCCCCTCCCGCACCTTCCGGAAGCTTCGCGCCTTGCCTCGCACGCCTCGCAACCACCTCGAGTCCACATCGTCTTCGACACATCCGACCGTTCTGACCTCAGCGCCACCTGCGCCTAGTCCGGTCCACCGTGTCTCGCCACGACTCTGCCTCGACGTCCTGCAGTCACACAGACAAGGAACACGTCAAATAGCACCGCTCGATACATGAACGTGTAAATAGCATAAACAAGATCAAAACAAGTCGCAATAATAGAATATACATCCTAACCCATACGACTTCGCTTGACCAAAGTCCGACCGAGCCCGTTGCACCAAGCAACGTCTGGGTCCGAACAAACTGACTCAAACTCGACTTTTGAAAACAGATGTCAATTACTCATCACTCACAATGGGATGACCTCCACATGGTCTCTCATCAGTGCATGAAGATGTGCGTGTGGTTGCGTCACTGTGCAAAGCTACCAAGTGTGGTATTGTGGGCACGTGAAACTGCCTAGTCAGGTCTTCGGACTGCGGAAAGCTTCACCCTTTAGTTTTATCGCTACGTAAAGCTGGGCCGTGTGATCTTATCGCTGCGCTAAGGTGTCTCGTCTGGTCTACACATTACGCAAAGCTGACCCATGCGGTCATGTCACTGTGCAAAACTAGAGCATGTTGACCTTTGACTACTCAAAGCTGGTGCATGCGATCATGTCACTACAAAAAGCTGGACTGTGCAATCATGTCACTGTGCAAAGCTGGCATGTGAAGTCTTGTCGCTGCTCAAAGCTGGCACGTCATGCCATGTCGCTGCGCAAAGTTGGCCCGTGTGGTCATGTCGCTGTGCAAAGCTGGCGTGTGCAGTCTTCTCACTGCTCAAAACTGGTGCGTGTGGCCATGTCACTGCGAAAAGCTGGGCCGTCATGTCATGTCACTGCGCAAAGCTGGGCTGTGCGGTCATGTCACTGCGCAAAGCTGGCATATGTAATCTTGTCATTGCTCGAAGCTGGCCCATCATGTCATGTTGCTGCGCAAAGTTGGCATGTGTGGTCTTGCCACTGTGCAAAGCTATCATGTGTCATAAATGATGCCTTGACACCGCAATTACGTTATAAAATGGTGGCCCAAGAATTGGTGGTAGGAGCAACTATCTTCTCCGTCGTAAAGTAAGCCACCATGACAGATGCCGAGGCGCCAGTCGAATATGGGTCACCAAAGGGGAACCTTCTGCTCAATTGGAAGGAGGACTTGGTGTTACATATCGCTTGTTGCCAAACAGGCATGCTTAGCCAGTGTGGCCGAAATGCAAACACATGCAGGACGCGGTGGTGCAGGTGGCAGAAGGCCATACGGATGGCGGGCGATATTTCTTTCGATGTCCATACTCCAGAACACAGGTAGGCACTCATCGTCTATTTTGTAGTACTACAGATAGAGTTTCGATGTTAACGTTCCTTTGTAGTAGATGGGTAAATGTGACTGCATGCGATGGATTGATCCTTCCCATGAACGGTATGTTGCGAGGTACGTGCATACATTGTGGGAGAGAATCGCTGATTTGGAGGCACGGATTGAAAGTCTCGAAGAGAAGAATGATGACCTCTGTCAGCAGATGGAGCGTGAGAGGGGCAACGAGGAGGTCATCAACATAGGGAGTTCGTACAACCCAACATGCTATTGCGTGAACCCTAGTTATATATGTGCTTACCACTACAATGACGGCCAGCCACATCTGATGTAGCCCCCTCAAAAATACTCCATGTTGGTACCACGAGGCTCCTTCTACCTATAGACAACGATGTGTATAGTTGTACCGTTGTACTCTCACTTGTTGTTCGAAATATTTTACAATGTCTTTAAGCATGTAATCGAATGGTTCGTACATTGGTGCGGTTGCCATTAACGTAGATCACTAGTCGATTGGTGCGGTTGTTAGTGCGATTGCCATCAATTCAGTGGTACGGGTATGGAGAACGTAAGGAGAAGTACAATTAAGCTCACCACAGTATTGTCAACAACACTACGTAAACAAGAAACGTAAGTAGTACATCAACAACAAGTGTACAATCAGCACTAACCACCCCCAACAGCATCCCCAACCCCCTCCGTCGCCACCCTGGCCCCCTCCGTGTCCGCGTCTGCATCCTCCCATACGATCGTCTTCCTCATCGCCGGGTACGGCGCCCTGACAAGGTAAGACGATCAGGAGATCGTCGCACACGCCCCTGAGCTGGTGGAGTGGACTACACCGTCACCTGTGGGGCACCGGTTAGGGCACTCCCAAAGAGAACCTCTAGGGTGTGGCCCGAGGTGCAGAGCCTGTCGCCTGGCCGGGACAGTCCGAAAAGTACTAATTCATGTCGTCCTGGCCCGGGGAGAACCCCTATCCCTGGTCGGGGAAGACAATACCTACAATAGAAATATCGTTAGTTCGTTAGATAAAGCAATGTGATAAAATCGACAAGAGGTGAAGCGCACCTTTAGCTGGCGCCATGGCGTCTGGAGGGATGTACGGCACGGAGTACGCCCCCTGCGTGGGGAAGCTAGAGATGTACGGATGACACATAAACAGCTACCCTGACGATGTACGAGATCGTCCCCAGGCTGACCCCACGGCCTCGTCAGGCTAAGGTGGTGTAGGATGTGCCCAAGTAGAACCCCCCGCATGGTGCCTGCCGGTCGGGGCGGTCCTGGTGGGCGGACCGTGTGTGCACCGGGTGTGGGTGTGCGGACCTCCGGTAGCCTCGTGCAAGACAACAGGGCTATGACACATGCACCTCAGGCCTCCACACGATGCCAAGCGCTCACAGACTCCTCCTGTATCACCTCTGCGCCACTAGCGATCCTATCTGCCATGGTGCAAGACTCCCTAAAAAATCGCAGCATCGATGTTAGCCTGCAGGAAAAATATGAAATGGTCAATCATCTCAGTGACATTTCCATTAGGGAATATTTAAAAATTAGATATAACGTACCATGATATGAGCGTCCCACGCGAGGCGCGTGGGGTACATGTCTGTCAGTTGGGCGACGTGTGCTGTGGGCTGGTCAACGACATGTATGAGCCTGGTACGTGTCTGAGGCTAGTACTAGCGCGAGTACTCCGCGTACACGCTGCTGTCGTAGGTGCGCTCCTCCTCCACGCAGTCGTGAAGCGCGCCCTCCCACTGCGTAGTCCATCCCTCCATCTTGGCCGTCCAGTCCATGCGGCGCTTCACTCCCTTCCTAGAGTGCCTACATATAGGACCATTTTGTTAGTTATCGTCAAACGGATACTACGTATAGGGAGATTTCTGAGAGGTGTTCACTCACGCGTGGATACTCTATGGCACTGGTGGAATGACCCAACATTGGCCAAACTGGCGCATCACACGATGCGGCATGTAGTCATCGACGAAGACATTGTACATGAGCTTTCGGCGCGTCAGCCAGAAAGCCTGGTCTCACCAGCAGAGCAAGGATTGCCCGTCAGGAGCGCGGCTCTACAGTGCTACAGGTGAGTACAGCTCCCAGCGCACGTCGTCAGCTGTGAGCTGGTCGAACTTTTCCACAAAGGGCAGATATGCCCGCTTGACCTAGACGTGCGCGAACTGTACCTACAAGGAACAACAGCTGTTATGTACGATCATCGTTAATACGAAGGAAAAGGCTGATTACCGTACTACTTACCCATCGACGACACCAAAGTGAACCCATCGTAGGCCGATCAACGTCGCCTCGGGGTACATCTCTACCCTGTACGGACTCATGTCCTCGAGCATGGGTCATCCGAGGCTAAAGCGCTCGAACGACCATAGCTGTAGTAGCAGCGAACACCCCGCGAGGACCGAGTACGCCTTGGCCTTGGTGCACGCTTTGTACAAGTTTCGATAGGTCACGGCAAGTGCGGTCAATCCCCAGCTGATCATGGGGCCTCGCCATCGACGATCGCCCTAGCATGAGCGACGAGGTGCACGTCGACGGTGCTGCTGTGGCTGGTGGTGAAGAGCACCCAACCAAACAACGACGACCCATGTGTTTGAGCTGACGGAAAGATGTAGTACTCCTCTGCGGCACCAGGCGGAAGGACCCCCTTAAATCTAGCGAGCAGGTCCGTGCGCCACCCGGTTGGGGCCTCCGGTAGGAAGGCAGCAGCTCCCACGATCGGAAGGCCAAACAGCAGGGACACGTTCTGTAGAGTAGGCGTCATCTCCCCGAATGGGAGGTGGAAAGTGTGCATCTCCGGCCACCACCGGTCCACCAAAGCTGTCAGCAAAGAACAGTCGAATGGGAAGTATCGCGATCGCTCTATGCCGTCGTCGCCCCCGCGGGCAAGGCTGGTCCATCCTCGTCGGTGGCCTGCACCATTCTGGCGAGAGGGAGTAGCCCTGCATCCCGCAGCATGCGAAGCATGTAAAGGTCAGCAAGGAACATACTTATGGCAATAGTATAATGCTAGCGGAGTGCACACCTGGCTGTCTAGTGGGGGTCTAGTCTCCAGGCGACTCGAGGTATGCGTGTCCTGACCACTCCGAACTCCGTTGGCTCCTCCGCTCTCTCTGTAGGCGGGACACGACGGAAAGCGCGATGCAGCCGGTCAACGTGCTCGTCTAATAGGCCGTAAGGCCAGTCCGATCCGTGAAGATCACGAGCCATACCTGCAAAAAGAATTGAAGTTAGCATTTATACGGAACAAGAAAACAATCAACACTAAATACAACTTGTAAGTAAACAAACAAAACAATATTAGGCTACTGAAAATGGAAAAGTAACATAGCAATTATTCAAATGGTACATGCAATGTATGATACATTTAGTACAACATTACGCGCGTCAAAAGTGCCAACTAACAAAATACAGTTTACAATGGAAATTTATTTGTAGTCTCCAACAACTAGTAATACAAACTGTGCCGCTCTGCCTACTGATCAGCTGGCGCCTTGCATCGTCTAGCTGTGTGCCTCTCCTGACCGCATCGCTCGTAGTGTGCACTAGATGATCCAGCTAGCACTTCGTCCATATCATTTCTAATACACCAGCTCTGTTGCTGACCCTTTCCACCCTTTAGCATGTCAACATCCGGAATTCAGATCCTCCATGCAATATCCAAGGTGGAAAAGTTCCCCACAACCCTGAACCCCCTGAGCTCGCCACACCACGCATACATCACTCTCTCCTTGAAGAAGTATTCCGATATGAAGTTTGAAGAATCCATGCCCATGGTCCCGCATGCAGCGAGGACTTGAGAGCATGGCTTGTGTAACTGCTTTGGCTTGTTGCACATGCATCTAGGTTCATTTACATGATCTTCAAGGCATACCTCGTGGGTAACAAGGGCACGAGCTATCCCAAATTTGGCTCTATCACGGAGTACCACATCGAAATGATGCTCCTTGTTGCCCATGACGTGCACCATGTGCAATTGGCCCTTTGTGCCTTCATCTCCATGTATGCCATAATTTTCGATGAGTACAATTCTCGTGGGTTGGCCGCATGAAGTGCGATATTCGCATGCCTCTCCCTGAAGTAGACGATTGTGTTGTGTAGACACTTTCCACGATGGCGACGAGGAGCTGAGAACAAAGGCCCCTGAGAACCCAATTGTATACCTCCGTAAGGTTAGTCATCATTATGCCGTACCTTGCGTCATCCGTGTCGTGCAACAACGATCATTTCTCCAATTGTTCTCCCTTGATTCACTACGAGAAACATTTGATGTTCCATGATCTCCTCCTCTGTGGACCAACTGGGTTAGACTCATTGAGTGCTACCAAGCATTCTGGTTGTGCAGCCCCAGGCATGACCAACCCCTTGTTTCTCTCGTCAACATGCTTCCTGTTGTGCTCATCCAAGAACGCTCACAAAGCATCAAATTTTCTCTGCTAGTTCTGCATAGCAAGCCTCTTGAATAGCTTCATCAACGGTTCTTTTGGGAACTGCTTGAAAAAGTTCACCCCTAGGTGATGAATGGACCATCTGTTCCTCATATCCGGCCAAGAAAAGGGCTCCTCGGGGTCTTCCTGAAGTTTTCTTATGGCCTTCACAATGCCGATGTGGCAATCATGGATTACGCACACACCAGGACAAGCACCGACAACTCCAGCCCTCACATGTCTAAGGAACCACAACCAGCTTTCATAATTCTCACTTTACATGAATACGATGGCCAGCAGCAATATTTGATTGTTCCCGTCAACGCATATGGCTGTCAGGATTTGTCCCTTGTATTTGTCGGTCAAAAAGGTCCTGTCAACAAAAATCATGGGCAGCATGTGCCGGAATGCCTCAATGCACTCACCAAATGCTAAGAAGGCCCTCTGCAACACCGCATAACCTGGCGGCTTTGTAGAGAGCTTGTCCTTCACAGTGATATACGTGTCCGGGTTCCTTTCCTGCAACACCTTAATTATACGAGGAAGATTGTCGTACGTCGCCTCGAAAGACCCGAACCATTTTTTCAACGCCATCTGCTTCGCACGCCACGCCTTCATGTAGCTAATCTTGTACTTGAATTTCTTCTCGATAGCTACCACAATGTGCATGGCATCCATATCTTTCTTCTCCACTATCTCTCCATACATCAGATTGGCTATAAAGGCAGACGTTAGGTTACGATACCTCGCCAAAACACTATTGGGAATGCAAGAGTGCGGCTCCACCTTCGACACAATCCAGTGAGTCTCATACTTGGGTCTATGTGCTTGCACCCTCCAAGGACAGCCGGCCTGCTCGCACTTCACGGTGTACTGCTCCCGGCTAGATTTCACAACCCAAAAAATCCACAGCATAGAAAGGGCCCACAGCTTGATGGCATCCTGTAGCGATGCCTTGTCAGCAAACATTAAATGCAACCAAACCTCTGTCCCATGATACTCCCATGGTGATCTGTGCTCGTCATGTGCGGAAACACCGTCAGCATTGAGTCAGTTCTATTCCTGTGGGATGGGAGCTTCATCCTCATCCGAACTATCCTCGTCGTCCTCCTGTATAGTTTTCTCTTCAGGCCATGTCGTCTGGTCATTGTACTCCATCTAGTGCACTATGTACTCCATATGCTCCCTTCATCGGCTTGTCCTGCTCCCTCACCATGGCGTGACCATTCTCCCCCTCCTCCATGTACCGCATCGGCCTCGTCACGAGCATCTTCCTTCTCTTCGCCAACATGAGGGCCGCCCGAGCTGCTTACACCTCCCAAATGATGGCCGTACTCATGACCTTGCGTAGCTTCCAATGGGCATGGTTGCACAAGCATGACACACTCGTATCCACGGCGCCGGCACCCTTGCACCAACCACTTCCACGCAACAGTGTGTATCAATGTTCTCAACTTCCATCTGATATCCGTGGGAGATCGGCTCCAAAACTCTTGTATGACGACGCTACACACCTTGGGGTCCAATGAAAAACTACGAGTAAGCCAATGCATCACATCTGAGATTCGAGCATTTTCACCGTCCGGGTGTACCAGAGTGGCTTGCGCAAAATCGCTCAAATCCACACCATTTGGACCTTCACGAACGGTTCCAGCACCATAATGCACTCTCAATGTAGTGGGTATCGGCATTGCTGATGTCTGCTTGCATATATGTTTCAATATTGCAACATGTCGCCTGTCGTAGCCAACTACACTATTCTCATAGTATTAACTTCCTATCGGTAGCCCGTGCACCGATGCCGCACTTTTCTCGCTACTCGAGCTGTACCCTACTGCAAATAATTCCTATTGATTTCGACAATTCACATGGCATATCAATTTAAATGCCAATGTACCAGTTACGATGCTACAAATATTTTTCCAACGTAATAACGACATTACATTCATTCATATTTAATCACAAATATTATGTATTATAGTTTTTTACAAAGCAAATTATGCAATTCTTACAAAAATATTGACTAAATTTTGTAATACCTACAAATTTGTATGGATGATAAATTTGTACGTAACGTTCATTGAATTATCTACAACTGAAATTTTGTACGCATGCCAATTTGCTAACGATGCTAATTTTGTATAATTATATTCACTAAATTATACACAACTACACGATACTACGTCTGCTAAATTTCTAAAACTACATTGACTAAATTTTCTATACCAAAGTTCAACTATTTTATACTCATCTAAAATTACATCTAAAACTACATCTAAAACTACATTTCTAAAACTACATCTAAAATTTTCCACTCATACTAACCCTAAATAAAATATCTACTACATATACAAAATTTCAAATACAAAAAAGTTTACCTCACAAGTCACTTCTTCCTCTTATCTCTTCCCTCTCCTCCTTCCTCTCCTCTTCTCCTCCCCTCCTCCCTCTCCTCTTCTCCTCCCCTCCTCCCTCTCCTTTTCTCTCCTTTTCTTTCCTCTCCTCTTCTCCCTCTCCTCTTCTCCCTCTCCTTTTCTCTCCTTTTCTTTCCTCTCCTCTTACTCTCCCTATCGCAGTCGCTTCCGGCCGCGCGGCCCTTTTATCTAGCTTCCAGTCGTCCAACGGTTGGGTGACTGGAAATGCAGTCGCCTAACCATTGGGCGACAACGACTATAGTCGCCCGACCATTGGGTGACTGCAATAATTTGTCCAACAGCCAGCGGATTGCTTACGTGTCGTTGGGCCGTTGGGCGATAGGCTCCAGTCGCTTGATGGTTAGGCGATTGGAGCCTATTTTTGTAAAACATTGTCGGTAGTGTATATTTCTGTTATTTCGAATAAAATAGAGAATATTCATAAAAAAATTCTAAAATCATTCTAGGTTGCCCATGATTAGGTTACAGGTCTAATGACAAGTGGCAAAAACAAAATTGTCCCTATTGCATCAGATTCACACAAGTCTAGTCTTCAGTTATGTTTTTTTGTTGTGGCTATGGTTTATGACTGCAGCTGATGACTTTTGGTCATAGTATGAGTGTTTGTGTTAGAAATAATCTTGACTTGGAGTTCAGGACGTAGTAGAGTCCGTCTCCGTGTGTAACTCAAGTTGAAGTTGTGCCCAACTTGAAGTCCAAATACGTATGCTAGTAGGAGAGTATTAGCCTATATATTGAGAAAGCTTGTAACCAGTTTTGTAAGAAAAGAGGGAGAGCAAGTAAGAGAAGAGAGAAATTCAGAAATTCTCTTGTGTTCTCTCAGTTTATTTACGATGTGTATGTTTTCTCCTGGAACTAAGTTAACAAGTGATATCAAAGCCTAGCCAAGAACTGAATCGCTGGGAAAAAACTATCTCGGTGATTCCATTTCGGGGCATCTCGCACGGTGCTCCCAGCGCACGGCACTCGGTCCGACAGAAAGTCACATCAAGCAAAGATCATATGGCATTGATGGCCATTTATCAGGGCATCCCAGAGGAAACGTTCTTCCTACTGGCCGAAAAAGAGACACCAAAGCCGCGTGGGAGGCATTGAACATGATGCATCTTGGCGCCAATCGTGTGAAGGAAGCAAAGGTACAAACTCTTAAGACCAAGTTCGAGGCGCTGCGTATGAAGGAAATGGAGTTGATCAATGACTTCGCCGTCCGGTTGACGATCATCGTCAACAAGATACGGGCCCTTGGCAAGAAGGTGGAAGAGTTGTACGTAGTGAAAAAATTCCTTCGTGTTGTTCCCTCATAGTTTGTCCCAATTGCTTCTATCATAGAATAATTTAGAGACCTAAAGACAATGACCATAGAGGAGATCATCCACGACAATAGTAACAAAGGCGACGGATGGGTCTTGTTGACCCGTACTGAGTGGGACATCCGATCATCGAAGCGTGAAGGCAAGAACACTTCTAGGGGTGGTGGCCAAGGCCGTTAGAATCTGAAGTTTGATAAGACAAAAATGAGGTGTTATAATTGTAACGATTATAGGCATTGTGCTTCAAAATGCCCCAAGCCGAGGATGAAGAAAGTGTTTCTTGCTGAAGTTCTCAGTGATGATGAATCAACAGTGCTCTGATGATGAGTTGAATCAGGGACGTTGAGAAGATGTGTCGCCGTCCAAACTGAAGTAAGGTGGAAAGAAATCGAAACGTTGAGGAGATGTGTCATCGTTCTGTGTCAAGTATAAGTTTAGTAAGTCATAGTTGAGTCTGACTGCCTCAATATTTTATAATCTTTGCATCTGGATGGACCCATACCAGTTGAATTGAGTCCCTACATGTAGCTTACATGTAGAACACTTCATGTGGAGGCGTGGCTGGTAGTTCATAATGTATTGAGACTAAAACTAGAGTATATCAAGTCAAAACTAAAAGGAAAATTGTTAGAAATAATCTTGACTTAAAGTTTAAGACGTAGTAGAGTCCGTCTCCGTGTGTAACTCAAGTTGAAGTTGTGCCCAGCTTGAAGTCTGAATATGTATGCTAGTAGGAGAGTATTAGCTTATGGGCATGTTCTTTTCCTCCGAAACTGATGGCTTTTGGTTTTTGCTACAATACCTAACTTTCAAACGAAGTATTTTATCAAGACGGAGTCTATAAGTTAAACGATGTACACGTTAAAAGCCCAACATTTGTACCTTCTAAAATCGCAAGTGTGTATCTCTCTCCGTAATCTGTACCGTAAACAGCCAAAATTCAAAAATTTCAGCCAAAAGCTATAAGCCACGGCTGTTGGCAAACATGCCCTATATATTGAGAAAGCTTGTAACCAGTTTTGTAAGGAAAGAGAGATAGCAAGTAAGAGAATAGAGAAATTCAGAAATTCTCCTGTGTTCTCTCAGTTTATTTGCGATGTGTGCATTTTCTCCTAGAACAAAGTTAACAGTTTGTGTGGATGAATTAAATGTCAATAAATCGCTTTAAAAAGACTGTCCCGATAAACCGTTTCAAAAGGACGACGAAGAAACTATCATATTTATTTGTTTAAAAAATTATAAGTCATAAGTTAAAAAGAATTAAGACATTCTTCCAAACCTTGTTTAAGTCGTACCGATTCGCCCAAGCGACGAGATTTTATCAATTCTTGACAGGATCAGCCTACGCCCATGAGAATCATGGTTCATGGACCAAGCCAAGTCGTTCTCCGACGAAGTTGATTGATTCTTCTATTTAACGTCCTTGAGTTGAGCTCCTGCACCCCCTCAATGATTCATATCACGTATCAACTGTCCCCGTTCAAAAAAATATATCACATATCATTGTGCATGTACATATCAGCACACCAGCAGAACAGGGGTAGGTAAAGAACAGGGGTAGGTAAGGGACATGGATAGGACATAAAACCAAACATTCTCTTAAGAACTGGCCTGGCCTGGACTGCATGGCTGGTACTGCGTAATATATTCCTCCGTGGACGACCGGAGAGGAGAAGAGCGTACATAGAATTAGGACCAACCCTACTACTAGATGTTATAAGCATTTAGAAAGAGACACTATGGCTTAATCGGTCTCGATGAGAAAGTATGTGGCCACCACGTGCATGCACATGTAAGATAATAAGCTAGGAGAGTATCTAGCTAAGATGCAGCGCCTTTATATTGTGTTAGTTCTTGCCAAAAGTAACATGGATCACCGGTTGTTACTTTTCAAGCACAACTGTGCACCGTGGGAGGCGGTACAGCTCCAGCGATGTCATCAAGCATCGGCGCGGCTAGCATCTTCAGAATCCTGTTTGCGTCTGCGCGTTGTCTAGAAATCTTGGAAGGATCCTATTGTAATTTTCATTTTTTCTAAGGATGTAACAAGGTGGCCTGTTCTTTGTGGCTTTTAAAAGCGAATTTTGGTTTTTACTATAATACTTAATTTTTAAAAGGAGTATTTTCTTAAGATAGTGGTTAGATCATTTGCTACTAGAAATTTACAGGAAATGAACGAATGTGTTGCCCCTGGATCAAATAGTAGGTACCAATAGATAGTGGCAATAGCAATTTACCAGTGATGACATCAATGGCTTCTCCAACTTGTTCAGCAGTCACATGAGTGAGTCTAGCTAGTCCTCCTCTTCCAATTCCTGCTAAAACTGAAGGACCGAAATGGCGACAGAGGGGGGTGAATGTCGTTCTCTTTAAAATCGCCCCCGAGAATTCGTACACTGATTACTCAAAAGATGCGAAGCAAGCAACTCACGTAAAATTAATTGCTGGAAACTGAACGCATGCGATACTAATAAATTCACCATAAATCGAGAGTAATCAAGAAAATTTCAGCTGAAAATAATGTTGTTTGATCTGCATGCAAAATGGTCAAAGATCGCAAAGAATAAAAGAAAAGCGACTCCGTGGAATGTCGCTAGCGTGCGTAAGACGATCGGCAAGAAAAGGATTTTGCAAAGCACTTGGCTGATTTCTGCAGAGGCCAGCTGCAGATTTTGTTAATCGAACATGCTGCAGATTTTAAGTCCAAGCAGCCAACTGAGTCGGTTTAACAAATGAGCTTTACTGAAGACTGAAAAGATTAAAAGGTGAACTAAAGAAACTGCCGAAAACTGAAAAGGGGCTGTAAAAGGAGAAACGAAATCACAGACAAAAGAGTAGAAGCAGTTTGCTGGCTGCAGTGAAAGTCGGCAAAATAATTCATGTGCTCAACCGAAAGCAGTTCTCACAAACAAAACCAAAAGGAACCAAAGCACGAGAATGGATAGGGGCGAAATCTGCAAATGTAAAATGAAAGCGATCGAGATTTTATCTGGCGAGTGCGGTCTTCTTTGCCGCCAACGAAGAGAAAAACTGAAGCAATGAAGCAAACCGAAGCTGCAATGGAGATGAAATCGCACCGGTTTGATCAAATGAAGACAGAGGCTCAAAACTGAAAGATCTCTTGAAAATCAAAGGACTGCTTCATTGTTTTTGTTCTTGCCGAAAAACATCAAAACCTTGGCCGAAAATAGTTGATATGGCAATATCTGAGAAGAAGAAAAAAAAACTAAAAGATTATCCTGAAGAGTTTCTTCTCAGTTTACTTTCTCTAAATCATAAGCATAAAGACCTTAACCAAGTCAGCCGAATACATTAGAGCTGGAAAACTCAGAATCAAAAGAAGATGGACTAACCAACAGTACTTAAAAGGAGAGACAATAGGACACCTACAAACACGATCTTACTAACCATTTCAGACAACATACTTCTCTGATTAATGAAGAAAGATGAGTAATTCCATGAAATTTCTCACAGCCATCTCACATCTTCCCCATATGCAATCAAGAAGAACAAGCACACAGAGACAAACTCAAACCATAAAAGAACCAAAATGATGCTACTGTCTACCATCTACCACAGCACAACAGAGAGAAGGAGACACACTTAAACATGGAGAGCAACACATTGAAAATCCTCATGAATAAAAAGACTCAAACTTTCAGTGATTTTATTCATGAGAAACAAGAAATACAGAGGAGTCCCGATACGCATGGACATTAGATCAAGAAAGATTACATGAAGTCTCTACTCAACCCTCTCTCTCTCAATCCTCAAGAACACCAAGAGCCTCACATGCTTCTTGGAAGGAACACACACAAAATGGAGAGCAAATGCACAAAAACCCTCAAGGGGGTATGCAGCCCCCAACACCTATTTATAGCCCTTGGCTAACGGGTCTCCAACCCGTTACGCCGGCTAAACCCTAACGGAGCCGCTCCCGCTTGTGCACCTTGCGAACCACCGATTCGCCCCTCCCGCACCTTCCGGAAGCTTCGCGCTCCTTGTCGTGTACGCCCGCAACCACATCGATCTCTGCCGTCTTGACACATCCGACCGTTCGACCTCGACACCGCCTGTGTCAGTCCGGTCACCTCGTGTCTCGCCACGACTCGCCTCGGCGCCCCGCACCAACACGCATAAGAAACACATCAAATAGCACCGCTCGATACATGAAAGCATAATAGAGTCCAAACCTATCGAGTCATCAGAATATGCACCCTAAACATATTGACCAGGTTTGACTAAGTCCGACCGAGCCCGTTGCACCACGTAACGACATGGTCCGAACCAACCAACTCAAACTCGACTTCCCTAAGCCGATGTCAATTACTCATCATACACATGGGATGACCTCACATGGTCTCTCAAAAACAATCTGATTGTTCCTGGGTGGGTTTGGGCGGATACTCTAGTATGGCGCTGGAGCTGGCAAATGAGACACATTGGCGGGTTGGATATCTTGCCCTAGGCTTATCTAGGGGTAAGGGCAATCAATCTTGAGGTGGCCTGGCTTTCCACAGTTGAAACAGGCATCTGTGTCCTTCAGGCAATCTTTGGTTAAGTGGCCTAATCCGCAGTTCGCACACCTGATGGCTAGAGCTATTGGCCTCTGTGGGGTTGTTGGTCTCTGGAAGGTGGGATTGCAGGGTCTGGGTTTTGGAGGCCCATATCTTGGAGGGTTTGATGGTTGCAATGGTGGACGGGGTTTAAAAGTAAGAGTGGGACGGTGGTCTGTCTTTGCCCACTTCCTCCTTTCTTCGGTGAGGTTAGAGTGTTTACTCTCTAATATTATGGCCCGATTGACTAAGTCATGGAATTAAGGTAAGAATGCATGCCTGCCATAAATCTGTCTATCTTCTTCTCCTCGGTGTCTACATCTCTAGTGGCATAACGAGATAGGTCATTGAATTGGCTAAGATAATATATCATTTTCTTGCTCCCTTGGGTTAATGCTCTGAATTCTCTTTTCTTCAATTCCATCCTCCCTGTGGGCACATGGGTCTCTCTAAACCTCAGCTGGAATTCTTCCCAATTGATAGGTTGCTCACTTACACGGTTACGGGTATAATTGAGCCACCACGTGGCTGCAGGTCCGGTTAACTGATGGGCCGCATAACACAGTTCTCTTCGTTGGAGTAACCCACTATGTCTAATTTCTTCCCTATCTTTATCAGCTAATCACTTGTATCTAAAGGATCTATTGCTTTTGCAAAGGTAGGGGACGAGTCTGCAGGAAATCTCCAAGGCTAACTCCATGGATGGGTGGTTGGTGAGGTACTGCTACTCTAGTCAACAGTGCCTCCATGAAGCGATTTTGGTTGTCTTGGGATTCCTTTCTGGACCTGAGGACTTCACCCATAACTCCTAAGGGGTCCCCGGCTCCAGGTGGTGGTGGATGACTGGTGATTGGCACAACAATTGGTGGGGTCTGCTCATTGGTTATCCTCGGAGGATTTCCCGCTGGGGTTCCTTCTGGCTAGGTCTATGGAAAAGGACCAAGTCTCAACCCTAACTCTTGCTCATTCTATTGATGACCTTCCATCTTGCAGGGGAAAGGCAGGGTTCTTACTTGCTGATATATTTTTTGTAGCTGCTTTTACCTTAGAGGAGCAACTGGGCTGGTCTCTCTAGTTTTACTACTTATCAGCAATCTTTTTGGAGGAAGAGAAGTTTTACTCTTTGTTGTAGAGGCCATTCCTATTTAATATGTAGAAGCATCCGATTGGAGGTAAGGATATCTAGTTTCGGTTTGTAGAATGGTGCATTAACCCTACTAATAGGCTTCACCCTTGTCTTTAAGACAAACACAGCAGGGCAAATAACACTAGAAACAAAAAGGCCAAAAAGATCCCAATCCTATTCTACTTGGGATTCTCGTATCCAGATATGCTCGAGAACCCACTCTCGAGACCACCCAAAACTACGTGTTTGGGACCATGCTTAGGGCTTGCCCCTGAGTGCAAACCTATACTACCCTAGATCTATGCGTCTAGGTGCGCTCGAGAACTCTCTCTCGAGACCGCCTAAATCTGTGTGTTTGGGACCACGCTCAGGGCTCATCCCTGAGTACGCCCAGGACTTCATTCCTAGGTATGCCCAAGCTACACGCCACTAACCACTCGTTCGAGAAATCTGATGTTCAGCAAGAGGGTAAGTCATTTTATACCGCTAGCCTTCTTCAGCTTACTTCTAGCTCTATATCAGTTAATGCATTTTCTGAAGGCTGATGATCGTTTCTAGTGTGATAGAAGAAAAGGGGAGAAAAGCTATGGGCATGGTCCAGGCTTGTCCGAAGATAGAAAGAGATCAATGCCAGAGTTCTAGCTTCGTGCCTCTAACCCAAGAACTGCTACCTCTACCTTAAAATGAGTCTGCCACCCCTAACTTCTCAAACAACCTACAAGCCTACTAAGTGAAGCAGAACCACAAGTGCACAAACAGTTCCAACTAAAACATGAATACAAGACAGGAATATAAAGCATACTGGTACAGACCAAGTTACTCATACTGCAATCTCGACCACAAACTAAACATACCAAATCATACAATAAGATAACAGTACCTCTCAGCAGAAAATTCATACTCCTAAGGGGATCTCACAAACTAAGGGCTCGCTGGCTCTCTGTCCTTTGGGTCACTCTCCTCCTCCTCTCCATCCCCACCTCTCTCATCCCTGCTGCCTCCTCTAGGTCCCTAGCTAGTGCCCTCCCCCAATCAGCTGCACGGCTGCTACCCGGGTCCCCAAAGCAAGATCGGTAAAGCTCCTCAAGGTTGTCTTTGTCTCGGATAGGATTTGGGTGCACTGTGATATAGGCTTCACTAGTCCCTGATCTAGGACGGTGGGATCGGGGGCGAAAAAGTCCATGTGCTGAGGTACCTCCTAGTTCTCCCTGAGGTGCTAGTGTAGGTAGGTGAGGGTAGGGATCATAAAGTGGAGTAGGAATACTGGAATAAAAGTTAGAATAAGGGCTTGGGGTATAATCGAGGGAAGGTATGGGGATGTAGTGGTCTCCCTCAAAAGTCTCGGCTAGATACGGTGGAGGTGGTGGTGGCGGTGGTGGCGACGGTGGTGGTGGCGGTGGGTAAAACCAGTAGGGTGATATGGCTAGAGGAGGGCACTATGATAGCTAGTCCCTGGAATATCCATTGAAGGCTGGGAGGTGGCACCTGAGGTGGTGGACTAATAGGATCCTCTCAAGGACTCTAGCTCTAAGTTACTACAACACCTCCTCCAAAACTCCGAGGTCTCCTCTGCTCGTGCTAAGGCTCCATAGGTGGTGTTATGGATAGGGTATTGGCTAGCAACATCGTGCTAGCTGTGTCCTTGTGTAGTGCGGCTGTGGTCAGTGAAGGCATCCCTGTGGATCGGCTAGAAGGAATAGGACCAAATTGCACACCCTGACTACCTAGGGCAATAGGTGGGATCTCTCCAAAGGGTGAGTCTCTCAACTGGTTACTAAAATGTGCTCAAAGTGCATGTGTAGCCTTATGGGCTGCCTCCTGTGATAGGTAATCATCTGCTGAGCGCCACTCCTCAACACACTCTAAACTATATGCTAGGTTTAGGGGAATCCATGTTACAAAGACTCCAAAACGTGGGGCAACACCGCCCGTAGGAAACTCCTAAAAATACTTCAGAAATGGAGCTCCTAGAAAATGGAGCAGCCTCCCCAACACCAGGACATGCTCCCCGTGGATCTTGTCGGATGGGATACTAAAACAAGCCATCCTGCAAAAGTAAGGGTTCTATGTCAGTCCAGGTACAACCCTTAGGAAAGACGAGCTTTTAATATAATAATTTTGAAATAGAGCATAGTAAAAATTGATATGCAGACGAGAATTAATTAGATGTACTTAGTGCAATATAGCAAGTAAAAAAGTCCACTTAAGTCATGCTACAGTATGTACACTATTAGTGTGGCCCTACTTATTGCTCTGATACCACCTGTGGTGCCCCATGTCATTATCCCGAGGATAATCACACAAAAGCGTATGGATTATTATTTGCCTAATCAGTAGAACACTGTTCCAGCAAATAACAAGCCTTTACCAGAGTCACGCAACAGAACAATAATGTAGAAACTATACTTTTGTTGCAACACTTGCCACGAGGGCTATGGTTATTAATACAGATACATAAGGAACAAAAGATATAAGCTGATACCCAAAGGCTCTGCTGTTCAGCTCAGTGGAACGTCTACTCGTCCCAGCCGTAGTATAGGGGGTCCACCTTCCCTGGTTCCTTGTAATCGCCATCCTCCTCACCTATGAACTCGACCGTGCCTGCTGTTCCTTCACCCGGTTCGGAGTATTCCCCGGTCGGAATGGGATCTAACAAAGGAGAATAATAGTAAGGGTGAGTACTAACGTACTCAGCAAGCATATTAGCAAAATGCACTGCATGCCTCACTTTATCCTTAAGTCCAATTCTAGTCATCTAAATTTGGAAATTAACTATATCAAATTAAGTAGCATCTTTTAATTGCAAAAATTCTATTTTTCACTCAGCTAAAGAAAGATCCCTAGTGATCACTGTAGTCCCCAATCCAAAAGACTGGCATGAATGCATGTTTTTTATTTAGCATTGCGCAGGCTTGTGCCACTGTATCCATGGCTACTCTGAACCATCTTAACTTGGCTTTCCACACTTCCTTTGGTATGGGTCAAGTTCAAAGTACAAAATTTTTTCCAAGTTATGTTGCTCAAATCTCCAGCCCATTTATTTTCCATCGGTATACCGGGTCACTCACCCGGTCTCTACCAACTTCAAATAATGTTTGGTTGGACTGGCTCCTGGCCCAACACTCTACTTACGCATATAGCGTCTTGGGACTTACTCACTTCCAGACTAGCATTACTGGTCTTGAGCTTTATCCATCTCTATTCACAAAAATTTACTTACCCAATGTGGAAGGATGAATAACGTAATAGGGTACTAATTTCTGCTCGTCCGAGACAGAAAAATGGTTGGCACTTTATTTACGGTCCCCATTCTGAGTGAGAGGTTGGTATATCCTTATATACTAACCGTATGTAAAGGGGTCCTACCTTCACTCTCTCTGCCTTTTCAAGGTCCCCTTTACCCTGTTGCTCCTCTTAGCTGGACTACTACTTTGCTTCATCTCTTTCTCTTCTCTTCTCTTTTCTCATCTCTTCTTTTCTCAGTCATACCTCTTCCATCTTCTTTAACGATTTAACCTTGCAAATACATTTTATGATGCTATACTGTAATGATACAAAAAGAAATTTGTACATTTGACATAACAATATTCGTGATCAAGAATTAGCTTGCTTGAGTAGTAGTAAGTGCTGGGATCAACTGCAACCTGCTTTGCTACCTCGGTTGGAGCCTGGTCGATTTCTGCATTACAAGCACACGCACCCTTATAAGAAAGTAGTTATTTAGAGTACTAATAGATTAGAAAAAATTTTCCCTTGCCCGTCTCAGTGGATTTCTAACCTAGTATATAGGTTAGAATCGAATCCTTAGCCTTCGGCTTGAACTACTAAAATGGCCTCAAAGGCCCAGGCCTTTCGGCCTGGATCTATTCTCGGCCTACGGTCGATGCTCGGTCCACAAGTCGCTCTGCCTCCTCCTTTACTCAGTCGACACTCCACACTCCTTTACTCGACCGATTCTTCGCACTTGGCCCAAACATCGGCTCCTCTCAGCTGATGGAAATGCTCCTCCTCCTTTCGGCCGATGCCTCGGCCTTTGACCGTTGCTCTCTTCCTCCTTCGCCCTTCCTTCTCTATTCTAGTGCTTGCTTCCTTCTCTCTTCGTTCTTGAGGTCTGCTGCTCCCATGGCTACCTTGCACAGTCGCCCTTTTTGGCTCAGATCCGGACAGATCTGAGCTCCTCCAGATCGCTCTTCACCAGATCTACCGCTATCGCTACTCCCTATCACTGGATCTGGCAGCTACTCATCGGATCTAGTGGCTGCTTGTTGGATCTGCAGCTATTCAGCTCCCCTGACCATTTGGCTACTCAGATTACTCGATGACTCAACTCCGACTACGACTATGCGGCCTTCGACTATGACTTACACAGGTACTCAACTATGACTACGACTACTCGGCCTCCGACTATGACTGCTCAGCTCTGACTATGACTACTCGTCTCCGACTACGACTACTCGCCTCTGACTACGACTACTCACCTCCAACTATGACTAGTTGTCTCTGACGATGACTTTTAGGCTCCGACTATGACTACTCATCTCTGACTATGACTACTCATCTCCGACTACTACTCGACTCAGACTACGACTACTCATCTCGGACTATGCCTGCTTGGCTCCAACTATGACTACGTGCCTCCGACTACGACTACTCAGCTCTAACTACGACTACTCGTCTCTGACTACGACTACTCGGCTCCTACTATGACTACTTGCCTCCTTCTCCCGCAACATCCTCTTCACCCACAAGAGGATGTCGTCGGTCGGGGATTGCTACAATAGGCTTAGGCTTGGTCGGATGGCTGAGGCTGAGGCTCGGTTGCGACTACTCTTCGGTTCTACCTTCTCCTATTACCTCCAAATATGCTCACATATTTTGACTTTAGTTCATGCTTTTATTGCATTTCTTTATATATGTATATATATATCCTTTACCACACCTGGTCGTAGGGAATCCTAGTGGTTGTGATGACGGAACTCAGGTTTGGGGATCCCGTGCCCAGGAGCAGTTTTCCAAACTCAAGGGCGCTCACAATGCTAGGACGACCGTCAGTTGATGTGGTAGCTACCGATTGGGCTAGGTGGTCTTTTCCCCCTTCTCAACTGCCTGTCTCAACCTGATGAGCTGCGGAGGAGTAGTGCCAAGTGTCTTTGTGTGCTTAATCAGGACGAAACCAAAAAGGGAAGAAAAGATGGGAGGGATGTGGGCCTACTTGTGTGTTGGGCTAAGAATGGAAAGTGTTCGGTTGGTGGGGATTGCAGTGTGATCCTCACGTGATCATAGACATGGACGAAGATGTGGTCGAGGTACTTGTCACGGTCGGGGATGTCGTCTTGTGGTGGTCCACCTTGTCGACCTCCTTGTCCCATGGTCCTCGCTCGCCTTCATCTTCCTCTACATACTGCATCCCCTTCTTTGACTCTCCTCTTCTCACTCGATGACTTCGGCTTTGGTGGCTTAACTCTTTGGCCTTCGGCCGAGAGCAGAGATGGATGAAAATGGCTCACTTGGCTTGGGGACTTTGGTGTTTTTGGTTGCTTTTGGTTGTTCTTGGGGGCTTTCTGTGTGCTTGTGAGCTCCTGGCTAGTTTGCTATTGGTAGTTTCTGGAAATGCACTCGGCGATGTGGGCGATTGGTTGGGTTGGAGCTTATATAGGAGGAGGTTTCAGCCTCCTCTCTCTGCCATGGCTGGAGCTGGGCTGTGTACAGCTGGGCAACGCCGATCTTATCCTCCCCTGGGTCTTGGTCCTTTGTTGCTTCGGGCCGGAGGCCCTAAATGTGGGCTGAGTACTATTTTGGGATTTACTGAGGGCTAAGGTAAGTTGAGAAATGTGGGCTTTGGAATTTTAATTGCCAGACGATGAGGCCCACTAATGGTGAGAGGTGCCGACTAGCCTGGGACGGTCTAAAAACCTCTAAGAAAACCATTCTAATTTTCTCTAGTAACCCAAGGGTACTGATGGCAAATCTTTTCCCCTCTCTCTTTTTATTCTCCCTTGTATTGTTGCTGATTTGCTCTCCGATTGCAAAAGAAAAGAAATGGGTTGTGGTGGCCGGCTTGGGTTACTAACGTTAGCTACTTGTAAGAACAAGGCACAGAAATGCAATGCACCACTCAACTTTGTTCTTAATCTAATGCCATTGTAACTTTAGAAATTAGTTTTTCTTATGCACCACTTTTGTAAAAAGGTTGTAATAATTAGCTTTAATATAATTCCTTGAGCTTTGAGTTAAAGGTTGTACTTCACTCCTTTGTAATTAATGTGCTGTAATAACTCTTAATTAAAATTTTAATTATTGCTAATTGTACTATTCAAAGGTAATTAGGGTTAGGGTTATTTCAGTCATCTCCATTACTTATACATCCTTAGCACACAGCATGATCAAGAAAGGGGAGAAAAGAGATCAAAACCAACAAAAACAAGAGTAAATCAACCAAAACATGGGGACACCATGATATCATATTGCTACTTGAGGATAAAGATTTTGTAGTCACTCCACGTGAAGGACGCACACAACAACACCCATTCTTCTCTAACCTTACCCCTAGAACATAATGTTGGAATGATAGATTGTCAGATGGTTAGTTTGTAAGCCTCCATCCCAACTCACTAAATAGAACAATTGCATTAAATCTCACTCTAGATCCATATAAAAGAACAACTATTCTATTTGACCTTAGTCATTGTGAGAAAAGCTCAAAAGATTAGTACAGTCACAATAAAGCACAACAAGCTCCAACTTAGCCAAAAATCATACAAAAACTCCAAATCATACTCTAGATCCAATTTTTATCCCTCCTTGACAATGGAGTCATCAAGATGCATAGAAGAACATAGAGTATAAATGAAATAAAGTGACTGCATTTTATTCATTTTTAGCTTGATAAGGAGCTATAAAGATTATCCAAAGTGAATCTACAAGTATTACAACAAATCATATTATGTGAAGTAGCTATCTAGATCATAGCATTTCATATATAGTAAAATTAAGCCAAATGAGTAAGAATATGAAATTAAATAGATTTTTAGCATGTCAAGTTGTTCAAAGTCATGGTAAATTAGTCATTTTGGAGTGGTACAAGTTCAAAATTGAATTATTTTGTTCAAGCAGTTGGTTTTGAGCATAATTGGCAATTTTTGAAACACATTTTGGTGTTATCTAAATAAAGCAAGTCCTGGACTAGGAGCCATCCACAACTGCCTCTTAAGTTTCAATCATTTTTCACATTTTTTGTTTTCTTCACTTTAATTGCCATGTGCTAGAGATCCCAAACCTTATGCAACCACGCCAAGCATTAAGCATAAAAGTATGGTCTTGGTCATCCAAAACTCTCTCTGAGGTCATGCCTAGTGCAATGGCAAACCGTCTCATGATAAAGACTTGGTGAGATCATTTTTTGCATAAAATGTGATCATTTTTATTTTATTTGCTTAGTTAAAGTATAATAAGCTATCCTGAGTCCATAAGCAATACCCGACTTGAGCCGCAAAAGCCTAGAAGAAAGAAACTCATGCTTTAATAAAAAAATAAGCATATCCCAATCTAAAGCTCAAAATAGATTCTAGATTCAACTTAGCTTATTTGACATGGTATGAATCATAAAATGATCATTAGAGCAAAACCAGTCACATGATCCAACAATGACATGTTTAGTTCATGTTTTTCACATTTAATCAAGCTAGCATGGAAAAAACTAAGCTACGCATAAAAAGACATGATTAATCTAGCAAGACTAGCATATGGTATGGTAAGATGTAAAGCAAGATATCATATCACATAGAGATAATAGTCAAAACTTCATTTAAATTTTACAATGCAAGTTGATGAAATTTAAATATACATTATGATACAATGAACACAATAGAGTCAAACTCCCCTCAAACCATGCCGAAAGGAGAAATAACCCACAACTCCCCCTGTAAAGAAGCAAAACGAGAAGAATCGAGAGCCTTAGTGAAAATATTGGCAATCTGGTGCTCAGACTCTACAAACTAAAGAACAACATCCCCTTCTCTACATGGTCTTTAACGAAATGCTATCTAATATCAATGTGTTTGGTCCTGGAGTGTTGCATTGGGTTTTTGGCAAAATTGATGGTACTATGTTATCACACAATAGTGGAACAGTACCTAAAGCTAACCCATAGTCCCGCAAAATAGATAAGATCCAGAAAACCTAAGAGAAACTACTAGTAGTAGCTACATACTTCACTTCTGTAGTGAACTATGCAACAGATGACTGCTTCCTATATACTAGGGGATGCAACCATCCGTACCAGAAGCCCTCTCTTGCGCCATCACGCCAAAGGGATGAGACCATCCTCTTTGCCTATGTTCACACCTATGTCGCAACCCACACTAGGTCGATGTATATTAGTTAGCCAAGTCATAGCCATTATAGACTTGTGGTTGCACTTCTTTACACTTGATATCATATAAGATTCAATTCTTAAAATTATCTGGGTGGTTCTACCATAATCCATACTCTCGTGCAACCACTGCACCATACCCTCTATACCATCCGCCTAGACATTTTAGCAATTTGGGGGTTTTGGAGCATAAAATAATCATGTTACAACATACCAGCCACTTTTCCATTAATGACTGCCTAAACCAAGTTTTCATGTTGAAATGATGCTAGGGCAAATTAGTGCCCTCAAGTATCTAAGTAAGACTAAGCATGTCACTTACATACAAATTTACTTCCAATATGTTAACTATTAATTCTAGAGTGACAAGGTTTCATGTCCAAAGCCAAGAAGGGGATATAATTAAGCAATTATTCATAAGGAATTAACTATAAACTAATGCAAATGTACTTTGCATAATAAGGTAAATCATTCAATTTGATATTTTCAAATAAAATAACTTGCATTCAAAAGGTATGTACAATATGATTCATGTAATAGCCCAGTTGTTTATTTAAAATTTTTGGAGTAAAAAAATTTTTAAATATTAAAATTAAATAAATTTGGTTTAAAATAAAAATAAGAGTTTTGTTTGTGTGCAATTTGAATTTGTTTTGCACTGATTTTTTGCTTTTAGAAAACTGGATTTGAAAAGTAATTTAAAGTAAAAACTAAAAAATATATATTATTAAATAAAATGATATTTTGATTTTATGTAAAAATCCTATGTCAAATTAATTATTTGGATTTATTTGGCTTTTATTTGGTTTTCTGAGTTTTTCTGGAGTTTAAAATCTATTTTGAAATTAAAAAGCATTTTAAGTATGAAAATTATAATACCAAACTAAGTTGGAAATATTTTATGAAAGTCCATAACATCACCAGGAAGTTCTTTGAATTTTTCTGGAATGCTTGGAAATAATTTCATATTTTTCTAAGCTTTATTGAATTTATTAGCCTTTTCTGAAAAATCTAAAATCAGAAAATTAAAATTAAAATTTCCTTCCTCTCTCCGGCCAACGCGTGGACAACCCAGATCGAGCCACGTCCCACGCGCTCGACCCATCCTCACTGTCACCCCGTCCCGCCTACCCTTCTCCCGCGCCCGACACGTGGCCGGCCCGATTTCCCCGTACCCCTGCCCCGGGTAATCTCGCCCGTCCGCCGCCACTTAAGTCCCCGGCCGCCCGATCCGCGCCCTACCATGTGGCGCCATCGCAACCGCCCGCATCCACTCCTCTCTCTCCCGCTGACAAGCCGGGTCCGCCTGTCAGGGCCATCTCCCTCCCCGCGCCTTCTTCCTCCTCCGCGCGCCGCCCGCAACCGCCGGCTGCAACTGCCGCCCGCCCTTCCCGGCCTCCCCGCCTTCCCACGCGCCGCCCACTCTCTCTCCGTCCCCGCACGACGGCGCCCACTTCCCTCTCCCGCGCCCCATCTTCCCCACCTTCCCGTAATCGTTGCCACCTCCTCGACTACTCCGGCGACGAACCGCCTACCTACCCCCGAGCCTATAAAAGCCACCCCGTCCTCCCTCCTTCGCACTTCCTCCCCTCCGTTCCCCATCCTCCAGCCGCTCCACCGCCGCTGGCACCCGAGCCGCCGCTTCTTCCTCGCCACCGGCCGCCTCCGCTCGCCGCCGAGCTCCGCGCCAAGGTGAAATGAGCTCCCCTCCGTTCCTCTCCTCCTCCGCCTCGTCACCGGTAGCGGCGTCGGAGCGCCATCGCCGCGGCGCCGAGCGCCTCTGATCGCCACCGCCGCCACCGCGCCTCGTGGCGGGGGTGTGGCGCCGCGTCAGCGCCACGTTGACGCCATCTCAGCCCCTCCTTGCCGCGTCAGCGCCACCCGGCCTCTCCTACCACCTCAGCCTCCCCTCCGGTCCGTGGACCCGATCCATAGACCCGGGCCCACATGTCAATGGCATGTCCGAATCCCACACCTTGGCTGACGCAATGCTGACGCTATAAATCGGAATTTTCCGTAGAAAAACAATTCGTCCGAAAAGAAATTCATTGCTGACGCAATAATTCCTATTTTCCTTTAGAAAAATAATTCCAAAAATCT
Organism: Bonia amplexicaulis; assembly: GCA_036346245.1. Lineage (NCBI taxonomy): Eukaryota > Viridiplantae > Streptophyta > Magnoliopsida > Poales > Poaceae > Bonia > Bonia amplexicaulis. The sequence goes on from CM070766.1 coordinate 13,113,456, forward strand.
AGTTTATTCATTTTCTCTTATTTTAAACTTCTGAGAGCACGTTCTCCTTCATCCTAACTCCGATTGAGCTCATTCAAATTTCTAAATTCATCAAAAATTCCACACTATCCATTTCTGCTATCCTTTTACATTTTTGAAAATTATTTAGTATTTTAAATTTTAAATTTCAAATTTTAAACACCTAGTTCATTTTCAAAACCTCAGTTCCATTCCAAATTTTCTGTGCACTCCCAAAATTCAAATTCAAACTTTGTAAAATCCCCATAAAATCTATCATATTTTTATGAGCTCAAATATTTTATTTCCAATAAATTATTTTTTAATTAATCTTCCAAATATCCATTCTCCCTCGTATGAACTCCAAATCCATTGAAATTTTCTCCTAAATTCATAGAAAATTATAAACTTCCTTCCAGTAAAATTATTATATTTTTGTAATTTTATTTGTATTTATTTGTTCGTTTGTGTTATCGTTTTGCGCGTAGAACCCGACGTTGTCGAAGAATTATCAGACTTGCTGTAAGAAAGTCAAGATATCGCACACGAAGGCAAGTCTCCTTTGAACATTTTGTACCTATGTTTGAGAAATACTTTCTATTATTTTAAACTTAATGCATTTGCTATGTTACATGAAATGATAATCTTTGTCATAAGGAATTAGTTAAATCCAATTTTGTTATGCCCTCATTTGATATTGACAACCATGTACCATATCACCATAGGTTTCTGTCGTCTCAGTATTGAGATTATTATGATAATTTTAGAACAGTAGTAATTGCTTTGACAAGCTAGTCGGTTAGAATAACCCTTCGGGTGGAAAAATTGATATGAATGATTTCATCTTTTTATTTAGTGATAATAAGATGTTGATGTTCTTAAACTAAAATAAAAGGTGAAAGATGTTTTAGACTTGATCGGATGGTAAGATTGGATTGGTGCGGGTTAGCATGAAAACTTGTAAAGTGTATGATCCGTCCTAGTCAATTAAGGACCGACGTTTGTGTTTGTCCAAACTGAGCACTACCGTACAACCACATGTCTATATGGGTATGACCTAGCTGATTAACTTACAATAGACTAGTTTAGGTACCACCAGTGGAAAGTGGGTGCCAGGGTGTACTAGTTATTCACAGTGAGGGACAGAGTTTATTATACTCATATGGCGTAAGAGGGGGCTTCTGTCTGGGTGGATTTAACCCTTCATCGGTGAAACCTCAGCGGGTGGTGACTAGCTAGACTAGAGTAAGGTAAAGGCTTTGTGATGAATTATCTGGGCCTCATGCCTAAGGAAGCATGCTGGCTATTAAGATAGTTTGTCTCTTGTGGGTAAAGTTGTACAACCTCTACAGAGTGTTAAAACTATTCGAATAACCGTGCCCACGGTCAAGGGCGGGCAAGGAATGCATTCACATGGTAGATTTCTGGTTTTATTCTAACATCACTTTTAATTTAAACATGTCATTAAATTTGAGTGTAAATGACACAAAGACCAATTATCCTGATTTTAACTTCACTGCCATTCTAAATAGTGTTCTCATAATATCTGAACATATATATATATATATATATATATATATATATATATATATATATATATATATATATATCAATGGTGTATTTTATTAGTACTTGGATTAAACTAATTTTTAATGGCACACCAATCATTTTTCAGACCTATTTAATTATATGCTAAGCAATCTTTAATTTAAGTCACGTAGTTATAGTTTAGGTATTAGCGGCTTAATACTTCAAATTATTTAATCATGGTTCTAAAAAGAACTTTTATGACCTTTTGAAATATAGGAATCACAATCATATTTTATATGGTTAAATTTTGTATTACTTAACTCTATAATTCTCTTGTCATGCAAATAATTTTTAGAATTTATTCTTTAGGCATATTCCAATTTATCTATCATCATTTCATGTGGGAGGTTAACCGAAATATGGATTCCCATTTCACTTTCCAACTTATTAATCTCTTAATTATTTTTATAACTATAATTCTATATTCTTATATACATGTATTTTTATTTGAGTCCTAATCAATTATCTTTGCTTCCATGAATTATTTTCTAATTGAAGTAGGCCAACAAAAAGTAGGAGAAAAAGTGGTAGGAAGGTAGCTTTACGTCCAGTGTTAGTGGATGATTGTAGACTTCCACCAGAAGACCAGAGCTGGAAAGCTTACCGACGTGCATCGGAAATCCAATGCATTCAAGTTTGGGTGTGCAGCCAAAGTAGAGCCTGCGGTGTTCTTCCTTGGGTCAGGAGGGATGTTGGCCGAACGTCCGCTAGCGCCGCCGGTGATCTTTCTGGTTTCTGCAAGTAATAGTACTCACACACTCCTGTACGTGCAAGCAAAGAATCACAGAACTAGATCACAGAATACAAGGTTTTTGGCGCTACAGAACGTCGTAGCCTTTTCTGGTTTCTCCTCCTTTTATTTAGCAATTACAATATGTAGTAACTGACATGCATAGCCATTACTAGCTGCATGCTTAGCAAAACCGTGCAGAGTAATTGACATGCACTACATGCAAATAACTACATGAGAAAATGCAAAACTGCCATGCAGAGTAAAACTGCCCATTCATGCATGATGTGGGCGGAAGACATGCAGACAAAATGTTAACTGACATCCAAAATTAACTAGATTAACTAACATTACTCCTCCTAATCTAGTTGATATTGATGTTGACGACGCCGAGCTTCGAGCGCAGGTGCAGAAATCTCACCCTGCCAAATGATTTTGTCAATATATCTGCCAGCTGATCGTCGGTGTGGATCTTTTGGATGGCAACTTGGCCACCCTCGACGCACTCCCAGATGAAGTGAAAGCGCGTCTCAATGTGCTTGCTCCGGCCATGAAATACTGGATTCTTGCAGTGTTGTATTGCCGACTGGTTGTCGACGTGGATGGTGACGATGCCCGGATCTCGCCCGTAGAATCTACCGAGCAGGCGACCAAGCCAAAGCCCTTGGCATGCTGCTGATAACGCCGCGATGTACTCACCGAATGGCGGACAACGCGACCACCGATTGCTTCTGGGATTGCCATGTCACGGGTGCCTGACCGATGCAGAATAGCACACCGGATGTGCTCTTGCAATCGTCCAAATCTCCCGCCATGTCCGCGTCACTGAACCCCTGGAGCTTGATGTCGCCGGAGACGCTGGAGTAGCTGAGGCCGAAGTGAATTGTACCCGCTACATAGCTCAGTAGGTGCTTGACAGCGCTCAGGTGCTCCGTTGTCGGTTTCTCCATGATCCGGCTGACGTACCCGACGGCGAAGCTAATGACCAGCCGGGTGTGGACCAAGTAACGAAGACCCCCAACGATACTGCGGTAAAGTGTAGAATCAACAGGAGGGTTGGAGCTCTTCTTACTCGACTTTAAGCGTGATTCCATGGGGACTTGAGCGACATTGCGACCGACCATGCCCGCTTTGTCCGGCGACTTTGTCGCGTCGTCGCTTGGCACAATGTGATCTTCCCGGCAATGCTTGACCTCGATCCGAGGTAGTAGCTCAAGTGCCGAGGTCGCTCATCTTGAATGAGCGCATCTCTTTCTTGAAGCGATTGATCTCACCGGGTTGGCACCGGTGAGAATCGGTCGTCGACGTACACGCCTAGTAGGAGACGCCCGTTCCCCGTGCCTCGTGTGTAGACACCGTGCTCCTCCATGCACCGAGAGAATCCCAGTGCCACCAATGTGCGGTCGAGCTTGATGTTCCATGCTCGCGGGGCTTGACGTAGCCCGTACAATGCCTTGCGCAGCTTGAGAACTCATCGCTCTTGCCCGGTGATCACAAATCCTGGTGGCTGGGCGACATAAACTTCCTCTGTGAGGTCCCCGTTGAGGAATGCAGACTTGACATCGAGGTGATGAACTGTCCATCCTTCATGCGCGCAATGGCCACCGGTGCTCGCCGCGAGTCGAGCCGCGCCACCGCGCCGAATACCTCGTCATAGTCCACACCAAAGACGCCGCACGTAGCCCTTCGCGACAAGTCGTGCTTTGTGCCTGACCACCGAGCCGTGTGCATCCTTCTTGAGCTTGTAAACCCATTTGAGACCAATGGGCCGGTGTCCCGCCGGGAGATCGACAACCTCCCAGGTGCCGTTATCCACAATTGCAGCCATCTCCTCCTCCATCGCCGTGCGCCAAGCCGGATCGGTGTTGGCCTCGACGAACGACGTGGGCTCCTCAGATGCCGCCATGAGCAGCTCCTCCGGATCCAGCTTGACTTGCTCAGAGTTGTCGATGTAGTCCTTGACGGTGCGGAACCGCCGGGGTGCTCCCTCGTCGTCCAGTTCATTACCTGATGGGATGTTCGACGGTGGCGTGGCGTACGTGACGCACGCGCCGTCCGCACTGCTCCTGGTGTCCGAGGGAGTGCGTGGCGTCTCCTCCCCTTGCTCTTGTTCTGGTGAGGCCAGCGGGGATACAGGAGAAGCCGGCTCATTGCCGCCCATGAGAGCACTGACCGTGTATTCCACGGTGAAGGTCTCGTGGGCTGCGTTGTCGCCGCTCTCCTCCCAATTCCACCACGCCCTCGTCGAACACCGCATCGCGAGTGGCGTGCGAGATGACCGCTCGCCGGGTCGTACCCAGTACCCTTTGAGCCCGGCTCGTAGCCCAGAAACATCATCTTCACACTGCGATCGTCGAGCTTGGCGAGATGGGGACGCGTGACCTTCACATGCACAATGCACCCGAACGTGCGCAAGAAGTTCACCACCGGCTTCTCGCCATGCCAAGCCACGTAGGGAGTCATGCCAGTGACGCTTTTTGTCGGAGACCTGTTCAAAATAAACACAGCTGTGCTCACTGCCTCCCCCCAGAATGTACTAGGCACCTTCTTTGCCTTGAGCAAGCATCGCGCCATAGCCATCACAGTCTGGTTCCGGCGCTCCACGACGCCATTCTGTTGCGGGGAGTACGGCGCCGTGAGCTGCCGGTGCACGCCCTTCTGGGCGCAGTACTCGCCAAAGGCCACGGTCTCGACCTCGACGCCGGCTTGGAACTTCTTGATCGCACTTGCTGCCTCGTCCTTGCTTGACAACAACACTAGCCACATATAGCGGCTAGCATCGTCAACGAGGAGGAGGAAGTAGCGCTGCCACCGCGGCGTTGTTTGGCGTGGCGGGTCGCCAGATCTCCATGTACGAGGTCCAAACGTCCCTTGGCACGGTAGTTGGCCTCGACAGGGAACGGCGTGCGCCGCTGCTTGCCGACGAGGCACGCGTCCACGGTGGTCGACATGATCCAACGGTGAAGCCCACGCACCATGCCGCCACGTCCAAGTTTCTTCAACCCCTCGAAGCTTAGGTGGCCGAACCGCTCATGCTAGCGCCACGCATCGTCGTTCGCGTGCCTCCTCGGATCGCGCACCCATAGTACACCGTCCTCGATCAACACTTGGCACCCGACCTCGTCGAGTTGTCCCAAGCGATGATGTTCTTTTGTGAGCGTGGGATGAAGTATCGTCAAGCGGACACGATGGCGTCCACCCGTCTTGCGAACATGATCGTCGCGCCCGAGGATGTCCACCTTTGATCCATCGCCGAACTTTACCGTGCCCGTGATGTCGCGGTTCAGCTCAGAGAAGGCCGTGCCGTTTCCCGTCATATGGTTCAATGCGCCCGTGTCGAGGTACCACACGCCGTCGTCCTCGCCACCGGTGTGGTTGTCGGTGTCACCAAGCGCGTCGCGCGTTCTTCGTTGAGGAAGACCCGATCGCCGACGTGCACAGGTGCGGCGCGCTCTGGGAGGCTCGCGGACACTGATGAAAAGAGACCACGGGCCATCATCAGGGCGGCTCGTCGCCGCCCTCCTCCGCCCGATGGCCGCGTGGCGCCGCCTCGTCTCTCTTCTTTTTCGGCACTCTCGGGCCCAATGCCCGATTTTGCGCGCGATGCACACATCCTTGTCGATGGCCTTGCCGCCACCGCCCTTGCGTGCGTCGTTGGTGCTGCGCTTGGGTGGCTGCGCGCCGCGTCGTGGCAGGAACGAGCCGCCGCTCGTACCATCTCTGCTAGCGCCAGCGCTGCCGACATGCGCACCCTCCTTATCGCTCTTGCGTAGGTGACGGATGAGATCCTCCTCCTTCGACGAGAGAAGCAGCCGGGAGCCTAGCTCTCTGACCGCCGCTTCGCGCGTCGCCATTGCTCCACAGAGCGGAGGCGGCCGTGACCTCCTCGATGGACAACTCCTCGATGTCCAGCAGCGTCTCGATTGAGATCGCGACCTGCATGAACCGATCAGGGACCACCTGGAGCAACTTACGAACGACCTCGGATTCATCGATCTCGTCGCCGAGAAGACGTAGGTTGTTGGCGAGGCCCGCAATTCGCATCGAAAAGTCATCCACGTTCTCGCCGTCCTTGAAGGCAATGTTGTTGAAGTCCCGCCGGAGCTTCTGTGCGTTTGCTACGCGCACCCGCTCGACACCCATCCGCATGACCTTGACCGCCTTCCACGCCTCTTGCACGGTCTCCTTGCTGCTGATTAAACTCAGCATCTCCGTCGGGACCGAGCGAGCGATCGCTGCTAGTGCCAGTCGATCCTCGCTGTACTCGACGTTGCCGGGTTCAATTGCGCCCCACAGGCCTTGTGCCTGCAAGTTGATGCGCATCATCACCACCCACTCTGGGTAGTTTGTCTTCGTCAGCATAGGGTACTGGACGGATGCCGACGCTTCCTTGACTACGCGCTCGATGACGACCTCGCGCTCCCGACCATTCTGTTGTCGCGGACGGCGAGGACCACGTGATGGCGTTCGAAGACGATCCCTCTGTGGAGGAGTGACCGACCTATCTCCCACCGGAGCTGACATGACCACCAGGATGCTGAACGGGGCTCTGATACCAAGGGACACAGCCTTCGGTTGCAATAGTTGAATCTATTCCCCAAGATAGATTTTAACTTACTCGGAAACAACATGTAGAACAAAAAAGACTTTTCTAATAGATTAAAAGGTAGGAAAAATAAAAAAGGAGAAAAATAGCGGGAATGGTATTGTTTGAATCAAAATATATTTAAAGTGGTATACTATGCACTGAAATCTTTGGAGTCTCCATCTTAAAGAAAGAGTGGTATAGTATGTAGTACGAATTTTCCCTAAAAAATGTCAAAAGGCGAAGAAGAAATAAAAACAAGAACTCCAAAACCCTTGCCCGCTCTCCCCTCTTCTTCGGCTGCTAATCGGATTCGCGTCCCAGGCTCGGGATCCAGGCGCTCTCTGCGATGGACGGCGGCGGCCGCGGCGGCGTGGAGGAGGAGCTGACGGCGCAGGAGACAGCGCTCTACGACCGCCAGATCCGCGTCTGGGGCGTTGACGCCCAGAAGAGGTGCGCCGCTCCCCAAAGAACCCACCTTTTGCTCCTGCTTCTTTCTTTTTTGTCTTTCTTCCATTGCAATTTTTTGGTATTTTCTTGGTTTGGTTTGGGGTGCGTATTGGTTTTTGTCGCCAAAAATTCAACCTTTTGGTATTTTATGGCTTTATTGCGATTTTTAAGCCAAAATTTGATCTGTTCTGTACCTTTTTGTTTTTAGATTTTGAGAGTAAACTTTGGCTTCTGATGTGAGGACTGAAAATAATCGCAAAAAAATCAATCTTTTTAGTCTTCTGATTCTTGGAGCCCGGTTTTATGCTTTCTGTTGAACCTTTCCCCAAAAAAGTTTTGCCCGTGTTCTCGTAGTATTCTATATTTATTTTGATATTTTTATGCCAAAGTCATCACTGGTTTTTGTTACCTTCTGAATCCATTTTTTGTGTGCATTTCATCTGATTTTAGCTGACTGTTATATTTTTCTCACTTGGAACAGGCTAAGTAAAGCGCATGTGCTTGTGTGCGGCATGAACGGTACTACTATTGAGGTAGGCAACTAAATATCTCTTCTCCAATTATTGTGTCTCACTGGTAATTTGTACCACGTTTTTATCTTTAATGGTCTTGTATTAATTATTCGTCAAGGAAGCATTGCAATTAGGGTGCAAGGTGTTATGATAGAGTGATCGATTAGAAGCCCAATCGCCCATGTTTAGTTGTTGCTTTTAGTCAGTTGTTTGTTGATGCATTATCTGTGATACATAAGTTTTCCTTGTAATCTCTGGTATTATTTAAACGGTGCTGTTTTTACAGTTTTGTGTTTAGATTTTTGAATTCTTTATAATTTCTTAATTTGTCTGTCAACTATTCACAATTTGGTTACTTCCTGGTCTCTTAATTGCATATGAAATTATAGCAGTTTATATTTTTTTTGTTAGCCGCATATATTAGATACTATCAGTTAGCTGTAGGTTGTTTTCCTTGTGGAATGGATTGTTTGTTTGATTAATATTCCAGCTTGGGGACCTATTTCACTTAAAAATCTCAACTTACCTTTTATTTTATTTTATTTTTTGGTTTGCCATTTTTATTTTGTTGTCTCCCTGTTGGATCATCATGTAAAGTTAGTGTTCTGTGGTGCTCAAATGTTTAGGGTACAGCTCTGCTGTCTGTAGTTTTTTTTTTTTTTTGAACTGTCTATGTGCTGATTTTCTTTGTGGTCTTGAATTGATAAGGATTAAATATGAAGTTAGTATTTCTTCTTGTTCTGATGGGATGTTTACGATTTTACTTATTTTTTTCCTGTCACTTCTCATGATTATCTGAAGAAAACACGGTGTTTTTTTAAGAAGACAATTACTAAAGTTAAAGGTTTGTCAACAAGAGCACTGTTATAACAGCGAGCCTGTTAAACATAGTAGGATATACAACAACATACTGAATCACGTACATATTCATCCAAATAATGAGTTTGAGCTGTGTTGAAGGTCCTAATACAAACTTCAGTAGTATAAATGTATATGTATTAAAGTATTTACTATTTAGTGAAAGGAACCTCATACACTAAACCTGATTCCTCTCCTACCCTGTAGTTCTGCAAGAATATTGTTCTAGCAGGAGTTGGCAGTTTATCCTTGATGGATTATCACATAGTCACAGGGGATGATCTTAATGCTAATTTCCTAATTCCTCCTGATGAGAGCATATACGGTGGTAGATCATGAGCTGAGCTTTGCTGCGAGTCCTTAAAAGATTTCAATCCAATGGTCCAAGTTACTATCGAAAAGGGTGAGTTATAAACGTTTTTTTAGTTTGAATGTCAGAAGTTGAAAATATCAAAATATATAAATGATCAAGTCTTTCTTGCATTCTTGTATTGTTGTGATCCCTACTGCCTCATAGATCTTTGAGGAATACTGGACGGAGACACTATTTCAATTACAGTCTTGCACTGATAGTGGTACTTTAATCTAGAAAGTTCTTGTAAGAAAAATCCTTTAATGGTAGGAACTGTCAATTGTCATATTATTACATTGCATAGTTGTTTTAGGATTTCAACATATTTGTCTCTCCATGAGCCCTGACCTATTTCTTAGTTGGCCATAAAAATAACTAAGATTCTTCATGGTATTGATTCTTAAAAAAACTCTTAACTATTTTGTTATATCCTCCAGGTGTCACATCACTTATTGATGGAGAATTCCTTGACAAGTTTGATATTATCGTAGTTAGCTGTGTGTCTCTTAAAACAAAGGTGCAGATTCTTCTTTGAAAATATTTTTTCACAACCTTTGCTTATTGCAAGTGCCACTCAGTATCTTTTTTAACTAAACTTCTATAACAAGTATCTTGTTCTGTTTCTTGTGCTCACAATGTTTTTGCATGTGTTCTATGTTCTTTTCAGTTGTTAATTAATGACAACTGTCGGAAGAGAAGCAAGTGTATTGCATTCTACGCTATAGAGTGCAAGAATTTTTGTGGTGAAATATTTGTTGATCTGCGGAACCATAGCTATCTTCAGGTATGCATCATATAAGGACATGTGTAGCATTTATTTCCAGTTGTAGTACATGTTTTGTTAAGAAGTCGAAACATCTATGCCTTCCCCATCTAAGCATGCTTGCACAGATGCCTGTAATTGGTCTATGTTCTGTCTAGAATATTGGTCATTCCCCTTGAAATATAAGCTGTTGTTTTATCTTTTCTTATGTGCTGTGTAATTAGTCATTTTTTTTTGTCTATTTCAATATTTTTCCATATCTGCGTTCTTCTGGAGTTTTGAATCTCTAGGCTGACCATGATTTGTCTTGGGACATGCTTGTTATAATTTTTAAATTAGACATCTGGGTGTGCACATTCTGCATTGTTATGTTTGACCTCTATATTGATTGTCACATTCTGGCTGACTGTTAATTTTGTCAGTATATAAAAACCAAATATACTTGTTTTCTTTCCTTGATGAATGTACCTTTAAAGGATGAGAATAGAAAGACAATTAAGTTCTTTTGTAATACAACTTGTAGTGACCTGCATTCTCAGTGATTAGTTTCCAAGTCCTCGGGTTGGTTCTTTTCTTCATCCCTGAAATGGAAGAGATACAAAAATGGCCACCTTATGATGCTTAAAACATGGCACAGTCTAGCATATCAAAAATGGGACCTAGGATTCAACTTTCGATATACATTCACTTTTGATTACATCAACACGATGAGATAAATCTTCAACTTTCATTATACATTCACTTCTGATTAAATCACCGCGATGAGATAATCTCTTATGCTTTGCAAGTACGATCATTATTGAGGGGCATATTTCCTTTCTTCAGTTTTTCTTAAGCTTTTTCAGTGACGTGACTCCCGAAACTACCTCTTTGAAGTTGTTTGTTCAATTTTTTCCCCAGAAGAAGCCTGGAGGAGAGGCTGAACAGCAGGAGTTGACATATTCTAGTCTACAGGTACATGAGTTCAATTTACAATTGTTTTTAAGCTGATCTTCAAGATAAACAATTCATGTTTTGCATTGCCCAAGTTGATCTTTTTTTTGCTGCCATAAGTGTCTGTTGAGTATATGTGACAACAGATAGCTGTGGAGTATATGTGATGCAACAGATACAAGTGTTAGACAGCTGCACCGGTCCATGCCCAGGCGCATGGACCATTGCCCTATTATGGCTAAATATAGACTGCTTGGCTAATTATAGATTGCTCAATGTAATATTAGGCAAGGAACCCGTCATGGTCAAGATCCTATAAACCAGCCTAGGGACCTCCTTGCCTATATATGTACCCTGGCTATTAGCATCTCAATACATCTACTAATTCCAATTCCTTTCATGGTATCAGAAGCCTAGGCCTTCTCTTCCGCTGCCTTCCTTCTTCCGCGCTTCTGCTGCGCTGCGCGACCCCACGCGCCTGGCTGCGCGCCACCCTATTGCCATGCGGCTCCTCCTTCCACTCCTCTGCTGCAGATCTCGCCAAGACAGCTGCTGCTGCATGAGCCCAGCGCTGGCCGAAGAGCGCCCGCAATGAGCGGCTGCCCCGACGCCGCTCTTGGCGCCCAGAGGCCGGCAGAGGCCACAGCCGCCGCCAAGAGCGCGCTGCCGCCGCCGTGTCTCCCGATGCGCCCCGTGGGCCCTCTCGACATCGCCAAGACCTTCGCCGTCCTCCAAGACACCACGCGCGGCTGCCCTGCATCCCTGCACCTCGCGCGGTGCCCCGCCGTCCCCCGCACCTCCTCGCGCAGTGTTGCCAGCTCCGCCCGCGGCTCGCGTCATCACCCAAGTGTATGGCCGGCGCCCTCGCCCACTACTCCCGGCGCCCCCACCTGCATCTCCGGCACCTCCAGTAGCCCCTGCGCCCCTTCCAAAGGGCGCGATTGCCATTCCCCCCGTAGTCAATCAACACTCCATGACAACCAGGGCGAAACACGGCTTCCACCAACCTGCAGTGTTCCACACCGCTCTGCTTGTCTCTGATACAAGACATCTGGGGATGCTCTTGCCGATCCGGCCGGCACGCCGCCATCTTTGGATGAGCATGCCGCCCTTCTCCAGAACAACACCTGGGACCTTGTTCCGCGCCCTCCTGGCGCGAATGTGGTGACTGGCAAGTGGATCTTCAAACACAAGTTCCAAGCCGATGGTTCGCTGGAACGCTACAAAGCTCGCTGGGTCCTCCGCGGCTTCACACAACGTCCAGGCGTTGATTTTTCCGAAATCTTCAGTCCCGTCGTCAAACCAGCTACAGTGCGGACTGTGCTTTCACTAGCCCTCTCCGCGGCGGCCTATTCGGCGACTTGATGTGAAGAATGCCTTCCTCCATGGCAACCTTGTCAAGCAGTTCGCATTGACCCTCGGGTTCGAGATTCCTCTCATCCGGATTACGTCTGCCGTCTGAGCCGTTCCCTCTACGGTCTCAAGCAGGCGCCTCGAGCATGGTACAGCCGTTTTGCAGCTTACTTGGTGTCTCGGGTTTGTGGAAGCCAAATCTGACACCTCGCTCTTCGTGTTCCACCGTGGTGCTGACCTCATTTACCTGCTTCTCTATGTGGATGACATCGTCCTCACCGCTTCGTCAACCGCACTCCTCCATCGCACCATCACTGCCCTGCAGCATGAGTTTTCGATGAAGGACTTGGGTGATCTTCATCACTTCCTCGGGATGCAGGCTCAGCGGCGGTCTGATGGACTTTTTCTCTCGCAGCGCCAATATATCCAGGAGATTCTAAACCGCGCGGGCATGGCTGAGTGTAAGCCCTGCTCCACCCCAGTGGATACTTGTCCCAAGGTTTCAGCGCAAGAGGGCACACCCGTCACCGACGCAACAGATTTCCGAAGTTTGGCTGGCGCTCTTCAATACCTCACCTTCACACGTCCGGATATCTCCTACGCCGTTCAACAAGTCTGCCTTCACATGCATGATCCTCGGGAACCTCATCTTGCCGCTTTGAAGTGTATCCTGTTGTATCTTCGTGGCACCCTTCACCTTGGGCTGCTCCTTCGACCCTCCGCACAGTTAGATCTGGTTGCTTACTCGACGCCGACCGGGCCGTACGCTGATTACACTCGCAAGTCCACCTCGAGCTATCTTTGTGTTCCTCGGGAATAGCCTTGTCTCCTGGTCCTCAAACGCGAACACTTGTCTCGTGTCCGGTAGCAAGGCAGTACCGCGGTGTGGCTAATGCCGTGGCTGAGGCATCCTGGCTGCGCCAACTCTTATGTGAGCTCCACTCCCCCCCAGCAAGGCTACCTTGGTGTACTGCGACAACATCAGCGCCGTCTACATGTCATCCAACCGGTTCAGCACCAACGCACCAAACATATTGAGATTGATCTCCATTTTATTCGGGAGCGTGTGGCCATTGGTGTTGTCCGCGTTCTTCACGTGCCGACGTCATCCCAATATGCCGACATCTTCACCAAGGGTCTGCCTTCGGCAGTTTTTCAGGAATTTCGGTCCAGCCTGAACGTCTGCGGCGACGCTCCGACTGCGGGGGGGTGTTAGACAGCTGCACGGTCCATGCCCAGGCGCATGGACCATTGCCCTATTATGGCTAAATATAGACTGCTTGGCTAATTATAGATTGCTCAATGTAATATTAGGCAAGGAACCCGTCATGGTCAAGATCCTATAAACCAGCCTAGGGACCTCCTTGCCTATATATGTACCCTGGCTATTAGCATCTCAATACATCTACTAATTCCAATTACTTTCAACAAGTTACATGATACATGGAAGCAATTTGAATTATATCTATATATTTTAATATGAATTATACGTCTAAATTTGTCCTCTGGTAAAACAATTGGCTTTCCTTATCAGCAGAGAATATAAATAAATAAAAATATAACATAAAAGCTTGTCCTGCTGTTTTTTTAGTTTCCTTTTAAATCTTATGTGGTTCAGCACTTCAGCCACTCTCACCTACCCTTTTATTGGAGTCCTGTGCTTCAGTGAAAATTAGTTTTGATCCCATGTAAGTTCCCTTTTTTTGTATCATAGGTTTGTTGGAAGTAGCTCTGGTCTTTGTTATTTTCATATCACCTGGTTTCCATACGACACAAATCAAGCAATGGACATTACTGATACATGCTGCTATGCTCATTTTACATATATCTCAAATCGGCATGTTGACCTTCACTTCATACTTTCTTTATGTGTTTCACATCACTAAAATATCGGTTCAATTTGTTATCATAATGACCAGTCCATGAAGGCAAGCTTGATGGGTCTACATGACTTCCAGCAACCCATATCGCACCCTTTTTGGTGCTTTAATTGGGAAATATTACAATTTTTTAGTCAATTGCAATGACTGCATTTACATTTTGATTTCTTTCATACAGGAAGCTATCTCTGTACCTTGGAAGAATCTACCAAAAAGAACAACTAAATTGTACTTTGCCATGAGGTGAGAATGTCAGAATTTAAGACACTGTTGTAAACAAATTCTTTAGTTCAGGAAACTGAAAAGGGGCGTTTATCTAGTTTCTTGGCCTTTTTGCCTGTGCCTATCTGATACTGTTTATTCTGTTTTGATTGGCAAATAATAATCAATATTTTCTTTTGATATGTCCTTTTGCAGTATTGGAAAATTATGAATTATCTGAAGGACGCAGCCCTGGTGAGACATCGCTTTCTGACCTACCTGCAGTTTTGGCTCAGAGGAAGGACTTGTATGATAGCATGGTATAGCAGTTGTTGTTTGTCTTAACTTGAGTCATATTCCTTCAGATGTTGGACATGGTATGGTAAAATGCAGTCTTTAAATGAGTCTCAATTTCCTACCGCTCTCCTGGAACGGCTGCTAGCAGCTGGAAAGAAGGAACATCCACCTGTATGTGCAATCCTTGGTGGCATTCTTGGTCAGGTAGGTGCCAATGTTTCATCACCCAATAGTGTAGTTCTATGTTCTCTAGTCTTTGGTATTTTGCTATTACATTGGTCAGGTAGGTGCCAATGTTTCATCACTTCGATCTGTGATTTAGTACTAGGCATGTTGCCGCCTCTTGCCCTTCAATGTAGCAGCAACCATGATGACTTTCTAGAACAGATAAGATACCAGCATACCACACACTACAGGACCCTTTCTTGTGGTAGCAGGTCTGACAACTTCCCAGCATCAATGCTTGTTGTGTTAAATATACGTGGAATTGGATCAGCATCGTTCATTGGACACCTCTTGGTAGATGCACTTTGTGGAAGAAAGTTGTTGATTGGAATTTGCCACATCTGTTCTAAAAATCAATCTTATAAACATAAAATTGGTTTAGCGTATGAAAGCTGTGAATGTTTAATAGTTGTATAATGTTTTCTGAATTGTATAGAGCTTGATTGATGTAGGATTCCAAAATAATACTGGATTTCGTTGATGTTTAGCTGCACAAAGTGGCAGGAATGTGAATTTATTCCATTCGAAGTCCCTTTGTATTTGCTTATTTTGTGTTAGCATACAGCTCAGAGCTTTATACTCTGTTTTTGGATCTAACAGGAGGTGACTAAATCAATATCTGGTAAGGGTGACCCGATCAAGAATTTCTTCTATTATGACGCTGCTGATGGTAAAGGGATCATGGAGGACATTCCCGCACCTTCCGATAACTGAATCGCTTGCCTGTCTTAACTCCCATTCTACCTGGCTCACTGTTCCTTGAACCCATTCATTTGCATCGAACATATGACAACTCTAGATTAGTAGCTGAGGTAGCAAAAGGATAGTTAGCATTTTAGCATTGGCATCAAACTATGGCACCTTAGAATTGTATCGAACAGAAAATTGACATTATGCACCAAACATTTTTCAAAGCTGTTCGGGTGGGTTCTTTTCGGTTACGGTTGATGGGTTATGGTTGCGATTGATGGCTTTTGGTCTTAGCGCAAGCATTTGTATGAAGGAACCGAATGTCAATAAGTCACTTTGAAAAAACTGTTCTAATAAATCGCTTCGAAAAGATGATGAAAAAGTTATTTTGTTTGTTTGTTTGGAGAAGCCTTAAGTCATGGAGATTTCCATGCTTGTGTGACAAAGTGCTTTGTTCTCTCTTTACCCTCTAGTCAAATTTGGTAGCAGTGGTTGGGGAAAAGGACGCGAAAGGTTATGTAGCAGGGAAGGTTAAGCAACATTGTGAAGGTCCTACAACTATGTCATGTCTGTTGTACTTATCTGACATGTTTGATTGGAATGGGCACAGATGAGTGAAATTTGTTGAATAATTCAGTATGCTCATCGCGGTCGAAAAGTCAATCATAGTGATCGTGGTCATAGCGGTTATGGTCAAAAGTCATAGAATTACTATAGCGTCATAGTTATAAAGTTACTATAGTGGTCGTAGTGGGTGTAGTCGAAAGATCATTGCAGCAGTTGTAACAGGTATGGTCATGGAATCACTGTAGCTGCTCGACGCATGCATAGTCCACGCGAGAACGTGTTTTTCGTTGTCTGCTAACATCGTGTGCGACATGGCCTAGGTCTATGAGATCATGCAGGTAGTGACGCATAATTAGAGTGGCTTAACCACAACAGTTAGACTAGGATGTTTTTTAAATAGCAGTCTAATACAATAGAAAAGTTGCCCAATTTTTCAGCAGCACAAAAACTCTTGTGTTCTTATTCTGTATTTTCAACTTCGTGTGTGTTCGTGTATGAGCTCAGGCATGTTGATCGGTCGAAGTTCCTCACATGTGGTATCAGAGCTAGGGAACGCTAATCCACGATGCAGCCGGTTGATTCCTCGTCGTCCCAACACTCCCAGTCTTCATTGCCATGTCCTAGAGACCGCGCCGACGGAAGCGGCGGTGCTTTAGTGGTACAAAGGGTGGTAAAGGAGGTTGGGGGCTCAGTGGCGTACCCGACACTTACAAAGACAAACTATGATGATTGGGTATTGATGATGAAGGTCATGCTCCAAGTGCGAGGGCTCTGGGACGCCGTTGATACCGCCGGTGGTGGATTCCAGGAGGACAAGATGGCGCTAGAGGCCATCCTGCGCGCCGTTCCGCCGGAGATGATATCCACGCTTGCCGCCAAGGAAACTGCCAAGGAAGCATGGGATACCTTGAAGACCATGCGCGTCGGCATTGATCGAGTGCGCATGGCTAATGCTTAGAAGCTCCGCAAGGAGTTCGAGAGCATTGCATTCTGCGACGTGGAGTCTATCGATGACTTTGCGTTGCGGCTCACCGAGCTGGTAAACCAGCTTAGCACCCTTGACGACTCGGAACCACCGCACAAGGTTATCGAGAAGTACCTGCGTGTCGTCCCCTCCAGGTTCTCCCAAATTGCTCTGTCAATTTAAACTCTGCTTGATCTCTCAACGCTCCCGGTGGAGGAGGTGATCGGGAGATTGAAGGCGGCGGAGGATCGACTAGACCTAGCGCCCATCGCCAAAGCTACCGGGAAGCTGCTCCTCACGAAGGAGTGGTTTGCGTGGATGAGGGAGCAGCAACATGGGGAGGGTTCCTCAGGTGGCTCCAAGTCTAGCAACCGGAGACGCAAACCGCTGTGTCAAAGGTATGATAGCGGCGGCGCGGATGAAAGTAGGGAAAGGCCAGAATCTGAGGTTATGGTACCTCGATACCGGTGCGACCAATCACATGACCGGCTCCCGCGAGGTATTCTCCGAGCTGAGCTCTGAGGTGGTCGACACTATGAAGTTCGGCGATGGCTCCATCGTCAACATCGAGGGGCGAGGGACGATCCTCTTCATGTGCAAATCTGGGGAACATCGCACCCTTACGGTGGTATACTATATTCCCCAGCGCACTACCAACCTCATCAGCGTCGGGCGGCTTGATGAGACGGGTTGTCGAGTGCTGATTGGCGGTGGGATCCTAAGGATACGTGATGAGCACTAGCGTCTGCTGACAAAGGTCAGGCATTCACCCAGCCGATTATACCCACTGCGGCTCAAAATCACGCAATCGATGTGCCTGTTGGCAATAAGCTCGAAGGAGGCATGGCGTTGGCATGAAATGTATGGTCATCTGAATTTTCTGGCTTTGTGCAAGCTCGCACAATGTGACATGGTGCGAGGGCTGTCGCGTATTGATCAGGTGGATCAAGTCTGCGACGGTTGTCTCATCGGGAATCAACGGCAGGCCCCTTCCTGGAGCAGGGAAAAGATCACGCACGACACGTCCTCGACCTCGTCCACGGCGATCTCTGTGGACCGATCACGCCAATGACACCGAGCAGCAACAGTTGTTTCTTGCTGCTTATGGATGACCTGAGCCACTACATGTGGCTCAGTCTCCTTGCGAGCAAAGATCAAACTCCAGCGGGGATCAAGCGCTTTCAAGCCATTGTGGAAGTGGAGGCAGGGCATAAGCTCAAGGTGCTCCGAACCGACCGCGGCGGCGAATTCACATTGGTGGAATTTGGCGAGTACTGCACCGAGCGCGATGTGCAGCGGCAGCTCATGGCCCCTTATTCTCCGTAGGAGAATAGGGTCGTTGAGCGTCCTAACCAGATGGTGGTCGCCATGGCGCGCAGCATGATGAAGGCGAAGGGGCTCCCCAGGAGGTTCTGGGGCGAAGCCGTCTCTACCGCCATCTTCATCCTCAACCGTGCGCCGACACGAAGCGTCGATGGGAAGACGTCGTACGAGGCTTGGCATGGCGAGCGGCTGACGGTGCGCTTCCTCCGCACCTTCGATTGTGTAGCGCATGTTAGGAACTCGAAGCCGCACCTGAAGAAGCTGGACTACCGGAGCACGCCGATGATCTTCGTCGGGTATGTGTTTGGGTCCAAGGCGTACCGCATGTACGACCCAATCACCCAATGCGTGCACGTGATGCGTGACGTCTCTTCGATGAAACAACGCAGTGGGACTGGATAGCTCATGGTGAAGAAGGTCTAGTGAGTGGTCAGGACCCTTTCACCGTAGAGTACACTGCAGAGTATGAACCAGAAACAACAGAGATCAATGGCGTAGATGGAGACCAGGGCTCGCCACGCACGCCTGTTAGTGCACACTCTAGCAACACAGCAATTCCAGAGGAAGATGCACAAACTAGGATAGCCTTAGATCAAAACCTAAATGTGCCAAGGGTTGATCATAGAAGTCAAGGCAATAATTATTTAGGAATTTGACCGATGTGTATGGTTGGTCTTGCCCGATGTAGCTTTGCGGCGTAGAGGGGATATATTAAGTATTCATCTGCTGGTAGAAGGCTTGAAGGTTTAGCATTCTCCGGGCAGCTTATTAAGATCATCTAGAGGCGACGCTTATGACGCCGGACACAGTAGAGTTCGCTTCGCCGCCGACCAACCCAGGAAATGTACTTGATGTCGACCACGATGACGCACCGCTTCGGTATTGCACCATCAACAACGTCATCGGGTTGAAGTCGATCGAGGACAATGGCACTTGGGAGCTCATCGATCTCCTTGCTGTGTCTACAAGGTGAAGCGCGACGAACATAGCGCTATCGTCAAGTACAAGGCATGGCTGATCGCGAAGGGCTACGTACAGCGAGCCGGTAGTGACTTCGAGGAAGTGTTTGCTCCCGTGGCGCGCATAAAGTCAGTTCGATTGCTGCTTGCTGTGGCAACGCACAAGGGGTGGTAAGTCCATCACATGGATGTCAAGTCCACGTTTCTCAATGGCGACCTGACGAAGGAGGTGTATGTGGTCCAGCCGCCTGTTCGTCATCGACAATAGCGAGCGCAAGGTGCTCCTGCTCCGAAAGGCACTCTATGGCCTTCGCCAAACACCCAGAGTGTGGAACGCCAAGCTCGATGTCAGCCTATCGATGCTGGGGTTTCACAAGAGCGTTTCCGAGCATGTTGTATACACACGCAGGGATATAGCGCCTCGGCTGATTGTCGGAGTATACGTCGATGACCTGATCATCACTGGCATAGAAGCCACCGACATTCACATGTTCAAGGCCGAGATGAAGAAAATGTTTCGGATGAGCAACCTAGGGTTGTTCTCCTACTACCTCGGCATCGAAGTGAGTCAAGGGCCAAGTGACATCTCCTTATGTCAATCGACCTATGCGCTCAATGTGCTCGAGAAAAGCGGCATGGAGGACTGCAACAACTGTCAAGCGCCGATGGAAGCTCATTGAAGCTGAGCAAATCGAGCTCCTACCTGCTAGTAAACGCCACCCAGTACCGAAATATTATCGGCAGCCTCTGGTTTTTGGTGAACACGCGGCCGGACATAGCCTATGCGATGGGCTACACAAGCCGGTTCATGGAGGAACTGCACGAAGACCACTTGGTCGCGGTCAAGCACATACTGCGCTCCATCGCCGGGACAGGCAACCACGGCGTCTGTTATACGAGGAAGAGATACAGTCGACAACTGCTGTTAGGATTCAGTGACAGCAACATGGCTGGCGATGTCGACAACCGCAGAAGCACCACTAGAGTGTTCTTCTTCCTCGGAAGCAACCCCATCGCCTGGCAGTCGCAAAAGCAGAGGGTGGTGGCACCGTCGTCCTGTGAGGCGGAGTACATCGCCACGACGGCTGCGGCATGTCAAGGCATCTAGCTAGCTCGGCTAATGGGCGAACTTCTCTGCTCGAAGCCCAGCATGCCAATGCTCAAGGTGGACAGTAAGTCCGCCATTGCTTTAACCAAGAATCATGTCTTTCACAACCGGAGCAAGCACATCGACACTCGCTTTCACTTCATCCGGGAGTGTGTTGATGGGGGAAAATCATCCTCGAGCATACTCGCACAGAGGAGCAGCTCGCGGACATTCTCACGAAGCCGCTTGGTGTGTCAAGTTCCAAGACCAGCACGCAAGGATTGACATCGTCGAGATCACATGTGAACGTAGCAAGAATTAGGGGGTAAATGTTGAATAATCCAGCACGCTCACCATTATCGAAGAGTTAGTCGTAGTGACCTTGGTCGTAGCAGCCATGGTCGAAAGTCATAGAATTACTGTAGTGTCATGATTATAGAGTTACTATAGTGGTCATAGTGGGTGTGGTCGAAAGATCACTGTAGCAGTCGTAGCAGATATGGTCGTGAAATCATTGTAGCTATTCGACGAGTGCTTTCTTCACGCGAGAACGCGTTTTTCGTTGTCTATTAACATCGTGTGCGGTATGGCCTGGGTCCGTGGGATCGTGTAGGTAATGGTGCATATTAAGGGTGACTTAACCACCAGAATTAGACTAGAATATTCTTTAAATATCATTCTAATACAACAGAAAAGCTGTCCAGTTTTTCAGCAATACAAAAACTCTTGTGTTCTTGTTTTCAATTTCGTGTGTGTTCGTACATGAGCTCAGACATATTGACCGGCCCAAGTTCCTCACAAAATTCTCTCTAATAGCCACTGCCGGCTTCTCTGGTTGTCACCAATAGCACGTTTTCACTGGAATCAGATGTGCTTCTGCAAGGAGCGATGGAAACATCCAATCTCGTCTTGGATGGTTGTGATTGAGGTTGGAAAGAAGCTCAAAACATCTTGTTAACACATATGGTTGCTAACTGTTATTACCCTGAGGTAGGCTTGGACTTGAAGCCGGCAATGGCACGTTTCTTTACCGAACCTGCAGAATTAGATTTGGACATGACATAGCTAATCTAGTCTTGTTCTGAGACTGCCATCCCCACCACTTGTCTGAAGTCACTTCAGATCAAAGTCCAGTCCAGTCCATTTCGCTTCAGGCTTTCTTCGAGTGTAAATGTTTGATGACTTTCACTTCCCTTGGTCGGTCTGGAGTATTTGCTGTGGAGTCTGGATCAAATCCATCGGCATGGTTGTTGAAAAAATGATAGGAAAATAGAGGATCTGAATGTATATGTGTGAGAGAGAGAGAGTCGGTGGTTGGTCTATTCTTTCTCCTCTCTTCTCAGCCATCCAATTTGATATGGACTATTCGTCTTTCTCCTCCTCTCTCTCTCAGGATACAACCGTCTATCTTCTCAATTTTTCCCATATCCTCGCACATTCTGGCCACTCTTCTCTCTCTGTCGCTTGCTCTCTAATGTTTAATGTATAAAGTTGGCCAGGCAGTAAGTTCCGTCTCATTATTTTTATGACTCCGTTACAACGCACAGGTCTCTAACTAATGTGTGTATATGTATATATATATATACATACATACATATATACATACATACATACATACATATATATATATATATATATATATATATATATATATATATATATATATATATATATATATATATATATATATATATATATATATATATATATATATATATATATATGAATAAAACTGTTATATCGTCATAGATAATATAGAAGAATAAGAGGAAAAGAAATAAACTAAAATTAAAAACTAACACGTTTCAAGTGATTTTTGGTTTAAATAAGTTGAAACTAAAATAAACCAAAAGTTGAAGCAGGACCTATGTCTATGCAAAGATCATTGTTGTAGGGTCAATGCAGCCCTTTGCTAGCACCTAGGTATCAACTTTATTCTATCTCCGCGCTGTCACAAAAGAACGTCGCCTGATAAACTAAATCTTGGCAAACAAACTTGTCCTGAGAGGGACCATGCAAGCATCCATCCTTTTAATCAAAAGGGTCCCAATGATGAGCTTTGTACAATAATACATGTGTAGAATACAATAAGCACATCACCAACCCCTTAATTAGCCCCTAATCATAAGCTATGCTTCTCCCCCTCTTTTGAGCCCCATGATTTAGCCATTAAGTAGATCCCAAGCATAGTGCAATGATGCCTAGATAGTCTCAGATATACATTCATCTATTCTAACCCTAAAGGGAATGTGCATTGTGTACATCTATTTGATCAAATGATTTGATCAAGAAAAAAGGGCTCACTTATGCGGTAGGGCTAGGTTTGTAAATGCATGACCTACTCCACCAAAATATGCAACCAACATGCATGTTCTTTTCGGCTACGACTGATGGTTTATAGCTGTGACTGATGATTTTTGCCTCTAAAATGAGCACTTATGTGAATTAACTGAATGCTAATAAGTCGATAAGCCGTTTCGAAAAGATTGTTCTGATAAGCCATTTCAAAAAGTTGATCAAGAAGCAGTTTTGTTTATTTATTTAGAGGAAGTCATAAATTATAAGCTAAAAAGAACGAGACAACTTTGGTGTACTACCCCACACACACAATACCATTGGAGCAATGATAGGTGCTGGATGGATGCATGGAATGGAATGGGAACAAGCTAAGATCCAGCCCATGCTGTGACAAGTGTGCCAAAGGCAAGGCATTGTTTGTAGTGACAGAACTGCTCCATATAGTTTGGCCTTATAAAAGGGAAGGAAAGTTGGTAAAGGGGAGGAATATACACACGGAAAAAGAGTTTGCGCTGGCTCATTATAAGGTGCATGCATGCATTTTTATGCGTAGAAAAGGGGCGATTGATCAACCAAGCGCGTGGTCTCCAGGATCAAGGATGGTGTGCTAGCATGGCCCATCACCGCCATCAGAAAAAGGTTTAGGAAAATCGAATAAATAATTGGCCTCATAGAACCAAAAGCAAGGCTAGAAATTGAAGATGGATCTGTTCTTTTCGGTTTTTGAAAACGTTTTTTGATTTTTGCTATAGTACCTAACTTTCAAACGGAGTACTTTTTCAAGATGAGATCTACAAGTTAATTGTAGTACACGTTAAAAGCCCAACATCTGTATTATCCAAAATCGCAAGCGAGTATCTCTCTTCATAATCTCTATCATAAACAATTAAAATTTAAAAATTTCAGCCAAAAGTCATAAACCACAGCTACAGAGAACAGACCGATAACTGGGGCAATATGCTATCTTATGAGAGAAGACGAGGGTTAACACCATGAGAGAGCTGGGCGCTTTTTCCTTTATTAAACGAGGGCAGGTGCTTTACTTCATTTCGTCTAATAGAGAGGAGAGAACAAACAACAACACACCAGACAAATCTCGTAAAAGCTATCTATAAGGGATTTTGGGCCTATTTAGCAACGGCTGTGGCTTATGACTTTTAGTTAAAATTTTTAAATTTTGGCTGTTTACGGTACAGATTACCTAGAAATTTTACTAAAGTGGATGAAAGAAAAAAGAAAGAAGGAGGTTGACTGTAATTCTATAGTTGATCGAAACTCCAAAAAAATAGCCTATTATAGACAGTTTATGTGCCATTGTATCAATGTTGTCTATATTTTACAGATAACTTATTATATAAGATGTCTTTAGTGTTACCTACAGATGCTATAAAATAATACTATAAACAACAGCTATCTATACCACTTTATATGTCCTAACGAGCACCTCAAACCACCCGACCAGCAAAGAACACCAAACACAACAGGCTAGGCGCTGCCTGAACCTGCCTTCGTCCACCGCTCAGTCCCCGCCTATAATTCCAGTAATTTTACATGATTTTCCGTTAAACAATTCAATCCCTGCAGAATCCTGTGTAAATTCTCGCATTTCAAATATGTCCTTGACTCATGGAATAACCTGGTACTACACTAGTAGTATGCTCCATTTCACTGTAGCAAAAATATTTTCTAATAGAATAAAGCCCTGATTGCCTAGCTCATTGTTTTTACCTAGAAACTTTTGTTCCTGAGCCTAGAATTATTAGAAAAGGAACTTGCCATATATGTGTTTCAACCAAACTTTCATTACTATTGGAAGTTATAACTATTTGGATTTCCAAAGGAACATTTAAGGCTTTATTCTGTTTCTTATAAAATTTCTATGAAATTTATGCGTTTCTGCAGCCCTCTTGAGCCCTTCCAAACTGCTGATTTGATTTGCTCATCCGAACTTCCTATTGGGAATTGGCCCATGAGTTGAGACATTTTCGTTAGAAATTCTAAAACATGTATAGTTTAGTACCATATCATCTAACAAAGTGGTGGAAAGACATTTATAAGATAAAGTCATCGTCATTCCTTGAAACATGTGACACATGTCATAAGAATGGTATGAGGATGACTCTAACTAAACACGCGCGTACACTTGCACGTGTATTCGTATAAAAAATCACATGACTTGTGACTTGTAATGAGTGACCGTGCCATGTCATAGCACATCTACTGGCACATTTAATCCACCTTTTATTTAGCTGAATCATGCATTATCTCCCTCGTTTTTTCTGTTTAACTGCGATTTAAAAATCAGTTACTAGTAAGTTAATCGGTTTAAATTGAGTTAATGTCATAAGTTACTAGTGAGTAATTGTTGCACATCTTTATAAGGACCTAAAGACGTCCAGGCCTAAGGACAACTTAATTCTCCATTCCTCTCCCACATTTTCTTCCTGCTCTGATAATCTATGCTGGAGTGTTGAGCCACCGAACTTTGTTGGCCTTTCTTCTCGGCGTGCACTAAAAGGAAGGAGAGTGAGATCTTTGGACCATTGCTACAGAGATCATCTACACGAGGCAACAATAAGGTTTCTGAATAACGCACATCTGCACAGTCACTCACTTCAGTGCTTCATCTACGTTCTACATTGCATCATGCTTACATTGCTTCCTATTCTTTATCAAGACCAATTATAAGTCGTTAGTATGATCAATCGACTATGTTTGAATTCTGTTTCTGCATATATTTTGAAGTCCAATATGTTGTCTACTATTAGTACTACTTTATGTGTCACTAGTTATTTGCAACATTTGCCTCTAGTAATTAAAATATTACACAGATTTTCAACAATCCAAAAATCTTATTGTAAACTTTATTGCAATTCAGCAATGGCTGGCGCTTCGGATGCAATAAAAGCTGAGAGATCTTCTAGTTAAAACTTTCGTAGATGGTAAACTAGAGCCAAGTTTTGCCTCATGTCTTTGTGGTTGTGGTGGGTTATGCACCCACAATATCCATTTATGATTGACAGGTACATGCAATTTGAAAATGTAAATAATACTGCTTTTAGCTACACTGAACATTTTGGCAACCCTATGATGTATATATAAACTACAAGTCCACTACAGAGTTGTGAAATATACTAGAGCATAAATATGCAGAGGCAGAGATAGGTTGCTGGCTCTACATGTGTGAGCAATTTTTCGATTTTAGCATAGATAAGGCTAAGTCCATAGTTGGACAAACTCATAACCTCCGGCTACTAGTTGGTGAGATTGTGCACTTGGGTTGTGTGTTGCCTCCTAAGTTTGTGGCTACGGGTATTATTGCCAAACTTTCTGTGGCAGTATTTTGCCACTAGTTTGAAGCACAATAGGGAAAAGATTTCTGTTGAGAATCTCATTGCTGCTCCCGATGTGGAAGAAAAGTCAAGAGCAAAAGATGCACCCAACACTTCTAGTCACAACAATGCAAATTTTATAGAGAAAAAGATTGCTGCAAAGAAGTATAAATCCAACAAACCGAACAAGATAACTAGCTTTAAAAAGGAATAAAACTGAGAAAAAAATACTTGAGGGACATCACCTACTTCATGTGTGGAAAAAACTCATATGACAAAAGACTATCGCTTCCGAAAGAGCAAGGATGGTGAACAGCCAAAGAAGAAAGTTGTTAACATGATCATAGTCAAGGCCTCGACTTCATGAGGGTATGGTAATTCACCTATTGTCTTTTCAGCATGTTAATCCACTGATTGGTGGGTTGATACCGATGATAATGTCTATGCATGTTATGGTATTTCCTTATTTTCTTTTTATCAGGCAGCAGGGACTTCCTTCATCCTAATGGGAGATAGGTCACATGTTTCTATTCTTGGTATTGGCACTTTGAATATGAAACTTACTTCAGGAAAGATTACCCACTTGAAGAGCGTACAACTTGTTCCAATAATAAATAAGAACCTCATTAGTGGTTCTCTCATATACAGCGATGGTTAAAAGCTGGTATTTGAGTCAAATAAAGTTGTAATGTCTAATTTTGGGATTTTTTTTTTGATAAATGCTATGAGAGCAGAGGCTTGTTCCGCCTAATTACTTTCGAGTCTTGTTATAATCTGAATGTTACAACTGGTTTAAATAAATGTGAGGCTAATATTTGGCATTCTTATTTCTGTCATAGTTGTTTTGATAGTATTGCTAGAATGTCCAAATTAGATTTAATTCTAAAATATAAAACTATCGAAGCATCAAAGTGCCAATCATGTATGTAAGCAAAGCAGCCACGAAAACCTTTAAGGGATAAGAAGACAAAAAGAACTTAGAACCATTAGATCTAGTTCATTCAGATTTGTGTTAAATGAATGGATTGTTGACTAAAAGAATCAAAAGATATTTTCTATTTTTATTGATGATGCAACACGCTACTACTATATGTATTTGTTAAAAACGAAGGATAAAACTTTAAACTACTGTAAGATTTATGAGGCTGAGGTTGAGTACCAACTAGAGAAGAAAATAAAAAGAACTGAGGTCTGATCGTGGAGGAGAGTACATCTCTCATGAATTTCCACAATTCTATTTTGAGCATAGAATAGTCCATAAATTTACATCAGCATATTCACCCTAATCAAACGGGGTAACTGAGAAAAAAGGAACATTAACAGACTTAGTTAATGCCATGTTAGAGAGTGTTAGTATGTCTAAGGCATAGTGGGGGAAGCTATATTGATAGCAACTTTTGTCCTAAATAGAGTAATTACTAAAAAGAGTGAGGTTACTTCATACGATGGATGGAAGTACAGAAAACCTAATATCAATTTTCTGCAAACTTGTGGGTGTTTGGCAAAAATAATATACCATTGCAGAAAAAGACAAAACTTAGATCTAAAATAATCAATTGTGTTTTTTTAGGATATGGTCATAATAGCATAGCCTATAGATTTTTAGTAGTTAAATGAAAAACTCTTAAGATTATTGCTAGCACAATAATAGAGTCTAGAGATGCTTCATTCTTTGATGATATTTACCCTATGAGACCTGCAGGCCATATTCCACGAACTGAGAATATTCAAATTGAAATTATTGAAGTGAGAATAATCAAACTTTTGAACTTTCCACCGTTTTTGAACCAATATGAGATATCCCTAAGGAGGATAATAATCTAGTCGCAAAGGCTCCTCGTAGGAGCAAAAGACAAAGGGTTGAAAAAACATTTGGAGATAACTTTATTGTATATCTCGTGAATAATGTGCCAAATATTCTTTCAGAGGCTTATGCATATTCTTATACTGAGTGTTGGAAAGAGGCAGTCCATAGCGAGATTGACTCTATCATGGCTAATGGGACTTGGGAGATCATTGATCGTCCTAGCGGATGCAAACCTATAGGGTGTGAGTCTTCAAAAAGAAACTGTGGCCTAGGTTTACATCAAGAAAGAGGAAGAAGATTTCTTTGATATATATTCTCTTATTGCCAGACTAACCACCATCAGACTGCTTCTTGTGTTACCATCTTCCTATAGTCTACATGTCCATCAAATAGGTGTGAAGACAACTTTTCTTAATCGAGAGTTAAAGGAAAAATATATATGGATCAGCCGGATAGTTTTGTGATTTTTGGACAGAAAAATAAGATATGCAGATTATTAAAATTCTTGTATGGCCTAAAGAAAGCACCTAAATAATAGTAAGAGAAGTTTGACAAAACTTTGACATATGTTAGCTTTGCTGTGAATGAAGCTGATAAATATGTATATTACCATTATGGTGGGGGTCAAGGAGTAATATTGTGTTTGTATGCAAATGACATACTTTTATTTGGGACAAATGCTGCCGTAATTGACGAGGCCAAATCTTTCTTATCTTGATACTTTGATATGAAAAACTTAGGAGAGGCAGATGTCATTTTGAATATTAAATTGATCAAGAATGAGGATGCAATTACTTGGAATAAATCCCATTATTTTGAGAAAATCATGAGTCGTTTTGGCTATAAAAATTGTAAAAATTCTCCAATACCTTATGATGCGGCCATTAAGCTACAAAAGAACAAGAGGCTAGGAACAAATCAATTGAGATATTCACATATTATTTAGTCACTTATATATTTAGCTGGTGCCACAATACCTAATATTTCATTTGCTCACAGCGAATTAAGTCAGTTTACATCTAACCTAGGAGATAATCACTAGGAGACACTTGAAAGAGTGTTACGTTACTTGAGAGGCACAACATCTTTTAGAATTCATTATATTAGATACCCTTCTATATTAGAAGGATATAGTGATTCCAATTGGATCTCTAATGCGGATGAGATCAAAACTACAAGTGGCTATGCGTTTACTTTAGCTAGTGTTGCAATTTTATGGAGGTCTTGCAAATAGACCGTATTGATGAGGTCAACTATGAAAGTAAAACTTATAGCACTTGACACAATTACTATTAAAGCTGAATGGCTGAGACAACTTCTGTTGGACTTGCCATTGGTTGAGAAACCAATATCGGCAATTCTGATGTAATGCGATAATCAAACGGTGTTGGCTAAAGTTATGAGTATTAAGGATAATATGAAGTCATCTAGATATATGAAGCGAAATCTGTCAGAAAATTAAGGAACTCCAATGTGATTACTGTGAATTATATTCATACTGAGAAAAATCTAGCAGACTCTTTTACAAAGGGGCTAACAAGGAAAACATTTCCATTGCATCTATGGATATGAAAATAATGCCCATTTGAGTCACATCAAAATGGTAACCCATACTTTTTTATTAGAGATCCCGTGATTAAGAAACTATGAAAACAAATTGATGTTGTAATATGAGAATATATATCAATTGTACATGTATCCTAATAAATAAAATACTCTCGACTATAGGATCAAGGATAACCGACTAGAGGGGGTGAATAGGAGGCATCGCTCTGACGACCCTATCACGAGCGGTTCGAACCGTCATCACGAGCGGTTCTGAACCGTCGATGTTTAGGTGTCGATGATAGTTGGTGGTTATCACGAGCGGTTCTGAGCCGTCTGTGATAACATACATTACAGACGGTCTTGACTACTAACCGTCTGTGATAGTGCGGTATCACGATGGTTTTTATAAACAACCGTCGTGATACCGCACTATCACGAGCGGTTAGTAGTCAAGACCGTCGTGATACAGACTATCACGAGCGGTTTTGTTTAAACAACCGTCTGTGATACTCGTCTATCACAGACGGTTAATAATCAAGACCGTCTGTGATATACACAATATCACAGATGGTTTGTATTACTAACCGTCTGTGATATTGTGTATATCACAGACGGTCAGTTGTAAAGGCCGTCTGTGATATCATTCACACCACAGACGGTTTGTAACAACGAACCGTCTGTGATACCATATGCATCATCCATTTTATTTGCTGCTTTTTGGCTAGCCTCAGGATATGCTAGCCATGCCCTCTGAAAGCGACAAGCGGCGGATTACGAGATAAATGCGGATATAAGTTAATTGCAACTCATAGTAAATTACAACAAAATTCGATACGGATGAATGTAACAAGCGGCCGGCGGATCACATACATATATATATAGAATGAAAATCGTTACACAACATCGACAAATGAATTCAATTGAAGGAGAATTGTTTGATTGTGCAGTTGAATCAATGTTTCAACATCTAATTATCACCATTGCTTGCGTGGAACTCTCCATTCTTATTTATGACCTCGCTAGCAAGAATTGGGAGATGATTCCACGAATATCGACGAGATTGTCAAGATCATATGCACTTTCATCGAAGTTCACCCGCTGTCGCTAGGAGCAATGTTAAGTCATTAATTAGCATGTGTGTAATATAAATACATATATATAATCGAAAATAATAATTATTGGAAGGACGACAAACCTCGGATCATTGATCTTAGTACCCATGATTTCCTTCATATGGCGGCAAGCGTAGAATCCACATACGTTGCCACAGTAGCTTGGTGGCTTTGCAAAAATAGAATTACATACATCGGTATTGTCAATTCTAGAGGCATTATAACAAAGTATGATATAGGATTGTTGTGTTGTAGCGGTACCGGAAATCGCGTGTTGTGTCGTAGCGTGTCACTGGATTTTTTGTCGTGTGTTCCTCCTTGGGCAACATAATCGGCAAACACCCTACGTGATTCAAAAAACTTAGCCTCGGCCGTGGCAAACAAAAGAAATATTACAATAGAGTTATGTATGGAGGAAATGAGTTTACATTAAGTACTTCTTGCACACGATGAAGTCGTGGTTGCTCCTAAGGAGGGAATCAAGGTATATTACCTTGCTCCACTTTGGTACAATCACAAGCAAAATCCAGTGATGCCTAGTTATGTGTGTCACCACAGTGATTAATCCTAAGTTCATCTTGCATGTAAAGTACAAATGAAACATATGTGTGGCAACTAGTGAAGCACTTACCCTTGGTTGAAGGGTACCATGATGTACTCCTTGTCGGTGTGAGCAATCAATCCCTCGTTATGTAACCTTGCACGAAGGATGCATCGTGTTGATAGATTGCTCGGAGACCAACCGAGGGTCGAGGAAACCCACCGGTCGTCGCGATTGCGGACTTGTTGGATCATGTATCTATACATAAAGAAAGAGTAATGACATTTATCGTATAACGTGAATGTAGAACTTCATTGTACAGTACACTTACAGTGTCCAGCATCGTAGAAGTGAGGCGTCGAGTTCGTCGAGATTGAATAGTAAGAATAAATCTTCGAATGTCACGACGATGTAGCCCGGTCGTGGAGGAAATGTGTCTCGTTATATTTGAGTGAATGCACTCTGCGGTTTGGCTTCATGTTGGACTTCTCCATGTACCAGGCATGCAATCTATTGCAAATCATACCAAGCTGGCGTAATTGTGAGTCGGGCACCAACGACACTCCTAGAGTAAACGTCCATGGCACGGACGCGGCTTAATTTTCTTCGCATGAGCCTTGGAGGCCTTGGAGCCTCGCTTGTGATATGTTCTCGGTGGCGTCTCGGCGGAGCCGATGCAATGACTTTCTTGGATTTGGAGGTGGAGGTGGAGCCACCGGAGCCGATGTGCCAGTCGAGGCGGCGTCCCTCTTGGGCCCTTGGATGTGAAGATTGTGGCACGGACATGTCGAGGACGATGTCCCTCTTGGGCCATCGAATGAATGTGTGGACGGCATCCCCTAATGTCTTAATCTCTTTGTTTGGGGGCTTCTCAAGAGGGACGGAATTAAAAATATCATTAATCGTGTCCACTTGGACCTTTATGAAACCGGTGTCTACTTGTACACCGTGCACCAGCGTCCCCGGCAAAGCAATGGATACACCATGCCTCTCCAGGCGTCAACGGAATAGAGCCAACAAGCGACTTTGAGGTCGCAAGGCATGGGCTCCTACATAACGATACAAGAGATGAGTTAAGGCGTCCACGAGAGATCTATGTACCATTCTAAAGAGGTACATTACCGAATGTCATCAATACGTGGCGGTCGTCACTATGTTCGAGAATTGGTGTGGACGCGCAGCCATCGCGACGTTGAGTGGGACTGGGTACCGCAGATACTAGGAGTGGGTTGCGATTGGTTGCGGACTTGTCTCGATTCTTCCGCAACGAATCTATCTCTCCTCGAAGTGAGGCCGTCGCTCTTGAAGTGAGGCGAGATAGTTGTTCCTCAAGTTGAGCATGAAGCTCTGTTTTATTTGTTCATTGCTGATGCGCCTTGGATCTCTTCCTACTCCTATATGTCTCGGAGTAACTGAAATCCGTGCCTCCAAGGTACATAAACCCCATGCCTCATGTGCGACACTGGTGCTCCTTGTTTCCCAAGGCCTGTGATAGTAAATCTATCTCCTATATTCTTCAAAGGAGCCACAAGAAGATTCGGTAGTCAATGATTGCTGCAAGAGGCAATTAATCATGTTATTTTTCAACCCATGAAGTTCAAGAGGTGTTAACAACTATGCTGTTGAACATATTTTACCAGGCGTTGGGACACTTCCTCATCTGCGGGGTTTTTGAAAGAGACACCCGAAGATGTGGTTGATGACCGCGCTCTTAACCAGTTTCGAGCGCGCTCGTTTGCGATCCCGGCAAATGGCGGAGAGGCCTCCGATCGGATTGCGACCTCATCCTGCATCCTCCATTGCGGGATTTTACCCGCGTACCAGCGAGGCCGAGTGCGTGAGGGTGCGTGTTTTTGATTGGAGGTCCTTGTGCGCCGCACTTTGTTGTTCAAATTCGGTCGTCGTCTTCATCTCGCACAAAGGCCTCCCATGTTTCGGCGACACGAAAGGATACTTCGTGAAGGGCGTGACATCCTCGGTCATGTACTTTGTCACAAGAGTGCACTTAAAATTCTTCCATGCTTTTCCCATCGCAAGGAGCGCTGCTGGTTGCACGAGTCCCTGATAACCTGCTTTGGGAACTCGAGCAATTTGTAAGTTCCTCCCATAGCTGATTTTGTGATCCTTTGTCAAATCTTTCCACTTGCTATGGTGATGGGGACCCGTTGCCTTCCAATTATACCGCAGTAGTCCGAAATGATGACGCTTTCGGCGGTTCGGAGGGACCCCATCCGGAGAGACCACCGTGATGGTCATTCGAACTGTGGCCATTTCGATACTCCTCGGCCACGTTTAGATTTCGCGATCTTGGGGCGTGAGACCCGGATGACGACGGCGAAGGCGTGTGGACGCCATCTCTTCTAAGAAAAACTAAGCGAAGTGAGCTATGGACCCAGCTTGTCAAAACGATTAGCTAATTGCAGTGAGCTATGGGCCTTCCAAATAGACCTTGCAGCTAACAAGTGCAGCATATATTATATGCTACATAAAATACATGTGAAGCATATATCATAAAGCTAACATGTGAAGCATATAACATAAAATACATGTGAAGCATATAACATAAAATACATGTGAAGCATATAACATAAAATACATGTGAAGCATCTAACATGTGAAGCATATATATATCATAAAGCTAACATGTGAAGCACGAGGAGGGACGGCGTCGGGAGGAGGCGGCGTCGGGAGGTACCGGCGTCGGGAGGACCGGCGTCGGGAGGGACCGGCGGCGTCGGGAGGGAGCGGCGTCGGGAGGACCGGCGTCGGGAGCGGCGTCGGGAGGGACCGGCGTCGGGAGCGGCGGCGTCCGGAGGAGGGACCGGCGTCGGGAGGGACCGGCGGTGGGAGGGAGCAAAACCTAGCTAGCAGGGGCACCGCTGCGAGTGGAGACAAGAGCTGCGGCAGATGAGCGGACTCCGAGACCTAGTTGCGGTATTTAAAGATGAACTATCACGAGACGGTTCTATATATATAACCGTCGTGATATCCATATTATCGCGAGCGGTTCTATATATAACCGTCGATGATGTTATCCTGAGCGGTTTCTTTTATAAACCGCTGTGATAGATCACTATAAATACCCGCAGCTAGCTAGGTTCCTATGTCATTTCACAATTACAATATAGAACATACATACATTTATGAAAAACACAAGCATAACCTATATCATTTATTACACTTTGGCTATATCATTTTAAATAAAGCCCTTCACGATGATCGATACGCATATAGCTTGCTTCATCGCCTTGTTCTTCATCGAGCCTGATGCCGTCTCGAATGGAGGCAAATCATCAAATTGATTGTACTCTTCCTCATCCACAACATTCTCAACCCCGATAATCCTTCTTTTTCCCTGAAGAACTACATGGCGCTTCTTATTTGCCGGGTCGGTTACATAAAATACTTGAACAACTTGCCTCATGATACGAATGGTTCGTCTTTGTATCCTACATATTCGAGGTCCACGGTAGTGACGCCGCACTTGTCAACCTTTACACCCGTGGGAGTTGGACCCAACGACACGAAATAGAGGAATTTTGAAAATTACGTAGTCAAGCTCCCAAATCTCCTCTACAAGCCCGTAGTACGAGCTTGGGCCGGTGATCTTGCCGTGCGAATCATAGGCATCTATGCGGACACACGAGTTACGACCGTGCTCTTTCTATCTTGATACATTGTATAAAATGTGTAGCCATTAATGTCGTATCCTTGCCATGTCACAATTGTAAATTTTGGCCCTTTTGCCAACCATTGTAGTGTTTCATTTGACGACCTCCTAGTCAATTGCGCCTTCAACCATTCGTTGAACCGACGGTTGTGTTGTCTCGTGATCCAAACTGACCGGGCTCGCATTCTCCGACGTAGCATGTCCTTGTGCTCTTCAATATATGGGGTCACTTGGTCATGTGTTGTAAAACCATGAAATGGGCTTGAGCATACGTATTTTGATCCGGAGTTATTGCTTTCCTCCCGATAGTCCCTATACCCTCTAACCTCCCTCGTGACGAGATAGAGGTACACCTATCGGCTCTACCGAGCCATGTAGCCGATGCGTAATTCAATGACATCTTCGTTGTATAACCTTCGATGATGCTACCCTCGGTCGAGATCGATTGCGTACATAGGACTTGAATTCCCATGTACCTCTCGAAGGGTACATATGACGAGAAATACGGGGCCACATATTTTATCTCTTTCACAAGGTGGACAATGAGATGGACCATGATATCAAAAATGATGGAGGAAATACATCTCTAGATGACATAGAGTTGTCACCACCTCGGTTTGCGAGCATCTAGTCCATCCGGATCAATGACCTTCGAGCAATTGCGTTGAAGAAATAACATAGCCTTATGATTGTCACTCGAACCTTGTTCGGCAAAATACTTCTAATTGCAACGGTAGCATTTGAGTCATTAGCACATGACGATCGTGAGACTTCATGCCAATTAATTTCAAATGTTCCATGGAAACAAGTTTCTTCATGCTTGTGGAGTGACCGGATGGAACTTTCACACCATTTAAGGACCGGCACAATTCAGTTCTCTCGAGACTTAGGCAGTGTAACATCTTTGGGGAAGGTACGTCCGGCCTTTATCGGTCTCTATCGGTGCTAACTCGGTCACGATGTTCATAGCGACCAAGTCACGCCTTGCGTTAACACCATCCTTTGTTTTATCGGGAATGTTCGAAGAGACCAATCAAGCTGTCACATACATTCTTCTCACGTGCATGACATCGATGCAATTGCGAACTTCTAAGTGCTCCCAATAAGGCAAGTCCCAAAATATTGACCTCTTTTTCCACATGTTCTTCCTCAATTTCGTCCCTTGCCAAACACAACATTTATATCCTTGACCATATCAAACACCTCTTTCCGCTAAAAGGTCTTGGTACTGAGTCATCCTCTTTTTCCGTCAAATTGTTTCTTCCTCTTGCGGTATGGGTGATACTTTGGAAGGAACCTACGGTGACGCATGTACACGATTTTCACGAGTTGTTCAACCACACTCTCGGTATAATCTAAGCGGTGCGGACACGCTTTGGCTCCTTTTATACTCAACCCCGACGGGTTACCAAGGGCGGGAAAATCATTAATGGTGCGAGAACAACATGGCGTGTAGAGTGAAGTTCTCTCGTTTGTCGCATCCCATACATGTACCCTTCATTCCACAAGATTGCAAGATCTTCCACCAATGGGGCTAGGAACACATCAATATCGTTGCCGGTTGCTTGCCCTTGGATAAGTAGTGACATCAAAATATATTTCCGCTTCATACACAGCCAAGGAGGAAGGTTGTACATGCACGAGTCACGGGCGGTGCTATGTCGGTGCTCATGTTACCAAAAGGATTCATTCCATCGTACTCAACCCAAACCTTATATTTCTCGGTTCCACACGAAATCTACAAACATCCTATCGATGTTCCTCCACCGCGAATCAGCAACATGTCTTATCATTCCGTCTTTCTTCGCCGCTCGCGGTGTTAACGCATCAATCTTGCATCCTTGCGGTTTGCAAATAAGCGCTTCAAGCGGGGATTACGGAAGATACCACATGACCTTAGCGGAGGTCCCGCTTCACCTCGATGCCCTTCCCATCATCGAGTCATTTTACACTTGTATCGGGATGCTTTGCACACCGGACAAACATGTAAGCTACCATACTCTTTACGGTACAGGATACAATCATTCCGACATGCATGTATTCTTTCTACTTCCATTCCTAATGGACAAAGAATCTCCTTGGCTTGGTAGGTGGTTCTCGGCAACACATTTCCGTTGGAAGCATGTCCACTAGGAGACCTAATAATGCCGTGAAACTCTTGTCGGACCAACCATTGCTTGCCTTCAATTTTAGCAGTTCTAGAAGCGATGACAACCTCGTGTATTGCGGCTTGCGGCCGGGAACAAAGGTTTCTCCGAGTCCTCCATCAAGCCCTCGAATTTACCAAACTCTCTCTCACTATAGTTCTCTTACGCATCACGTAACATCGATCCAGTTGTCATCCTGCGACCTATCCTCATGATCCAGTTGTCATCCTGCGACCTATCCTCATGATCCAGTTGTCATCCTGCGACCTTTCCTCATGATCGAAAGAACGGTCCACAAGCGGCATATCGTTGTCTCCTCGACTATGTCATAACTACCTTCTTGTGTACTCTTCTCTTCACCGTGGTGGTCCAACATTTGTACCCTTTTCGAAACCCTTGAATCAAGTGAGCTTCAATCTGTTGAGTTGCTAAACATCTTGAGATTATCACAATCAATACATGGGCAATACATATATTTCATCCCTTCTTCAACATATCCACTCGGCCGCCCTTCTAAGCGACACGCCGAGAATGTACTCTTCACTCACACGGTTCTCAATATACATCCGACTTGGTCCATCTACGCTACACAAGTGACAAATGGGTGTCAAAATGATTATTACCCTACTACTAACCTCGATCGGATCACTAAGAATGTTAAGCAATTGAGTACTAATCTCTGATCAGATCACTAAGAATGTTAAGTAATTAAGTATACTAACCTCTGATCAGATCACTAAGAAGACGGTGATATTTTTTCGCCCCCAACTCCCTAAAGCCGGCCGCCTTGCTCCACCGATGCAGCGCAATGAAGACAGACGAGTGTCGACATCCTTCAAGCAAGTACGCCAAGCAATTAATACTATGATGCTCAGATTGTTTTATCACAGACGGTTCGTTAATACAACCGTCTGTGATGCTCAGATTCTTCGGCAGCCGACATTGCCTCTGTATTATTACCCTTATAGAGTAAGCAACACCGAGTGAACCACCTGGCTATCAGCGCGATCTCTGTCTCCCCCTGCTCCCTCGGCGCGCGTTCGAGCCCAAAAAAAAGACATTTCCAGATTCTTCGGTGAGCAGCCGACCGACATACCCGACTTCTTCGGTGACCGACTATCCATCTGCTTGGGAAGAAGCAGATGGATAGTCGGTCACCGAAGATGTCGGGTATGTCGGTCGGAGATGTCGGGTATGTCGGTCGGCTGCTCACCGAAGAATCTGGAAATGTTTTTTTTTTTGAACTTTTGTAATACAATTGCCTTGAATTTTGCAGGAAAAAGAAGGATTGTCGGAGTGGACATCACATCTCGACGATGAGTCGGCATCGTCGAGGAACATGCAAATCTGAGAGGCAAGCACAAAAACTCAACAACACATTGATCAGATCGATCTATTACAGGATGACAAGCTAACAAACCCTTCGTGGCACGACGGTCCACACTAAACAAGACACACTTACGACACTTACGGCAAGAGTGTGTTCTTTAGTATGAACCGGTCGTGCCGCGATGGAGGTGCTAGCTCACAGCGGAGGGGAGATGCATACAGGAAGCTAGCTAGTGGATGAACTCACGCGTGACTAGTACCGGTGGAAAAGTTGATGGGGAGTTATTAGTAAGGGCCTGGCCGTGGGAGGAACTGGTGCTAGCCATTCGATGTGGAGAGAATAGACGGGTGAGATCGAAATCCTGTGTATACGCCAATTATTGGTGACATGTGACTATTACACACCAATTATCAGTAACATGGGATTATCACAGACGGTTCTTAACAGGAACCGTCGTGTTATCAACTTTCACGAGCGGTTTGTGTTAATAACCGTCGTGAACTTTCCTGACGGTTCTTAAGGACCCGTCGTGTTATCTCGATGGTATAGGCGGTTCGTATTAAGAACCGTCAGGAAAGTTCCCGAGACGGTTATTAACAAAACCGTCTGTGATGTCTCAATTATCACGAGCGGTTCATGTTAATAACCGTCTATGAAAATATCACGAGCGGTTGCCGAAGAAACCGTCTGTGATGTACCCGTCCAGTATAGCCTCTTCTGTAGCAGTGAGGTTTTAATTTTTTTTTGGCTAAAACACAATTTTTAGCAAGTATGAACTTAAGTAAATCATTTTGCATAATCAAAGCCTAAATACTCTAAGTTTCACTAAGGCACCACAAAGCAATGTCAATATTAGATATAATTCTAGCTACACAATTCAAGTCAATTAATTTTCTATAAATGTAAATGCAAAAAGTAGATAAAGAAATAAGCCACAATGGAGACAAACGATGTTTTCCCGTGATATCGAAGGCTTGCCGGTCTTTCCTACTCCACGTTGAGAAAAGCCCAAACAAATTGGACTGGCTCCATGCATTAAGCCTAACCATCTCAAGTCCACTAAGGTTTATCTTCCTCCACTCTGGAGATGACGAGCACCACACCACTCACAACCATGTCTAGTCTCTCCACAAGCTTCTTTGCAAAGATCACTGCACAACTTCCTCTAAGCCGTCTAGGTGTCAGCAATCACCAAGAGTAAAAAATCATAGCACTTGCTTGAAGATTTTCAAGTGCCACAAGGATCAATAAATGATGCAAGTCATTTGAATGCTCTCAAGTACCTCAATATGTGAAAATAGAGCAAATCAGTAGAAGAGAGTATAATAAGGTCTCAATAGTATTCAATAAGGTCCAAAAGAGTCTCTTGCTGCTCATGGGGAGTCGTTTATAGCCTCTACCTACTGGAATGCCGTTGAGTTCGAAATCCCTAAAAATCAGAAAATACGATACTATCGCCATGTAGTAGCCGGTACTACCGCACCTACTATTAAATGGCTATTTGAGGTTCATTAAATATACATAAACTAGCCGTAACTTCAAATATCAATAGTACCACCCTTATAGGGTCCGGTAGTACAGATCATAAGGTAGTACCGCATCTCAGCTGGAGTAGTATCAATTTTCAGATGAAAGAAAATGCTCCAAAATATACCTCTCTGAAAATTAGCTATCGCCAACTAAACTTCTGTTATTTTGCGGTAGTACTGATTTGAACTTGCGGTCATACCGCCCTGTGGTACTACCATTGTGCACAAGCGGTAGTACTGATCCAAGGAAAGATCAATGAGTATCTCTCTGGAATTTAGCTATTGGAATATAACAGCTGGTAGTACCGATGTAGCAGTACTACCATCAATATGCCTACGGTCATACCGATTTTTCAAAGGAAATTCAGAGAGGGTTCCAAATTAAGTTCCACATATATGCATGAATAATTAATTGATCAAATGGATACAAGGTAAGCTTCAAGCTACTAGCCATGACTCCTCGTTATAGTACAACATCTAATCTACAAATCCCATCATTTTAACCAAACACCAAAACCGATAAAATCTATAAATAGGTCCTTAGACTACAATATACCTTTGTCTTGAGCCATGTCTTGATCCATATCGATCTTTGATTATCTTTGCATGCCTTTTCCACGATGTCATCAAAATCCAGGACTAAACATTTTAATCATCTCAATAAACAAGTTAGTCTATTTAATCATTGCAGTCATTAATTACCAAAATCAATTTGCGGAGCTTAGATGATTTCATCAATAGATGAAAGGTTGGCATAAAGTTTCAATGTACTCTATTGTCCAAATAAGAAAAATATATTAGCTTGCAGGATACCTACAAAAGAATACATCTACTTGAGTCTAACTGTGTGGTCACAGTTCACGAGAACAGAGCATTTTCTAGAAAGTTCATGAGCAGATAAGGAAGGCTGACCATATAACGCTATGAATTCAAGTGAAGTTTGATCATGAAAAGCTATGAACTCAAGGCGTAGTCCATTTATCAATTGTGAGAAGATTATTCTTGCTAATCTAGGTGTAAGCTCAACCCATACGGGATTTATACAAAAAAGATTGGTATATTAACAACACTTCAATACATCATCTTTTATCATCTTTTCTGCTTTTTGCTTTGGAATTGGTGGGGGTCGTTGGGAATTGGCATATGAGTTGAGGGTCATTTCCTTTAGAAATTTGAAAGTGTTCATAGTTTAGTATCATATTGCCTAGCCAAATGAAGGAAAGATAATTTATAAGGTAGAGTCCTTACCACTCCTTAAATATATGATACATGGCATAAGGATGGTATAGGGATGACTTTAGCTAAACACACACGCACACACGCATATTCGCGTGAAATCGTGTCTTGTGACTTGCGATAAGTGATCGTGCCGTGTCATAGCGTATTTGTTGGCATATTAAATCCACCTTTTATTTTACTAAATCATGCATTATCTTTGTTGTTTATTCTGTTGAAATACAATTTAAACATCAGTTACTAGTGAGTTAATCGGTTTAAATTGAGTTAATTTCGTAAGGTACTAGTGAGTAATTGTCGCGCATGCTCCGCCTCCTTATACCCGGGGGACTCCCCGCCCCCTCGCTCGCCCACGTCGCCTCATGCTGCCTCCGCCCGACGCGCGTGCCGAGGGAATCTCGATCGACACTGGGAGGTGGTTTTGAAAAAGTCCTCTGTTTTTCGAATTACGTATAGGTCCCTGGTTCTCGCGAAAAGGTCCCTGGATTTTTTTTTTGAGCCCTTCGTTTTTGCAGGATGGCCCCGCGCGGAAATTTCACAGGTCCGGTTTTACGTCTGGTCCTCGGTTTTCCAAAACCCTCGCTTTCTCAAAATGCGTTTTGCCCCGATTTTTCTGGTCCTCGTTTTTGCGAATAACCCTTTGCCTTTTTAATCGTTTTGCCCCGATTTTTAGAAACTCCTCCCGAATTATCGTCTCTTTTATTTTTTTCATACGGTGGCTGGCGCGGCGTGGCGTCGCGCCTATGCTTCTAGTCTTTATTAAGTCCTGGAGACGTCTATGCCTGAGGACAACCAAATTCTTCATTTCCCTACCACATGTTCTTCCTCCTATATTAATCTGTGTTGGAGTGTTGAGCTGTCCAACTCCGTCGGCTTTTCTTCTTGACGTGCACCAAGAAAGAAGAAGAACGGAATTTTTGGACCATTGCCGTAGAGAACACCTGTACGGAGTGGCAATAAGGTTTATGAGCAGCGCACATCTGCGCGACCATTCACTCCGATGTTTCATCTACGTTCTACAGTGCATAGAGCTTACACTACTTTCTGTTCTTCATCAACCCT
Source organism: Bonia amplexicaulis (assembly GCA_036346245.1). NCBI lineage: Eukaryota > Viridiplantae > Streptophyta > Magnoliopsida > Poales > Poaceae > Bonia > Bonia amplexicaulis. The sequence goes on from CM070766.1 coordinate 13,155,384, forward strand.
GACTGTAAGTCGTTCGTGTGACCGATCGACTCTGTTTGAATTATATTTCTACATATATTTTAAAATATAATATATCACTTGATGTTAGTACTGATTTATATGTCACTAGTTATTTATAATATTTATCTTTTAGTAAAATCTAGATTAAAATATTACACATGCTTCCAACCCTTCCGGCCAGGTACAGTTTACATTGTGGTCGGAAGGAAATGCCAGAAAATAGCGAGCAATCTACGACGCATACGTGTTTGAATTCAACGTGTCAGGTACATATAATTGAGCCCTCTGTGTTCTTTTGCATGAGTTACTACAGTGATCTGTGTTGTTTTCTTCTCACCTGTCAGAGAAGCACATGACATACCTTTGACAAATGCTCAATTATCAACTACTAGTAGACAGCAGCCAAAAAGTGCGACTTGGAATTTATCCGGACCAGTGTTCTGACTGAATTCCATTGCACATAAATGTTTGTTTGTTTGTTTTTAGTATCCTGAAGATGATTTTAAGGCCCTGTTTATTTGGGTTTTTTTATAGCTTATAGCTTTTTTTATTATGGGCAATATAGCTGGTCTATTTTGTACTGTAACTACTGATGGTTTTTTAATATAATTAAATTTAAAAAAAATAAAAATAGAAAAGACATATTAGTCTATCACGGACAATGCAAAGGAATACGAAAAAAACAAAAAAGTCTAAAAAACCAAAAAACTAAAAAAATACGAAAATAAAAAACTAAAAGTTAGAAGCCAAAAGGTGAAACCCAAACGAGTGGGCCACTTCAAACTCATCCGTTCCATTGAAGTCCATAGAGATAGGATAATTACAAAAAGAAGATCTTTTTCTTATGAATTAATCAGATCAGTGATAGATTAGATGGTACTATTCAACTCCGATATTTCCAATGACATGGATTAAACTAATTAAGGGCCTACTCCAAATAGTTTAAGTTTCTGGCTTAAAATTTTGGCTGTTGATTTTTAATTGAAATTACATTATAGCGACTGTTGGTTTTTTCTGAGTTATTTAATTAAATAATAAAAAAACTATTATATTGTTATGAACAATACATAGGAAGGAGATAAAAAAGATAAGATAAAAATGCCAAAATAAGCCGAAACTAAAAATTGATACGTTTTAAATGGCTTTTGACTTAAATAAGTCAAAAATCAAAAAAAGCCAAAAGCTAAATCCGTTTGAAACAGCCTTAAACCTCTCACACACACATATACATTCATGATGCACCGAGGGTGATGATACCGCTTGTAACAAGAACCTACAAGGCGAAAAGGAAAGAAAACCACCTGGTGAGGAGTCTATCATATATTGTAGTGGAGTCATGCAGGGGCGGAGCCAGGAATTAGATATAGGGGGGCAATATGGACAACAAGTAGAGTAGTAGGGGTGCAAACGGGTCGGTTAATCCCGACAGATCCGGCGCCGAATCCGATTGGTACCGAATCCGGAGAAAAAATATGGGTTAGGATATGGTAACAGCAATATCTGTCCGAATCCGATACGTCTTCAAGTTTGATTTCAAGTTAGTGCTACTATTTGACGTTTTATTTTCTTTTGCAATGGTAAAATAAAATCTTCCACATCAGCTATTAAGTAGTAACATCAAGTTTTTGACAGTATGTCATCCTACTCCATTTGTTGTACTGCATGCATTTCTTACAAACAAATAGGGGTACAAACGGCTCGGGTTAATCCCGACCGATCCGGCACCGAATCTGATTGGTACCGAATCCGGAGAAAAAAATATGGGTTAGGATATGATAACAACAATCTTGACTTGAGAAATCAGCAGGAATCCTTTGGGAGGATAATAGTTTTTTGGATGGCTGCAGGATAATATTGTTCCACTTCACTTTGGGAGAATAATATTCTTGACTTGAAAAATCAGCAGGATTATTATGTGAAGTGTACTTTGTATTTTTTTAAAGGGGCCAAACCACTAATTAAACATATGTAATTAGCTACATAATAAAAAATTAGTAGAAGGTTGGGGGTGCCAGGCCCCTCCCAGCCCCCCCCCCTCCGCCACTGGAGTCATGCCACATTTTTTCAATAAGTAGGGATATTGAAACATAGCATTTTGCATTGATCAATATACTACAATAATATTGAATACTTCAGCAAATCACCGTAGTAATTCATCGCAACGTCTAATTGCTCGAATGACTCAAAATAGGACATGGTCTGTTCTTTTGACTTCAGGTTATGGTTTATGGTTTATGACTGTGACTTATAGCTTTTAGGTTGTTCGTAAGAAAGAGTATAGACTAATAGAAATTTGTGTGTAGTTTTAGTCGATATAAATAAAGTCACTAAAGTGTGTACTACAATTAACTTGTTGATCCTATCTTGAAAATATACTTCATTTAAAATCTAGATACTGTAAAAATAAAAAAAATAGCTTTGAAAAGCTAAAAAGAAAAGGCCAAGTATTCACCTCTACGATTACCACATAATGGAAGAAAAATACTACCCCGGCCCTAGTCGCAATCACTTAATTATCCTCAAGAGATGCGCACTATCCACAATCACAAGTGCACAACCCAACTACCCTTATCCTACAAAAATACCCATCACACTGATTGGATGGTTAGTTAACCAGTACATAAGCCCAGCAGGGACATGCATGAGGAGGGTAGCTAGCTTTGCTGTTGCCATCGCCAGCAATCATCTTAGCCCTAAGGTACACCCATATCTCCTAGCATATTACCAATGGATCGAGGTCCCAGTCGGCAATCATTCATGCTCTACACCGGCAAATAAACGACAGAAGGCGTCCGCGTAATACTACATACGACCAGTGCAATTAATTACGAGTAATTGTCGGTGGTATGCAGCAGCAGCAGCAGCAGCAGCAACAAGAAACAACACGTACGATGGCAACATTGATGACGTTGTAGCTAGGACGGCTATCTCATGGCTGGCCCGCTGGCTCTCTCTCATCTATCTATTATCTGTTTAGGCCTGGCTAGATGACCCGGAGGCACGGTTGGCCCGCCCAGATATGATACGATACAAATATACAGATAGTAAACGGGCTATGTCAGCCTGCTCTGACCGGACGAGTTATGCTTAGGCTGGTACCTTACCGTGATAGGCTAGTCTCACACAGGGCATATAGTAATTCTTTTGTAATAGTTTAGTAAAATTGTTTGAAATTGACAGCAAATTAAAGTTTTGTTAGGGTTATTGTACTCTTCTGAGAAGTTAGTGTTATTATACTCTTCTGAGAACGAACGGATAACTTGGTAATAAAATTACTTATGACGGATAGTAAAATTATTTAAGATTGACAGTAAGAATACTTACAACTTAACAACCACTATTAAAATTACTTATGACTGACAGTAAATTACTTGTACCTGACAATAAAATCAACAAGTCATTGATAGCCTATTTAGCTAAACGTGCCTAGACTGACCCAGTACAACCCGACGCCTCTCCGTGTCGTGTTGACATCATATGACACGGTAACTTAATTATTCAGTCCAACGTAATCTTGCCGTTTCCTATCCAGGCCCGTTTCGTGCCACGCCGGGCGGGCCATTTTCCTATATGAAGTCTAACATAGCCCTCGTAGACATAGTAAACGAGCTATGTCAGTCTGCTCTGACCGGACGAGTTATGCTTAGGCTGGTACCTTACCGTGGTACACTGGTCTGACATAGGGCATATAGTAACTTTTTGTGATAGTGTAGTGAAATTGTTTGGGATTGATAGTAAAAAATTTTGTGTTATGGTTATTGTACTCTTCTGAAAATAAACGGATAACTTGGTAATAAAATTTCTTATAATGGATAGTAAAATTATTTAAAACTGACAGTAAGAATACTTACAACCTAACAACCGCTATTAAAATTACTTATGATTGACAGTAAATTATTTGTGACTGATAATAAAATCAACAAGTCATCGATAGCCTATTTAATTAGCTAAACGTGCCTAGACTGACCTAGTACAACCCGACGCCTCTCCGTCTCGTGTTGACATCATATGACACGGTAACTTATTGAGTCCAACGTAATCTTGCCGTTTCCTATCCAGACCCGTTTCGTGCCACGCCGGGCGGGCCATTTGGCCATATCTGTATCTATCTACGTAGAGGTTATCCCGAGATGATGGATGGATGGATGGACGTGGTGCATGGCTCTAGCTAGTGTGGTCGATGGCAGTGAACCATCAGGTGATGCATCACCTTTCTGTATGTGTACTATGTGATGGAGCTACGTGTGCTTTGGCGTCTCTTGGTTGTACCATGGCATGCATGCATGGGGTGTACGATCTCTCATGCAAGTGTGTGGTGGAGGACGGAGAAAGATGTGATATTGTGACGTCTCCTATATAAAGTGTCTGAGCTGGGAATTGCATGGATGAATTCTAGTTGGGATCTCTTTTTTATTTAGGTGTTGATAAATATTATCCGAATATTTTTTTCTTAACTATCATTTAAATTTATAACTATTAAATTAGAGATTCAACGGTCATAAATTCTCTCTCCACCCCATCCGAAAAAATTATCCCCCTCCTCTAAAAAAGGGGTTATTGGATCTCTAATTCAACGGTCTCAAATCTGGATGATTGTTAGGAAGAAAACATCCGGGTGATGGCTAGACACATCCTTTTCTTTTCGCGAGGACAAGAATTTTATAATCCTTTTTCTTTTTGCGAGGACAAGAATGCAGGCGGTGTTAAAATATATAGTTTCCCATAAGATTGAAATTTAGTTTTTTTTTTATTGTACGCCTTCATTTTGAGTTGTGTGGAACAGTGTGGATGGATCTGGCTTTCGAAACTAAGCCATGTCTTTTCAAAGGTATGTTCCTTTGGCAAAAACTCGTTGATTGGCGATGCTTACCTTCCACTAATAAAGTATTATGTATCTCAGATCTGTTATGATGAAAATGAGTTGACATTTGGCCAACAAATAAACCATCGATGCTATTAATCAATTCGACATTAAACAAAAAAAACCGTACCTATGGAGGTTGCCACTGAAAGAAAACTAAAAACTTCGTCGGTCTAACGTTACAATGTCTGCTAGATTCTTGTACACAAGTAATCAAATGCTCTAAGACTATGTAAGATATCACCCGATCCAGAAATTCAATATGCAATGCAACCGGCACATCGATATGATATTTCAGTTAAGGAATTTGCTAAATGGTACTCAAGTATTTTTTTTGTGAGTACTTAATTTTTTAATCCATTAGATGTTGCTTTGTGATTCACGTTATGCTTTATAATTTTGACTTTGTGATTTTCTCTCTGGGTTAACAATGTGATAAAGAAGTAATTAATTTGTTTACTGTCGTAGGAAACCACAACATTAATGAACAAGTATTTTTTATAGTTTTTATTGTATTCTTATAGTTTATTTTGTTCCTCTTTTTTACAAACTATCACATCATTTTTACATAATTTGATTTGTGTACACCTAGTATATAATTGATGTAAAAAGGCTATGCAAAAAAGATTAATCTGTATTGGATCATTCCTCAATGTATCACATCGTATGCTAATAACTAGTGAGCAAACTAGTGGATAGAGATAGATACGCATCTAACGTCTGAATAATTGAACACTCCTTAACAAATAATGCTCGAATGGAAGAGGAGGCAGATTGATTTCATCAATTAGATCTAGATTTGAGAGATCAAAATTTAAATACTATTTAACCAAAAAGCATTCAAGTACTCTCTAGACACCACCGTATGCGCGCGCAGCAGCTGTTCAAAATTTGTCAACAAATCTTGGCTATATTCATGTTTCATGTGTGTTCATCGATCTGTTTTTTTTTTATCTACACCACCTAATGCCATATAATTGTTGCATTTGCCACCTTGATTTGCCAAAAATACGCAACACTTCTTTAAAACAAAAAACAGGGGAAGAAGAGTTGCGCTCCATAATCATCTACACCAACCATTTCTTTTCTGCAGATGACTTTTTAGGCAGTACATGTAAGTGGGCACAATTAATATCTAGGCTTTCATCTAGCCATGTGGGAAAATCCTTACAAACAAACAGGACACAGCCAGCGTGAAGTCATAGGGAAAATTTTTTATACGTCATTGGAAATTTCTAGTTCATTGATATGCCACTGCAAAATCATCGCTTCCTTATTTTTCACTCCTTTTACAAAATGTTCCGTTAGATTTTGCCGTTACCAATCCTGCTTAATGCATAATGCCCAACATACCCCTTCTTTTCGCTCTTTCCCCTCTTCTCACTCTTTTCTCCCCATCCTTCTCTACTGCTAGCATCGTCGGATCCAATGCGCTACCAATGCAACTGGCCGAGCCGTTGCCCTAGCTACCACCTGCGCAACCCATTTCTTTGCTCCCTCCCACATTTCCTCCTTTGACCCACGGGGAAAAGCGCTCATCTTCTTTGGCTCCGACGAGCATAGTCGCCATGGCCACCACCTCTCTTGGTAGGATTTCCATGCGACGCTCGCGTTACATCGCGTTGTATTCTTCGATGATTAAAAGCCCTAAATTAATTCCATTCTTGGTGTAGTGTAGCATTAGAGCCACACCATCGGTGTACAACCACCATTGCTGCCGTGGAAATCCCTCCTCTCTGGTGAGCTCCTCACCCATATTTTGCGCCTGGAGCATTTCCTCACCTCCCTCATTCCTACCCCTCTAGTCATTTTAGCTCGTCATCACCGAACAAAGATGTCACTGAGAACCCTATCGTCATCGCTGCTATTTTGATAGAGTTAATCCAGTTGTCTTCGGATCTGGTCGAGTCTACGGCCAGAGTATGTCTACGACCATGGCAGTCCTACGATCATGGCAGTCTTTACGACCAGTGTGTATGTTCAAGTACTGTAGTAGTTGTAAGTCAAGTAGTAGTCATAAAAATACTATAGCAGTCGTAAGTCAAGTAGTAGTCATAAAAATATTGTAGCAGTCGTAGTCAGAAAAGGTCAGGATTCAAAGTCTGCATAGGATTCAGAGTAATCGAAAAAGAAAGGCAAGGTGTGTCCACGTAGGACTGTCGGCGTGGGATGTCGCGTTGTATACGGAGTCTTGTATGTTGCTTCTCTATATAAAAAAGATGAAAAGGACGCAGACATATCGTGTTGCCAAAGATATATCTATGTTTACTCGTGTTGACATGTGTGATCTTAAAGTTCAAGTTCATCACTCGTCTAGACCCTAGGCAAATTCCCCAACAATTAGTATCAGAGCCTAAGGAGACGAAGCAATGGCGGGTAGCGAGCTCGATCCATCGAAGCTAGGCATGTTCGTCAAGCCGACGATAAGAAGCGCATCGATCCCGATTCAATACCCGATTTTGAGCGAAACGAATTACGGCATATGAGCCATCAAAATAAAGTTAATCTTGCATTCGCTAGGGGTATGGACGGCGGTCGAAGATGGAGATGACGACGGTGACAAGGATCAAGGCACGATGGTGGCCATCTCGCAAGCAGTTCTAAACGATGTGATGATGTCAATCGCGGAGAAGGAGACAACAAAACAAGCTTGGAACGCACTCAGGGAGATGTGAGTCGGTGAAGATCGCATCAAGAAGGTATGCGCTCAAGTGCTGAAATGGTAACTGAGTAAGTTGCATATGGGGGACTCAGAGACGATCACTGAGTACTCCATGAAACTCACCATGCTGATGGGTGAGATCCGTTTGCTCATCACAAAGCTGGAAGAGAGCGACATCATCAAAACATTGTTCAGCTTGGTACCATATCGGTTCCTCTAGATTATCAAAACAATTGAATAGTTCGATGATGTCATAGCTATGTCACTCTCGGAGTCGATTGGTCATCTCAGAACCTAGAGTGTCTCTGGCAAGAAGCACTGAAGAGGCATGGCGATGGCACACCAGATACGGGCATGTGAATTTTCATGCTCTGAAGGATTTGGCTCACAAGAAGATGGTGCATAGGATGCCTATGATCGAGCACATGGATTGCATCTACGATGGTTGTCTGGTTAGCAAGCAACATCAGAACTCATTTCCGACTGCATCTCTATACCGAGCAGATATGCCGTCGAGTTGTAGCATGGCGACATCTACGGGCCAATCACTCCGACCACGAATGGAGAAAATCGTTACTTCCTTCTGTTGGTGGATGACTGCACAAGGTTTATGTGGTTGGCTTTACTTCGAAGCAAAGATGAAGCATTCCAAATGTTTAAGAGGAACAAGACTGCAGCTGAGATAAAGACAAATCTAAGGCTAAAATCTCTATGTACTAACCGCGGTGGCGAGTTTACCTTGAACAAGTTCATGGACTACTGTGAGTTGTTGAGAATTAGGCGTTATCTAACAATGTCTTATTCTCCCCAACAGAATAGTGTGGTCGAAAGGAGGAACCAGACGGTGGTCTGTATGACGAGGAGTCTGTTAAAAAGCATGGGAGTCCCAAACAAATTTTTAGGAGAAGCGATATCAACTGCCATTTGTCTCCTAAATCAGGCACCAACGAAGAGCGTCATCGGCAAAACTCTTTATGAAGCCTACTATGACTACAAGCCAAGTGTTGATCACCTCCGCACTTTCGGGTGTGTTGCACATGTGAAGACGACCATGTCACACCTCCCAAAAGCTAGCAGATCGTAGCAAGTTAATGGTGCTCATTAGGTATGATCCAAGGGCAAAGGGATATCAGATATTTGATCTAGCGACACAACGAGTTGTAGTGACTCATGATGCAATGTTGGAGGAGGAGAGGAAGTGGGAGTGGAACAGAGATCCCTTAGCAGAGGTACGACTGATTGAAGACATCTTCACAATACATTACTCTCCTAACACTGATGCAGGTCCTAACAATCACGTGGGGGCAACTGACACGCCGACCACGGAGGGCGGAGTCGGGGAACCTGACCACAACGCGGTCGTAGATCCTAATGACCACGTGGTGGTTTCTGATACTACGACCACGGAGGACATAGTTGGAGGACACGATCATGAAGCAGTAACTCCAGGCACGACCATGACTAGTATGAGCACGGGGTCTGGGACGCCCAGGTCATCTACACCACGCACTCCTACATCAACGTTGAGAGTGTTGGTCCCACCTAGAGCTCCGATAAGGTTAGAGCTCAACAAGAGCTCAACTGAAGGACCACGACGAGAGCGTGACATCAAAAATCTCTATGACACCACATATCTGATAGGATTGAAAGATTCAGAGTTCTGCTTGGAGAGAAGGAGCCTGCGAACTTTGAAGAAGCCAGGGCAAAACCAGAGTGGAGAAGAGCTATGGAGGAGGAGATGTCCTCTATCCAAGAGAATGGAATATGGCAGCTTATTTCATTGCCAAACAACCATAGACCGATCGGATTGAAGTGGATATATAAGTTAAAGAAAGACACTCAAGGTGTGATCGTAAAGCATAAGGCGGGACTAGTTGCAAAGGGTATGTTCATTGATAAGCCGTTGATTTCAATGAAGTCTTTGCCCCTGTTGCAAGGCTAGAGATGAAGGTTGAGAAGATAACTCTGAAGATCGATAATCAGTTTGCAATTTCGTTGTGCAAGAGTGCAGTCTACCATGAGAGAAGCAAATACATCGATACCCGTTTTCATTACATAAGAGAATATATAGAATAAGGAAAGATAGAAGTGCAACATGTTTGCACAAAAGACCAGCTTGCTGATATCCTGGCAATCGGTGTGTGGAACATTGACAGAAGACAATAAGCTTAAGGAGCAGATTGATAGAGTTAATCTAGTAATCTTCAGGTCTGATTGAGTCTACGACCAGAGTATGTTTACGACCATGGCAGTTTTTATGACCAGTGTATATATTCAAGTACTGTACCAATCATAAGTCAATTAGTAGTCGTAAAAGTACTGTTGTAGTTGTAAATCAAGTTGTAGTCCTAAAATGTTATGATTCAGAGTCTGCATAGGATTCAGAGTAGTCGAAAAGGAAAGACAAGATGTGTCCATATAGGGCTCTCAGTGTGGGATGCCGCGTTGGATACAGAGTCTTGTATGTTGCTTCTCTATATAAGAAAGACAAAAAGGACGCATGCATATCGCGTTGCCAAAGATCTATCTGTGTTTACTCATGTTCGCATGCGTGATCTCAAAGTTTAAATTCATCACTCATTTAGAGCCCAGACAAATTCCCTAACATATTCACCGCCGTTCCCGTCACCACCGTGCTCCTCCATTGCCTTCAACTGCACCGGTGAGCTCCTGTAGTCCTACTCTTTCTATTGCGCTATTCCCAATTGCAGCGGTCATGTTCCTCATCTCCCAATGGCGGCGGCCATGTCCCCAATCTTCGTCGTATACTCCATGCTCCAGCAGCCGCCATGAGGCCTCCAGTGACTGCGCTGTGCTAGCATGGCTAGGGTAGCTGTGACGGCTGGAAACGGCTAGCTAGGGCAGTGCTTGCAATGACATCTAAACAATTCTCCCAAAGTCATAAGCGAATCAAAGCCAGTTTTGGCACTGTTTCGCACCGTATTTATAAAAATAGGAGTATGCGGGACGTATTGACAAAAATATCATTTTTACCGTTGGCGGACCGGGCAACAAGCGCATGTCGCCCAGACACCAGGCGGCAGGCTGCCTATCGCCCAGCCAGGCAAGCCTGCCACTAGCCCCCAAGGCAGGTAATTAGCCATCCTAATTACTTGCCTAGTTTTTTTTCTGTTCAGTGTTTATTTAAATTTTAAATATATCAAATGAGTTCAAAAAATTACAAAAATTGATGTACAATCTTCTGACACAATGTTCCTAGCAGTGTGATTTTTTGGGAATTTTATACATGGCGAATGTTGCTAAAAAATTCATAAAATTTTAATATTTTTATGAGTTTTAACATATAGCAAACGAGATTCAAAAATTAAGAATTTTATGTGAAGCGTTCCGATATAGTAATAGTTATTATATATTTTTTGGGAAATTTATGCAATCCGAATTAACCACGTTTATTTGGATTAATTTAACCAAGAATTTAACAAAACAAATTCCTATGGTTAAGTTAATCCGAACAAATGTGGTTAATTCGGACTGCTTAAAATTTCAAAAAAAATTACATATTAACTATTACTATATCAAAGTGCTTCGCATATAATTTCATAATTTTTAGAGTTCGTTTGCTATATATGTAAAAACTCATAAAAATATCAAAACTATATGAATATTTGAGCAATATTCACCGTGGATAAAATTCCCCAAAAATTGTACTGCGAGGAACGTTGTGTCGGGAGACTGTACATAAATTTTTGTAATTTTTTGAGCTCATTTGGTATATTTAAAAATTCAAACAATCATTAAAATAGAAAAAAAATTAGTCAGATAATTAGGTCGGCTAATCTGCCGGCCTAATTACCTGCCGTCCGGCTGTCTGGCGGGAAGTAGGAACCTCGCGTCGCCTCGCAGCCGCTGCCGCCCGGCCGTCGGGCACATACTGTCCCCATACTGCTATTTTGTATTTTTGTCAATATTGTTGTCATACTGCTATTTTTTGTAAGTACGGTGCAAAATAGTGTCAAAAATAGCTTTGATTCGTCATAAGCCATACATACATACATACATACATACATACATACATACAGTCATGCTCCTCGAAAAAAACATGCATACATTCATGCAAATACTAGTATGTACTATATACATTTCTCACCACTGTAAAAAGACACAAAGAAAAATGGGATTGAGAGTTCCCACTTACCAGACTCGCACCATTCACCATGGTGGAGTTGGAAAAAGATATCGACCCAACTATGTTCTTTGATTCTTGGTTGGGGAGAGGAGACTTGCTGGACAACACTCAACCCAAAAGATTTTATTTTCCAAAAAAAAACACAAAGGACTTTAAGCTGATTTTCTCAGCAGGCGGATTTTGCTTCAAGATTCATGAGCCAGTGGTGATTAAGTTTTTTTTTTAGCTGTCATCATTGTTGAAGATGGCGTTTTTTCTTTGACATCGGCATCAAAGGCAGCAAAGACCAGAGAAGGCACACTCGAGTGGGCCGACGACTATGGATTTTGGTGGGTAAGGTGAAAGCGAGGAGGCGAGGTTAGCATGAGTGAGGTCTGTCGTATCAAAATTCGACTAATTTTGGGGCGGTGATAGTTAACTGTTGTGTACTCCTTCCGTCCAGAAACGTACGACATTTTAGAAGGTTTGCAGTTAAACTTTTTTTAATTTTGACTACTTATATAAAAATACTATTTACATTGGTCACATGAGATGATATCATTAGATTAGTTACGAAAAATATTTTCATAATATAACCATTTTATATTTTTATGAATATATTTATATAAAAAATAATGATCAAAGTTGCATGTTAGAAACTATATTATCGTATGAATATTCTGTAGATTTTAGCCAAAGTTTTTTAACATTGGATTTGTTTGAGCACAGACTGGACGCCCATAAGTTTTTGCAGTTGCACCCAATCATTTTGTTTCATGTAGTACATGTGTGCATACATGCATTGCTACCGACAAGCTGCGCCTTCATATCTACAGTATGAAGACCTGCTCGTATTGTCGTATGGACTTGCAAGCGCATGCGTAGCTTGTGTTGTTCTTTGGCATTAGCTACATGCTACATGGCACCTCATCTTTTTTCTCTCTTAGGTGATATGCATTATTTGCTGGCATTATGTGAACGGTAGCAAGTATGTGACGCACTACGTAGTATCAGAGAACCATGTCCTGAGTATTGACATACGTGTGGCATGTGCAATTTGAAGATAAAAATAGTTGTGATGACTGAGGAATCCGGTGGTATAAGCGGCCGCTCCAACCTGTTGCTGGCTGTCGCTTTCGATTTTCGACCATTGGCTAAAATTGTATAGTAATAATTATTAGTTTTTTTAGTCATTTAATTAAAGAAAAATAAAAAATAAAAATATTGTTATATCTTTACAAACAATGTAAAGAAAAAAATTAAAAATTAACACGTTTTAAACGGTTTCTGATTTAAAAAGACAAATTTTAAAGGCTAAATCGGTTTAGAGCGGGTCCTAAACCAAGCGGAGAACAAGATTGAATCAGGTGTAGGCCATGTAAAGTCCATGTCGTAGTGGTTGGAGCCTAGGCGTGAAGTGAGTGTCGGAGTAGATTGCATCTTTTCTTGACAGATTAAGGCCTGTTTATTTTCGGTTAAGTTGAAGACTTTTGGTTTTCAGCTATTGATTTTGAGCTAAAACTAGACTAAATCGGATTTTAATTTTTTTGAATTATTCAATTAAAAGAAAATAAAGAAAAATATAAAACGCTATTATATCTCCCGGACAATACAAAGAAAAAAATCAAAAAAACTAAAGGAAAAAATCAAAATTAAGAAGCCTAGCTTTTGAAAGCTACAGGTCAGAGACTAAAGCCAGAATAAATGGGGGACTAAGCTATTGGATGAAATTGGTTAGCACAAAAGACCCTACAGAAGTAAGATGAAAAGATGTTTTCATTTGTACCTCAGACACAATTGTCTCTCTTGGAAGGATGGAAACAGAAAATTTTCCCACGTCAATTTAAAACAGAGCATAAGAAACCTTCTCCCTTCCCTGCTTTGAAAGAAGAAAACATGCTCTCCCTAAAATGCCCTCATCTCCACCCCTGCCCCACCACTCCTCCCCGGCGGGGCCCACCCGCACCGCCTTAACTGCAGCTCCACCGCCGCTCACTGACCAGTATCGTGGCAGAAATAGGAGGGCGTGCGCGGGGCCCACCTCCCCATGTGCTCCGCTGTAGCCACTCCCTCCCTGCGTTGCCTTGGAAGCCTCGGTACAAAGGAAACCTCGCCACCTTCCCACCACTTCCTCCTCCCTTGGCCTCCCCAGGAAACCGAGCCGAGCCGAGCCGAGCCGAGCCAATCGTCGCCATGGACGCGGCCGAGGGGCGGAGGAGCAGCGCGTCCTCATCGCCGGAGTTTGAATTCTGGCCTGTCGACTCCAACCCCGCTTCGTCCCCGTCCTGCGCCGACGAGCTCTTCGCCGGCGGGGTCCTCCTCCCGCTCCCGATCCTCCTCCCCAAGGTTGCCCCGGACAGCCACCAGTATACCGCCCTGGAGCCGCCGGAGCGGGAGGACGCCTGCCTCGCCACCGTCGCCGCTGCGTCCGCCGCCATCGCCTCGCCGGCGCCACCCGCCGCCGCCGGTGGCTCCAAGCGGTGGACGGACATCTTTGCCAAGAAGCCGGCCGAGGACAAGGAGAAGCGCAAGGATGGCGGCGGCGGCCGGAAACCGGCCGCGTCCACTGGAGGCGGCGGCGGAGGCTCGAGCTGAACATTAACATCTGGCCGTTCTCCCGGAGCCGCTCGGCCGGCGGCGGCGGCTCGTCGAAGCCTCGACAGCCGCCACGCAAGGTCAGCAGCGCGCCGTGCTCGCGCAGCAACTCCCGCGGCGAGGCGGCCACCTCGGCGGCACCGCCTCCCCCTCGCCGGTGGGCGGCGGCGAGCCCCTGCCGCGCCGGCGGCGGCGTGCCGGTCGGCCGCTCTAGCCCCGTCTGGCAGATCAAGCGCCCGGCGAGCAAACACACCCCTGCAGATCAGCCCGCTGACAGGCGGTTCCACCAGAAGGAAAAGCGTGCCGCCGCCGGCGGCAAGAAGGCCGGCGTGGGGGGCGGCGGAGGCATTCGGGGTATCAACCTGAGCGTGAACTCGTGCATCGGGTACAGGCACCAGGTGAGCTGCCGCCGGGTGGACGCCGGCGCCGGTTCCCGGAGACCCGGCGACGGCGGCGGCGGGCTGTTCGGCATCAAGGGGTTTTTCTCCAAGAAGGTTCATTGAGCCTTCAGCTAGCTTGGGCACTCTTATTGACTCCTGTAACTTTTCCTCTCTTTTTTTTTCCTTTTTACTATTGGAGCTTTTTTAACCTTTGGGTGGTTAAATGGATGGATGATGCTATGGTGTGCTTGTGATGGTGGTGATGATGGTCGTTAATTACATGTAATTAATTAGCCAATAACTGGTTTTTTGTAAGGTTTGACTGTATGTACGGTGATATGTATAGTTTAGCACTACGGAGGGGCGTTGTTGATTTACAGTTGGAGTTTATGGTTTATTTTAATGTTGGTTTTTTATAATTAAATATAAAAATAAAATAAATGTTATATCGGACAATATAAAGAAAAAATCTAAAAAAAGTAAAAAATTAGAAAAGATGAAGAATTATATCTCTACTACTTAAAAATTGGAGTTGGTGGCAGTCGGTCCGTCCTCCCTAATTCCCCTCACAGACCCTAACCGCGCCGATGTGTGGGCCTCGTCCTCCCCAGCGATTCTCTTTGTTGGCGCCGATGGCCTCCGGCACACCCGGACCCTACTCATACCCGCCGGCCACCGCGCCCCCTACCTCCACTACCCCAACGACCCCACGCCGGCCACCTCCCCGTCACGGTCTTTGCGAATCCTAACCCCACCCCAAACCCTAGCCCGAGCACCACCCCTGGCTCACGGCTCATGCAGCTGCTGGGCAACACCGCGCCAACCCACCTCGATTCGGCGGCGTCCATGCCGCCGTCTTCGGAGTTCTCTGCATCCCTGGTGGCGCCGCTCCCGGCGATGCCGTCCGCGCCACCAGTGAGGATGCCGAGCAGCAAGATGCCGCGAGGGAGGTTGCTGGGGCCCAGGGACCGGCCCTGCACGACGTGGACTCGTGGGCGCCAGGAGGCTCGGCCCGCGGTGGAGGTGACACCCATCACAAAGTACACCTCGGACCCGGGGCTGGTGATGGGCCGCCAGATTGCCATGAACCGGACTTACATCGTGTACGGGCTCAAGTTCGGCAACATCCGCGTGCTCAACATCAACACAGCGCTCCGCTCACTCCTTCGTGGGCACACAGGTTTGATCAGATATTGATCACACCGAGGAAAATTTCTTTGTTGCATAGTCTAGTACAGAAGTGTTTGTATGAGCTGGTATCAGTAGCTCTAAAGTGAACTACATATTTGTGTCTTTAAGAATCAGCTCCCAAGCATTAATTAGTATATGTATAGCGTGTTTGATAGGATCATTTTGCTCTGTAGTGGCATCTGCTTCACTCTTATGTTTGTTTTGATGATTATGGAGTAGTCTACCGAGGAAAATTTGTTGTTGCATAGTTTAGTACAGAAGTGTTTGTATGAGCTGGTATCAGTAGCTCTAAAGTGAACTACATATTTGAGTCTTTATGAATCAGCTCCCCAAGCATTAATTAGTATATGTATAGCGTGTTTGATAGGATCATTTTGCTCTGTAGTGGCATCTGCTTCACTCTTATGTTTGTTTTTATGATTATGGAGTAGTCTATTATATTCCAGGCTGAGCAATTGACTTTTAACTACATATATAGGGTGGATTCTGAATTTGGAAGGTTATATTGTGAAATGAAATAATAAGGTCACTACATGTACCAGAAGTCCATGTGGAAGCGTGTATTTGGTTGCTGCAATGAGTTAGTTTGAAGAATATTAATAACCAGCCATATCTATAGTCCACTGGAATGAATTCTTCTTCCTCGTACTGATGAGGTGTATTTGTCATCAATAATGATATTTATACAATATAAACAGAAAATGTATTTGCTGTAATTGATGTTTTGGTTTTATCCCAATATTTTTAGAAGTTTGGTATTTGTGTTCATTTCATGTGATATTGTTGGTTTTTGTTAGCATGAAGGTGCATTTCTTTTTTATGTTTCATGGTCCTATTTGTGTTTGTTGCAGAAGGTGACAGACATGGCTTTCTTTGCAGAAGATGTCCATCATTTAGCAAGGTACTATGTTTGACATACAAGATGTTCTGCACACTTGTTTTTCCGTTGGGGTAGCCGGGTAGCGATGCTGGGTGCCTGTGCTCACATTTCTCTACTACTTAAAAATTGGAGTTGGTCTCCGCTCGCCATAATGGTCCTCTCCATTTCCTAACCAATGCTCCTCCCTCCCCTTGCATGCTCGGATCTAGACACCCCATCCCTCACCGATGCCGCTGCCTATTTTTTCAGTATAATGTTAATTTTCTTATGATACCATGCTGATGTTTGCAGGCATTTCAATTATTGCCAGAGTATTTGCAAATCTTGGAGAATTATTCAGGCCTTTCTGCTGTACAAGAAATGGGACGAGGGGTTGAGGTAATTATTTTTTGCCTTGCTCACTTCTCTCAACTAGGCTCCTGTTGTTGAGATGTTTTGTCTCCTTAATTCTAGAAATTGTAGACTAAGTTTTGTCTCCTTAATTCTAGCTTTTGCACCATCAAATTCAATGAAGCTATCTGCATTTCTCGCTTCAATTGATATGAGTTCATATTTTTTTTATCTCGCTGATGATATTTCTACTTTGCATACATCTGCAGGCATGGTTATACGGACAATCCTAAAATTGGACACCCATTTCTGAGGAGTTTGTCGGACCTTTAATGAAGAAAGCTATCTAGCTGTGAGTATTTCCATGGTCATTATTTTTATGGGCCCTTGGATTAGCTGAATTATTAATTTGTTTTGCGATCTCAATCGAATTACATTCTTTTAACAATTGCATATGGATGATAGGTGATTGATGCATATGCACTGATGGGTGACATTGGTGGCATGGCTGAAAAGTATTGTCTCAGACACATTTTGTTTTTTGCAAGAAGTATTGTCTCAGATACATTTTGTCCTGAAAGACATGTTGGACGAGGTATTGGATTTGATTTATTGAGATGTTCCTTCTTGTTCTAGTACTTGCTACCAATGCAAATAGATCTGTCTTTTTCTTGGATTGTTCATGATGTTGGAGAAAATGATGATCTTTCTTTCTTAATTAAGATGATAAGTTGTTGGAGGATGAGTTTTAGTGACCAGTCTGCACTTTTTTCTGCCTAATAATTTTATTTGTAGAATTAGTATCTTCTCAAGTGTTGTTGGATAACCAGAAGCTTTGCAATCTTCTGTTTTGTTTCATCAGGATGATATGGGTCTGGACTCTGGAGCAACATCCACTACACACATCTGTTAGCTATCTGTTGTTGCATGATTTCTCCTGGTTAATGAAATACAATGGAAGTGGCTGGCTGTGGTTAGATAGGCTGAATGAAGTGGTACTTTTAGTGAAAGGTGTGGTATTAGTTTACTTTGTTGTTTTGCGTTCATTATGCCATCTTAGCTTCTGCCTGGTAGAATCACCATTAAATAGAAACAAAAGAAGTCAGATGGAATAATATAGAGTGTTGATGCTATCTGTAATGTCAGTTGGCTATGGAAAGCGGTAAAGATGAGTCTCCATTACAAATGTTCTGCTGAAGTAATAACCTTGTTTTCATACTACCTATTTGAGGATATCATAAGGATTGACATGCCAAATCTTCTCAGATATTCAGTATTTCAGTCTTATTGATAATTTATGACTAATGGATAGAGAATTTGGTTGGGAAGTTTCAATTTTGTTACCATTTTCTATGTAGCTTGAGCCTAACTGAGCCCCATTCTCACTGTATTTAGTTTTCTGATTACTTTTTAAATTTATATAAGTTGTGAATTCCTCGACACAGCAAAGACCACAAGCAGTAATGGCCACAACACAAGTATTGTACCATCGTTTTTACTGCAAGAAATCATTTGTTTGATTTAGTGTTAAGGTAAATATCTTTGTCTCCAGTTACTCTGTTAAAACCATTCTAAGAATTTTATGAGTTGATCTGATGAGTTTGTTTGTATTTGCTTGCAGAGAGTTGCTGCTAGCTGCGTTTGGTTGGCACAAAAGTTGGAGGAGAGTCCAAGGGAATCAAAGCATATTATCTTTGTCTTCCATAGAATGGAGTGTAGGAGAGAAAGCCTATCAATAGAACACCTAGATGTCTCTCCAAATGTATATTTTGTTGAAATAACCAGAGTTTCAGTTCCCTTTTCCTTTTTTTGAAACCGTTGCATGTACCTTTTGTTTTCTCATAGCTAATGATGTATCCTATTATGTTGTTGCTTTTCTCTTTTTTAGGAAATAAATATTTGTTAACTTTTATAGAGAATTGTGCTAATTGAAGCTGTAACTCTCATCTTTGATGCAGAAATATTCAGAATTGAGGCGTGATCTAATAAGGACAGTACGCCATCTGTTGAAGGAGGTGGGGTTTATTTGCCATGTAGAACACACCCCTTTTTACATTTTGAATAATGCATACTCTGTTTTGTCCGTACAAAGGATTGAATTGAATTGGATGTTCTGTCCTTTCCATTGATGCAGGGATGGTCGGTGGTGTCCCGGTTCCACTTGCCAAGCCTCAAACATATATGAATCTCAGCGGTGAATCTGTAAGCACCATTTTGGAAGACTTTTCAAGTTTAATATCTGATTTCTACTTTGCTATACTATTTTCTTGCTGTGCAATTCATTTGAGCTGATTTTACTGTGAATGCGGCGGGGTACGCGGGGTACTGATTTGAGCAAGGCATGGCTGATGGCCGCCTTTGCATCGTCTCCAAAGAGGTACTGTTAATCTATCTGTTTCAGTGTATTCACTTTGCTATGTTAATTGCAGAAGCTTATTTGTCCATCACGTCATTATGTGGATTTTTTTCCATTCCCATGTAATATATTGTGCTATGTTAATAGTTCGATTTGTGAGGTTATGTGTTGGTTTATGATAGAAAATCCCTTTTTTCTGAAGCCATTTATCAATCTTTGGAAGGTGTTATATGAGGATCCAGTTGTAGCATTTGATGGCAAAACACATACCTTGAAAACGACATCAGGGAAAATTCTAAAGTGTGGGTCACTTATTATTTCTACTGGTTGCGAAGCTTCAAGGTATATAACAATTCATTATGCACATGTGAACGATCTGTTAAATGTTGGAAACTAGATTGTGGTATCCTGATTACCAGTTCTTGCTAAACATTGCACTCCTAAGATGTAAGATAAGCTTCCATGTTATAGTAATCAACATTTATACCATTGGTTGTATATATAATAATATAAACTAGATATAGAAGCCTTGTACATTACACACGATTGTGATGACTCTTAGCGTTGCTTGTTGCTGCTTGTAATACCGATAACATTCAGTTTGAGATCGTATTTAATAGTATGTATCACTTTTATTTGGTTTTTCGTTGCAACGCACGGGCACCTTACTAGTAAAATAATATAAAGAAATAAAGAAAAATTATTTTTTTTGTTGTCTTAGAGCATGTACAATGCAGGCTCTTAAAAGATGCTTAGCAATGAAAAACTGGTTTTTTTGCCACATAGGATAGATAAGGTGCTTATTTTGAAGCATCGGTGCTTAGTAGATGCTTATGTGTATAACTATATCTATTAATAGATAATATAGCATCTAAGCATCCACGGAAGAGATGTTTGCATTGGAGAAAATAACTTTTGCATGAGTGCTTGATGATATGACTATATTCTCTCTCTTTAAGCATTCATATATAAGCATCTTGCATTGTACATATCCTTATATTCTTCATTTGTGCTGTGCAGTTGTTTATTTACTATTTAGTGAAGATGCATTGGGTGATAAGTAGGGGTGCAAACGGGTCGGGTTAATCCCGACCGATCCGGCACCGAATCCGATTGGTACCGAATCCGATTAGTACCGAATCCGAAGAAAAAATATAGGTTAGGATATGGTAACAGCAATATCCGTCCCGAATCCGATACGTTTTCAAGTTTGATTTCAGGTTAGTGCTACTATTTGACGTTTCATTTTCTTTTGCAATGGTAAAATAAAATCTTTCACATCAGCTATTAAATAGTAACATCAAGTTCTTGACAGTACGTTCTCCTACTCCATTTGTTATACTGCATGCATTCCTTACAAACAAGTAGGGGTGCAAACGGCTCGGGTTAATCCCGACCGATCCGGCACCGAATCCGATTGGTACCGAATCCGAAAAAAAATATAGGTTAGGATATGGTTAGGGGTGCAAACGGGTCGGGTTAATCCCGACCGATCCGGCACCGAATCCGATTGGTACCGAATCCGGAGAAAAAAATATGGGTTAGGATATGGTAACAGCAATATCCGTCCCGAATCCGATACGTCTTCAAGTTTGATTTCAGGTTAGTGCTACTATTTGACTTTTCATTTTCTTTTGCAATGGTAAAATAAAATCTTCCACATCAGCTATTAAGTAGTAACATCAAGTTTTGACAAGATCGTCCTCCTACTCCATTTGTTGTACTGCATGCATTCCTTACAGACAAGTAGGGGTGCAAATGGCTCGGGTTAATCCCGACCGATCCGGCACCGAATCCGATTGGTACCGAATCCGAAGAAAAATATGGGTTAGGATATGGTAACAGCAATATCCGTCCGAATCCGATCCGTTTGCACCCCTAGATATGGTAACAGCAATATCCGTCCGAATCCGATCCGTTTGCACCCCTAGTGATAAGTCCGGCATGAGCCGAATGGGTGAGATATAATCTTAGGGCCTAGATTGAAAAGAACGATTTCGTTGAAATTTTTACAACAGCGAGAGTGCTTATTTCTTGTCCTAAGAAATTTCTGCCAAATTCCTGTACTCCAATCGGGCAACATTCAGCGTCTGTAACAACAATAACTTCTCCCGCGTTGATCGCACTTTTCATTCGAAGTACAGAGAAATATTAGCTCACTATATATAATCATATCACTAATCTTATGTACACTAAATATTCTTCTCTAGAGATGGTTTCCTTTAGGATAATTCATCATATGTCCTAAAGTTGAGATGGTTTTCTTTGGGATAATTGATCATATGTCCTAAAGTTGAGAGATCATTGTTAAAAGAAATAGAGTAAAATATTTTAAAGTTAAGAGGCAAATTGATGATTTACTTTTTTTTCATTTAAACCAATTTCTGAATCTTTTATTCGTAAAATAAAATGATGAAATGCCCCTCCCATCAAAACTTGCGATGCAGCTATGAAGACCATATGTAGGCCAAAACTAGGATAATCCATAGCATGTACTGCATGTCCAGCGACGGCTATTCTCTTAACAATCCATCAGAGCTCCAAGCTAGGTAAAGAAAACAGAGCTCAAAGCAGAGAATACCAGAGGAAGTAATCATCTTCCAAAAATGAAAGTGCAGGTATCTCCATACCCATGGCAGAACAATGGCAGTGCCCTCTCTGGGCAGCCAGCTCTTCCAGAATATCTCAACTCCCTTTGAATTGGTCTCAAAATTCTACAAAAAGCAAGTACTATCACTTGTGAAGCAAAGGAAAAGAAGCTATTACATAGTTCAGGGTCTGTTCTTTTTAGCTGCGGTTTATGGTTTTTGGTTGAAATTTGTGAATTTTGGCTATTTACGATAGAGATTACGAATAGAGAGATACTCGTTTGCGATTTTGGTTAATACAGATGTTAGGTTTTTAACGTATACTACAATTAACTTATAGATCTCGTCTTGAAAAATACTCTATTTAAAAGTTAGACACTATATTAAAAATCAAAAGCCGTTTTTAGAAGCCGAAAAAAACAGACCTCAGTCAAGATTCGAAGTACCTGCTACATGATGGTTTCCTTTTGAGGTTAACTGCAAGTAACACTATGCCACTCCCTCCCTGTAAAGTTTCTTGGTTCCCCGGTACACCCGAGCACCTGATATCTATTAGCTTGTGTCACAGATGCATTGCATTTCCGTCAGGGAACTGCTTGAACCAAATACAAGGGAAGGTCAATTCAGAATCGCCATCATGTGCTTACCTCCTGGATTCCCCTGGGAGCAGTCTACAGAATGAGAAGTAGGAGATAAAAGGTGAGAAAGTGAAGTAGGACCAGTTCATGCAACAATATTACAATCAGATACCAGTTGGAGATTATAGAGTATCATGTTCTCAAAAGGGAAATACTCAGAGGAACTTTTGACTGTAACTCCTAAATCAGATATTGATAAACGACATATATAACCAATACCCATCAGATGGCATAAACTACAGAACCAATTGCCCTCGGAACAAGATCCACCTGAAGGCCCCGAAACAATGCAACCACATAGTCTACGCATTGAGACACAGGGCTGCCCGTTTTATGCTAACTTGGGCATGTAGTGGGAATTTTTTTTACGAATATTCTATTTTTTATTCGAAATAACGTAAATATACTCTGTCAATTTTTTTTTATAAAAATAGGTTTCAGCCGTCTAACCGTCAGGCGACTGGAGCCTATCACCCAACGGTCAAGCGACACGCAAGCAATCCACTGGCCGTTGGACGAATTATTGCTGTCGCCCAACGGTTAGGCGACTACGCTTCCAGTCACCGAAGGGTTAGACGACTGGAAGCGCAGATAAAAGGGGCGCGCGGCTGAGCGGCCTCGGTCGCTCGACCGTGTGCTGAACAGAAGTGGCAGTGACAGAAAAGGAGACGGCGGAGGAGAGGAGAAGGAGAGGAAAGAAAAGAGAGGAGAGAAAAGGAGAGGGAGGAGAAGAGGAGAGGGAGGAGGGGAAAGGAAGGAGGAGAGGGAGGAGAGGAAGAAGCGACCCTTGTGAGGTAATATTTTTTTGCATTTTTTCTATTTGAAATTTTGTATATGCAGTATATATTTTATTTAGGGTTAGTCTGAGTAGAAAATTTTAGATGTACACAGAAATAATTGAACTTTGGTATAAAAAATTTATTTAATATAGTTTTAGAAATTTAGCAGCCGTAGTAGCATGTAGTTGTGTATAATTTAGCAAACATAGTTGTATAAAATTAGCATCATTACCAAATTGGCATGCGTATAAAATTGTAGTCGTAGAAAATTCAGTGAACGTTACATACAAATTAATCGTCCGTAGAAATTTGTAGGTATTACAAAATTCAGTCAATATTTTTGTAAAAACTTCATAATTTGCTTTGTAAAAAACAATAATACATAATATTTGTGATTAAATACGAATGAATGCAATGTCGTTAGTACGTTGAAAAAACATATGTTCCATTGTAATTGGTACATAGGCATTTAAATCGATATGCCATATAAATTATTAAAACCAGTAGGAATTATTTACAGTAGGGTATAGGTCGAGTAGCGAGACAAGTGCGGCGTCGATGTGTGGGCTACTGATAGGAAGTTAATACTATGAGGTTAGTGTAGTTGGTTACGACATGCGAACGATCGGTCAAATGTGAATTACAGTACATCAATACTTTCGTAATGTGCGATGCGATTTGACATATTGCAAAATTGAAACATATATATAGGCAGACAACAGCAATACCGATACCCACTACATTGAGAGTGCATTACGGTGCTGGAACCGTTCGTGAAGGTCCAAATGGTGTGGATTTGAGCGGTTTTACGCAAGCCACTCTGGTACACCTAGACGACGAGAATGCTCGAATCTTAGATGTGATGCGTTGGCTTACCCGTAATTTTTTGTTGGACCCCGAGGTGTGCAACATCATCATACAAACGCTTTGGAGCCGGTATCCCACGGACATTAGATAGGAGTTGAGAACATTGATGCGCACTGTTGCGTGAAAATGGTTTTGTGCAAAGGTGCTGACGCCATGAATACGAGTGTGTGATGCTTGTGCAATCATGCCCATTAGAAACTATGCAAGGTCGTGCGTACAGCCATCATCTGGGAGGTACGAGCAGCTTAAGCGGCCCGCATGTTGGCGAAGAAAAGGAAGATGCTCGTGATGAGACCGATGCGGTACATTGAGAAGAGGGAGAATGGTCACGTCATGGTGAGGGAATAGGACAAACCGATGAAGGAGA
Organism: Bonia amplexicaulis; assembly: GCA_036346245.1. NCBI lineage: Eukaryota > Viridiplantae > Streptophyta > Magnoliopsida > Poales > Poaceae > Bonia > Bonia amplexicaulis. Next base: position 13,180,004 of record CM070766.1, read on the forward strand.
GCATATGGAGTACATAGTGCACCAGATAGAGTGCGATGATCAGGGCTGAAAGGAAAGCTGTATAGGAGGACGACGAGGACAGTTCGGATGAGAATGAAGCTCCCGTCCTACAGGAATAGAACCAGTTCGATGCTGAGGGTGTTTTCGCACATGACGAGCACGAATCACCGTGGGAGTATCATGGGACAGTGGTTCGGTTGCATTCACTGTTTGTTGACAAGGCATCGCTGCAGGATGCCATCAAGCTGTGGGCCCTTTCTATGTAGCGGACTTTTTGGGTCGTGAAATCTAGCCAAGAGCAGTACACCGTGAAGTTCAGAAAATGTGTCATTTTTGCAAAAATAATTGTTTAGAGGCTAAAATTGAAAAAAGAACATGACTACAATTTCAAATACGTGAACCGTTCCGTTATGTGTGCGGTGGAACACTGGTACAACTCTCTGGGCCTCACATGTCGATGACACAGCTAGCGTATAGAACCGTTGCCAATACATCTTCTTGGTAAAGTGTACTATAAAACTATTGGTGTATTACATTCGCAAGCACAGCTAGTTGTGGTTGCTTGGCAACACTCGGAATCACCCACAAGTTGATGGCATCGCTGCAACTGCATGTCTTTGAGAAAATGGTGAGGCAGTAACAATGGAATATTGTAGGAGTCGACTGTTGCCACAAGTTGCTGGTTTACAATGGAGTTTAAAGTACACATCTCCTGATTGCTTTGCCAATGTGAACAAGCTGGGCCTATTTGAAATAGCTGCGGTTTATAATTTTTAATTGAAAATTTTAAAATTTAGTTGTTTGTGACAGAGATTACGGAGAGATAATTGCTTGCGATTTTGATTAATACAGATATTGGGCTTTTAACATGTATTACAATTAATTTGTAGACCCCGTCTTGAGAAAATACTTCGTTTGAAAATTAGTTATTATAGTAAAAATCAAAAGCCGCTTTTCGAAGCTGTTAAAGAACAGATCCAGAGTTTAGTCCAGTAGACGTGGGCTTGCGCACGGGGTTTGAGGCGCGCTTTAAAACTTAAGTTTGAAACCACATGCTTTGGAGTTTAAATTTTTTTAAGTATGGTCCTTTTAGGTTTATATCTTATAACTTATACTATAGTAACTAACTTTTAAATAGAGTGTTTTTTTAAAGTGAGGTTTATTGGTCGATTATAATAGATATTATACTAACTTTAGCTATATCGGCTAAAATCACGTACGATTATCTCTCTTCATACTCTCTCTTACGAATAGCCACATTTTAAAAATCATAAACGAAAAATCACAAACCATACTCGAAAAAAACACACCCTTTCGGTGAAAAAGTCGCGTTGCTTGTAATTTAGAAATCCACTCGGCGAGTTTGGACCTTGGGAGTGTTGAGTTGGTGGCAAGTTTCGAGGGTGTACCTGTTTGGACCGTTCTCATTTGGAACATCGCTATATGCATGTGTATAGATCTTTGGTTATGGCAAAATCGTTACGACCTGTCACAGACATATGGGTCCTATCCATTGATATCCATTCAGGCTTTTCCCCCTCACAATCGAAGTTGTTGCTTCGCCCGGTGTCCCTTCGGGGTGAAACTCGAGCCTGGGGCTTACCATCGTTTCCTGTCCTCTCTTCGTTTCTTCTTTGGTTCGTTCTAGATGGCCTTGTGTGATTGCGTCCCTGTCACAGTGCTGCTGCTCTCTGCGAGAAGAGCTGCCGTCCCGCTCATTTCAGTTTAAATTTCTGATTTCTGATTTATTTTTTATTTTTTTAAATTTTGTCTATTTTTAGAATTTTGATTTTTTAACTTTTCTGTTGGTTCTTTTTCGTATTTATTTGTATTATTTATAATGTGTTAACTGTTTTTTTATTTTTAAAATTTTAAATTTATTTATGTCAAATAAACTACTATCAGCTACAGTATAATTTTAGCCATAAATCAGGTTATAATTAACAAGCTTTTGCAGTATAACTGTACGGGGAAGGTCAGCATTGCTTTGTAAGCAGCAAGATCATGATCGTGTGTTGGCTTTGTAGGAGTAAGTTCAGTCTACTATCATTGTTGTACTTGCCGGCTCTGCTAACAATGTGAACATTCACCTAGAGTAGACGGGCCGTTCGATTGGCCATTGTTAGGCTAGGCCCTAATTTTGGAATACGGAATTTTTCTCAGGCCCACACGGGAATTGAATTGTCTCGTGGTAGCTGACAAGATTATTGGCACTTGACAATTTACTACAGCTAATAACCGTTGGTGAAAGATGGAAATGTAGTTGTGGGTAGGTCCCACCCAAGAGAGGGAAGTAGGCGAAAAAGACAACGAAAAAATAAAACTAATTACAACGTAGAAGAGACTAAGCTTCTCTCTAAAGAGCTTAGGTTTTTGGTTTATAGTCTTAGTTATTGGGTTTTACTAAAATTATACTGTAATGGATGTTAGTTTTTTTTCTAATCATTCAATTAAAAAATAAAAAAACTATTATATTGTTATAGATAATATAAAAAATAAGAAAAAAGGAAAAGACAAAAAAACCCCAAAAGTCAAAATAAGCCAAAATTAGAAGGCGATGCATTCTAAATGCTTTTTGGTTTAAATAAGCCAAGAGCCAAAAAAACTAGAAGTTTTGGCCCACTCGTTTTAGCTTCTGATTTCTGGCTTTTAATTTACTATTCCTTTATTTCGTCCTTTTCTGGTTTTTTGGCTTTTTTGGGGCCTTTTGCCTTTTTCTTTTTTTTCCCGTATTCCTTCGCATTATCCATGATAGGCTAACCTATTTTTTTATATTTTTAAAATTTTTAAATTTAATTACACTAAATAAGCCGCTATCAGTTATAGTGGAAAAAATCTAGTTATAGTAAAAAGCCATAAGCCATCGCCAAACTAAGGGCCTGTTCTTTTTTTGCTTTTGGCTGAAATTTCTAAATTTTGGGCTGTTTGCGACAGAGATTAGAGAGAAACATACTCACTTGCGATTTTGGCTGGTACAGATGTTAGGCTTTTAACATGTGCTACAATTAACTTTTAGGCCTTGTTTTAAAAATACTCCATTTAAAAGTTAGGTACTATCTATCACCTCTGTTCGAGCACCACCGTCGGCAAATTTCATTGTCTCCAGTGAGCCTCGGCCGTCATTGACCCTACCATCATCCTTCCCATGCTGCATTCTACCTCGTGATCTCCTCTCCTTCACTAGAACTCTGTAAGAACACCTTCACTGCCATTTGCCTCTGCTCGATGCTGGTGCCCCATCGAGTGCCTCTGCATACGACACCACCACTGCTTGCCTCCTCTTGGTCCTAGGGACACATTCCTACCGTCTCCTATGCCTGTCGAGCTACCGACCACCGACACCACTGAATCCCCAAGGAGGTGACCGAACAAAGTGAAGGGTATCTACGTACGGTCAAGTGTCACATTCACACACCCTAGGGCGAACTCGTTCAGCCAAATTTTTGAGGAAGAAAATTCTACAGGGAGGGTCATAACCCCAACCTTTCAAGGTCCTATCTGAGATTTTATCATTTAATTAATAGCACAAATCTTAAAGCAACCTTAAGCAAGTCTTCTCAGTCTTCTCCTCTTCACTTCCAAGCCATACCCAAGGTGCCCTGGCCACAGCTACCATCTCCACTGCTATTCACATGAATGCATCCCTCACAATGTAGCTCACCCTGGCACCTCCAGTCATAGTGTGAGACAACTTCAGTCCCATCTTAACCCCGTCTGCCTCAGTTGCCTCTAGGAACAGCTCCATTCAGTGTGGCATCGGCATCTCCTGCGCCTCCCGATGGCACCCTATTCGGTCTTGCGGAGCGTTGCAAGGGAATCAGTGGTGGAGAGGAATGAGGGGATCGTGACCAACAACACCGCGACAGTGATGGCGTGCACGAATGAGAGGAGCAAGGCAGGGTGAGAGCTGAAGGGAAAGACGACCATGACAGAGACCATCGGGGCAGTGCTCGAGAAAGGCATGGGTTGGATGGTAGTGGGGTGGCCGGGAGAGGAGGCGTGGTGGGAGTGGGAGGCAACAGGGGTTGTTGGTGTAGGAGGCGGAGGTTTCACTAGGGCAGCAGAGGGCGATGTGTTGGGAGTAGGAGGAGGTTGTGCGGCGATAATGGAGGCGACATGGTCAGGGCCAATGCCGCCGAAGGAGGTTTGTGGGTGTAGGAGGCGGCTGCTACGCGGCGTAAAAGGTGATGAGGAGCGCAAGGACCAGAGGGAGGAGATCAGGGAAAGAGATAGGCTTGGTGTGCATTGAGATTGGTGGTGCTACATGGCAAAACGTCGGATGGAGCTTAGAAAGGTAGAGGTTAGGGCCCTCTTTCATAGAATTTTCTTTCAATTTTTAGTATCAATCAATCCTAATCTAAGAGAAATATTCCCATTAGGGTTTATTTGAGAAGCCCAAAATCTTTATCCAAACAAGGGTCTGTTCTTTTTAGCTTATTTCAGCTTATAGCTTATGACTTCCCTTCAAAAAAACAAATGAGACGGTTTTTCCATCGCCGCTTTGAAGTGACTTATAGGTATAGCCTTTCGAAAGTGGCTTATGGGCTTTCAATTCATTCGCATGAGTGCTCGTATTAGAGCCAAAAGCCATAAGCCGCAGTCATAACTACAACCCAAAAGAACATATCCAAGACCTAAGTGGGATGAACCCATCCCACCTATCTAGTGTTTGTTTGGGGACAAACTCATCGATTTTTTTAAATAATCTATTTTTTATTCCAAATTACAATAATATGCATATTTTTTATTTTACACTAATAACCCTCTGTCGCTCTCCAATGATTGTGAGCCAAGTGTCTAAGTCACCCACTGGTTGAGCAACTAGTCCCTTCGGCTACTAGTTGCTCAACCGTTAGGCGACAGGGGCTACAACATGTGCGCGCTGGCCCGAGCGCATTCACCATTTCGGAGGAGGAGGAACGGTCATGAGGAGGAGAGAGCAAAGCAGCCGTGAGGAGGGAGGAAGGGAAAGGGGGAGAAGAGAGGAAAGGAGAAGAGTGGGAGAGAAAGAGAGGAGAGGGAGGGGGAAGAGAGGAGGAGAGGTATGCGCATCGATGACGGTGAGTCCTTTGCACTTCTTTATAGATTTACTTTTGAAACCTTGGTAGGTTAACATCCAAAATTATTATATGTGTAGTTGTGTTGGGTTTTCGTTATAGATTTACTTTTGAAACCAAAGTATGTTAGCAACTAAAATTATTAGATGTGTAGTTGTGTTTGGTACATCGCATATTGTTAATAATTGTAAATAGTGTAGTCGTAGAACTAACATTAATTTAGTTGTTAATAGTTGTACTTTCAAAACCATAGTAGGTTAGCAACTAAAAGCCAAGCAGGGCCGTACGGTGGGCACCGACCGGAGGTGGGACGTGGAGACAACCGAGGAGGTGCTGTGGGTGGTGTAGCGGGCAACAAGTAGGGGTCTTCGCTGTGCTTTTGTGTACTTGTATTCATTGTGTACGTATTTTACTTCGTAGGTTTTATGATATGGTTGTGTATAAATTTCCTCATATATTGTAATATCACTTACCTTTTCTACTTATAAATCATTATTATCTCAATCGTCCTTATAAAATTATTTAGAAATTTATCGTACTACAACAACATACGACCATCACAAAATGTTATTACAAGTCTAACAGATTTCGTACTCTTGAGAATCTATCAAAATCACAAACGGAGCAACCTACCTTATCTGCCCATTTATTTCCAAAAAATAACAACCTGCAAATAAGATTTACTAAATGTATTACTTACAAAAATTGTCATTTATTCCTCCACAATTATCTCTATCGGATTAATAAAATATTATTATTATTTTGAATCGTCCAACCATTGCGCGACTTACCTTCCTGTCGCTCTACCGTTGACTGATTAGGACTAGTCGCTCAACTGCGACTTAGACACTTGGCGTGCAACCGTTGAACGACTAGCACAAGTCACTTAATGGTGGATCGATAGAGGATTATTAGTGTAAAATAAAAAGACAGAAATATAATACTGTAATTTAAAATAAAAAATAGATTATTTAAAAATTCCAGGCTCTACTTCACCGAATAAACTCTACCTAAATAACACGTTTCTTTGTAATTTTTGAGCTTTACATCAATCAAATCACACCAGAAGCAAAAGTGCCAAACTTTCCAAGTTCTCCTGCAGAGGTCCAGGCTACAGATCCATAAATCAAGCCTTAAGAGGATAAAGCAAAACATGTCAGAGTTAACGTGTAAACAGCACGAAAAGGACCACCCAAATCCATGATCTGACCGTGATCTTAACTGAAAAGAATACGGATCTGTTTTTTTCAAAGCTATCGACTTTTAGTTTTTACTATAGCATCTAACTTTTAAACGAAGTATTTTTTTAAGATAGAATTTACAAGTTAAACGATCTATACATTAAAAATCCAATATCTATACTAGCTAAAATCATAAGTAACTATCTATCTCTCAGTAATCTATACTATAAACAACCAAAAATTAAAATTTTCAACTAAAAGCTATAAACCGTAGCAGCAGCCAAACAGCCCCTACGACACTCGAGATTGGATGAGCATGCCATGCCAAAGAGCATGCAGGAGTCACTTGTCTCAGATTCCTCCTTAAATGGGGATGTCACACCAGCATCAATCATGGTGTCCCTGCACTGCCATCGTCGAGCACAACAACATAATCTCAGGTCTCAGGGCAGCAGAGACGCAGTGACATGAGAGGTCATCGATCTGAATTCTGAAGCCGGTTACATCACTTCACTTCAGTTGTCCGTGGCTCCCAATTGAAAGTGCGGCAGTGCTGCTGCCTCCCTACGATCTATTCCCCGATTTCACGCGTCTGTTCCAATGCCTGGCATCTGCGTCAGATCAGATCACGCGGCTGCGGACAGGCAAAAGTTGGGCCTGGACTCTGGAGTTGGGCCTGGACTCTGCACTCTGGGGTAAAATGCATGTGTTGCCGACTTCAGCTAACGATACATGTGTTACCGTCTAGTGATTTCTATTTGTTCTGGTTTGATTCCTCACAAAGTTTGAGTTTTTTAGTGCCTTCTAGTTCTCTTAGCATTTCGATGCTTTTCCTGTCAGCAGTCTTTACTCTTTAGCATCTATGATTGTTTGACATAATATAATTGATAGCTTGTAGTATTCTAAATTTTAACAGCTAAAGTTGAATTATTCGTAACCGTATTCGTTTCGATTCGTATTCGATCCGTATCTGTATTCGATATTATTCGTATTTGTATTCGTATTCGAGTTATCCGTATTCGTATCCGTATCCGAAAAAAAATATGAAAACAAATATGGTAGAGGCATTATCCGTCCGTATCCGATCCGTTTTCACCCCTACTCTGAGAAGTGTGATGTTTTTACATGGAAATTTTTTAATTCAACCTGTATACTGTTCTACATGGAAATTTTTTAAAAATTTACTAGCACGTACTACTACTGATGTATCAGGCAATCCCAAAATCAGCTAGAACAGTATGCTATCATCATGCATGTTCACAGATAAAAAATATCAGGCAATCCCGAAATCAACTAGAACAGTATACTATCATCATGCATGTTCAAGGATCAAAAATAAAACTGATGCATGCACTCACCACTCTCTATGGGATTCTGTTTGTGGAGCAGTCTCATATAGTAAATGCAATGGCGTATCTTGCAATCAGTCCACCCAATGAATGTGCAACGAATGAGATCTCCAGAAACTCTGTTCCACGCAATGCAGTGGTTCCCCAATGTAGTGTCTTTATTTTCTCACCGAAAAAAATTGAGTACAACTCCATCCAGAATTCAATATAAAATGATCAGTTAAGGTAAAATATGACTAATGAAAATAGCCATCTGAGAGACCATGTGGAGGTCATCCCGTTGTGTATGATGAGTAATTGACATCGGTTTACGAAAAGTCGAGTTTGAGTCAGTTGGTTCGGACCTAGACGTTGCGTGGCGTAACGGACCCGGTCGGACTTGGTCGAACCTAGTCGAATGGGTTTAGGTTGCATATTCTGTTGACTCGACAGGTTTGATCTCTATTTACGCTTTCAAGTATCGAGCGGTGCTATTTGACGTATTTCTTGTCTGTGTGACTGCAGGACTTCAGAGCTAGGTCATGGTAAGGCGAGGAGGACCGGGACTAGGCACAGGAGGTGCTGAGGTCCAGACGGTCGGCGATGCCGAAGATGATCGAGACTTGTGAGGAGATTGCGAGTCGGGAGACGAGGAATCAGAGTTGGAGCTACCAGTGACGGACGCGACGGGCGACGACGAGAGAACCGGGACTAGACTCAGGTGGAGTCGGAGGTCTCGGTCGATGTCGGATGGAAGCGACGGGCTGCAGCGGAGCAGACCGGACTAGACTCAGGGAGGAGTCAAGGTCAAGATGGTCAAGGCGCCGGTTGCGGGAAGCTTCCGGGAAAGTGCTTGTGGGGCAATTTGGAGAATTGACTCAAGCATGAGTGGAGGGGCTGGTTTTTCCCTCCAAAAGGTTGTGTTGACTTCTTGCCTCATCTGTGCATGTGGTCTTGGAGTGGACTTTGTATGCCACTTCTTGAATTTCCATATGAGGGTGAGGCCTTGCCTTTAAAAAGAGGAGAGGGAGGTTGTAGTAGTTATTCACTTAGACATGAAAGGAAACTAAAATGAGCAGTGGTTGTTCTCCTGCGTGAGTGAGATGTAGAGAGGAGGATGTAGTAGCACTTCTTTGATAAAATTGTGTTTGCAGATGTTGTTTGGGTTTTCACTGTTCTCTTTTTGTGCCGTGTCTGCATGCAGCCCTGATCTGTAGTTTGAACAGCCTGCAGCAGTAACCGTTTATTTCTTTTGCCCAGCCCTGTTCCCAGCCGATTGCTTCCAGTCTCTGCGGCCGATTTCAGTGTCTGAAGTTGACATTTTGTGCTATTTCGGTCTGAAGTTGACATTTTGTGCTATTTCGGTCTGAAGTTTTCAGCAGCTCCAGCAGTTTTTGAACTTCAGTTTTTTAGTTTCTTAGTTGTTTGACTGCTGCTCCTTTTCTCTGCCTTTCGGCCTTGATTCACTGCTCTGGTTCATTTCACTCTTTCTCTGTCTTTTCAGTCTTTAAAATTGCCATGATCGGCTGATATGCATTGAGGTTGGGAAGTCTGAAGATGCTATGCTTTGGGAATATTTCTTTGAGTTTTCGGCTGATCTGCGTTTTGATTTTGTTTTCTCATCTAGCTTTTGTTTCAGAAGTGCAGTAATTTTTGTCTCTCTCGGCGGCAAAACATTTCTCAGTGAACAGTGTGCCATTCTCAGATTTCAGTCAGTTCGGCATAACTTCAGTTTTTTTTTTGGCTGCAGTGTTTCATTCGGCAGTGCAGAAATCATTCGGCTACAGTAAACTGCAGTTTGGGTTTTTCGGTTTTTCCTGCAGCTTCAGTTTCTCTGTTTTTAGGCAATGGTCTCTAGCTCTTCCTCTTACTGTGCCTATCCTTTTCAGTCCACTGTTTTCATTTTCCAGTCTCTTTTCTGGTTTGTTGTCTTCCCTCTTTAGTATTATGTTTTTCCTTTTCTTCTTCCGGTACTTCCTATTGCTGTTCTTTTATTTTGTCCCTTTGCTTTTCGGCTAGCTGCTTTTCTTGTTTTTCTCTTGCCGACTGTCTTCTGTAGCTTCTGTCCAGTGTTTTGGAACTCAGGTGATTTTCTCGTTTGCTTCTGCAGTCAAGTTCTTTTGTAGCCTGTGTTCTTTTGATATTTTTCGGCCAAGTTATTTGTGAAAGCTCAGGTACTTTTGAGGCGACTTTTAAAAGGAACCATTCACCCCCCCTCTGTTGCCATTTTCGATCCTACACCATCTAAAAATACAGATTTTAATCTTTCCGTCTTCTCTTTTTTAGCACGTTTAAAATAAAATTCATGCAAGTGTCCATCTCTTCCACAGGAGGTGCAAAAAAATTTAACATAATTAGAATTCTTTTTAGATGATGAGCTAGCACCTACAATATTATTCAATGAATTTTGCATAAAATCAGCAGATTTAAACACAGTTTTACGAGGCTCACCTTTTGTTTCAATTAGCCCATTTTCAATGACCTTAACAATCTTAAGCGGATTATTCTTGATATAATTTACTGCATTAAAGCCTAGACTAGTATTTTTGATACTTGTTTTGACTTGGCTAGAATCATATTTAGATTTTTCTTACCAAAAGAAAAATCTCTAAAGTGTCCTTAAAGTATTCATTTTGTTTAGCTAAAGTGGGACAAGTAATGTATTTAACAAGTTCATTCTTAGAAGCACTAGACTGAGTTAATATTTCTTTTTTAGCAAAGTCATTAAGTTGTTTAGTTAATGCTTTTATTTTTGTGTTAAGTTTAGTACAGTTAGAGTAAAAAGATATATCATGATAAAGTATCCGTTAAATTGTTTTGTAAGATGAATTAAGTCACACCAGCCAACACGGTGAAGCGGCTGTAGCACACGCGTAGGAAGGCGAGGCACAACGATGCAGGAGAGCACGCGGTGGCTAAAGGAGATGGCTACAGTGAGGATAAGGCACAGCGGTAGCAACTAGGTAGCATGGCGAGAGGAGGAACAAGAGTAGACGTGGCATCGACTCGACAAGGATGACACTTTTAAAGCCTGACACCCTTTTCAGAAGCGCCTCAGGAACACAACCGATGGGAAGTGGTAGCGCACGCTGCGTCATTTGTGCTGGGACACGTGCCCCACTGCACAGAATGGGCACATGACTACGATCAAACTTCACTTAGCCCAGGGGCCAGTTGCCCCACAGGCCAGAGGGACAAAGGGGGTCAAAAGGCCTGGCGACATGGTTTCAGCCTACGGGAAGCCCTTTATCATGAGAGGCTCCTATTGTAGGGATGGCCCCACCTAAGCTCATTCGGTCTATTGGGCCAAAAGGCCCAGTAAGACGTATACAAAGACGTGTATATCCCTAGCCCAGTATACAACTATAAAGGGTATTGTTGTAATCAGGCCTCGTGGCCATATAAATACATATCCTTGCCTGGAAAAAGGGGCAAGTCAATTCATTTCTCATACTCACTCCATTAGTCCCCTCATTTATTGTTTGGCCCATAGCCACAATGGCGAGTATACAACATATACATAACAATTGTATACTCTAGGATAAGCTTCTCAAGTAATTAACTCATTTGAATATGAGTATTTGTCTTTGAGATTAATTACTAGTAAAGTTTACACATCTGGTTGTCATGAATTATCCAAGTATTAATACGTAATGGAGGAACTAGATAACAACCCGATTATGAGTATATATGAACTACATAAGCTATATATACTCAAGGGATGTGTTTCAAAGTAAAATTCTTAATATATGAAAAAAGAATATGGATCAATACTTATAAAAGCACAAAATATAGAGTGAACTCGCCTTATATGTGTGCATACACGAATGTATAATGAAAACATATACACATATTCAAGTTAGACTATTTAGTAAAGTTTAATCTATATTTTAGATCCAAGAAATGCACTAAGTTATAAGAATGTAATGTCGAATGCATACCTCTGTGATTTTCACCTTTTCATCCAAATGAGACTAAGTAATATCATTATCAATAAACACGTTAGTCTCATGATAGCATTTGTTATTAATCACATCCAGATAAAACTAGGTAATATCATAACTAATAAACATATTAGTCTCACAATTGTATTTATCATTATCACCAAAACCAACTTAAATTGAGCTTTAACTTAAACTTACCTTGGCCATCGGCCAACTCGAAAATAGTGCCACCACATATACTGCCTTGGTATATGCAGCCGCCACCTATCAAAAAATGCAATCCAATCCGAACTCTCGGCCACCGCCAATTATAACATGAGTACTCTTTCCTTAATCACTCCGTCACATATCATACCCTAATGTCAACCATGCCTAATTACCTCAACCAGGCTTTGCAGCCAACTACTTTTCAAGGGAACCGAAACCCTTCTGTAACACGGTTTTTTTATTTCTGTCACATGTCATAGCCTCCGGACCACACATTCGTAGCTCCAACATGCATCATTCGTCTTTGATCTCCATGCACCCCAACTCGAGCACGACCGTCACCTCCAGCATCCTTGATCGTTTGGACCATGACTTCGCACCAAGCTATCTCCCGGTCCTCACCATAGACCATGATCCCATCCGAGTTATCCTGCATATGTAAAGACCAAACCAATATTTTTCTTGATACAAGTTTTTTCAACTTGACCGATATGAGTCCACACACGCCACACGTCTTAAATAACATCACTAAGCAATATTGTCAATTATTTACCATCATAATTATTCTAGACCTAGCCACATGCTGTAGTAAAAAAATGGGCGAGGAGCTCAACAGATAGAGGGATTTCAATGGAGCAACAGTGGTCGTACACTAGGAAGACGATATGGCTCCAACACTACACTACACCAAGATGTAATTAATTTAGAGCTTTTAATCATCGAAGAATAGAACACGATGTGACGCGAACGTCGCATGGAAATCTTACTAGCGACTAGGCTCGTCGGAGCCAAAGAAGACAAGCGCTTTTCCCCACGGATCAGAGGAGGAAATGTGGGAGGGAGCAAAGAATTGGGTTGTGCTGGTGGTAGGTAGGGCGGCGGCTCGGCCAATTGCACTGGCGGTGCATTGACCCGGCGAAGGTAACAGGAAAGAAGGAAGGGGAGAAAGGAGCGAGGAGAGGAGAAAGAGCCAAAGAAGGGGCATGATGGGTATTAAGCAGAACTGGTAACGGCAAAATCTAATGGAAGTAACGGTAGAGCCATTGACAGAAACATTTTGTAAAAGGAGTGAAAAATAAGTAAGCGAAGTTTTTGCGATTTTACAGTGGCTTTTCCACAAAATAAAAACTTTCGAATGGCGTATAAAACTTTTTCCCTATGACTTCACCCTGGCTGTGTCCTGCTGTTTGTTTGAAAGGATTATGGCGCAAATGATGTACGCGCGCCGCCCACCTGCAGGCCCACGGCCAGTTATGCTACAGGACAAACTTGATGACATCATCTGCCTCTTAAAAGTGATTTGAAAATATCAAAATGCTATAACTTTTAAACTGATTATCTGATTGATGATTCGTTTAAACCTTTGAGTTTTTTGTTACAAGATCTTCAAAATAAAACCCTAGTTGCATATATTCCAAAGCCATTTTTATCGGAGATTATGCAAAATATTCCACAAATAGTTTTGATTTGTTTATATTAATAGTAATAGATTGTTTCATGAGCTCGTTTGATCTATTCCACTAGTAATCTTGATTTGTTTCACGAGCACATTTTGATTTCATATGAACTGCTAGAGCACTATAAATTAAAGCGTGAAATATTTCATTTTGACTATGGAACATCCTTCTCTAAACTGGTTCGATTGCCCTAATCAATTTCGAAAAATATGCACAGCAATGTCGCCCGTAAACTATTGGAAAATTTGAAAATGATTCGTGAAACATTTTATTTCACCGACTGAAACATCCAATATCTACCTAATTTATTCTCCCTACACAAGTCAAAATATATGCATGGAACATTGCTTACGAAATAATGGAACGTTAGAAAGTAACAAATGGAAACATTTTATTTTATTTATTGGCACATATGCCATATTATATTATTAGTAAGCTGAAATGTATATATAAGTGGGATCTTATTTTGAGGATGTCATTGCAAGGAACACGATGGTTCAACTGGATGGTTGGTTTAAAATATATGGTCATTTGAATTTTCGAATTAGAAAAAAAAGTCGGCTCCAAGTCTGTGCTGCGCTGACTTGGACAGAGTGAGCCGTGGGCTTCTGGCTAGTGGCCGCTCGGGCGGCGCCCAGTCGCCCCCGGATTACGGGCCTTTGCCCGAGCGAAAAACGAACGCAGCTGGGCCTTCCTTGATGGTACGAGCCTACCGGCCCATCAACCTACTCCGCTTTGGTTGGGCTCGAATCGGGATCACCTCGCCTCACCTGTCTGCAGGGCAAGCTCGGCCTCCCCACGCGTCGCGGAATCCGACCACCCTCCCTTTCGAATTCGAATCCCCTTTCTTTCTCGCCGTCTGTGGAGGAAGGCAGCTGCGCGGCGGAGCCGATCGATCGAGTGGGGAGGATGCAGCAGAGGCCGGCCGAGGCCATGGAGGTGCGCGCGCGGGGGGAGGAGGAGGAGGGGGCGACGAAGGCGGCGGGGCCGGCGCTAGGGTTCTGGGGGGCGGTGCGGCGGCGGCTCGCCCCGACGACCCCTTCTTCGCCGCCGGCGACATGGAGCGCGAGCTCCTCGCCAAGCATGTACGTACGCCCCCCCTTCCCTTCCCATCCCTTCCTGCTCCGCCTCAGTGGTACGATTTTTCGGAATATTTCGTGGAGTGATAGATAGGCGCTTCTTGTTTCTAGTGGCCGTATGGTGAATCTTTGATTTCCCACAGGAGCCATGATCGATTAGCTTCTGTACCCTGATGTAGACAAGTCTCTTCAGGTAGCGCGTGTTGTTACTCGGCATGTTCTTTCTACCTCCTTCTGAAGTGTGGGATGCTTCTTGTTTAGGTCGCTCTGGATCTCTCGGAAGATGACCGGTACCAGCTCGAGAAGATGGAAGTGGCGAGTGCAAGGTAAGCAATGATCTCTACATGGCCATTTTGTTGAGATTGATGATTATAGCTCTATTTCATGCTGTTTTATTTTCTAGAGATTTGTACCTTGTAAAGATTTGATAATAGAAAAGAGCATCTACAAATTCACACAGTCAGTCACACTTGACGATGTCTGCTGCCTAATAATTCTGGATGGAGTGCGTCCTATGTTTATACATATTTGCATCGGATGCATAAATTGTTGGTCTGCAATCACTAAATGTTTGGGGAAGAAAAATGTGAATTGGGCGTCTACGAAGTACATTCTTACACAAGGGTTTGTGTTTTCTGGAGTTTATACTTTACAATGATTGGGGAATGTTCCATCCTGACACCTGCTAACACATTTCATACTGCATTTCTATGTTCACTGTGTGTTTTGTCTACTACCGTGAATATTTTGGTCTCATTCCGCTGTTCTATTGATTTGATCATGTGTATAAAACTCTTGCAGCACTTTGTTTTGCCCAATTGCTGGTTGCGGTGCCCATCTAGATTGCTTGGAGAACTTTGAGGACCACTATAGCACTCGGCATACTGCCTCATGCTCTGTGTGTTCAAGAGTGTATCCAACTTCAAGGTTGCTGAGCATTCATGTTTCAGAGGCCCATGATTCCTTCTTTCAAGCAAAAGTTGCTCGTGGTTTTCCAATGGTATTTATCATTTATCCATTTACCATTTCTGTGAATTTTTTTCATGCTGATTATTTCGATTGCACAGCAGCCGATTTTGCGCAAACTTAGAATTTCCAGTATAGTGTCTTTTTAGGCTGAGCAGCTGAGAATTATTAGTAGTCGTCAGCAGCGGCATCAATTAGCATTCACACATGTTCCTGATCCTGCTAGTGAAGCTTTCCATATGTAATTGGCATTTGACTCTTGAACAAATTTTGCAGAAGTGATACTTGTATATTCCCTTAATTTTCGATAACCATTCGCACACTGATGTATGCAATTTCTGATACAGTATGAGTGTTTGGTGGAGGGTTGTGGGATGAAGTTGAAGAGCTACAAAAGTCGGCAGCAGCACCTTGTTGATAAGCATCAATTTCCCAAGTCATTTGAATTCTTCAAAAGGGCACACCCTTCCCAACGCCAGCGTCAGAAGTATCATCGGAGGCGAACTGCTTACAAAGGAGAAGATAAAAGGGATACTTTGATGGATGTTGATGGAAAGAGCCCAAGGCAAACGAATTGGAGGTATCGACCGAAGCAACAGCATCATAAAGAGTCAAAAGAAAATGACACAATCGAATTGGAGGCGAAGGAGAACGAAATGGAGGTTGAACAGAAGATTGATGAGCTCACCTCAGCTGTATCAAAATTGAGCACAGCAGATTCGACGCCTTCAAGCATAACCTTTGGCCATAGTCGTTCCCGTGGCCTCACTTTTGTTCCAAGGTCAATTCGGCAGAACAAGCAGGCCTCCCAGCCAGAGGCAAAATGATAACAATTGCTGTCATTCTCTATTGATTATGACAATCTTTTGTTCGTACCTGGACGTTCAAACTTCAAGTTTCCACCAATATATTATTCTTGTATCACTAGACAGATGTTTTCTTGGATGTGCCTATTTGGTCTTGTAGCTGCTAATATCTTTGTTCATGGATGTAACTAAGCTTACTATGCTGTTACTTCCATGCAAAACAAATATACTGGAGCTGCAAGTGAGGTGGCGTTGACAATTTTACATGTCCAGTGCAGTGCCCTACAGAATTCTCCTAACCCTGCTAATCTAACAAACTCTTTGCATATAGTAATGAATATTTTTTTCTGCGAATAATTTTTTATTTTCCTTTTTGGCTTGCAACGAGACATCACTGTCTGCGGAGGAAACCGTCATGAAATAAAATCGCGGGTGTGTTTGGTAGGCGAACAGACTTATTTTAGCTATCTTTCCGAAATTTGGAGCCGGAAAAGGGCGAAATAGTGCCTCGCATTCTTCAGGCCAGAGCTATCCATTTGCCGTGTAGGACCAGCTAGGTGTGTTCCTGATGCTAGAATTATTGTCTCTTTCTCTAGGTGTCTGTCAACAGATCCAACAGTTGATGGATTCGGATGTTGATGACACGAACTCAAGGATGGTGATTTATTTGATTGTGAAAGAAGGATTGCGATTTCAATTTTGTGACGACTGCTGCTAAGCCGTGCTCTGTTCACCTCTCATACTTGGAAGGTTGCAAATTAAGTTCAGAAAAAAAATATTGATTCGCTGTTTGTTTACTGGTGTGTGGTGTGGCCACCGTTGTTTTTTTAAGACGGCTCGTCACTGAGTCACTGTTGCTACCCATGCTTTGGGCTTCATTTAGAACACGTTATTCTCGCAAAAATTTCATAGGAAACTTTACATTAAGTAAAAGTTGGTGTTTCCTTTTCTCTAGCGTTCTCATGAAATTCCCGCGTTCAAATCGTGCAACCTCAATGTAGTCGCAGCAGGAATAGGAGCTGATTCAGTTCAAAGTACTTCATCCATAGTTTACCGTACGGATCAAGTAATCACGAAATCTAAAACATAGTTAATAACAAACGATCATATATATATCCTATTAAATGACATAACACATCTACTAACTTTTTTTAACTTTTTTGAAAGTATTTAAGTAGAAGCAATGGGTGACAAATTACAGTAACTATACTTTAGATTATCTCAATGGATAGATATATTGCAACAGATATTTTTGAGACCACAGGCAAATATAACAGAGGGAGTAATAATTTATGGTCATAGTGGTAATATCTGTACCAGATCATTTGACGGGTTGGGATAGACCTCAGCTCGGATACATTTAGGAAAAATTCCCGTGTTCAAAATGGGGTATTAAGTCCTATTTAATCCTAATGCCTTACTTCAAAAGTAGGAATATTCCTTAAAAATTTAGGTGGTGCTCATTTGAGTTTATAAGTCCTAACTTATAATTTATTTTACATTATAGCGGTTAAAAATATATTATTGCTGCTTGTAGTTTTTCAGCATAATTAAATTTTAAAAAAAAAAAATTATATTATCGTAAACAATGTAAAAGGAACAAGGAGAAAAATAAAAGAAAAACCCTCAAAAAACTAGAAAAATGATATTATAAAATTAGAAGGCAGAAACCAGAAGCACAAAACTATTGCATGTTACACACCTGCTGAATTTCTACGTTCAAAGCGGGCAAGCGGGCAAGGCCTTGGACCTGGCTTTGGGCGCGGCCCCGCTCATTTCGGCTTGAGCTTTTGACTTCTGACTTATTTTTTACTATTCATAAATTTCGTCTTTTTTCTGAACTTTTGGTTTTTTTGAGCTTTTTTGCCGGTTCTTTTTTTTCGTATTCGTTTGCGTTGTCCGTGATGAGATAACATATTTTTTTTCTATTTTTAAAATTTTTAAATTTAATTACGTTAAATAAGCCACGTTCAGCTACATTGTAATTTCAACCGACTACAGTATAATTTCAACCATAAATCATAACTTTTCAACAGTTATAAATTATAACTTTTCAGTCCGACTGCCAAAAGCTCATCCCAAAATTGGCTCAATATGGCTTGAGCTTCTGGCTTCTGACTTATTTTTGTACTATTCATAATTTCGTCTTTTTCTGAATTTTTGGTTTTTTTTGAGCTTTTTTGCCGGTTCTTTTTTTTCTCGTATTCGTTTGCGTTGTCTGTGATGGGCTAACAAATTTTTTATATTTTTCAATTTTTTAAAATTTAATTATGTTAAATAAGCTTTTATCAGGTACAATATTTTTTTCAGCCAACTACAGTGTTTTCAACCGTAAGCCACCAAAAATAAACCGAACTGAACACCACCGGTAGCCGATAGCCCGGGAAATGTGCGTGTGAAGCCGCAGCTTTGCCAAGGTGGGTGAGGCAATAATCGCTCTGACGCTGGTCGATTTGGCCTCTCGGGGGGCACCGCGTGGCCTGCTACTGGGCGCACGCGACGCGACGTGTGCGGATCTGCTGCCGCGCCGACCTGACGCCTTCCCTCTCGGCAGCTCATCGAAGCCCGAGGCGCGGGCGGTGCGCGCTGCTTCCCTCGGCGTACGCATCCGTCGTGCCACGGCCGCCGTGGGCCCCCGGCGCTTTGTGCCTAAACAACGCGTTTTTTGGGGTGTGACCATGAAGCTTTGGGTGATGATAATCTCCACGAAGGGTAATACCGTTTTGCTATCTCCACATCTGCAGGGCCCTTCTCTCTCCTTTTTTAAAGCCATGTGAAATATTTCGGGAGCTTGGACAACTGGCGAGGGTAATAATTTTATCTCAATTATTAAAGTCGTAACCTGTGTATGCCACCGGTTTGAAGTCCTATCAATTCTATCAAAATACCGCCGACCTACTCCACCTTAGGTGGACGAGAATCGTCATCATACCTACGATCTGCTCATTTAGATTTGGACTTAGCTTTCAGCTTATTTTTTACTATTTCTAGATTTCAATTTTTTTCTAACTTTTTGATTTATTTTAAATTTTTTGATCATTCTTTTTTCCGTATTCGTTTGTATTATACATGATGGGCTAACCTATTATTTCTATTTTTAATTTTTTTAAATTTAATTATGCCAAATAAGCCACTATCAACTACAATGTAATTTCACCCAGCTATAGTGAAAATTCAGCCATAAGCTACCAAAATTCAGCCCAACTGAACACCACCCTAACATGTAACCACGTAAACAATGGAACGTGAGAACTGCGACTGCCCTATTCACATAGACTACCTTCTAATCTTACATATATGTTATTTCCAAATGTGTACCGTTGAACTTTTAAAATTGAATAATCAATATCTTTTAAATATATATGATAGGCTTTAGACTTATATAAGATCTTTATAAATATATTATAATGTAAATTAATAATCAAAGTTGTATTTTAAGGACTGTGTCAATATCCATAATAACAAATACTTGTGACATAATGAAGTACATGTGAAGACAAATAAAAATAGTGACGGAACTATGATAGTGCCCATATATTTTAGGTCAAATATGACGTGAAATCCAAATGGCCTCTACTACGTACGTATCAGATGAACATTGAATACGAATTCTAATAGGGTTTCTACATAACTTGTAAAATTAACTTTTATGCTAATATGTAGCATAACTATTGGGTCCATCTTTTTTGGTTTCGGCTTATGGTTTTTGGCTTTTAAGCTATTCGTGAGAGAGTACCGAGTAACAGAAACTCACGTGTGGTTTTGGCCGATATAAATGACGTTGCTACATTGTATACTACAATCAACTTATGACATCGACTTGAAAAGACACTCTATTTGATAGCTGTTACTGTAGAAAAGCCGAAAAAATAGCTTTTAAAAAAATGAAAAGAAGATGCCTATTAATCATTGTTATTCATAGAGTTAACCTTAAAACATCATTCGCCCTAAATAATGTAGGACCAAGAATAGCGACTAAAGGCGAGGTGAATATGAGCCAACATTATCAAACACCTTTCAAAAATATTTTTCTCAAAATGAAATCAAAACTTTTCACTCTAATAGCTATATGAAGCTGTAGAGATTAGAGATTAAACATTAACAACGAAAGCTAAAAAAACAGAAGCCAAATCATTCTGGACATGCTTAGATGGTCTGATTGTAGTGCAAAGGGCGGTCTGACCAGGGCAATGCCGGTCTAACCTCTCTTACATGGGCAGTTAGACCTCTTGACAAAATCAGAACAACAGCTAGAGAGAGAAACTTGCATAGCTTTCGAACCGTAACTCTAAATCACTTGAAATTTGGTATGCACCTTCTCTAGGGTGTTAGAAACCTATTTTAATGAAAAAAATCAAGAAGATCATTGCCATAATTATGACATTTTTCCATTTGAAGAAAGATTGTAACAAAACTGGGAAAAACACAAGTACTTAAATCAAGACTTGCTCTTGAGTAAAGGACGATCAAGATGACATTAGATATATTCGTACACATCCTTGTAAGCCTAACAATAACAAGAACTCAAGCCGAAAGCTCTCAAGATTAAAACCCCCAAAATAACTATTTCTTGAATCAAAACCGGGCAATCACAAGAACGCTATAGAAGATGCCTAGATGCATGAGATCTGATATTTAAAAGACATCTCCATCACTTACACATTCTTAGCACAAAGCAAGATCAAGATGGGAGAATAAAACACTAAAAATCAAGCCAAATCAAGATTTCAACACTTGACCGGAGAGGAGAAAGACCTGGATGAATTTTGATATCTATTGATACATGGAGATAAATATGTACAACCACTCTTTAGCCAACCACAAAGTTTAAGGATGATGAAAAGGTTCAAGACAAAGAGTCACAACCCGTCTCCTAAAGATTTTCTTTAAGAACCATAACTCCTCAAGTTGGCTTAGCATAAGTTCTCTCAAAAACTAGGCCTAAGCCAACCTCTCTCTCCTTATATATGGAGGCTCACAAGAAATCATAACCAACTATCTAGTTAGGTTTCAACCACTTAGATAGGCTAACCTGTTAATCCAATACCATATCGGGTTTTACACTTATATATATACACTTTTCAAAGCACACACAACCATTAACCCGATAGTGAATCAACACTTGATCTACTTAATATTTTCAGCACATCCTTGACCTAAAATCACCTCTCTTGCACCTTCTCGCATTGTGGTTTGATCAAGTTTCAACTTTCCGGTTTTGGGCAAAAAGACTATTTTGTCCCAAAACCACCTTCCACAAAGTCTTGCATTTCCTTGCCTTGAAGCAGCCATATGCTTTATCTTCAGCTTCATGTGATCCCAATGACTTGCTGCCAAGCTTCTCATGCGTCCGAATCCCATCGAATTATCTTCGTTTGCAAATGACTCTACGTCACTTGGCACACCACATGCTTCTCCACGCACCCTGACGGCACCTACCTTCCCTAACCGTTCTGGGCCTTAGCTCCTTCTGAGGATAGCCCCAATCCACCTTGTCGTTGCCCGTCATGTTCACCGCTGGTAACTCCCACTTCGGTTCCTTGTCTTCCCGGCTTGTAAACACTATGCTAGCCTCAATCATCTTTAGGCGGCTCCTAGATTATTTTGGACCTTAACTCCTCTAGCTTAGTCCCGATCTATTGACCACTTCGGACCCAAGCTTTGCTAGTTTAGTTCCAATCCTGCCAATCTCACCATGATCTAGATCTAGAGTTCTACAACCAACAATAGTAAGTAAACTGTCACGTAGCACCGCATAACATAAAATCATCAATTGGCACAATTAATGAGCCAATAATCCTTGCTTTTCATAAAGCATCTCTGTATGCTTTCACACGTAGCCCATAGTACTTAATGACTAGCTGTTACATCATCATGCATTTGGTCTCCTTGGATCGTCTCTACATGCATCGACCTCGTCGCGGCATACCATATGTATCAACTCACCTCTTCACGATCATTTTCTTCTCTGTACTTCCTGCTTGACACACGTAGCCTCACCCCAGACTTACCTGATTGCACGAACCTTAGCTCCCCTGCCTAGTCTCAGTTCCTTGCCACTGATTACTGATGTTCTCCAGGCCACTTGCAGATCCAAAGACCAAACAACATATTGAGCACAAGTTTCATGCACCTGATTCACATTGGTCAAAGCAATGCATCATGCAACACATCACAACAAGACACTAGCGCTCATGCCATGCACATACTCAACCATGCTCATACACTGATCCAAACCCTAGGACCAAATCTCAAACCAAAATACATAATTTTAGCATCAATTCACCAAAAGCGGTTTGACCACTATTATCTGGCCCGTCAGACAGCTAGCACCATGCTAATCAGACCACTATGGTTGGGGCGGTCAGATCGCTTAAAAGCACTGGATAACATCCTATCTAGAATTTTGGTTAAACTCTATCTAGTTTCATCCCATAACTCCAAATTGAGTGACATCTAGTGCAAAAATATTCTCAAACACACCTACATAAGTGTTTGGTGTCTATTTTTTCAAAAGGCATATGGTCGATCTAATCTCTCCATAGCCTCCGGTCAAATTGCCATTTCTAGGCCGGTCTAATCTCTTCATAGCCGTCGGTCAGATTGCCATTTCTAGACCGGTTAGTCCGCCGTTGCCAGACCAGTTAGACTAGTTAAAATCTAACAACTCTAAAAATTACAAAATTTTAAAATCAAACTCAAAATTTGACAACATTTACATAACAATATCAAATACTCATCAGACACCATGTTAGCTTCCATAGGGTCCAACACTAAATTAAGAAAAAAATGTGGAACTCATTTGTAATACTGCAACAGTATCTGTATATTGCTTTATCATACTTGGATAAAATAACATGTTGTAAATTAATCGTAGTTGCATTTATATTTTCTATTGGCTACATCTGGATTTGTAGACAAGACATAAAAAGTGGTAGCAACGAACATCTTCTCAATTGATTTTTATAGGCTAAATGTATGATCGAAATCACAAGCACAAAAACCTTGGCCATCTTCAGATGCAGTCTACCATTTATTTATGCGTCCAATAACAAATCGCCTGAAGGATCTGCCTTTTGACCTCATTTCCATGTCCTAGATCTCTCATTAATCCAAACTTAGAAAAAAGAACACTAAAAATTCATCAAAGTACCTGACCTGGTCGGTGCTGTACCATGTTGCCACGTGCGCAAGCGGCAAGTTCCCTTCTATCCCCATCAAGCAGAGACAAAAAGAAGCATCTATCCAATGGCGCTGCGCCAAGTGTCCTCCATCTTAGTCACCTGTTGCTTCCTATAAAAGACCCCAACTTTCCCTTCCCCGGAACAACAGCCAAACGAAGAAACACTGGAGAGTTGCAAGTGAAAAGACAATCAAATACCAAGAAGAGCCTCTCAACAAGCAAAGATCTGTAGCAAATGGGCAAGCTTTGGACAATCCTCACTCACCTTCACTCCCTTGCAGGGTATGTGCAAATCATCTCATCTCTTTGATGTTCTTCAGATGTTTGTATGGGTTTATTGTACCTCTCTTTTAGCTGTCAGTTCAGTTCAACTCAACTGAAGTGTGCAAATATTTGCTGTTGTTTCTTGTTGCAGGCCTACCGTCATGCTCCTTTACCCGTTGTAAGTTCACAAGAATTTTTTACTTCGTGATTGGTACCTATTTGTTTGGACTGCTTGAAAAATCATTTTTGCCATGTTTATTTGCAGGTATGCGTCGGTTCAGGCGATGGAGACCCCGTCGAAGCTGGACGATGAGCAGTGGCTGGCCTACTGGATCCTCTATTCATTCATCACCCTCATGGAGATGGTTCTTGAGTCCCTCATCTACTGGTAATTTGGAACGTGAATTTTCCTATATTCTTGTGGTAATTAAACTGCTTGCTGTGAATTTTTAAAAACTTATGTATGAATTTTTAGGATACCGATTTGGTACGAGCTGAAGCTGCTGTTCATCGCGTGGCTGGTGCTCCCGAACTTCAGGGGATCCGCCTTCATCTACGACAGGTTCGTGAGGGAGCAGCTCAGGAAGCACGGCCTCACCACCGCTGGCACCAGCAGCATCGGCAAGAAGGAGAGCGGCAAGGACAAGTCGCCGTCACCTTCTCCCAAGGAGAAGGAGAAGACCAAGAGCAAGTTCCTCTGCTTTGTCTCCCCCAAGAAGGTGAGCTTCTTATCAGTTTCAGGCTTTCAGTTTGTTCTTCTTAACAGGTCACACATTTTTTTTAACTTCTTTTGATGTGTTCGTTTTTGACTGGGAATGTGATTGATTGATGTCTCTGTTTATGCATGTCAGGATCATGAAGCTTACTGAGACAAGTAGTGATCAGATCCCTGCAGCTTGTAGTGTCCTAGTGTCTAGTTCTTTTGTTTGTTCCTTTCCTTCACACAAGGCAGTTTCATGTATGGCCTTGGCCACTATTGTGTGTGTGAACTTCATTGGAGTAAGGGCAAAGAGCTTACCTGTTGAGTAGTTGTTTGGGTTGATCTTGTAAATGCATTTCAGAATCTCTGATGAACGAGATTCAAAGAGACCAGATAATAAATCATATAGTGTGCTGGGAGTTCCTCTCCAGTTAGAATAACTCTGCTTTCTTCTGGAACATAAATATAGGTCTATCGGGTGACCACTCAGTGCCCATGATTCTGGAATCTGGAGCAGTGTTGTGAGGGTGTAACTTCATTTCTCATTTGCCTCCAAAGTAAATTCATTTCTCAGCCTCCCAACAACAAACAGAACAAATTTGATTGCGATTGTTTGTACAGGGATTATCAGGCTATTACGATGATTTATAATCCTAGTAAAAAGAAACTAGAGTTTGGCAAATGGCAGCAACCCAATCAGATTTGTTCTGAGGACACGGTTGAGCTAAAAGGCTTTTGTTACTTGTTACATTGTTTTACAGGGTACCGTCGTTTGGGTAGAGTTTTCTTTGGTACTTTTGGTTGGTTAGTCCTGGATATTTCACCAGCCACGTACGGATATCTAAGTGTCCACAACTTGATGGCTGATGCAGTGATGCTAGTTTGGGATTTTTTTTTTTGTTGCATATTTGGCCATTTGATGCCCGTTTTTTGCAAGATTGGCCATAGACTATTTTTTTTTGCGAAAGTACCCCTTAGGGCATGTACAACCCATAGACGGGTTGCTGTCTGCAAGTTCTTTCTACTTCACACACAGACAATTGAGCAGACGAACTTGTACAATGGATCGTCTATTTGTTGTCGCAAACTGTTTAATGCATACATGCAGCCATGATCAAGCATGAATATAATTTTGTATACCATTGTGTTGCTTCTTGATACAAAACAGATCAAGCATACCTCAACTAAATAAAAGCATCAAGCGCAATGAAAGCATCACCATATTTGAAACAGCAGGGCGAGAAAGCAAAACAGTGGATTGTATTTTGAAATCCATGACATGTACCATTGTTGCCTCTTATGAAAGCATCACCATATTTGTTCTTCAACTGGCCATTCACGTACTCCTCGGTCTGCTCCATTGCAATGTTCATATAACCATCCAGACAAGCCAGGATACCAGCTTCCGAGAACATTTTGGTCAGAAGCAAATCAGTAAAACTGATATCAGCCTTTCTCTAAGAACCATGACATTATCTGTCATCCAGTCAGGAAGAACTACTTTTCCTTCTGAGTTCAGCATTGATATATTCAGTTCATAAAATGTGTGTGCATATATACTTATATAGGTTAGTATAAGCTATACATCTAGGATAAGCAGACATGATATGCACTACATGATATGCACTACAGTGCTAAGCAGACATTTAGGGATCAGGTCGCATAGTCTGAAATTTCATACTTAACTAGCAGCATGAAACAGCATGAAACTAACCATAAAGCAACAACTGAAACACTAGCAGGATGTTCATACCTCAACTAAATAAAAGCATCAAGCGCTGTTGTATAAAATTTCAGTTAGGAAACAACCGCTTCCTCAAACACTTCAGTGCAATAACATGCTCATCTTTTTCTTCAGCAGAGAACCCTCCTGTGAACCCAGCATTAACCAAGGCATAGCCACATGAAGCTAGATCAGTCGGTGGGAGTTGTGGGTGTACACCCCCCACCATCCAAGTTCAAGTCCTCTTCGACTCGAATTTGGGAGCCTATTTCCTTCTTAATTAAAGAAAATGCCTAGTTCCTCTTAGGTAATCTTGAAAAAAAGATGTAACCAAGGAAGTTGGAGCAATGACATTGTAAAATCAGTGCATAGGTCCAAACAAAGAAATGGTCAGAACACAAAAGATCTATGAACTATATCACCCTTTCATTTGTTAAGTTATTCTCGCAAGGATTCCTCATCTTTATTTCTTCCATCAGCTAAGTTAAAGGTTGAAAGTTTGATGTTATTAGCATTTTTCACAGTTATTTTGGACGGTTGCAAATTAGTTGGGAGCGTAGAGTCAGAACAACAAGCACACACACTCCCCAGCAGCACCCAAGTAAAAAAACAGACCAGAAAAAAAAACTAAATTCATTAACAGTGAAACACAGACATGGAGCATGCCTGTAGAATGAGGACCACAGCCGACAGTGAAAGGAAATCGACAACAGCAAGCTAACCAGAACCAGTCCCAATTCGGGGAGTACAGCGTTTTGTTCCATCCGATTGCGAAATTCACATGCAATCCAAGCTAAGTGCCAACAATTAATGGCTAGATCTTCAGAAATTTGTGTGTAATGCCTATTGGTCATCCACACTCTGCCGCTTAAATTGCAGGCAAACTAACATGCACAAGCAGCCAAACAAATTTCAGCCAAAAGCGATGTGTTGACTGACAGAAAATAGTCAGGATTTAGGCCACAGGAACCAAGTACAAGCAACAGTTCACGAAAAAATGTCCAAAGAAACCAGAAATCACATCCAAGAACAAGATCAAGAAACATGGACAATTGCGCCCTGAAAGTTGCAAATAATAGCGAAAATGTTCGCCTAAAGTACATCAAAATCACAGGGCCCCCAAAAGAACGGTGAGCTCTCAGTGACCGTAAACGCAAAACCACAAGGCCAATCTAACCTTTGCGAAACCCATCTACAAATATTAATCGGAGAGAGAGAAAAAAAATAGCACTGAAAAGACGCCCAAGAATAGCATAAACCTAACCCCGAGCAGGCAACAAATTAGGCCAGTACAGATTAAGAACTGCATCAAGAGGCACGGAGTCACCATTCACCAAGATCAACAAGGGACAAGAAAAGAACAAAGGGTCTAGTACCTTGGTGTCGAGCATAACGGCACAGAGGATGCCGGTGTTGTCCATGGCGGCGCGGAGGTTATCGAGGGTCTCCTGGTGGTACTCGTGGGAGCCGTGGGAGAAGTTGAAGCGGGCGACGCACAACCCGGCCCGCAGCAGGCGCTCGATCATCTCCACCGACCGCGACGCCGGCCCCAGCGTGCAGACGATCTTGGTCTTGGGCCGCCGCCGCATCACCGCGGCGCCGTGCTCCCCCTCTGCCTGCTTCAGCAGCTGCTCCCCGCCCATCACTATCGCTCGCTAGATCGTCCGCTTCTGCTCCCCTGCCAACGCCACGGCCTTCCTCTCCTGCGCCGCCGCCTGGTGCTGCTCCTCGGCATGGTGCTCGTGGTGTTTCGGTAGGAAGGGAGAGGAGAAGTAGCGCGAGCGAATATTTGGCGCCATACCTTCGGATTTACTCCCGCGCGCAGTGGATCTCGGACACCGGCGACGATTCGGAGCAGGTCGTACAACGGCGATTGTGCCGACGATTTGTCCTGGGAGCACGCGCCCGTGCCGTCGTCTGACGAGGCGACGACTCGCTTCTCCTCTTCATTCACTGCTGCACAAGGAGGACCCTCATGAGCGTGGAATTACAGGCGAGCAATGCGTGGAGAATTTGCGCCTGAGGAGCGTAGAATATGGGCCCCCACCGGCCAGGCTCGGTGCATGCGCGCGAAGGCCAGGCCCACTGAAGTCCAGCAGTACGCGAGCGTGGGAATCTGCGGGCGAAAGCAGTGGTGCGTGAACACGGGGCGGGCCTTTTTCCACGCTCGCTGGCCGTAGATTCAGGCCTCTGACCGTGGTGTCAGGCCGCCTTGGCCCCTGTGCTCGCTTTTGGCCGCTTTGGCCACGATGCGGCTTGCTCCGTGTGTGCGTGCTCCATCCCCCCCTTCGTGACCACTGGAGACTGCTCCACACGTGTCAGCTCTTTTGTTCTCTTGTGTGTCTGGCCCCTATGTGCGTGCAGTGCATCTTATTGGGCAATACAATGGTTGCTGGACGCCTGCGGCTGCTATTTACAAGTCCATTTCATTCGTCCCTCAAGAGGCAGTGCAGCAAACCGATAGAGGAAGAGCAGTTTGCGGTGCTTCATTTGGATTTTGAAGTCGGTGCAGTTACGAAGCTTGCAGATCGGCTCGAGCATCAACAATAGGTATTTTTTATGTGATTAGTACGTAGTTAGCTGTGCGGTAGGTAGTTATTGAGGAACAGTAGGAGTGGGATTTGTCAGTTAACTATTTTCTTAGAGTGGACTAATGTGTAGGAGTGAGATTTGTCAGTTAATAATTTTCTTAGAGTGGGATTTGCCGGTTAACAATTTTCTTAGATTGGGCTAATGTCTAGGAGTTGGATTTGTCAGTAGTGATACATATCCTACTATCTTAGCTAGAATAAAAATTCTACAGTCAGGAGATTATGACAATCTGAAACCACATTATCTCCGTCATAAAATTACCTTTCCAAAATTCCATTTACAAAATCAATCAGTTTTGGTACCACCAATTTGTGAACAATAAAAGCAGCTTTGCAAAATCCAATTTAGGTGTTGCTTCCATTTGAACAATTTTATCTGTACTACGAAATGGCCAGGCAAACAATTATTATTGTTTCTATACTTCTTAGGGTCCTTTTGGTTGAGTTACGGCTGTGGGAAAAAGCTGTTGTGGGTTATGAGCTGTGAGAAAGCTGCTGTGGGCTGTGAGCTGTAGAAAAATTGAAAGCTGTTTGGTTAAACAAGTATAAAATATACTTTTTGTCTTTATCTCTTTCAAAACAACTATGAAAGAGTTTTATTCAATCCATTTCCAAAAGCAGAAAGCCAAAGGCTAAAAGCAGAGCCAAAACAGCTTTCAAAAATATACTACGGAAAAGCAGCTGCTTTTGAAAAAGCTGCTTCCAAAAGCAACCCCTTTAGTTGAGCTTTTGACTTTTAGGGCCAAAAGTCGAAACCAAAAGCCCAACCAAAAGGACCCTTAGTCTCACTAGGATTTGTCTGAAAACACTCTACATGTACGGTACATGAAAACATATTGCACAATTCCATCGCAGTATACAGGAATCAATCCACGTAACTTGGTAGAAGAACTAATTATAAAAAATTTAAAACATAAAGTAACAGAAAACCTAACAGCAAACTTAGTTGTATTGAGGCAAAAAATATGACAATAAACTTGGAGCTATACAAGAGTAAAGGATTTAGAAACAAGTAACAACATGCTGTCATGATTAGATCACATGCATCAGGAGCAGTTAGCTTGCCCCATTTCAAAAGAGTCAATAATCCACCGTAGCAAATTTATCATAGCCTTGTTCACTGTCAAACATGCCAAAACAGCAGCACCCTGTCCGGGATCTCAAGGACTTTAGTGAGGACACATCTGATTAGTAGGAGTAAAGTTTAGCATTAATTAGCAGTGATTACGTAATAATTAGTAAACAGTCGGTAAACAAAAGTTTATCATTAATCAGCAGTGATTACGTAATCATTCCATGCGTAGTTCAATTAATAATTCAGCGAAGGAATTAGTTCATTAATTTACAATCGCACCGTACGATGCATGATATGAGCTGTTAGATGGTGAGTTAGATGGTACCATCGGTGCGTGTTATGTATTAATTGGGTTTTGTACGCACCAGTTTCAGGTATGCCATATCGGACATTGAAGATCTATTTGTGTTATATGGGGATCGTCTCGCACGCGATAAACCTTGCGGGCAGACCTATCTAGTTGTGACCGCAACGTGATCTAGATGCCCAACTTGAAGGACATGGGCCTATTGGAGCTACAGAGGTGCGTGCGTTGTGCATTTGATCACGCCGTTGCAAGAAAGAAGCTACACATCGAGGCGGTGTATACCTCGACGCTGGGTGCTACAGGGGACACCTTTTGGCAACTTATGAAGCTGACAAGTGATGCGTCGTGGGACAATTACATGGAGGTTGTGTGCAACTCTGCTGCTGTAATATACGCCGGGCGATGGTGTATGCTAGTTCATGGAGAGGACAAAATCATCCATCACGACCGCTTCTGGTGGTGCTCCTATTGTTGAAGTGCCTAAGTTGGGCACAGGTGTTGTTGTAGAAGTTGGTGTTGGAGAAGACATCGGCGAGCAAGCCGGCGACAGAGACCTGTAGAGGCGTGCCGTGGATTTTGAGCCGAACGAAGGCGTGGGGAGATGGTGGGCGCCTGTATTGACTACCACGAGTACATTGCTGACCAAGCGGGAGAAGTGGAAAGCAAGGAGGTGGATGTGGAGACAACTAGCGCTAAAGGTGAGGAAGATGGAGATGCTGCTATGGGGGTGTGGTATGTGGTGTTGTCACCACCGACATAGCTGGTGCACTTGTGGAGAATGAGAACACGGATAGCTGGTTGCGGTTCCTGACCAATGTGAAGCAAGTAGTCATTCATGACCAGCTAGATGGTGTGTCATCTTGGACTGCAATGCCGGGTTGCTATCTGTGTTGACCACGATGCAGAATGGGACGGAGCCGCCATTGCAGTGGAATGACATTATGTAACATCTTGATTTTCAAAACCTTTTTGAAGTTTTCAAAATAAAAATAACCATTTGTATTTTTCTGGAATCAACTAAAGCTTAAAATAATTTTTATTAATTAAAAGGATTTAACATGACTAAATTAAACTTTAACATTTGCTAGAAGTATTTTATTTGAGTTTCTTGTGCTTAAAGGAATTTCCTAGAATTTTCTGGATTTTATTCGGGTTATTTGCTATTTCCTAGAGCTCAATTTCTTTGTATTATTTTCTAGAATTCGAAAAAATCTTTTAAAATCTCTTGGGCCAAAACCAGCTCAGCCTACCTTTCCCTCCGCTTGGCTCACCAGCCGGCCCGCCCCTTGCCACATGTCGCCATCCGAGCCAGCCGCGCCAGCCAATCCGATGGCCTTTGTCCGTCCCATCATTGGCCGCTCGTTGTGCCACGTGTCACGCATCCTGCAGTTCGTGCACTTTGTATCTTCCCTGTTCACCGCTGTCATGCGTGAGGCAAATTTGTCTCGGCATCCGTGTCCAGGTCTGCTTCGCATGCGCCTACGACCGTCTCCGCCTTGGACATGGCTTCCGTGTCACCTCGGTCTCTTCTCCGTTCACGTATAAAGTGCCGCCTACCCTCCCGTTGTTCCGCACCTCGAATCACCCGAGCCCTCGACGTTCGCGTGGAATTCACCATCTATGTCTTCCGCCGCCACCTCCACCTCCTCCGGCGCCGGTTGTCTCTGTTATTCGCTGGCCGGACATTGCACCGCACCGGAAACCTACCGTCGAGTCCTCTGTCTAGCTATGTATCCCTCCGCCGTCCGTCCGCCGGTAAGCACCACCTATTGCTCAACCACCGGTTAACCCCACCACACCCCCTCGGCCAGCTGCCTTCGCCACTGCTGGCTAGCCATCCAGCAGCCCCGCTGTGCCGTCCCTAGGTCTGCGTGCCCAATGCCTCATTTGCCACGCCCGTCGACGTCAGACCGCACCGTGCCTACGCGTCACTTCTTCTTCTCCGTAGACTTGATCCACCATGCGTCGAGCTGCTGCCATGCGTGTCCTGCTTATTAGATCCATTGTGCCATAGACCCGTGGACCGAGCCTCGTCAACGCTGCCACCTCAGCACGCCACGTCAGCCCTAGCCGCCACGTCAGCAAGCCTAGTCACCAGTACACTATTCTATAAGCCGAGTCCACCGTAGACTAGCTATTCCGTGCACCAAGTCCACATCATAGTAGAATTTCTTAATTTCTAGTATTTTCTTTACATTTGATTTCCAAGAGCCCATTCTTCTCTGTCCTAGCTCCGATTGACTCGATTCTTTTTCCTAAATTCATTTAAAATTAAGCTCTATCTTTTGGTTCTAGTTTTAAAGTTTTTAGATTTTATTTAAATTTTATTTGATTTTATCTTGTGCTTCATTTTGTTTTCTCTCTTGTTAGATCACGTCTTCGAAGGAGCTGAAGTAAGATTTGAAGATCAGGAGCAATTAACTGAGCAAGTCCAAGGCAAGTCATGTCCTTTGATAATGTTAAACCTAGTTTTGAAATCTGTTATGTATTATTTGTTTTAAATTATCATGCGTCGCTATTTTATTATAATACCTTTGTATTGGTAGTTAATGACCTATTTGATTAATTTCTCCTTGATAATTTGAATGACATGATTCCATTATCACCATAGGATGGGTATTTATCTAGTGATATAATATTAGTTATCACATGAGTTGTATGTTTAGTATGCTTAGCCGTGCTTATAGTAAGCATCATCACATGTTGATCAATTAATTAATTTTGACTTAATGAGATATTGAATCATGGTGGTCAGCCACATTTATAAAATGTGAGTACCATGACATGGGTGGTGTCATTGGTGTTGATTATACAAAATAGTTTTAACTTGGACGAATGATCGTGCAGTAAAGGGGGTGCAGTTCGCACATTAGGATGTGAATGTTTCACTTGGGTAATGTCTAAGTACTTAACT
This sequence comes from Bonia amplexicaulis, assembly GCA_036346245.1. Taxonomy (NCBI): domain Eukaryota; kingdom Viridiplantae; phylum Streptophyta; class Magnoliopsida; order Poales; family Poaceae; genus Bonia; species Bonia amplexicaulis. The sequence continues at coordinate 13,212,786 of CM070766.1, forward strand.
TTGTGCGTCATTGATCTGAGCCTTATCGTGCAATCACATGTCTAGTATGTGATAGACTTGACTGACTAATTTGTGATATTTCAATTTCGATTCTGCCGTTGTGGTGAACATAGTTGCTAATTTCCGTAAGGCACAAGAGGGGCTGGGATGGCGAAACCTTAGTGTGGCAGAATTGTGTTGAGATTAAGTATTGTAAAGGCCTTGTCATGATCTCCTCACCACACACGTAAGAAAGTGTGCTTATCTGGTGGCAATATAGAATGATCATATCTTGTGGGTAAAGTTATGCAACCTTTGCAGAGTGTAAAATTATTCGAATAGCCATGTCCCCGATTATGGACAATGCTTGGTAATTTCACACGAGAGGTAGAGTTTCCATAAACAGCTAGTTGGCTTAAGTTGGAAAGTGAATGATTAATTTATTGTTGACTCATTACGTGAATGGTTAATTCACAGGTGGTTCATTGGGTGAATGAACAGTTCACTTGTGGTTATAATCATTTCCTTTGGTTATTTATTTATTAATCATTTTCAAAGTTCGGTTTCAATCTATTTATTATATTTACTTTAAATTATTGTTTTTTGTAAAATAACCTTTCAGCCATCATTTGGTAAGACTTGCATACTATATTACATCTTTGTTACAAACGATTTGTTGAGTACTCTATGTACTTACGGCTACGCCCATTGTTGCTCAGCTGCTGAAGAAGAGCCATACCTGCTAGAGGTGTGTGAAGGGGGATACTTTGACAACTTCGTGGATTAGGACTTTGCTCTTCAGTTGATTGCTTGTGGGCATGTCGAGTGCTACTACGCTTTTCTTTTGTTTTCCTCTACAAGTTTCTTAAGCCCTTCAGGCTATTATCTGTAAGCTTGGCCATAAGGTTGAAACTCTGATAATCAATAATATTTGAGTCTTTTCTTAGTAAATCATGATATGGTTAATATTTTGTCTATGTTTACACTGTGTGCACTAGCGTAATCCTGGATTCTAGATTTGTCGATTTGGGTCTCGACATGTTAGGAGCCGTTGGGGCATGAGGCATCTTGTGACTAACTTCCACACAAGGTTTTGAAGTAAGGAATTGACAAAGCTATTCAAGAAGCTTTGTATGCAGAACCAACTACGAAAGTTCAAGGCTGTGTGGAGACGGTTCGACGGGGAGACCGGTAAACATGTAAGGCATTTAGACGTTGGACAAGGGGAACCGGCGGGAGGGTCTGTGAGAGTTGGGGAGTTCACATAGTGGGTTGACTTCCATGCCCCCGACTTAGAGAAATGGTCTCTCTTCCACAACTCCGGTGGTGCAAGATATGAAATAATGATGACCAACATGTCAGAAGTGTACAACGGGGTCCTCAAGGGTGTTCGATCCCTACCGATCACCGCAATTATCGAGGAGACCTAGAACTGTACCATCGAGTACTTCATTAATAGAGCCGTGATGGAGAAGACGCATCTAGAGGAAGGCAAGCGATTCTCCAAAGTGATGCAGGCATGCATGGATAAGAAGATCGACAAGGCTCGTTCCCATAGTGCCTGGCCCTTGTGTGGGATCAGGAAGAAATTCGAGATCCGTCTGAGGGAGAAGTATGTCCTGGGTCAAGCTAGAAGGGATAGAAAATAAGTCTGCATGATTGATGATGAAGCGTCCTGGATGTGCAACCAGCCACAGCTTCTTCAAAAGCTATGCTCCCATGTGTATGCAGCATGCACGGCTTGGCGGTACACCTTGGTGCCTTATGTCTCTGAGTACTATGACATCCACTACCTGTATGGCACATAGAGTGCCGAATTCAACTTGTACAGGCTGGACATTCACTATAGAGACTTCTGGCTAGGACAGGTGAAGTGCCTACTAAACGACGCACTGAAGCAAGCAATCCGTGGAAGACAACAATCCCATCATATCTGTAATAACATGGATGAAAGTCAGCATGGCCAATGGGTTAGGCGCCCTCGATGCAGACTGTGCAAGACGATCACCCACTCCATAGGCAACTACCCAAACAGAGCTAGTTCAAGAAGTGCCCCGTAGCGACCATGTTGTATTGCATATGACGTCATGTTCTTCGGATGTTGTAATGTGTTCATATGTACTCGTGTTGTTTGTTGTCACGTTGAAATGCATCCAACATATCCACAATTTTCTTCAGTTACTTTCTTTTTGAAATATTGAAATGCTTTACTTTATTTTTGCTTATTGCTCCTCATGTTTTCATTGCAGACTAACTTACTCTCGTATGTTCCTTAGGAGATGGCATAACCTCTAGGTGATGTCGCATATGAGCTACTGGACCCACGTTGGGATGGACTACACTGATGCTTGGCGTGGTCATCCAGTGTCGGCCCTCCGAGCTTCATCCTCAGGGGCCCTAGAGAGCACTAGCCTCTGAACCGCCGGTATGTCCCACACCTATGGGACTCTAGGCTACTACCGTTTTCCCACATGCTGGACCTGTCACATGCTTTTTATACTACCACAGAAATGGTCATCACAGGTGGTTCAAAACCGTCAACACAGATGGTTTCCGAACCGTCTGAATTTATGTGCCTGTGATAACAGGTGGTTATTACAGACAGTTTTCAAACCATCTGTGATAAGTTACAACACAGATGGTTTTTTCAATAAAACCATCTGTGATATATCAGAAATCAGAGATGGTTCTTAAACATAGTCATCTATGATATGTCAGACATTACAGATTGATAATACTAAAATTTGTCTGTGATATTATAGATATCACAGACGATTCTTAAATATAGCCGTATGTGATGTCTCATATATCACAGGCGGCTAATACTAAAAACCGTATGTGATATAACAGATATCACATATGGTTCTTCAACATAGCCATCTGTGATATCTGAAATATCATAGACAGCTAATAACAAAAATCGTCTGTGAAATACCATATATCTCAGACAGTTTATTGTTATAAACCATCTGTGATAGCTATTTTAATAGCTAAATTATTTCTTGTTTTTCGGCTAGCCTCATAAAATGCTAGCCATGCCATCTGAAAACAAGCAAACAGATCACACATATAGCACAATATAGCACATGACAATCATTACACTGATATCACAAATGAATTAAACAACTAATGTACAATTGAATAAATTTTTTGATTAAGTACAATTGAGTGATTATAATTGTATCAAATGTTTGAACATCTAATCATCATCGCTGGCGTGGAACTCTCCATTCTTGTGTATGACCTCCCCTATCAAGAATCTGTAGAGCTGTCCTTGAACTTTGGCGAGTTTGTTAAGATCGAATGTACTTTCGTCGAATTCCACGCGTTGTCGCTAGCGATGTTAAAGTCATTAGCATATATATATATATATATATATATATATATATTGATAATCATGGAATATTTATTAGCAAGTTGACAAACCATCGGATCATTCGTCTTAGCGTCCATGATTTCGTGTGTATGGCCGCCCACCGCAACTTACCCTTCATTCACTTCAACGGCCGAGATCCTTCCTCCTTACCACGCGTCATCCATCCGACCGCATACCCTTCATCTCCTCTCCGCTCTCACCGACGGGTGGGCCCCACCGTCGGCCCGTCTTCTTCCTCCCTTCTTCTCCAGTAGCCTTGTCTCGTTGTCGACCTCCTTCCGGTCACCGCCGAAGCGCCGAAGTCCCGCCGGTTCCCGTCGCCTCCTCTCTCTCCTCGTGTGCGGTGAGCCTGCGGCCGAGCGCCGCCTCCGGCCGACCGAGCTGCGCGTGGCGGCGTGCACGCGTGGTGCCACGCCGGTGGGAGTGCCACCTCGGCCTCCGTCCCGATCTGTGGATCCAATCCACGGTAGACTGGGCCCACATGTCCGAAAATTCAAATTTTAAATAATTGCTGACGTCAGCCTTGCGTCGTAAAAATCATTTTTCCTTTATAAAATTATTTCAGCCAAAAATTTAATTATTGCTGATGACATAAATACCCTTTTTCAGCACAAAAATAAATCGAAAAATATGTCTTTTTCTTTTTCTGCTAATTAAACTTCCGGAAGCCCTAACTTTCTCATTTTAACCCCGATTTGACCCGTTCAAATTTCTAAATTTTTCTAAAATCTTAAACTACCCAAATATACACTCTGTTTGAATTTTTGAGTTTTATTTCAATTTATGTGTATATATTTATTTATTTTTTGTTCTGTCTTTTCGCGCGTAGAACCCGTCGTTGCCGAAGACTTTCCCGACCCGCAGCAAGAAGGTCCAGACAGTGTGCAAGAAGGCAAGTCTCCTTCGATCATCTTGAACCTATGTTTACCAAAATAATTTTATTGTTTTAAATTTAAATGCATTTGCTATGTTATATAAAATAATAATTTCTGTTTTAAGGATAATAGTTAAACCGATAATTGTTATGCCCTCAATTGATCTTGACAATCATGTATCTTTGTCACCCTAGGTTTCTTTTGTCTCAGTATTGAGATTATTATGTGATTGCTAATTTTAGAATGGTAGTAATTGCTTAGACAAACTAGTCGGTTAGTGTAACCCTTCGGGTGGAAAATTGATATTCATGATTTCATCTTTTTATTTAAATAATTTAGTGGCAATAAGTATTGCTTTTGTTTTTAAACTAAAATAAAATAGTGAAAATTGTTTTAGACTTGGGTGGATGGTAAGATTGGATTAGTGCGGATTTAGCACAAAAACTTGTAAAGTGTATGTTCCGCCCTAGCCAATTAAGGACCGACGCTTGTGTTTGTCCAGACTGAGCACAACCATACAACCACAAGTCTATATGGGTACGACCTAGCTGATTAACTTACGATAGTCTAGTTTAGTTACCACCAGTGGAAAGTGGGTGCCAGGGATTTACTGGTTATTCAAAGTGAGGGCAGGCATTTACTGTACTCATATGGCGCAAGAGGGGGCTTCTGACTGTGGTGGATTTAACCCTTCCGCGATGAAACCTCGGTGGGTGGTGACTAGCTAGAATAGAGTGAGGTAAAAGCTTTGTGATATTTTATTTGGGTCTTATGCATAAGGAAGCATGTTGGCTATTAAGATGACTTATCTCTTGTGGGAAAAGTTGTACAACCTCTGCAGAGTGTAAAACTATTCGAATAGCCGTGCCCGCGGTCAAGGGCGGGCAAGGAATGCATTCACATGGTAGATCTTTGGTTTTGATTTGAATGTAAAAGTTTTACGGACCCGAGAGTGGATGGAACTCTTGGAGTTTTGTCCTGGCGGATGGAGCCAGTGCGGGTGAATGGAACCCGTGGTCTTGAACCTTGGCGGTTAGAGCTAGTCAACTAGTGTTAGTGGATGGAACTGTCACTAGAAAATTCTTGATAGTTTATGTTAAAGCAAATACTTTATTAAATTAATGCCTTTGAAAATATTTAATGGTATTTGAAATAAAATATTATTTTGTGCAAAAGAACCATATTACCCTTCCTTTGTTAAGCCCTGCATCTACTGCATTTTTCCAAGACTTGCGGAGTACTTTATGTACTCACATGCTGCACTTAAAACAAATCTCAGAGGATTATAAAGCTCAAGAAGGAGATTACGACTACTTCGCGTGTGGATACGACGAAGGCTTTTCGGAGTTCTAGGTTGCGCTTCCCAGTCAATTGCCTATGGCATATTGATGGGTCTTCACTGGATTTACTTTCGCTTCCGCTGTGTTTTGTGAGTTTGTGAGGTCTTGAAATCTTAGTTGTAATAAACAGGTCTTTTGGTCTGTACTCTCTAATATTGTAATAAAGCGTTGTTGGTTATGTAACCATCACTGTTTGACTGTTTGAACTAGCTTTGATCTGGGACTAGTGCTGTAATACACAGAGGGTCTGGATTTGGAAATCTGGGGTCCCGACAGCATCTGTGACGTACGCCGCCGTAACCCCTCCTTCCTTGTTCCGCCACCACCCTCGGTCACCGCCAACTGCCGTCGCCGCCAAATTGGCTGGTGGGACCTAGCCTAGTTTTGGAATGTTCTTGGCCGACCGCCGCTTCCTCCGTCGGCGGCGAGCTCGCCGTTTCTCAGTCGGAGGAAGGAGACGCACTGTAGCTGGCCGGTTAGAGTGTTCATTAAATACTAATGACGGTTAGGGTATTAATTAGAAGCTAATAACGGTTAAGGCAGGCCATTAAAGCTAATCATGATTAATTAATGCAGATCACTCACTGACATGTGGGGCATCTGTTTTAAAATTAAATAATACCCAGCCCCACCTATCATAGACATAGAGGGGAGAAAATAAAAAGAAAAAGAAAAATTGATGTGGGTCCCACCTGTCAGATTTTATTTATTTTTGGAATTAATTAAACTGAGAACTTTAAAAGGGCATAACTTATTCATTTTAACTCCAATTGAGTGAAACAAATTTCTAAATTTATCTAAATTCAACCTCTATAAAATGGAACCAAAACTATAATTTTTCAAGCTCATTTGAATTTTTGTGAGAATTTGTTTAGTTTGCTAATTTTTATCCAAATTTTCACGCAACGTAAAAATAGCGCACGAGGCCCAGGAGGTAGAAGCTGAAGCTGAAACGACACTCGATGATCAAGACTAAGGCAACTGTGATCAAGGTGTAATATCCTGAAAAATCTAAAAGAGCTGCGAAATAAATATTGTGAATTATTTTGTGAATGCTTTGCTTTGAGTTTGGTTTCCTAAGTGTGTCTTCTAAGAAAAATTTGATTCAGTTCCCCAAATGTTAAATGTTAAGGAAATCCACCTTATTAATTAAACGGGGTTTCTAATTCAAATATGAAAAGATGACCCATAAGAAAATTTACAAAAATTAATATAAATAAGTTTATCAAAGTGCCAAAGGTTTGTGTTTGTGCACAAAATAGTTATATCACAAAATTTATAAAAGAAAAGAGGAGAAAAATAAAAAGGAAAAGGAAAGGGATCCTGTTGTGGGTCCAGAGTTTTAAATATAATAACCACCTCAGTGGAAAATAATTTTGTTAAACCCAAAACATGTCTAGGAACTTCTGTGAATTTTTCTAGAATTTTTGGAGGTAATTTCATATTTATCCGAGTTATATTAAGCCCTCTAGCATTTCTGGAAATTCAAAAATCAAAAATAAGAATCCCAAAACCCCCGACCGACGCGTGGATCGGACAGATCCGCCCACGCCGCCCGGATCCGCCTCCTCTCCCTGCCGACGGCGTTCGGACCCGATGGCGCCACGCCCCACCCGACCGCCATCTCGGCCGCCCGCGGATCCCTCCCCGCCTCGCTCTCACCGCCGGGCCCCACTTGTCAGCGCCCTTTTTCTTTCCTTCCTCCTCCACGTGCGCGCGCCCGGACCCCCCCTCACCGCATCGGCCGTGCAGCGACCATGCTGCGGGGATCCCGCAGAGGGGGCAGCGTTATGGGGAAAAGACCACGACGACGCCCCCAAACCCCACTGCACCTTCCGCCGCCGGTGGTCGCCACGACAACCACCGCTGCGCCGCCGCTGCGCCCGGCTCCACCGGCAGCCCTTTTGGCCGGCTATGAAAGCGGGAAGCGGCCCAAAAGGATCGACGTGCCACCCTCATCATTTCCTAGCGCCCAATTGCCCTCAAAAGCCACCCGAGCGCGGCGACCACCTTTCTTCCCCAACTCCTACTGGCCGGCCCTCGCCGCAATTCCACCGATCTCGCTGGTGGGAGCTCGATTCATTGCTCCCACACCATCTCCCGATCATCGCCAAGGTGTTGCCGGCCTTCCCGAGCTCCTCGCCGACCGTAGCTCGCCCGGCCGTGAGCCTCCCGAGCCGCCGCCGACGACGCCGACCCTCTCCGGCGATCCCGACCCTCCCGACGCGGCCAAAGCTTCACCACGGTGCCAAGAACGCGTTTAGCACTCCCGGACCTCGCCGAGCCTCCCTCGCCGACGACGACCACCGCCTCCCTCGGCCTCGGCTGCCTGCGCCTCGCCGCCCCCACGTATACCTTAAGGGTATATTTACCCCTATAAGGGTGAGCAAAGCCCGAGCGGCGACTTGGCTATCGCCGCCACTCTCTTCCCCGGCTCCCTGGGCGCGTTCGAGCCCCGCCACGCAGCGCCTTGAGGTGAGCCATTTGTTTTAAATCCGACACCGACAAGTGGGTCCCACTGTCGGCGTCTACCGGACCCGCGTCCCATCGAAGGTTGGGTCCCGCTTGTCGGCGGCAGACCGCGCCATCGCCGCGGCCCCGCTTGTCGGAGCCGCAGAGCGGGCGCCATCGCCGCCGGGCCCAACGATGTCGGCGCTGAAGGCTGATCACCGACGATGGGCCCCTGTCGTAATTTGTTATTTTGATATTTGTTTAAACCGAAAGTATTCAAATGTGCATAACTTATTCATATTAACTCCAAATTTAGTGAAACCAATTTCTAAATTCATCTAAATTCAAGGACTACCTAATGGAACCAGAACCAATATTTTTGAAGCTTGTTTGAAATTTTGTGGTGATATTTTTGGATGATGTGCTTACTTTTGCCCGGTTTTTCGCGTACGTAAATTAGCGTTCGAAGCTCAAGAAGAGGAAGCTGCAGCTGCGGTAGAATCGAACATTCAAAACCCAGACCTCAGCAACCAAGACGAGTCAATGCTTTGATCATTTTGAGCCTACATTTTCAGTAAAATATTTTGATTCAAGTTATTACAAATTGCATGCTTATTATATATTTTGCAATAAATGGTAATTTCAAGTTCTAGTTATATGTCCATGCTCTATTTGTTATTATGCCTCATTTCCATT